>JADLZN010004186.1:0-628306 GCA_018155175.1 Sinocyclocheilus anophthalmus
TGAGAATTCACACTGGAGAAAAGCCTCACTCATGCCCTCAATGTGGAATAAGTTTTACTCAAAAAGTAATCCTTAACAGGCACATTAGAGGTCACACTGGAGTGAAGCCTTACACCTGCAAACTATGTGGAAAGAGTTTAATGCGAAAAGCAAGCCTTAACAACCATATGAGAATTCATACTGGAGAGCAGCCTTACACCTGCCCTCAGTGTGAAAGGAGTTTTGCACATAAACAAACTCTTAAGGCCCACTTGAGAATTCACACAGGAGAGAAGCCTTTCGCCTGCCCTCAGTGTGGGAAGAGTTTCACTGGAAGAGGAAACCTTGTAGTCCACATGAGAATTCACACTGGAGAAAAACCCTTCACATGCACTCAGTGTGGGAAGAGTTTCACACAAAAAGGAACTTAAAAAAAAATGAATGCCACACTGGAAGACCCTGCGACAATGATCAGAATTTCAGAGATAAAGTTACCCTTAGATGTGTACGATCACACTGGTGTTTCATGAGATTAACTGCTAAATTCAGATCTGCTTTTGTGCTTTAGCTGGTGCTGAGCCAGAGACGGCTGTGCTCAGCGCAAGTTATAGTACACAACTAAACAAGGAAATGTCTTCTCACATTCAACTGCTTTTATTTGAGGGAATTTCTTAACGTGTGTACATATTTGTATGAGCAAAAAAAAAAAAGTAATATCAAAAGCAGCAGTCAGTATCTTGTGCAACCACCAGCTGCTTTAATTACTATAGTGCATCTCATCCTCATGGACTGAACCAGGTTTGCCAGTTCTTACTGTGAGATGTTACTCCACTATGGTCACATGTGATCTGGCATTACAAGGAACCATCAGCTGTCCATCCTGTCTCCCTGTAGCTCTGCCTTAGGCGTCTTACATTACAGACACTTCAGTTTATTGCTCTGTCCTCATGACTCCTGCAGCAGGACAATGGCATGTTTACAGAGGTGATCAGGAACCCCGGGCATCTTTATCCTGATGTTTTTCAGAGTCAGTCGAACAGGATGTTTTTAAAGGGGTCATATGATGGGATTAAAATTTTTTCTTTCTCTTTGGAGGTGTTACAAGCTCTTGGTGCAATAAGAAGATCTGTAAAGTTGCAAAGACTAAAGTCTCTAAACAAAAGAGATATTCTTTATCAAATTTAAAAGTCAGCCACGCCTACCTAAAACAGCTCGTTCCAACACGCCCCCCACATATCTACCTCACTATGTGGGAAGATGTGCATAACACCACCCAAATGTATACACAAAGAAATAAGGCGTAACTTTGATTCTCGCTGTAGTACTGTAAGGGTCTTAAGGGATTCTTCGGACCTTTGAGCTCTGCTTTTGGGATGGGCACTGAATCGCCTGGCCTGGTGTAAGGAATCGAGGAAGGTGTAAACGCGGTGACTTTCCTTGCATAGGGCATGAAACTTAGGACTGTCGTCAGCCAAAGACATTGACATGTTTAAACACGTGCTTCAGGTGCTGCTCATGCTGGAGGGATTCCCCATAGTGTCTATCCCAGATGGAGTGTATCCCTTGGTTATGTACATTTTGTTTCTTTTTGCACTTGCATTTCAATTGTTTTCTTTCTCACTTAAATATTGTGACAAAAAGCCGTGGAGCCACGGCATTCTGATAAGGCTTGGACTTTACGCAAAATAGTAAGCAGCACAACTATTTTCAAAAGTAATAATAACAAGAAAAGTTTCTTGAGGATCATGTGACAATGAGGACTGGATTAATGACTGCTGAAATTCAGCTTTGCCATCACAGAATAAATGACATTTTAAAATACTGTATGTTAGAATTACTGTATATTAGAAAAAATGTTAGCAATATTACAGTTTTACTATTGTAATATTTTTATAATATAATAAACGGAAGTGAATTTATAATGTATATTCATTTTACACACATTTTGTCATTTCATTCATTCATCGGTAAGCAGCTTAGGTTGTAGAGATGTATAATTTCGGCGAATGAGGGAGAAGGTTTTGGATTTGTGTTGTTTGTTCAGGGAATGAATCTTTGTGGAACATGTTTTTGATTTGAAGATCCTTCTTATCATGGATTTTGGGCTTTGAGCGCTATAAATACTTCATCAGTCATATCAAACAAAAGACTCCACATCATCAGGACTTCTTCGTTAAAAAAAAAGCTATTTTCATAAAATCTTTGCACTTCTGATAGGAACATCATAAACATGGTGAGAATACTGCCCCAACCTGATTAAACATTAAGCCTGAACAATGAATAAAACATATCAGATTCCTAAGTGTTTCCAAGTTAAAAACTCAAATATTTATGGGCTCACATCCCCCAACATGGTCAGCTCACCTGAAAAATGATATCTGTTTCAAAGGAAAGTGCAACTCTAGCCACGAGTCATATGCTCTTCAGTTGCTTTACAGATTCACTGTGTCAAAACTTTCCTTAGGTTTCTGACACCAACTGACTTTGACAACCTATTAGCTCTCATATGAGCAGAGCCTCAAAACTATTCGGTGTGTGGGAATGAACTCAACCAACCTTGCATGAACCCATTCAACTTTGCATAACTCAAAATCACATACGTACACATCCATGTTGTGTTTAGCTTTGATAAAATCAGTGAATTAAGTCATCAGACCCCCAGGCTTTGAGCTGAAGAGGTCATCTGTTTTTTTCACTACAACATCCATAACACAATCATCATCGGGCGGTTACACTTATTAATTGTTAAAAGTAAAATTGATAAGTGAACGATCTATTAAAAATATTAAACAAGGTTTATTTGGCACATTATTGGATGATGCTGGTCCTCTCAGCGGCCGGTTAAAACAGGATTGAGAAAATCACCAAATGAGTAGTTTTACCTCAATCCTGAGGCAGTTTCTGTGTCATTCAGCTCTGATTAATCTTTCAAAGATTGAAAGCACACATGTTCTCCCCTAAAAGCCAACCTAAAAAATTTAATAACCCAGTATGCACCCTGGATCCCGCCAACTGACACACATTTTGAAACCCAGTGGTTCATGTGCTCTCAGTCTGTTTATTGTGTAGGTGGTACATTTTGTATGATTAATTATGCAGTTGAGTGTATATAATTATGTAGGTGTTGTGTGTGTGTGTACTGGTTTATATATCCTGGTGGGGACTTGAACCTGACTACACACAGACTCACGGGGACTTGTGTCACGGTGGGGACCTAAATTGAGGTCCATGGGTACAAAAGCTTATAAATCATCCACCCCCCCCCCGTACAGAATTAAGTTTTTTTGAAAATCTAAAAATCCACAAAGTCTCCTGTGAGGGGTAGGTATAGGGGTAGGGCAATATAATATACGGTCTGTACAGTAGAAAAACCATTACGCCTATGGAGGCCACAAGGATAGCAAACCAGATGTGTCTGTGTGTGTGTGTGGATGCTTAGGATGATAATTTGAATATCTCACCGCAGGCATTTTACTGGATACGAAGCCGTCCGTCTGACTTTGCTTTCTAAAGTTCATTGTGATTGCGGTCTAATCCTCTCAAGCCTCAGCCATTTTTTTCCATGCACATCCATATGCTCTCTGTTCTTTGGAGCATGGAAGGAGAATTACAGGGAAATTTCAATGTGAACAGACAGAAACAAAGAGACTCAGGGGGGAGGCTGTTTGGGACTGAGACCGAGGAGTTAAACCAATTAGAAATGGGTGGAAAGAACAATGACAGGAGATTCGCTGGCATTCCACTGCTGAGCATCATCAGATCTGAAGCCGCTTCTTTCTTAGCATTGTGAAGATGGGAACAAGACAAAGCGGGATCTTTTTTTTTTTTCACACCTGTTTCGTTTCATAAATAGATGGATGGATAAATAAAGGTTTGCAGTCAGATTCTCTCTTTTCATCATTCTGATTTTCAGCTGGAGAGGAAAAATGAATGTCCTCAAAAGCCTGAAGCCAGAACATTTGTTCTGGTCCAGCTGAAAATAAGATGAAAAGCTCTTCTCATCATCAGTTTATTGAATATTCTGGTTTAAGCATCAAGCAATTATAAGCTCCTTCTTAAGATCCCTCAGTCATTTAAAAAGTACAGTACACATTTTAATACAGCTGCTTGAGATTTTCAATAATATCACTATCACGTCCATGATGAAATGAATTCCTAAGTCTAACATCTGAAAGTTCCCATAATTTACCACCTTATTAGGTCTTTCATGAAAAATGTTCAGTTAGTTGTTGGTTGTGTCTCATTTGCCTCGTGCTGTGAGTTGGACATGAACTCTTTTATTACTGAGTCTAATTTACAAGCAGATGGAAATTCATTTAACACAAATCACTGGTTAATGCTTTGTTGATTGGCAGTTGCCATTTACCACTTGTATCTCATTTCGACAGTATCAGTAGTCATGAAAGATTGTATTTCTCTCAGATGGACACTTTACATCACAATAGAGCTGGCTGTAGTACAATAGCCCTGATTAAAGGGAGTGGATGGATTAATGGTGATTGACTGAGCTGGCCTGAGTTGCCCTGAATGGAAAAGCCTAAGCCAGGGCCTGTGATGGCTTGGGATTACAGAGTGCCTTCAGTTCACTGCTACTGTATGTGATTAAAAAAAACATGTACATTATTCTTCATTATTTTCATGTTTAGCAATATGTTGGCATATAAAAAGCACATGTGGGCATAATTTTTTTCATTATCATTTTTCATTATGCTTTTCCAGGCTAAATGATTTCTGGTATTTGAATTATTTTTATTCCTCATGAAGCAGAGGTGTGAAATGTCAGACGAGGTTGGATTTCACAGTGTAAAAAGGGGGGAAAAGCTCCAACAGATACAATGTTGCCAATGCCAAATAAAATTAAACCAGAAAATACAAAAAGAATGGTAGACACAGTTAATTGCTAAAAACAAAACCACTGATATTAGGCCTATATGCTTTATCACAACACACCATTTGTATTATATCCAATTCGATATCCTAATCAATTTAAGCCTGGGCTCTCTTTCCATATGTTTTTAAGCAAAACATCTATTCTTAAAAATAAAAAATCTCACTGCTTTACAATCAGGGGCAAGGCTGTATGAACTCTATCACAAGCCCCGTTTAAAATGAATTTTATTTCTTGTCTTTTTCAGATGTGTCCTCAGCAAAGAAAACACACACATGTAAGTATAGTCTTCATGTAAGAGTGCATTCCTGTGGCCACAGATCTTTATGTAACACTCTATTTGCACATTAGACCAAATGATCAGGGAAGCTGTTACAAAAGTAATTAAAGAGAGGAGGAGACTGTTTTAAGAAACTGAAACTATGTTGACACCCACTTTGACATCCACCTCTTTTTTGGTTTAATCTGATTGTTTGTGTTAATGTGAAAAAGTGACAATGCATGCTAGGATCAGATGACTGTGATAATAAATGCTGGTATAAAAAGTGCTCTCCCACCAACACCTATCAGTTTCAATAAGATGTGTGTTCGATTAGTAAAAGGGTTAGTTGTAGTACGAGTGTGAAGATTATTGTGGAGATATCTGTGAAACTGCGTTTTAAAGCAGTGGTACCAGGTTGTCAGGTGGTGTAAATGACATTCTCACCTCTTCTCACCCTACACCAAGTTTACCATGTTACACATCTTATCACACACAACACACACACAACACACACTACTCATATATATATATATATATTATATATATATATATTTATATAATATATATATTCGGGATGCACCGATATGAAAATTTTTGCCGATACCGATAATCCTTTATTTTTGAAAGCCGATAACCGATATGTTGGCCGATAAATCTATATCCAAATTTTTATATACTTATTGAGAGCCTGATTACAAAAAAGGTCTCATCATTAAAAACCACATCCCGAACACTTCAAAATAAGCAGCCTAGTTTGAACGGTGTAAGTTTTAAAAATAATTTTACTCTCCCATTACCAAATTTAGTCAAAGTCTTACAAATAAAATAATGCATAAATAATGCAAACAAGTCACGGGACATCATTACACGTGTAAAGAATCAACATGAATGCGCCACAGATCAATAAAACAGAATAGCCTCCGCACGGACAATAATTAAATGATTTTAACTACTAAACCATATTGTTGATGAAAATAATAATAGAAAAATACAAGTGGTTTTTATTATTAATAATGTATCAATGATTTTGAAAAAAGTAACAAATTAATACCACTGTTATGCGCGTGCTGAAGCTGAAGAGCTGAATAAACACCGGTAAACTGAAGTGCTGCCAGCTTATTTAACTCAAGGAAACGCATCCTGAGATTAATATTAATACAAAATAAAACATAATATTACAACTTATATATGAACAAAATGATGCAGTTATTGCGTGCTATAGTCAATGTGTGATCCTGTTGTGGATGCGCTCTTCCCATAACAACGCGCTGAAACTCAGCAACTAAACCCAAAGAATTCACAACGTTTTATTATAATAATTTTCTCATTAGAATGTTATATACACAAAATTCCCAATCATAGTTATTAATGTTGTGCACAGCTGTTTGAGTTTATCACTGGTAAACTGAAGCACTCTTTTTAACTTAACCAAACGCATTCTATATGAGAGAAATCAGATATACATCAAATAAACACAAAATTACAACGTACAATTGCACAAAAGGATGCAAACGAACAGCGCACATCTGAAGTCTCTCTGAAGGAAATAATGCATTATTTATAGGCTTTAAGATATCGGCCAAATTTTCTAATTGGGCCGATACCGATAACAGAAAAAATGAGCATTTATCGGCCGATAACGATATGGTGGCCGATATATCGTGCACCCCTAATAAATATTATATTAATATATTATATATATATATATAGATTATACATACAGTATTCACAGAAGTGAGTACACATCTCCTCACATTTTTGTAAATATTTTATTTTATCTTTTCATGTGACAACATTGAAGAAATTACACTTTGCTACAGTGTAAATTAGTGAGTGTACAGCTTGTATAACAGGTAATTGGCGTCCCCTCAAAATAAACTAAACACTCAGCCATTATTGTCTAACCGCTTGGCCAAAAAGGGAGTCACCCTTAAGTTGAAAATGTTGCAAAGTGGGCCCAAATTGCAGTATTTGTGCACCCACCATATTTTCCCAAAACTGCCTTAACCATCTTGGGCAGGGAGTTCACCAGAGCTTCACAGGTTGCCACTGGAGTCCTCTTCCACTCCTCCATGACGACATCACGGAGCTGGTGGATGTTAGAAACCTTGAGATGCTCAATAGGGTTTAGGTCTGGAGACATGCTTGGCCAATCCATCACCTTTACACTCAGCTTCTTTAGCAAGGCAGTGGTCGTCTTGGAGGTGTTTGGGGTCGTTATCATGTTGGACTACTGCCCTGCGGCCCAGTCTCCGAAGAGAGGGGATCATGCTCTGCTTCAGTATGTCACAGTACATGTTGGCATTCATGGTTCCCTCAATGAACTGTAGCTCCCCAGTGCCGGCAGCACTCATGCAGCCCCAGACCATGACACTCCCACCACCATGCTTGACTGTAGGCAAGACATGCTTGTCTTTGTACTCCTCACCTGGTTGCCGCCACACACGCTTGACACCATCTGAAACAAATAAGTTTATCTTGGTCTCATCAGACCACAGGACATGGTCCAAGTAATCCATGTCCTTAGTCTGATGGTCTTCAGCAAACTGTTTGTGGGCTTTCTTGTGCATCCTCTTTAGAAGAGGCTTCCTTCTGGGAAGACAGCCATGCAGACCAATTTGATGCAGTGTGCGGCGTATGGTCTGAGCACTGACAGGCTGACCCCCCACCCCTTCAACCTCTGCAGCAATGCTGGCAGCACTCATACGTCTATTTCCCAAACACAACCTCTGGATATGACGCTGAGCACGTGCACTCAACTTCTTTGGTCTGTTCTGAGTGGAACCTGTCCTGTTTAACCGCTGTATGGTCTTGGCCACCGTGATGCAGCTCAGTTTCAGTGTCTTGGCAATATTCTTATAGCCTACACCATCTTTATATAGAGCAACAATTCTTCTTTTCAGACCCTCAGAGAGTTCTTTGCCATAAGGTGCCATGTTGAACTTCCAGTGACAAGTATGAGAAAGTGAGAGCGATAACACCAAATTTAAAACACCTGCTCCCCATTCACACCTGAGAACTTGTAACACTAATGAGTCACATGACACCAGGGAGAGAAAATGGCTAATTGGGCCCAATTTGGGACATTTTCACTTAGGGGTGTACTCACTTTGTGGCCAGCGGTTTAGCCTTACTGGCTGTGTGTTGAGTTATTTTGAGGGAACAGCAAATGTACACTGATATACAAGCTGTACACTCACTACTTTACATTGTAGCAAAGTGTCATGTCTTCAGTGTTGTCACATGAAAAGATCTAATAAAATATTTACAAAAATGTGAGGGTTGTACTCACTTCTGTGAGATACTGTACATACATGCATACACATGAATATACATATATGTATATATAAAAATACAATTTGTTATTCTACATAATTTATAATTATTTTTTTTATTGCTGTCATTGTCATAAATATCACATTGTCTCTTATACTCAAATGTATATGTGGTGTGTGTGTGTGTGTGTGTGTGTGTTGTGTGTAAGATATCTATATTATATAGATAGAGATATATACAGTATGTACATTAGTCTTATATTTCAGAACATATACTGAAAATTTTGTTTACAGTTGAATACGTATTTACCACTCTAAATAAATGTAGTTCTTTGTTTGTTAATTGATGTGCTCTACATGCCCTTCATAAATGTAGGTGTTTATGGAAACAGAAGAGAGCCATTTCTTATATACTGGTTTCATGCTGAAAAGTTTTGCCAACATGACAGAAAAATGTTGGTCAAGGTGAGAGGAGCTGCTCAAGAAAATAACTGCTCACTAACGGGATGCTTCTGTGGTTTACCAACAGATACTTCCTGTTTGTGCATTAAATGATGTGAAATCTCCTTTACTGGATGAGATGTCCCTTGTGTACTTGAATGTACTGGAAGGAAAGTGTTATACTTATAAAGGGTGTGAAAACAGTTTAAACTAGAAAGAGTATACTGTATTCACTGTTATTTCAGCGCTTAGTTTCATATTGCATTCAGATTTGATTTAGTCGTTCTTAAAAGAGAATTTGGTGTCACTGTGGGCGTTTGTATGCGAGTCTTGATGTTTGTGTTGGAGACACCCAGCAAACAAGCAGCAGCTGGGACTAGGAGCATGTATTAGCATGTCTGTCCTGCTGAAGTTAAACCCAGCCCAGTGAGAGATGTGTTCAGGATTGCAGAGGGATGGATTTTTCTGTGAGAGTGTCTCGCACAACAGAATCCCATCCTCACACTGCTGTCATACCCGTGAAACATGAGATCTGCAGAAGCAGCTCCAGCATCTCTATTTCAACTATTCAGTCCTCAGTTGGACAGCATGTGGGAGATGTTTCTAGAAGATTGAGAGGCTTGTGTTTAGAGCAGTGGTTCTCAAACTATGGTCTGTGAGGTGATTGGCTGGGGGTGAAAACATTATTAAACTATGATAAATAAATAAACAATCTCTAATGTTTTGTGTTGTCGGCAGAAGAAATATACAGCATACAACTTTAGTTTGGAGTTTGAGTAAATGAACTGTCCCTTTAAGTTCACATCTTTGAAACATGTTGCCAGGTTAGCCAGCAGGTTCTTACCTAGAGCTTCTGTGTTGCATAATAGTGATTTTCACAACCGCAGAGATGGTTTTGCACGATACTTGGTTCAGTTAGCTGTGTGGCTTCTTGTTTGAGCAGACCTTTTGGCCATGGTGGATTGGAGAGGGTGTTGTGTGCTGTGCTGGGTTCTGGCCAGATCATTAGCATTCAGATGGCCCCGTTCTCCTCAGATTCAGCCAGACCTGTGTAAGGCTACATGCACACATATGGGTAGAATTTCAAATATGCCCTGTAGGCAAACACATGCAATTTAAAATCACTGCTGTGCTGCTGATGACTTTACTATATATGACTGTATTATGTGGGGATAAAAAAAAAAACAATGATTTTAACTAGTGGTCAGTCAATATGGGCTTTTTTTTCAGTAGCTAATGCAGATAATGATATCTATGACTGGTATAATGCTGATAATTGTGTGCGTTGTTGTGTGTTTTTGTGTGTGTGTGTGTATATACAGTGGGGCAAAAAAAGTATTTAGTCAGCCACCAATTGTGCAAGTTCTCCACTTAAAAAGATGAGAGAGGCCTGAAATTTTCAACATAGGTATACCTCAACAATGAGAGACAAAATGAGGAAAAAAAATCAAGAAAATCACATTGAAGGATTTTTAAATAATTTATTTGCAAATTATAGTGGAAAATAAGTATTTGGTCACCTACAAACAAAGCAAGATTTCTGGCTCTCACAGACCTGTAACTTATTCTTTAAGAGGCTCTTCTGTCCTCCACTGGTTACCTGTATTTATGGCATCTGTTTGAACTCGTTATCAATATAAAAGACACCTGTCCACAACCTCAAACAGACACACTCCAAACTCCACCATGGCCAAGACCAAAGAGATGTCAAAGGACACCAGAAACAAAATTAAATTGTAGACCTGCACCAGGCTGGGAAAACTGAATCTGCAATAGGTAAGCAGCTTGGTGTGAAATCAACTGTGGGAGCAATTATTAGAAAATGGAAGGACATACAAGTCCACTGATAATCTCCCTCGATCTGGGGCTCCAAGCAAGATCTCACCCCGTGGGGTCAAATGATCACAAGAACTGTGAGCAAACATCCCAGAACCACACGGGGGGACCTAATGAATGACCTGCAGAGAGCTGGGACCAAAATAACAAAGGCTACCATCAGTAAAACACTGCGCCGCCAGGGACTCAAATCCTGCAATTCCAGACGTGTCCCCCTGCTTAAGCCAACATGTCCAGGCCCGTCTGAAGTTTGATAGAGAGCATTTGGATGATCCAGAAGAGGATTGGGAAAATGTCATATGGTCAGATGAAACCAAAATAGAACTTTTGGGTAAAAACTCAACTCGTATTTGGAGGAGAAAGAATGCTGAGTTAACACCATACCTACTGTGAAGCATGGAGGTGGAAACATCATGCTTTGGGGCTGATTTTCTGCAAAGGGACCAGGACGACTATCCGTGTAAACGAAAGAATGAATGGGGCCAAGTATCGTGAGATTTTGAGTGAAAACCCTCTTTCCATCAGCAAGGGCATTGAAGATGAAACGTGGCTGGGTCTTTCAGCATGACCATGATCCCAAACACACCACCCGGGCAAAGAAGGAATGGCTTCGTAAGAAGCATTTCAAGGTACTGGAGTGGCCTAGCCAGTCTCCAGAACTCAACCCCATAGAAAATCTTTGGAGGGAGTTGAAAATCAGTGTTGCCCAGCGACAGCCCCAAAACATTATTGCTCTAGAGGAGATCTGCATGGAGGTATGGGCCAAAATACCAGCAACAGTGTTTGAAAACCTTGTGAAGACTTACAGAAATTGTTTGACCTCTGTCATTGCCAACAAACGGTATATAACAAAGTATTGAGATGAATTTTTGTTATTGACCAAATACTTATTTCACCATAATTTGCAAATAAATTCTTTAAAAACCTACAATGTGATTTTTATGAGTTTTTTTTTTTTCCCCTCATTTTGTCTCTCATATTGAGGTATACCTATGAGGAAAATTACAGGCCTCTCTCATCTTTTTAATGGGAGGAGAACTTGCACAATTGGTGGTTGACTAAATACTTTTTTCCCCCACTGTGTATATCTATATATCTATATATATATATATATATGATTATATATATATATATATATGGAATATAGAAAATACAAAAATATATTAATAAATAATAGTTTATGATAGCTTATTGTTATGAAAACTGTGTATTTCATTATTTGATGAATTATGCATATATTATGGTATATTAAACATGAGATACATGAAAATTTAGAATGTCATTTCACAATGAAGGTTATGAAAATTCTGTATATATGTATAATGTGTCAGCATTACATTGTTGATTAAACCTACATGCACTTGGAAGTTACGAAGTAAGTTAGTAAAAATCAACACAGCCTGAATAAATTAATTTTATAATTAAATTTAAGCTAGTCCACCATTAATATAGATATGATTATATTATATAACTAATTATTGTACCTGAAATTAAATTAACACATATAAAATATACAGATAGTATAATTCATACATTTATTTAAAAAATTAAAAATACATTTAGAATTTATAATAATTATTAGTCTGTTTTACATTACAAAGTAATTAGTGAAATTAACACAAGCCTGGGTAAATAATAAATTATGTAAATTTCAAAAGAACCACAAAATACCTCCAGTGTGTACCTCAAAATATTTATTCATCACATTGTATATGCATTTAGTTAATTTCTAGATCCTTAGTAATATATAATGTGCTAAGTAATAATAGTGATGACAAATCAGCAAAGAATCAATTATTACAGATGGTGTGGGCGACAGGGCAACCAATGCCCTGTGTGTCACCATGAAACACTCTCATGGAGGAAGAGAAAGTGTTTCAGTTTGCTGACACTGTGAAGCCTTACCTGCAGACAACTTCCTGCATACAGTATAGTATCATGAAAACACGTTGCAGAGTAGTGAGAGGTTAGAACCAACACTAACCCTTTAAACCACATAGTCAACTTAAAAACTCACTAACTAATCACCCATTGGATGACAAAGCTGTCATTCATGGGTTGAGGGGGCGGGAAGAAAGGGTTTTAGTCCTTATTTCACGGTCACATGGATTCTCATGCGGTAGAGGCGCGAGGCAGAGGGAGGCACAGCAGCACAACGCTTACGTCCCAGCCTGTGTATGCTATTGAGGCGAGGATATTGACAGTCCTCTACATGGCCACAGAGCCTCAGGATGTACTTAATGATCACAGCCATGAAAGGTAGGTGAGGGAAGTCGGGATAGCCGTGGAAATGAGTGAATGCACATGAGAGAAATGTCTCTGAGCTCTTGTGTTAATGTTTCTTTAATGTTTTGAGCTGTTAATGTCTCTTGCATGTATAATGTGGCTGTTTTGCCTTCAAAACATCTCTTGGACTGTCTGATGTGCTGTTTTGCATGTTCATTTACATGTTTTCTACGATTTTGAATTGCAAAGTGAATATTAGATCTTTTGTGATTTGTAGTAATGCGCATTAGTGTGTGTTTGAGGGAACATCTCAGTCAGTCTGAAACTGCCGTGAGCATAATTAATAAGTCAGTAAGTGTGTGATGTGATGTGATGTGATACGATGGCGTCTTTCTGACAGCTCATACAAGGGCGGCCATGTTGGCTGTTTGGAATGGCATGGGAATGTTGCCATGCTGGATGATTGCGGAATGTTGTTCCACTGACCTATTTATGGCAGGCAGGGGTGGACTGCCATAGGAGCGCCTGGCTGTTTATTCCACCAACGGCTGTGTTTTACTTAATCCCCCCACCCCCCATTCTGAATCACCACGGCATACACACACACACACACACACACAGGCAATGCAAAGTCTTGCTGGCAGCTGTCATTATCTATTAGTGATAAGGTATAGGGCAGTGGAACATCTGTGCAAGCTGCTGCTGCTTTTTCTCTTTCAGAGAGATTAGAGATTATTTCAGAACTTCAGATGTGTCCTCCTACACTGTTTTCAGCTCAGCTAAAAACGTTCGTTCATCAGCCATTTTTTTGTCTAAGAACAAAGCTAGAGGTTGTTGTGAAAGTACTGCTTTTTCTTGGCTGACCTGCTGACATCTTGACCAAAGGTTAATAAGTTGAAGAGGTTCACACAGAGCTGACATGCTGAGATGGGAACAACCGAAACTCACGGACGCGTAGAACACAGTGGGTTAATTTAGTGTCTTATTAGGGTTAACCATGAATGTTAATTATGTAGAATTTAAAGGGCTTGGTCGCCATTCAGGTTGTTCTTGGAGCAGATCATTTGCACTTTTTTTAAAGTACTTTTCACCCTAATTACAGATAATGAATGAATTAGAATTAGCTCATTAGAAAATTAAATTTGAATAAAATGAAATAATGTCTAGGTGTTCGCAAAAAACTTTTATGCTTGATGATGGCTCAGTTTAAGGCTAATATGCACCAGAATGTTCTTTTCTCCTTTGTTATGATGAAGAGTTTCTCAACCCGATGTGAGTCAGTGTTGTCAACAGATTACAGAAATCCCAAAGGGTGGGAGAGAAGGGGGAGGGAACACACGTACGCGTCTGTGTCTGTGTGTGTATCTGCAGGCTTTGACTTTAGTTGGGTGCTGTGTTTTATGTTTCCTACTTAGACAGCACATCAGCACTTTCACACCGGGAGAGAAACCAAACATGTTAAACCACAACATCTCATGAGGAGGAAGCGACACTTGCAAACAGAAGAAGAAGAGAGTCTTCTGTGTGTGAGAGTCTGTGTTTGTGGATTATGGTACACACATGTAAAATATTGGTTGGCTTGTAGGTGCTTGTCTGTGAAAGTGATTCAGAAATGATTAAAATCTAGTGGTGGACTGGTAAGGGTTTTTCAGTCTCCCATATTGTATGTAGAGATGTGGCTGTTGACAGATTGTGCTATTCAGTATAGTAGGCCTATATATAATATACATTAAACCATATATATAATTTAATATCCATATATAATATTAAAATATTATATATGGTATTTACTTATATAGTGTATAATTTTGTAAGTATATGCGTCGTATATAAATGGAGTATTGTAAGTGTTGGTGTGTGTGTGTGTGGGTGTGTGGTGTGTGTGTGTGTGTGTGTGGGTGTGTGTGTTTATATATATATTATATAATATATATATATATATATAATGGTAAATTGTATTTCGTAACAATTATATATAATATTAGAATATATGCATTTAAAAACACTCATTTGAGAAAATTATGAATAGAATTTTCATGTATGCAGTTGGGATATTTAATAATATAATTTTATAAAATAAATTTTTTATTGTGTGTGTGTGTTTGATATTAATATATATTATATATACATATCTAATATATCTCTATAATATATATACTATATTTACAAAATGCCTTTTACTATTATTATTATATGTAATATAGTAAAGATTATATGATATTAAAACATTATTATTATAAATATATATGATTTAAAAACAATTTTCAGAAATTATGAAATAGAATATACTTTATATAGGCAGTTGTATTATGCAGAGTATTATTATAAATAATATTTATAAAAATACAATATTGTGTGTGTGTGTGTGTGTGTGTGTGTATGTATGTATGTATGTAATAATATATTTTATAAAAATTAAATTTTTTTTGTGTGTGTATTAATTTTTTGATTTTTGAGTTTTGGAAGATGTACAAGTGCATTTTCTCCTACTGCATGTTCATGGTAAAGTGCTAATCTCAAAAAGTCATTTTAGACTAATCGGTCACTAAGAATATTTCAAACTCTTCACACAAGCCCTTGTATTGTGCAGAATTCATGTGTTCACAATCCTCATTTTTATATGGCCCTCATGAATGCTCCTTTTCTGTAGTCTAAAATAGCAAGCCATGCTCTTGCACCATAGCTGAACAGTGGTAACCACTGCTGCAAGACTTCAGCGGCAGCTCTGGGAGAATGTGCCTTTGATGTATTAATCCATAATTCAGACCAGATTAGCGTCTTGTGCTTCGGAGTAACTAATTACTGCCGATTGGTTTTACATATCTAATGAGAGAGAGAGTGAGGATGCCCTTAATGAATACGGCATGCAGTACCAAAGAGGATTAGCCCTTTCTGTAATCATGAGAAAATAGTCATTCTCAAACTGCTCTGATGCCTTTGCAAATAGAGTCCGCAGTTGAAAAAAAACATACGACCGAATGAGCGTTTGTGACTGAAAGAAAAGAGAGCGCTCTGATGGTGATGAGATGCGTTTTACTTTTTTATCCTGTACTGTATATGCCTCAGGGCTGCCGGAACGACTGCATCGCTCTTCTCTAAATGGATTTCTCCTCCTGCTCTGTTCCCCCAGCACCCCTCTCAACAGCCTCGCACACCATCTCTGCGTGCTCTTCCACAACCAACCGCAGCCGAGCCGCTGAGGGGCTCATGCACGACTACGGCACACAATCCAGTGCACGCAAAAGCCATCTCCAACTAGGAGTGCATTTTGGCTTTGATATTTACCGAAATGCACCACAGCGCTGTCGTGAAGCGAGCTCGTGGCTTGAGGGGGGATGGCATTGTCATACATACTGTAGTTACCCAAATGAATGTTGGATGTTAGAAGAGCAGATTGTACTTGCAGATGATGTCAGTCCCGTGGGTGATTTCAACAGTCATAGCCATTTTTCTGCTTGAATAAATGGAGTGTTTTATGTGGTGCTGCCTCGATTCATTTTGAAAAAATTTTTTTTACCGTTGTTCTGCTAGCTAAAGCCTGAGGTTACACTCTGCACAACAAACATCAGGCCTTGTTCTCGCTGCATTAGCAAACTCAAAGGTCAGGAGCTGTGGAATTAGTCTGTGATTATGGTCTCCGCTGATCAGTTTAAAGGAAGAAAAGAGTGTTTTCAAAAGGCAAAAACAGATGTGCTTTGTCAAACAGTGTTTTTATCAATGTGTCCTGTTGATTTGAGATTGATAATACTTCGTCTATATTCAAAGACCTTCGTTTAGTCTTTTCTGCAGCAATAAATAGAATTGTAACTTTTTCCAAACAAGTTTCCCAAGCACACTGCCCGATTTTGGTTGTTTGGACCAACAGGCCTAAACTCATGCCATTGGTTGAGCCAGTGTTGCTATGTTGGACCGCTCAAACAAACAGAGAAATGTTAAAAGCATCACAGTGTTCTGGAGGAAAATTACTAAAAAAATGTCTTATTTAAAGCTGTCTTTGCATGTTAAGCTGACATAGGAGAAAGTATTGTAGCAAAGACACTTGTGATTTTTTACTGAAAGTGTGTTTCTTCCTTTGAGCTAGATTGAGAGGGTCCCGTAAAATCTGCGGGATAAATCATCAGGGATCATTATGGTGTATCACCTGGAGGATGCCAGGTAAGACGACAAACAAATAACACACACACATTCGTAGTTATGTCTTGCAGTAAGATGACATGCCTCAAGTCAGTTTGTTTAAAAATGTATATTAGGCCTGTCTAATCATGATCAAGCATTGTTTACTATACGCTGCCATTCAAAGTTTGGGGTCAGTTGGAGTTTATTAAAAAAATACTTTTATTCGCAAAGGATGATAAATTGTCACAGGTAACTGAAAGACAATAGAATGTTACAATGATTTCTGGAATTCAACAAAGGCAGTTGTTAAAAAAAATAAAATTCATCAAACAAATCATGAAAGATAATCTGTTCCACAACATATTAAACTGAAATAAAGGTTTTAAACATTAGAGCGTAAGAGACATTTTTTGAGCAGCAAATTAGCATATTAGAATTGATTTCTGAAGGATCATGTGACACGAAAGACTGGAGTAATGATGCTGAAAATCAGCTTGCCATAACAAACATAAAAAAATCCCCCAACCTGAAACTTTGAATGATAGTGTAGATTATTAATATTTCAGTTACAAATAGTAAAATATAATTCTGTCCGAAATTTTTCACTTTCAGTCATGTTGTAATGGCCAATGTTTTTCTCATTTACACACACACAAAAAGTAAAATAAAATTTGAGTGCTTTGCGTTCACAATGCACATCAAAGCCTTATTTATACTTTTGTCTGAGTGTGGCGCGAACCACCACAGAAGGTGCACGCGCTCACCAGAGTGCTCTAGAGGCATTTACACTTCGTGCATACTTCATGCGTATGAGTTCATTTGGAGCTCCCATAACGCACCACTGGACTGGAAAGAGAGGCATAAAAATGCGCATTTCATGACATATTTCTTTAAAAGTCCCTTGTTTGCATGGAAATATGCAACTGTCCACAGTAATAGTGAAAGATGTGTTATTTAGTTACTGTAGTAATTAAAGAGGTAATAAATCATTCTGAAACATGCTGCAATGCAAACTTCAAAGATGCAAGCTAGAGGTGACCTATTGTTGTGTTCTCTCTCTCAGGGTTTCTTCAGGAGGAGTCAGCAGGGCACTGTGTCATATTATGCCTCCATGGGTGCAGCAGGCGCAATGATAGTACGCCGGATTACTGCGTAAATCATTGCGTGCTGCCACCCAGCTACGGCAGCAAAGATGCCTTGTTATTATGCCAGAAATAAAATAGTTCCTAGCCATATCGGCCTAGAAAATCGTAATTTTTCATTTTCCGTCGGTCTTAGTACAATATGTAACTACAGAAGAGTCAAGTTTTTAAATAGGAAAAATATAGAAACTCTTTGGTCACTTTTGAGAGAGTGCTAACGGTCTAATCAGATTCAATGATCTATGCTAAGCGACAGCTAAAAGTGCTACCGCCAGACCCGGAGATCGATTGAATGGATTTGAAAACGGTAAAACTAAACTTTTTAACTCTAGGGGAGTTGGAAAATGCCTATTTTCAAGAATAGTGGAGTGTTCCTTTAAGCTCAGGTATTCATAGAAACAATCTATTTCCAAACATACAGTGTTATTTCATTATAGTTCTTTATCAGGACTTTATCAGTGCATCCTGCAGTATCGGCACTTTCAGAGTGTTTTTACCTGCTAGAGAGAGAAGACGAAGACTCCTCATGCCATATAGATGCTGTAACCCAAAGTCTTGCACCTAAAAGTACAGGGAAATGTTTCGGTGATGTGACATGCCAGAAATGATCTAATATATACATTTTAACCTAATTGTGATTAATAAAAACGTTAATGGATAATGTAAACTACCCATAACTTTATTTTCATAATAACACTTACCTGACAGCACCAGCGCAGGTAGATACTTCTCAGAGTTGACATGGTCGATAAGTAACCCAGGCCTGTATCTGTGATCCGCACACATCTGAATACAGCCATATAAATGAGAGTCATAAGCACACAAAATGAATATAGTAATCATTATTTCCATGTACCAAATTTACTCCCAATGAGGCTCTGTAAGAGGAAATATCAGCAAGATTTACTTTACACTCCATACTGCAAACTCAGCACACTCACCGGTCCAGAACCAGCTCCTCCAGCTTGTGTAGGTCACAGGCGATATACTCAAGGGCCATGTCAGTAATACGGGGGCACCAGGACAGATCCAGACTCCGGAGCTTCCTCAGATTCTCTGCAACCAATTCCACACCATCGTCGGTGATCTTCGAGCAGCCTGACAGGCTGAGGGAGGTGAGGTTTGGCAGGCTGTGCACCATGTTAACTACGCCATGGTTGGTGATCTCCCAGCAGGAGTTCAGACGCAGCGTGTGGGTGGTGTAGCCTTGCTTGGCGGTGAAGTAGGCCATGGCCGTGTCGGTCACGTGATAGGCCTGCAGGCTGAGCTCTGATAGGTTGGGAAGGAGCTGAGAAATGGCCGCGATGGCATCGTCTGCCACATTGATGCAGTCGCTGACGCTGAGAGAGGTAAGCCGCGCATTCAGGCTGGACCACAGGCCGGCTTCTGTGAAATCATTGCAGCCGGAGAGTTCAAGGTGCATCAGACCCTGCATCTGTTCCAGCATCACCTGAAGAGTTCAGGAGAAGCAATGCTATGTCAAGCATACACACAAAATGTGCTACTAGTGCAGTGCAAGTTGTCCAAAGCTTAAATGGGTCATATGATGCAATTTCAAATTTTCTTTCTCTTTGAGTGTTACAAGCTCTTGGTGCATAAATAAGGTCTGTAAAGTTGCAAAGACTAAGTCTCAAATCCAAAGAGATATTTTTTTTATAAAAGTTAAGAGTTAACCACGTCTACCTAAAACAGCTCGTTTTAACACGCCCCACATGTCTACGTCACTGTGTGGGAAGATTGCATAACGCCGTTTGGGTTTTTTACGATACCGGTGCCAAATCGATACTTTTAAAACGGTACTGGTGCCTAAACGGTGCCTGAACCAATACTTAAAAAAAATAAAAAATAAAAAATAGGATGGATTGGCCATTATTGAGTGCTATAAACACATTTAATGTCTATTTCATTCATACTGGATGCCAGAGGGCGCCCTAGCACAGAAACTCCACATGTGCATCACAGAAGTAATAGGACTCAGGAAATCCCTATACTCTTTGCTAATATGGACAAAGGCATTACATTCGCTGTAACTGAGTAAACAGAAGACATAAACGTTTTGAATGATAAAACAAAGACAATAAACACTCGACTGCGACAATATATAGTTTATCTGTGTTATTCAAGCCATCTTTGGTATTTCCATCGTAATTAAGTATATCTATAATCCATTGCTAATCGGACAGTCTGGTACTCTGCATTTTTTAAAGTATAGAATATATTTCTGCCCTATTCGGTGACAAGAAGCCACATCAGATCACTAAATGAAGCAGTTGTGGAGTAAAAACTTTATAGTGTTCTCTTTTGTTGGACAACAGGTTTAGAAACGCTTCTCATTGCAAGTCATTACAAGGGAAGTTTAGCTTTAGGCATTAATTTAAGAATGTTTAGCTTAGCTAGCTAACGGTATCTACCTGCTGCCATCAGAGCAAGTGTAATTGCTGCATTCACGCGCTCCTCGTGCTCTCATTTCCCGAGTTATGCTTTTAAGTCAGAATGCGAAAAAACAACATGGACACTAACGTTACAACAAAGACGTGTTGGATTTGTATTATTAGACCTTTCCAACTTGAGTTCACATGCATTTTCTCAATCAGAAAATTATTTTTCACGTGCGGTGCCGGTGATCCTTACGTCCGTTTAGGAGAACCAGAGAACAAATATTTAAATCGATCACTCAAGCATTTAAGTGGCACCGAAATCTGCGTTCCATATTGGCACCGGGTTTCGGTACCCAACCCTAACATGCCGCCCAAAATGTTTCACGCAAAGATAAGAAGGCGTTAAAGTTTATTGTTGCTGCCAACCGCCGCCGCATTGTTGTGACGGACGCTGTGTGCTCGTTGTGAAAGCGAAACTGCTTTGTCTGGCCTTCCAAAAGAGGACAATATCTGAAATCAGTGGTTAGTTGTATTACAACAATGTTCCAGAACAGTTCAACCTAAATATTCAGATGTGTGCAGCGCATTTTATGTTTTGACTGTTTCCTGATCCTGGTAGACTACAGTGCCGGCTGTTCTGAATCACAGTCTGTAAGTAAGTTTTCATATTTAAAGAATTTGCCACTGATGATTCAAACGCGAGTTTTGAGCAGTGTAGAGTTGCGCTTGTTGTTTGTCATTTCTCCGATCACAAATGCAGACATGATTTTATGTTTACGCCACGCAACGCATAAAAAGACAGTACAAGTCATTATAATCCGTAATATTCCCACTGGATGCAACATATGCCTCGTTTGTAATGGATTTTATTGTTTTTGTCTCATTGCGCCGGGACAGCATCACAATATGGTAAGGGGCGTAACATTTCCGTCACACGCTTGAGGTATTCGGCCAATCACAACGCACTGGATAGATGGCCAATCAGAGCACACTTCGCTTTTCAAACCGATGAGCTTTGTTAAAAATCGACACGTTTCAAAAAGGCAAGGCATAGAGGAGAAAAAATAATGTACAATATGTTGAAAATAATGTTTTTTTTTAAACCTTAAACCACATAAACACATTTCATTACACCAAATAAACAAAATAATGTTATTTTTAGCAACATCATATGACCCCTTTAATGAACATTCAGAGCAGTATCCTGGAGTAGGGATTTTCAGTCTTCCTTATTAAACAGACCTAGCTCAGGTAATTAAAAAAAAGTTAATTCAACTGTGTTAAATAAGGGAAACATCTAAAATGAGCAGTACTTCAGAGGCTCCAGAAAAGTTTGAAAACCCAGGACGTTCCCATAATGTCAAGTTATGGTTCCCACTTTGTTATTTCTGTGTAAACCAATTCCTAACATTGCTGGAATGTTGCAGGGGTGCCTTTGAACTTGTTCACTAATGGCTCTACTGGCTAAACATTCTCTACACTAAACTTTCTCTAATTGCTTTGTTTTCACCATAAATTAACTTTCCCAAACCCATAGCAGGAAGGTTTTTTGACAACCTAATAAAACAAATACAGAACATTTCTCATTGGTAAAATTTGTTCATAGAACATCATTATGACTGAAATTGCTGTCTTTAGTTAAATCTAGAAAATGTCAACATGCATTATAGTTATCAGATGTATGTTATAAATCCAAATTTATCACTGAAAATAAGAATTTTGGAATAAAAATACATTTACGTTCTACTATTCTGCGCAGAAATCCGCACGCTCGCATAAATGAAAAATGAACGGTCATTTCACTTTTCCTGCTCACCGACTCACTCATTTATCGATGTCGCAGATGCTCACAGTGTTCGGTCTCAATTAGACTGCAATAGCCAGTCTACAATGACAACAAAATTCAAGATTTGAAATTATTGAGCAAAGCGGGAAAGCATGGAAATAACCTGTGATTTATGTGGACACCCACTGTACAATATCATCGGTGAGTGATAGACAGTGCACGTGTTACTGTTAGTTTTCCTTATGTTATGTCATAGAACGATTATAATTCAAGAGACCCTATTTCAGTCATATATGTTTGGCCAGATGTGTAGTTACTATATTTTGCATGTGATGTCTGCTTCTTTTTAAATGAATGAGGGACATAATTAAATGTCAAAATTATTTCCTGTGGTAATCAACATTATGCTACAAATGCTGTCAATAGAGCTTTTAACATTCCTTCAGTGCCACATTCTTTCATTTATAAAACAAGACAAAATGGAAATAATAATAATAATAAAAATAACAATGGTCATACAGATTGGTATCTTAAGCACTTCCAATCATTTGTCTTATAGAAACTGAGGATTACTTTACCTATTCTAATACTAACCTGGGTTGCGTTTCCCAAAAGCGACTATGATCGCAAGTTCTGTTGTTACCAGTAGAGTTTAACTGAACTTGCGACAATAGTTGGCTAATGATGCTTTTGGGAAATGCACCCCTGGTTTGATGTAAATTGGGAAATAAAGATGGTCCAAAATATATATCCAGTGTATGGCCCAAATAACGAACAATTCAATATTTAAGATAATTCTTGGGATTATCAGCAAATGTCTGCATTTAGGTGGTCCACAACTAATGGATTGTGTGACCCCACTGACCTAGTTACTGAGCCAAAGAAAAAAGGGAACAATGTGCACATTTTCTGTTTTAATCACTTAAATGTTTCAGGGACATCTTAATTATAATGAAGGGGTCAATGGTTAAGACAAAATGCAAATGAAAGAGCTAATTTCAGGCAAGAAAAACAACTCTTGAAGGCAGGACTCTGCTCTCTTATTGAGTACTTGGTCATGATCCAAGCCTTGTGCTGTGATATCTGCCTTTCCCTGCCCTATATAATTCACAAACAAGCCTGAGGTGCACAGTCCTCTCTCAGACAGAAGAAGCTCCACAGTCTCTATCATTGCACATGCTGGTTTGCATATCTGAGGGGAAAAAAGCTTGGATGCCGTCACGAACAATTTGAGAGTTCACCATGGCAACAAAAGCCCAGTCCTAGAATAGCAACAGCATAGAGACAAGTGTGATGAGTGTGATCACTGCTGCATGTTCTTGCAAAACACAGTTGTTTCTAACCATGTATGTTGGATGTTCCGACCACATTGCCATCTAGCTAATTGTTTAATCATACTTAATAGGGGAGGGCGGTAAATGATGGAGATCTTAAATTTGAAGGATTTATTTTTAGGAGTAATCATGGTTTAACTTATGTTTGAAACACTACATGAACTTTTCATAATTACTCAATAATTTAGAAATAAATACTTTACAAATCGACCCCTTCCACAGACTGTTGACATATTTTTTTTTGCTCTTTTTGCTACTGGAGCATATCGGAACACACACACACACAAAAAAAATTTGCTGTAGTTTCCATTAACCACTAGGGCATATATACCAATTCAGTGTTTGCAAACAGTGAAGACGTTTTTTGTCGGCGAAGCCTATCTGTCAGCAGAATATGACAGTTTTCAAGAAGCAGTCTTGGAAGCCATGGAATAAAGAGTTAAATAGTTAACAGGTTAAACAGTATTTCATGCTGTAACTGTAGGGGGTCTCTTGAAGTGCATATGTGAATATTAAATAGCTAGACCTATTGTTAAAATCTAATTTATGCTTTAAAAGTAGGGTAATCATAGCAGGTTTTATAGTCTGTCCATTTAAACATCTGCATTTTAGATTCAAATTGCGTATTTGATGACAGTATTCTATAAAAATGATTTGCCTTCTGATACTGACATCCAAAGGCACAAAATTCTCTTATTCCATGGATTTGACCCATTTCCCTCCACTTGTTACCAGTGTTTTGCACCACAATGTGCGCGCAGCTGCAAGTGATGTTAACTGTGACGTCTACTCCATATTGGTCTATAGTATTTTCCAAACTATGAGGACTTCTGCTTCTGAGAACCCCAGAAATGTAAAAAGAAATGTAATTCATTTTATTGAATAAAAAAGCAAAGCAAAATGTTAGATTATACATAACAAATTAATAAGTTTGGCATTATTTTGTTGGAAGTTGCAGTTTGCAGTGTGTGTGTGTGTGTTTTATATATACTTTTGGTATATATCTCTACCATTTGATAGATTTTTTACCATTACACATTATACCAGGGGTCACCAGACTTGGTCCTGGAAGGCTGGTGTCTTGCAGAGTTTAGCTCCAACCCTAATTAACACCACACCTGAACCAGCTAATCAAGGTCTAACCTGAAACTTTCAGGGAGGTGTACTGAGGCCAGTTGGAGCTAAGCTCTGCAGGACACCGGCCCTCCAGGATCAAGTTTGGTGACCCCTGCATTATACACATAGTTGTTTGCACACAAATGATATCTGAATTACTCGATAGTCAAATAAAAGACAGGATGACATCCTGGAATCTATAATTACCTCAAGTCCTGCATCCGTAATAGTCGACCTCTTTAGACTGACAGACTTGACTCCCTTCTTCGACAGCGGATAGTTGTCGATGAACTCACAAATGTCCAAATCCGAGACCCCCACCAGACAGAAGGACTGGAAGCCTCTGAGAGCAAAAGCCTGCAGGCTGACAAACTCCTTCTCCCCATTGGGCAGGATAGTGTAGAGTTCCTTGGCATGTAGAATGGGCGTCACACCTTCCCAGAACTTGGGCTGGTAGAGCACTTTCCGCCACGTCTTGCACACCTGGGCTAGAATGCACTTTTCGGCCGTGGTGAAGTACCACAAGAGCCGGTTCAGCACCTTCTCGTCCAGCACCAGTTGTCTCTCCAGCAGGGGCTTGGGAAATTGCCAGAGGGGAGGTTTGATGGCAGTCACGGGGCTCGTGTCCAGGTCGGGGCCCAGCAGTGACGCCGCTGTGGGCAGGGGCTCCAGGTGATAGGGCAGGCTAGGGGGAGGCAAGATGGTGGGCACGGAGGACGACTGGCACAGGCGATTCTTGGCAGCTGGAGTACCTTTAGTGATGCTGGCCGAACCGAGGCCGTTGGGCTGGGGGGGCAGCTTGACCATGCCGTTTCGCGTCACGCAGGGAGACTTGAGGTCACTGGGAGTGGACATATTCAGCATTGGAAGCCTGTGAATATACCAAAGTTGAATCATTGCTCTTAGATACAATAACATATTGACAGTGATATTTAAAAACATATTATTATGATTTAAAAAATAATTTTTTTCACACTATGCATAAATGTGATCACAGCTCTTAAGAAAGTGTTAATTTCTATGGCAGGGCTTAACAATAACAGTTTTTTCCAATGACAGATTTGTCAACTGCTCTGCCAACCACTTCATAGATAAATATTTTTAGCAAAATATTATGTGTGTTTCTCTCTTTCAGTAGATGTTACATTTTCTTAAGTTTTTTTTCTTTTTTGGGGCTAAAAGTCAAAACACAAGACAAAGAAAAGACAAAAAACTGTTAGTTTGATAATCGTTTCAGTCCTCAGCTTTTTACACTTTTGGTAAAAAGCACTTTAGCTGCATTTATCTTTACATCATTTTTAATCAAAACAACTCCTACCATTTTCCACACATTTTGTAAAGGCTTAAGAGGGTTTTTTAGCCCCACTGTAGCCTAATATTTGTAACAGTAGACATAGATACAGAGGCTTGGTTAACACTGAACAAATTAGATTTGTGTTTCAAATCCGATCTTTAAGACTGACTGGCTACTCGCTGTTATTTAGCAAGTAATTGGATCTGTTTGTTCAATATCTGATACATCTACATCGATTGCCATAGTAAGAACCAATGGCATTAGCTGTTTTTGTCTGCAGTCACTGATAGTAAATGTCGGTATGGAAAGAATGAAAAAAAAACTAGAAATGTGATCTTTGATATACCCCTTGATAGTGAACTCAAAAGGTGCATGACATAACATGAGCGTCAGCTGCTTTACTGTATTTCACACATCAATGCAGGCGTTTGCTCACGCACTCTCAGGCTCATTTATTATTCACAATATAGTCAGATAGTTTACTGTATGCATTAAGAGTGAGTGAAAATTTGTAAACTACACTGCAGAATAGAGATATTGCAGCACAAACAATGGACAAAGAAATAGATTGAACATTCAGTGAAATAGAAACAGTAATAAAATAACTAAACAGGAATGAGAATTGTTCTGAGAAAGGAAGTTGACTGAAGAATATACTCTGAAACAGAGCCGCCTTTTCAACACTCTGGTCCACCTTAAAACCTCCATGCAGGTGTGCGTGCTCTGTGCACTAATGCTTCAAGTGTAAAATGTCAATGAGTGTTGCTTGCTTTCAGACATTTTTCTCAATAAGCCCTGTCGTGACTATTTCCGCAGCTCAAACACTTATACCATAAACACCCTATAGTGATTTTGAATGCAGAATGATTAAAAGCAAATGAGATGGATTTACATAAAGAAAAGCGAAAATGTTGATTTTTGCATGAGAGTGTTTTGACTGAATGACCACTAAACCTTCACAGGAGAAACACAATCTAGGTAAAAACTATGCAAATGCACAATTAATTTCACAGCTTTTGAAAACTAGTGGGGGAAAAGCACATCTAATTTGTTTCCCTAGGAAATCAAACACTGAAGAGCAGACCACAAACCCCATTTCCACCCACACTCTAGAGGTGGAGCTTTCTAAGATTACATCTGATGAACAGGGAAGAACAGTAGTGCTAGTGCTAGAACCTACAGAAAAAATAGGGATTCTCAACTAGGGGTACTTAAGCAACAATTTGGCTGGTCCTCACTTTCTGGCACCCCTGTTTGAGGGCTGTTTGGGGACAAGGTTGTAATTAGTTTAAGGGTGGGGTTAGGCATTTACTTGTGATGGTTAATGTTAGGGTATGTGGCCAGGGATTGCATTGTGCCAGTGGATGTCTTCTAAGAATGTCTTCAAGGATAGCTGTACAAATGTGTGTGTGAAAAACACAATCTTGTCTTGTTTTTGATAGTTATTGTGTTAAAACATTCAGTTCCTGTTTGAGAAAAGATGTGTACATATTGAGTTTGTTAATCTGTGTGAATGACACTCAGAATATATGTGCATATTTAAGAAACAAGACAGGTAGATTTCTGCGAGTGCTAGTAGCGTTTCACTTTGATTTCCTTCAGAAGCGTCAAAACCTGTGAAGACAAACAAGCTCAGGTGTCTCATTAAAAAAAGAGAGGTGAGACTTCATGAGTCTGATTTTTAATCATATCATTCATTTGTTTCCATTTTAAAGTGAAAAACTGTATTAATAGCCATTTTAAGTAAGATTAATAACAATGCTAAAGGTTTTATATTAATGAAGGGGTGTTAGGGCGTTATTGGTGGGAATGTAGGGGTATACAAAACAAAAAAGCTTGGGAAACACTGTATTAAAACACAAATAAATTCATGTTCGAGGAAAAACTGGCATGAAGACAAAAAATAGCGCCTAGAATTAAGAAAGTTTTCTTTAAGTATCTAAAATAGCAGATGTCTATGTGACATGTATAAGGAAAAGTGCAGCTAGTGGAAAGGCAGTGAAGGAAACCGAAAGAGAGAGAGAGAGAAAAGGACCTGTTAGTGCAACTTCAGCACCAAGGAGAGCAACTGAACTGCCTGATGAAGCACATCAGAATGCCTTCAGCTACACTTCTGCACTGCAGAGGAACGCTTTGGCCCACCAAGATGTGCCACTTGTGTGGGCAATGCAGTCGAGAGTTCTTAATAAAATCGGAACCATTCAATAAGTTGGCAGAGAAAGGGCTAGTGGCCCTCCGCACTGGGGCAAATCAAACACTCATTGGGCCAGAGATGCGATGTCAAACCATGTGCAGCAAATGTTCGAGTGGAGAGGGACAAGTTATATAAAAAAAGCTAGCTGACATATTTTGGACGGGGCTTGATGGGAACTTTCTGTACCGAGATATGTGCCAAGAAGGAATCGGTGGCAGCTTGCCAAGGCCCCATCCATATGCTGTCTTTACCCTCCATTTCAGCACAAAATGTATAATTTTAAAGAAAAAGAAGTAATGTGCATTGAGGTTTGGGGTTGGGATCTATATTTAAAAAGTATATTTTTTGTCGCAATACCATAGTGATATTCTCTAACAAAAAAATCGATATTTAGACTTTCCGCAATAATAAGAAAACTGATTCACTTACACAGGAAGTATATTGTATTAGATCTGTGTTAAAATAACCAGTATATATGTTGGTCAGCATTTCTCTGACACAGTGACCCCTCGATGCGAAGGTCTAACTATAACCTCTGGCTGCGTGTGTGTGTGGTCTTCTCATATTTCAGTCAATGGGTTTTTATACACCGAAACAGTATTACATAAAGGCTGTTAACACCTTATTTATCTATATGTAGCTGCATGTCATTTAAAATTCTTAAGAACAATTTGAAATTCAAATAATCATTTAAAATTCAGATGCTGAAGCTATGTGGTTGTTCTTTTCACATCCAGCACTAGAACAAATCAGTTCAGCTGTCGCCCCCATGAAGTATTTGAAAAGGGGAAGTAGCCAGGGAAAACCTCCAGAAACACAGTTAAGCAGCAGTGTATTTGAAAGCGAGACATGGAAAGGGCATGGCTGCTGTCCAGATGGGTTCAAGGGAGTTCATCTGGATATACAGAAGGGAAAAAAGCACCTCTTAAATAATTAGGGTGGTGTTTTAGAAGCACACGGCTATAAATCGCGCCTTTATACTTTTCCAAATAAAAGTGCCACACTCACAGAAGTTACGTAAAGAGTAAAGTAAAGAGAGGATTAGAATAGCTAGAATTAGCTTATAGAAAATAAATTAACTACTTGGTTACAAATAGATCAACTAAATAACTGATTAAACTTGTTTGTTTGGCTTATTGTCATGCTTTTGGCTCTGGATATTTCATTTGATTTCATCCGAGCCTTTAAATACATTTGCAAAAAAAATCTATAATGACGTCAAAATAAAGACTCATATTGGGTCAATCCCAAATTCGGAGAAACGTCTAAGTACTTCCTTCTTTTCTAGGGATGATTATTGTCTGTTCATGGCCAAAACTGGGAAAATACTACTTTATTTAAAATAACTTTTACAAGTTTAACTAATTGCTGGTGGTTGAGTTCACATGCTAATGCCTTAAACTACACTGTTAAAATTATTTTTTCAAAGGTAAAACAAAACAAAGATTACTGTTTCAGTTTCAGTCTTTCCGCCATTTCTTTGTAATTATTTGAGACATTTACTAGCAATTTAAAACATTTTTTTAATTGTCTTACTTCCAAAGTATATGGCTGGGAAGTCCTTTTTGGAGCTTGAAAATATTAGGTTCCACCAACTTTCATTATATGGACAAAAACAGCTTAAACAATCTTCAAATATCTTCTTTTGTGTTTTCACAGATGAAAGAGTCATGCAAACTTGGAAAACATGAGGGTGAGTAAATGATGACGACTTATTTTTGGATGAACTGTTCTATTAAGGTCAGAAGGTTAGAGAATAGTTGGACTTTGCACAGTACAGTTCAATACAGTTCTAAACTCATGGAGTTGTTTGGCCTGAAAGTTTTCACTTTACAAACATGCAGACATAAAACATGTCAATTTTCAAATACAAGGGAACTGGTCTGCATCACTCGAGGGGCAAACCACTCTAAACTTTCCATTTACCCATCAGTTGGCAATGTGTTTGCATGGAGTAAATCTGTTCTCCTCTCTGCCACTTTGCAAGCCTTTTCAGTTTGCCCACAGGCCCGGCCTCCTTACCCATGTTATTTGGATTTACTGATGAAGCACACAAGCCATATGACAACAAACAAGCAGAGAATGGAGCCCTGGCGCTTCTGTCACGGACAGATGTGCGGTGCTTGGCACACACGAGACATGGGACGAGAGGGAACAGGGGAGATGGGATAGTGGAAGCTCCTTGGAGTGGACAGGATTGGCAGTGGTCTCTTTGAGAGGGATTTGCATGTTCAAAGCAACCCCGCAATCTAGTCCTGTTCTCAGCGAGACGTGGCTTAAGAGCACTTCTGAGACTTCCTCAGTGGAATTTCAAATGAAGTTTCAGAAGTTAGATGAAGTTAAACCAAGTCATTGGAAGTTTGTAAGTGGGACAACAGTATGAAATCTGTACTCGCTGAGGAATGGTTCCACTCTACCATTACAGACTTTCCAAATTATATTAATGTAAAAAGAAAATCTGCACCTGTGTCTGTTTTGTTCCTGGAAGAGCTGCCGCTAGCTAATGTAATGGTTCTCAGAGCATGTGTCCGACTGCAGACAAACAAAACTAAATAAGGAATGGAGTACAGTCTCTAAAACAGAGAAGGAACCAAAACATCATTATAATTCGGTTAATATGGTGCAAGCAGTAGACTTCAGGTTGATCTCAGACAGTTTCAGGTGTTCCATGTGAGAAGCCAAAACTGTATAGGTTGGAAAACAGCAGACTTAGTAAGAAACTGATGAACTAGCCACCTGCTAAAGGCTAAAGACGATAACTATATTAGCATCCACAACAACAGAGCGTTCTGCTTAAGCACACGATGCATTTATGTGATCTACCACTTTAAATATTCAAGCTCTTTAAATATGATAGATATGAACTTTCAGTGGTTATTTCCCAAAAGTATCATAAGAAAGCATTAAAGCTTTTGGGAACGGCAGTCCTGAACAATGCTTATCAGAGAAAAGAGAAAAAAAAACATATGTGTTTGAGTTATTTCACAATAAACAAACTGAAATTGTAGCCTACATAGTTTGTGCAATTACAGTTATTTAAATTGAACGTTGAAAGATAATATTGATCATGTACTATTCTGTAACGTTAATAGAAATCATACACTGTCAGAATAAAAATGTTGCATTTTATGCATGTAACAGCCTGTCACTGGCAGTCCCTTATGAAAATTAACCATGGTTTTACTAAAGTGACCATAGTTCAACTGTAGTATTTATAGATTTGAATCATGTGTAAACAAAAAACATATTTGAACCATGTGTAAACAAAAATATAACCTAATAAGTTACAATTAAGGCATATTGAATGTTAAAATGTGTTTTAAACAAAGTTAAGTGCTTATCATTACCCATTTTACTCTTAGTAATTTAATAATTTAATAAATTTCATAATTTAAACGTTTAGTTCAGAAGTATCGATTCGGTATCGATATCGACGATACTGCCTTGAAAAATATCGGTATCGTATCGAAAACAAAATAAGTGGTATCGCCCATCCCTAGTCCTGAGTCCTGGCTTCTGATACTTTTTGATCCCGCCCCCCTCATGTTGCTTCCTGTTAAGTCTCTACTGTCCTATATAATAAAGGCAAAAATGCTAAAAATAAATCTTAAATTAAAAAATTAATAAATAAAATGTAAGAATACTAAGCAAAGGCCAGATTTAAGTGCCCATATTGGATCTCTCTCTTGCTCACAAACACAACAGCTGTCGTTTAGAAAATTTCAAAATGGAATAACAGCTTACTACATAAAAATCACGTGTAGCATAAACTGTATAAAGCCTGCTATTTTCAATGAATGTAATAGTAGTATGGTCACATGACCTAATCATATTGCATGTTTAACTCAGGCGTTTAATGTTTAATAGCATCTGGCTGTTAAATAAAAAATTTTGCATTTTTAGTTTATTTTTGTACAAAATATCTTAACATTAGCTGTACAATTAAGTAAGCCCAGGAAGAAACTTTGAAAATCATGCTGATATAGTATTGCTGTTATCAAGCAATTAATCACACTAACATGGAAAGCCAAGTAAAGCACATTGCATTGTGGGATACAGTATTCTATGCAGTAAACTCTGTTATATTCTGCTCATTACTGGCAAATGTAGTTGGACATCAAGGTATGCATACAGGAACTATGCACACTTAGCGCACAATACTATGTTCAGTGGTAATGGTTAGAGTATTATTATCGTATGCTTTTCTAAACATAGCCTAACTCTCATTAACTCACTGATGTTTTTAAACGAGAATAGTAGGCCTAATCACTAAGAGTCTTCTAAGCTTCTAAACAGCTTAGGAGAATCAATCCCAGGCTAGACTTTTTAAGAAATCCTATAGGCCTAACGGTTGAGCTTGTGTAGTGAGAGGTGTGTCTTCATGTGCAGCCATGAGCATGTGCTTTTGGTGAAGCTGTATCTCTCAGCATCATCTCTGGAAGACACACGTTAACAGGATGGTTCGCATGAAAATAAAAATTCTGTCGTCATTTAATCACCATTTTGTTGCCCTAAACCTTCAGTTCACTGATAATATATGGAAGAAAAACACACATGATAAGCATATTTTCTGTTTCATGTAATAATATAAAGTCATATAGGTTGGGAGAACATCAGGTAGAGTAAATGATGACCGAATTTTCATTTTGGGGTGAACTATCCCTTTAAATTCCTCTCGCCGTATAACACTGCACAGAGAGCAACCTTGGCGCCAAGTGTGGAATCATGCAGATGTCTAAATATTAACAAACACTCTACAGGGCCTTGTGGCGTTATGTAAACGCCGTTGCCGTTTCTCGAACAAAACATTTGGCTGTTACATCATGAAACGCGGAGGATAACGTGTGTATCTCCAGCTCAGAAAGACGGACAGGTGCCGTCGTGTACATGAGGAATATTCAGCATCCCATAAGCGAGACAAAGACTGTCTCAAAACCTAGCGAGCTGCCTACCCGGGCATCAGGAGAAAATGTCTTCATTGATGAGTCAATTTGTCTCGTTTATAACAATATAAATGAAATTGAAAAGCTGGAATTCAGTTTATTTTCGGACCCCATGTTCTAGTTTTGAGCATAACACAAACTTCAGTGAGGTTAAGTGAAGCAAACCGTTTGCAAACGGGAAGAAAAATAAATAGCCTAATATTCTTCGGGGAAAAAAAACTCTTATTAGTACATTATCTTGTTTTAGATGATTTACTTAAAAACGAGACTGTAGGCTAATAAGAAAATGTTTATTACAGTGTGTAGTCGCGTGCAGCATTTTTAGGCAGCATGCGCCCGATGTACAAAAATGCTGCCTAGGTAGGCAGTACACTAGGTTTTGAGATACAGCCAAAGACATGCACATTCACCAGAGAGGTAATAATGTTACATTCTCGTTTCCTTGTCCTTTCCCCTTTTTCGGATCAGCACTACTGATCCTCTTCCTATCAGTGCTTGTCCTATCAGTGGGACAATTGTTATTACCAGTGGCTGATATCCTGGTTTTCCTTGAATCCTTTGCGTCAAACGCCATCTAAGCTGGATCAAAACATGCATCGCATTAGAGAATAATCGACTGTATTAATAGCCGATTCTCTTACCTTTCTTTCATATGCTGCATATCACACGACCATTAATCCATCATAAATCAGATATCGCTGCCTGACTCGATGGCGTTTCCCACAACGTTGCAGGACGCATGAGGGGAAATAAATAAATAAATATATCAGTAGCAGCAGCAGCAGCCCTGCCCGTTATTTCCTTGCGGAGGTGATGATGATTTGATATGTCGATGTTGCCATAGAGATGTAAACCTTTCTCAGTACCAAACCCGTGAAATACCACTTCACATGTGTATGGAAGGAAATATTAAACAAGTGAATTCATGCCCTAAGCCTAAAATAACAGCCCGTTCATTCGGTTTCTCCACACAAAGCTTGCCTCCCACTCGCTGTCTCTTTCTCTCTCACATGCACACGCACACAAAACAGACCAATCCCATTTAAAGAGATAGCAGCAAAAATATCAATAATGCATCGCTTTGGGCTGGTGAGCATTGAATGTTTTGTGAGCGTTGGTTGTAACTCTTCCGTTAGAGAAAGATGAAGGCATTGTTTCATTATGTAACCACATATTTACATGCTTTTTGAAGACGCATACATGCATAATATATTACACAATGGAACACAATGTTATTAATCTTCATATGGCAGGTAGTTCTAGTAATTAAATTAGTTTGGCGTTCCATAAGTGTTGATATTTAGTATTATCATCAGTGTTCAGTGTTGTTATCCTTTTGTCCTCAAAAGTAAAATTACTAATTTGCCAATGGGTATGCATAAAGGTACAATCACATTAGCAAAATTGACATTTCATGGGCAAACAGATTCAATGCCTTTTGTCCATAGTATAGGCTATATATATATATTATATATATAAATATATGTGTGCGTGTGTGTGTGTGTGTGTGTGTGTTTGTGGATATCATACCGTGTGGATATCAACCTCAACAATTTGCTGAACACTAAATATGACCTCAATGTAACACATCAGAAATTCTCTGGGAAAAAAGTTGTATTTTTATACAATAATAATGCATATTTATTTGCATTTAAATCAATGCTTATTTAAATTTCTTTCAATAACATATTTAAGGTCTCTCTGCAATGTATGCCTAATCCACCAATTTTTAGTCTGTGGATTGTAACATTCTGATGATGCTTTGGCTTCTATTGGAACTATTTAATGGGCAGGTAAGAAATATATAAACTAATTAGCTGCTTTTGTCTAAAAGGCAAGTTACTCGTTCTTAACATTGAATTAACTTGGAATTTTGTATGAAAGCAATATCACAGTTGCAGGTCTGTGATGGCCTTGTGCCTACAGGCGAATCACAGCTGTGCTGATCTTTTAAAATGCATGACCAATTTTGAGGATGATATTACTTGACTAAACCATATGAGTGAATGTTGTATGCTCACTGTCTGTACTTTTCTAAAAACGAACAAAAACATGATTCTTTTTTGGGGGTGGAGTCAGCAGTCATCTGAATCTGTTTTAACTATTGAACTAATTACAAATGTAATACTTAGTAACTTAATATTTAAATTATTAATATATGTTTTGGATCATTTAAGGACACTGTAGTGTGCGCTAGCAGATTGTTTGACTCATGCACACTCCAATCAGTCATTTCAGCATTGCCCAGAGGCATAGGATGTATCCGACGCCCATTTTAGCTGCCTTTACATAACATCTTCATGCTGGCTTCAGTACTCAGCCAAGAAGTCTGCATCTCCTGCAGCAGTTGTTTGGATAAAATTTCTGTCGAGCACCAGCTAGACCCGCTCACAGACCGCTTTACACCTTTAATCAGCAGGTCTGTCAAATGGCTGCTGGTGAGTTGCAGCGTGCGGCTATGTGCTCGGCCGCAAGAATTCTTCGGTGCTACCTTTACTCGTTATGCATGCTGAGCGCATCCCGTGTCAGCCTCCACACAGAGTCAGAGAGCTAGAGAGCTATCTATTTATAGCCTGCTCACTTGCTCCCACCCACTCCCAGCCTCCCTCATTGGACAGAGCCTGCACAACAAATGAAGAAATCCTATATGCCTATTAGGATCCTACTCAGTCCTTCAGCATAAATAATGGAGGGATTTTGGTGTGGGGAGAAGAAGTGCACCTCCTTAATAATGCATGAGCATAGGGGCAACTGTGCCTCACTCTTCCGATGGACGAAGGTGGGGTGGATGGGCATGTGACTGTATTGTGTTTAATCATCTATTTAGGGTATAGGGTCTCCCTAGCCATCTGGCATACTGAATTTGCCTCTTTAGAGGGTTGCCCTGGGGATTTGCTTAGTTCTTTTAAATTGAGACCGAAGCAGTGTTGTCCTAAATCTAGTTTTTCCTGCACTTTTCCTTTCCTGGGTTGCATGTTTTTGTGGGCCTCTGTAAGGGCCCCTCTCAGGCTCTCCGTGGCTGGCACCAATCTCATCAGTCATGACTTCATGCCATACAAAGGATTCCCTCACAATCAGGCCCCATCCTCGCAGATTCGGCTCACCATTGGTGTGCGTGTCCGTGTACTTTAACTGCAAGTCTAGGGAATCTCATAAAGTTGTGCTTACTCTGGATTATTGTACAAAGCAGCTCAGAGAGGGAGACGGTTATGGTTTTATGGCATGTCAATAAAAACGAGGTATGTGAGGGACCAAGTTATAGCTGCAAAAACCTGATATTTTCCACTTTCTGCTTCCGTTCTCTTAAACCAACACTTGCGAATTTGTCAGGAAAAAAATTCAGTAAAGTGGTCCAGGTTTTCTTCACAGTTGATAATGCAAATAAGAGTAATTCACCAGGATTTCACCAGTGGAGAAGGGGAGTGCCATATTAATAGGAATTAGTCATCCATGTATTATTTCAGATATACAAATATAAATAAATCACTTTTCAAATTGTCAAATAAAAATTAACGAAAGCAAATGCTGTTATTAATGTGACAGCAAATTATAGATTGATAAGAATAGTTTCATTGTGATCTTGTGAAGAGTTATGGGGCCGGACACATAGTCTTAACTAATTTCAGTTAGCTAATTTTTCTTTAAGACTGGTCATAACTTCTGAAAGTCAGTTATAAAAATGGAGAATTGTCTATCCAAAAAAGTAAGTCTGATTACCTCTTGGATAGCTACTAGTTGGTCAAACTAGTCCTGAAGACACAGTCTTAACAAAGTGGCTATGTTCATGCAACCGGCCTATGATAAAAAGATTTAATTAAGGCTTTTATTCACATATGCATTTCAATTATAGGTCTCAGTTTTCATTTAAAATATCTTAATTTGGATCTTAAAAATTAACCGATGTCTTATAAACATGAAAGTGAGGAAATTATGACAGAATGTTCATTTTTTGGGTGACACATCCTCTAACGCAGGGCATGGCTGTGAGTGAAATGTGTGAAGAGAAGTTGCAATTTTTAACTCTTTTTATTAATTTTTTATTTTTTTCAAACACGCTTCTCTCAGTACAAACATGCCTTTACACCGTGTTTGTAATCGAGAGAGAACCCTTTATATGGCACTCCTAGTCCTCCATACAACTTTAATTAAATGCCAGCATGAAAACAATGCAAAGTATGTGGCCATTTGTACCTCCCATCTTATTTTTTAGTGCAGATCTCTTTTTTTTGTTGTGAGGTGGTGAATGACAACTGCATTGCCTAATTATGCAAAAGTCAAAGAATACAAAGAGTGGAAGACACCTGAAAATGCTTCTCTCATTTGCACAGTCAAATCAATCCACCAACGGTAAACTGTGGTCAGGAGAGTTGTGATAACAGCGTAAACCTGAGAGTGAGTTTGACAATCTGTGTGTGTTAAACTAACAAACATCTGCAGGATATTTGAACCATATGAAAATGACTGCAACCGTTTCCAAAAATAATTTTTTCTTTTTGGAAAGTCAGGACAAAGAAAAGGGAATCTTAGCTAGGTTTCTGCAGGGTTAATTTTTGAGTATTATAAAAAGAAAATTAATAAAATAAAAATGTTTAAAGTAATATGTATTTATTTATCAAATCCCCCCCCACACACACACACATATACTGCATATCGTATATTGTGCTGTCGTTAATCGCATCCAAAATAAAGGTTTTTGTTTACGTAATATATGTGTGTATACTGTGTATATTTATTATGTATATGTAAATACACACACATGCATGTATATACAGTACTTAATAAAAATATGTTGTTTATATGTTCAATATATTTATATATAATATAAGAATATAAATGTATATACATGTAAATATTTTCAAATATATATACTTTATGTGTGTGTATTTATATATAGATAAATATACACAGTACACACACATATATTATGTAAACAAAAACTTTTATTTTGGATGCGATTAATCGCGATTAATCATTCGACAGCACTAATATATATGTATGTATTATTGTGGACTTTTTTTTCCCCCCCCCCCAAAAAAAAAAAATTTTTGTCCAAATAGTTTAAAAAATGTATTTTTGTTTTATCAGCAGATTAAGGCTTTTCAGAATATTCTAGTATATCATACTTGAGAGATGTGGCATGATTCATACAGCAGGATTTCAAGCTGTCTGTGTATTTTTATTATTTTTTATGTAGCAAGGGTCAACAACAACCAATCAGATCGCTCTCCACTCAAGCCTCGCTCTCCATCCAGATGTCACCACAGGCCTCAACAGCTGGAACGATGACTATAGGGTGGGTGTGTAACATGTTCAATTCAGCAATGCTCTGAATTAAAGCAAACCTCATGGAAGAGGATGCAACTGTCCATTGATTAATAAAACGAACAAGGGCACAGAGTATTAGCATGTAGATCTTACTTTAACACACCAGCCCTCCTCCATGTGTCCTGTGTAATTTAATCCCTTAGGCGGCAGATTTCGGGAATAAAAATCTGTTGCATTGCATCACATCACTCTTTGTGACATAACAGCAATTTGATTCGCAGGGCCGTGTACTTTCACCATGACTTAGAGACTGATCAGCTTGCCAGTCCAGCAACATGCTGCACTGCGGATGACTCAGCCACAACTGTTGCCATAGAAACCAGCCTCCTTTGCAATCAGTCTCTTAGTAACAGTGTTGTTGCCAAGTAACCGTATGTGAGAGTGTGTGTGTGTGTTTGTGTTTATCGAGTTACATTCAGATTTCTATGTGAGGGCTTGTGAATCACTGCGTCGCCATTATTGCCCACTCCAATCGCTCTGAAGACCACTGCTTGACGTAACAAATGCATAAAACAAAGTGCTGGTGCACAAAAAAAAAAATCATCATATAACTATCAGCTAAACGGAGAGCATGGACCGCTTCTGGGATAAAAAAAAGAGTATTAATTTAACTAGAAATAATATTTGGAGTTGGCTTTAATATATAACCTTTGAATATAAACTGTTGAAAACAAATGCTCAAATGAGTCTTTACTCAAGCATGACAAAACTAGCATTTTAGATGCTGTGCAATGAGATCGGTCCTTTGGTTGGTCCAGTTTTATGCTGTCCTATATCAGTCTTTTTTGATGCTCATTAAGGAATTTATTCAGTAAAAGTTTTTTCATCATACTTTATGCACATGTTTTCTTCTAGGCTAAGAAATTTATCCGACTTAGTTGAGCACATGCTTTTTTATGCGCATTTTTAGAATTGATATGCATCTTGGCGTTTCCATCCAGGGTTTTTAATGCGATATCCCAAAATGCGTATAAAAATAGGTGGATGGAAACATAGTTATTGAAGCTCAAATGTGTGACGTTCTGTTTTCCATATTTAATGCACCATTACCATATTTGGTGCCATATCTTAATCAGTCTAAACTTTTATTTTGGGAGACGATATATGTTGTCGCTATGTTGTATTTTTGTATTGCGATATATTGTGAAATGGTATGTAGTTGCACCCCTAGTTGTCTGCATTTTCAGATTTTTCTCATCCATTGTTTGGTGCTGTCATGACAATTCGTTGTCTGTTGAACCAAGGAATTTGATTCAAGCATGTCCCTAGATGCACTCGATGTCAAGCAGCGCCTGTTAACAATTTAAATAAACACGTTTTGTGTAGAGATTGAGAAGGTGGCAATTAATGGCCGATGTACAGTGTAAGGGGTTGAATAAGGATGGGATCCGGGGGGCCCTGCTCAACAGACAATGCAGATCTTTCAGCACTCGGTTGTTCATTCATACCGGCTGCAGCAGCCCACCCACAAGCCGCTCCACCTACAACAGGAGCCCCTCTCCAGCTTGATTGACGTCATTGCTGACGCACAGGGCCCGGAGTGGCCCGCAGATCAAAGGCAGCCACGCGCAAGCCTGAAAAGGAAATATTTTTAGCTGGCACTGAGAGGGGGGATGGAGGGGGTAGCAACTGGTCTTTGTCTAGCCCCCTCAAACAGCATATGCAGCATTGTGCTCCTCTTTTCTCCCCTCAATCTGTCATTCGTCTCCCTTCCCTTCTGTTTTGCTTAAGGATGTCAAACCACAATCTGTACGTCTACCAGATTGGCTTCATTCTGTCCTCCAACAAGTTTGGTTACGGGGAAAACGTAATCCTAATGCTCTCTCACAATTTACTTCCACAGCTGCCATGTAAGGGATTTAATGCGTTTTCTGTCCGGTGTCCAAAATCATTCTGCATGGTCACTGACATCACATAGGATGGTTGTGTGCAAATGCTCCCGATGGTTTATCAAAAGCCTTTAGTGTGTGTTGTATGGCTGATACACAGGGTGTTGTTTATCATCGCTGAACCGAACAGAATGGGGACGTGCTGACTTGCATTGGTGTGTCTGAATTAGTATTTGTCTACTAAATGACTACATTTTTCTGGTGTGTTCCGTATAGTTGCTCTGTCAGCATTTGCACAAGCGTGTGTGTCCATGGGGGGAAGTGAACACAACTAGAGTGCCGAACAAACTGTGGCTTTACATTAGGCATGGGAATCGTGAAGAGTTTAACGGTTGTAAGGAATAAAGGTTTGCTAAATGACAAAATCATTTCAATAATAAAATTAGAGCGATTCTTACAAAAGGTGTGTTTACATTTACTTTTCAGAGTCTTTAGAGGTGGCAAAAATTATTTCCAAAAATTGACCTGAAAGCATACTTCACACAAAAATGAAAATTCTCTCAAAGTTGACGCTTCGAAAAAATATGCAAAATGACCACAGTGGTAAGCCATGAGACCGCAGTGGATGAATTGGTGTCTTTTTAAAGGGGTAGTTTACCCAAAAATGAAAATTATGTCATTAGTTTCTCACCCTCATGTCGTTCCAAACACGTAAGACCTTTGTTCATCTTTGGAACACAGATTAAGATATTTTTGATGAAATCTGAGAGCTTTCTGACCCTCCATAGACAGCAACGCAACTACCACGTTCAAGACCCAGAAAGGTTTTAAAGGTCCCCTGAAATGCTTAGAAACACGCAGCGTTACTCTGTGTTGAATTCATTTTAACTGAAACAGGAAGACAGGGCGGTACATATCAAGCAGCCCCGCCCCTTTTTTAAATAGCCAATAGCGTTAGTTTATATCACAACTTGGGCTAGAGACGTTCAGAGCCATTGAGCTCCGTATAGCCGCATTTGACAGGGTATGCCAGCCCCAATTTCATCCATATTGCTATAAAATATAGCATTCTGTGTAGAATTCAAATAGCTCCGATACATTTTGTGGTCTGTGCCGACTCGCGCATGTGATCCGCTCCGTGCTATCGTGTCTCTGGACCGGAGCAGAGTGTGTGTGCGGTGGTTAGCATGATACAGTGCGAAACCAGACTTCTTTTTTTCCTCAATGGAAAGCATATTTACACTGTTTGAATCGTTCCCTGTCCCCTATATAGTGCACTACGTGCCATTCACTGTACAGAAAATCCTAATTCTGTGGACAAGTGACCGATATCAGCCTCGGCTTCAGCGTCTATTTTATCGTGTAGGGGGCGGGCGCTTCGGATTCTAGAGAGCATTTGATTGGACAGAAAGTTTGATGAGAAGCTGAAGTACGATGTGACGTCAAAAAAATCTTTGAGCCGTTTTGGCGGAAGTGACGAACTGCAAGCTTTGAATGCTTATATCTTCTAAATGCGAATTTTGTCACTGTTTTGGAGCACACTGCCTTATAGATAACCTTAAGACTAGCATATTGATACTAACACCCAAAAAACTTTAATTTTGATTTCATGGGGACTTTAAGGACATCTGTTAAATAGTCCATGTGACATCAGTGGCTAAACTTCAATTTTGCAAAGCTACAAGAATACTTTTTTGCGCAAAGAAACAAAAAAAACTTTATTCAATGATTTCTTCTCTTCCGTGTCAGTCTTTGACGCACGTTCACGAGAGTTCATGCGTGTGATGCTGCTGATGCAGGAGCCGGATGCACTGCACCTTATTTACAAGCAGAGGAAGACGCTTGCTGTAAACATGTCTTAAGATTTCGACAAAGATGACTTGCAATTTTTTGCTCAGCCTTACTTATTGAGCCAGAATATACAGACAATGAACTAAGAGGGATGGACGCATGCGTCATTTTACTCTCGTGAACACACGTCAAAGACTGACACGGAAGAGAAGAAATTTTTGAATAAAGCCGTTCTTTTTGTTTTCTTTGTGCGCAAAAAGTATTCTCGTAGCTCCATTACATTACGGGTGAACCACTGATGTCACATGACAATTTTTACGATGTCCTTACTACCTTTTTGGGCCTTGAACATGGTAGTTGTGTTGCTGTCTATGGAGGGTCATAAAGCTCTCGAATTTCATCAAAAATATCGTAATTTGTGTTCTTAAGATGAACAAAGGTCTTACGGGTTTGGAATGACATGAGGGGTGAGAAACTAATGACAGAATTTTCCATTTTGAGGGAACTATACCTTTAAGTAAAATGATAGATGTCTCAGAGGAAACTATTGATAGGCCTATTTAAAAGTTTTTATTATTATCCACTATAAAACATCGCCGACTGTCAAATGCAGGTTCATGAGTTCAAGTGTATTGTTTAAATCTCGCAAGAAATGATGGTTCTCTGTGCTTCCACACCACCTCTCACACAAATTTGACAGTTGACTGGAAGCAATAGTTTCTATGGATGGATTAATGTAGTTTTGCATGGTTTTTGAAGCATCAACTTTTTTCTAAAAAATTATATTTGTGTTCATCTGAAGAAAGTCAGTCATATATGGGACAGCATGAGGGAGAGTAAATGATGAGAGAATTTTTCATCTTTGGCTTGAGTATCCCTTTAATTATATACCGGTAATTGTAACTGAACAAACAAAAATGTGGTTATTAATTTATGAAATACTTCTGACAATATGGATCTTTAACTACACTATGTCATATGAACAACAAAGGTCAACAGCTGCTGAACTATAATTTGTCTTACAGCTCACTGAAAGTTGAAAGTTTCACAAAAAAAAAAAAAGAAAAGAACTCATTAGTGACTCATTAGAGTCTTTTGTTCAGCAGTGGCACTACGCCTTTGCACTATGTTTTGCTGATATGCTAAAAAGAACTGGATCATAAGAATAATTTGTACTGGAATCAGACTACACTGGTTGAGCTGTATGCTTTTAACCCTCTATGGGATATCGTCATTTATAAATGACACTAAGAAAATTGCATTTAAAATACAGTATTAATGTTCAGCCAACAAAATGTTATTTTAGTGATGTCAAATGACATCCCCTTCAACCAGTAAAATTAAAATTCATAAGCCATGTGCTTCACAATTTTGGTAACTAAGTAGTAAAGGAGACATGTGCACATGTTAGGTCACATGCTCTCAAGGCTCCGTAGTGAGCTCATTTTAGACTAGAAAATACATATAAATTCAAGTTATAAAAAATATAATTGTACATCCAAATGTGTTTTCTAAAGTTTTTTGTCATTTTTAATCACTTTTATAAAAACTCAGAGACCAACAAATCTGAGCGTCATGCATAACTGACAAAGTCCTATTATGTGATGCATATTTTGTGTAGCTGGCACTATTGGCCAGCATTGGCGGGGAGTATAATAGCCTTTATGCATGTGTTTTAGGTTCATTTTTGTAAGATTTTTGGAAGATGGAGAGACAAATCTGTACTTATTTCAGAAAGTATTGATGATAGTGATATGAGTGCATCAGAAAATCAGGTTGTAGTAATAAAACAAGTTGTTGAGGACCAAGGAGGATAGAAGCAATGAGGGTGAGGGCAGTGATGAAGAATAGGTTGTTGTGGAAGTCAGAAATTTGGGTACATTATTGTATGCCAGTTTAAAGATGTGATCCATACAACAACCAGAGGTCAGGAAAGATGCCAATGTCTATTGTCATTACTATACTGACAGACAGCGATGCTCCACTGATGACTGCACAAGTCAACATCTACTTACGTGTGGGTTGTGTGGGGTACACTGAAAAAGGAGAGTCTTGTTGACTTTCACTTGTGCTATGATAATTGATTTGAAATTCCAAGATGAAACACAATGTTAAAGTTGTTTTAATGCTTTTGAAAACACTAAGACATGGTTTTCAGGCAGTGAAATTGCGCCCGAATTTGTCTCAAGTTTTAGACATTTTCACCCGCGAGTTCCAAATCAAATATAGCAGCACAAGAAAAAAATGGAATGTTCATAAAAAATGTTTTAATGTTTTTTGAAGCAGTAAGACCTTTTCACTTCTTTTCAGAAGAAGTGAAAGACAGTTTGCCAAAAAATAATTTACCCTAATGGGACAAGGTCAGTTATAAATGACGGATCCCTAAAAAAAAGATCAAAGATCAGATGAAGAAAACACATTTTGGAAAATGATTTTACTCCTAAATCTGTTTTTATGTTAGATATTTTTATATATAGATATATATATATATATATTTCTAAATATTTAATTTTATATACATTTTAATTTTTACGCTGTCATTCACCCTTATCCGATATCGGAAATCACTAAAAAAGTATGTGCTCAAAAGAGCCATTCATTCGGGTGTCGGACCTTACTGGATGCTCTATATGTGTTTGATTCATTAAAATGAATCAGTTCATAAGAATTATACATTTAGGTGTCCAACTACACTGATTGTGCGGTATGTTATTGATTATCTAAAAAGAATCACTCGTTCTGTTATGGGACAGCACTGGTTGAGTTCCATGCCTTTGATTTACTAAAAAGAACAGGCTCATAAGAGCCATTCGTTTATGAATTTTATCATTAACTCCCGTTTGCTCTCTTACTTGGTGACATAAAGCAATTCACAATACAAACAGAATCCCATCAAGCTTGATATGATTGAATTTATGATTATTTTAAAAACATCCTGAAAAGAAAAAGTATCAGAAAGACAAAGAAAGAAGCACTTTATGAACTGCTGAGACGGCTGACATAAATGTGTATTACTGGAGTTGGAGAAACTACATTCATAATTTCCCTCACACCTGACCTCCAGACTCTAGATTTATATTTTGCAACCCACTCATGTTGAGGAAAAACAGACAAACGTTTATGGCTATCTGAGTCCTCCTTGTGGTTGTTATAGTGGTACTACATCAAGGGCTCACAGAATAGATTACACTTGTGTGTTATATCTATAACATTGATCTAATTTTCTGTTGTGTCACTGGTATACTCAAACACCACAGTAATTCAGAGTAATTCAGGAATTCATTCTCTTTTTATTTAATGGATGTAAAATAGATATAAATACGTTATTCAAAAGCACCGGTTACACTGGAGAGTGTTGTGATTTTATTCTACTCCTGATCCCCCTCCAAAAAATACTAAGGCTATACATCTGTGTGTCTGATGGTAATGCCATATTACTTTTGAATACATATATCATAGAAACAAATTCATGTACAATTTTATTTGCATGCTACTTATTCATTACTCAGTGGCCCACTTTAAGAAATAGCATTATACTGATTGTTATAGTTCCATATTATTTTTGGTTTATTTTATTTACATGGTATTTATTTATTTGCTACTCATTCACCACTCTGTGGTTTAATTAAATTAAATTGGGATGCTACTAAAATCGAAATGTTTTAAATGGCATAGGCGTCGTTTTTTTGGGGTGGGGGGGGGGGGGGGGATCTACTTACTCTTAACATATATGGAAAACAGCAGAGGAAAGCTTTTCTCTGAATATATGCTGACCAATTATTTGCAGTTGTTACATCGGGTTGTTCATAGTAATTCGTTTTATAATAATTTGTTTCATATTGTAATTATACAATATAATATTATATTTTAGATTTATATACACTATTTAACCATGCTTTTTTGTTTTTCCCTGCTGTCTCGATCAGAACAAGTCTGTGATCTTTTTTGATTTGCGGCCCACCTGTTGAGAACTTCTGTAACATCTCATGCCAGTGTTTTTGCTTAATGATGAAAGTTGATGAGGATCGTTACCACTCCAGCAACTCTTTTCCCAAATGCAAAAGAGTAACAGACCCATTCCTGTCAGTACATGCTCCCAACAGGATGCTATAGTTCCTCCAGAGGGCAGAATAGTGCAGATGAAGAAAATCGTGATTCATTGTTTATTTAAACTGCCTTAAAGAATATGCAGCTCAGAGCCTGGAAGCCTTTTGAGAGTCGGCTTGGGAATGTGATGGCTTGTGTGGAATATGGATCAATGGATGTTTTGGTGTCAGCTTTTGACAGAATCCCTTGTGAGAGTTGAGCATCAAACAGAAGGCTCTTCAAAGAGATGTTTGTACTGTCATCTCCCAATACTCTGCTCAGTAAACCAAGACCCATCTTGCGAAGCAAACAGAGGAATTAAGGTGACAGGAAATGGTATGTGGTTTACAACAAAAGTAGTTGGTGAAATGGACATTCGTGGGTTTAAACATTTATCTTACTGTGTGGTCTAAACAATGAGTGTCCACACTAACATAACTTTGTGAATGTATAAATATCTAATGAAAGGAAAAATAAAACACCACAGAGGCATATGGTTAATGACAGTAAAAGGAAAAGATGAACCCACAGGAGTGCTCTTCCTGCTGGATATTGAGCACATTCATTACACTGTCCAGCTGTTGCTGAAGCATCTCTATATCATCATCATCATGACATTAGCTGCTTCTGAGGGAATACGGAAATCTGAGATCGCTGAAAAAAAGGGGGTGAAACAAAATTTGTTTAATTGTTACTTTTCTTATTCATCATAAACAAAATATATTTGCTCTTTACTTCTTAAGTTGTTATAGCCTACTGGTTAGCTGCTTCTGAGGGAATACGGAAATCTGAGATCGCTGAAAAAAAGGGGGTGAAACAAAATTTGTTTAATTGTTACTTTTCTTATTCATCATAAACAAAATATATTTGCTCTTTACTTCTTAAGTTGTTATAGCCTACTGGGTTTTTTATAGGGTTCCTCTCTTGAGTTACTGCTTTTTATGACTGCAGTTTTCAATTTATGAATAACACGATTGCTAATGCTCTTTGAAGAGAGGTTTCTTTTTAAATCAAATTTAGTCGTACATCAAATGAGCTTGATTTTACATGCTTGATGACCAAGACAACCATTATAGCAACTTGTTATCAACGTACGTTTTTAAAATACTTCAAAATTTCTCAAAATTTGAAGACTGCATTTAATTTTGTTTTAGAACAAAAATGTTAAAGTCTCTTTAAGTAATGTCACAGGCCTTGATCTACTCATAAATCTAAAACTTGTGAATATAATCTTCCTGTTATTAACTGACATCGTCACGGAATTAATTATCTGTTTATGTTTTGCAAACTTACACTGACACCTAGTGGCACAAGTGCAGCATCAGACAGCATTGACTAGTCATGTGATCTCAACATGGCGTCCCCATGGGTTGACCTACCTGCTCATGTCAATTTTACATGACTGATGTCTTCATCTCGTGTGAGTTTACACGAGTTTAAACTTTAAACTAAAAAATAAAGGTTAGGTTGATTGCATTAATTTTTGCATTTTCAACTGCAGACCATGAGATGCTGTTGTATATTTACAGAAGGTGGCAAAACTATCAAAAATGTTATGACAATGTAAGTTTACTCACCAGTGGCTGTACTCATCATTATACCGATTTCAAGTAAACGATGTTGAATGAGCATAAATACACTGCTGTTCAAAAGTTTAGGGTATGTAAGATGTTTTTCCCCCCCGTAAATACATCTCCTATGTTCACCAAGACTGCATTTATTTGATTAAAATGTGAGATATCATTACAATTTGAAAATAACTGATTTGTATTTTGATGTATTTTATAATGTAATTTATTCCTGTGATGCCAAAGCTGGATTTTCAGCATCATTACTCCAGTCTTCAGTGTCACATGATCCTTCAGAAATCATTCTAATATGCTGATTTGATGGTTAAGACATATTTCTTATTATAATCAATATTGATAAAATTTTGACTGGTAAACAGAACTCGGGGTTTTTTGTATTATTAATACTGTGACATGCACTTTCAAAACCCACTTCTCATTCACCATGTGATTGTAATGAGAACATAAGATTCCCTGTCAGTACACATTCAAATATCACGTCATCTCGGCTATCACTTTAAGTGTGCTTAGTTTCTAGATCAGGCCAGTGCTTTAGTTAAATTTGGGGTCATATTATGCGATTTCAAGTTTTGCTTTCTCTTTGTAGTTTTACAAGCTGATTGTGCATAGATAAGCTCCCTGAAGTTGCAAAGACGAAAGTCTCAAATCCAAAGAGATATTCTTATAAAAGTTAAGACTTGTCCACGCCATCCTAAAACGGCTCGTTCTCACACGCCCCCACATATCTACCTCACTATGTGGAAACATTTGCATAATGTGCTCAAATGTGCACGCAAAGAAGGAATGCGTGGTTTCAGTAACCGCAGTTAGTAATGAAGCAGCCATGTCAGGGAGACGCTATGTTTCTAGGCGAAAGCAAAAGCACTTTATTGGCCTTCCGAAAGTAGATGCATTTAGGAATCTTTAAGATTACTTACAAAAACAGCAATGTATTTTATGGACGACCTTTCGTGAACCTAGGAGAGGAGGTAATTCTGACTTTGCTATGACAATCTGGCGCTTCTGAATCAGCTATGGTTTTGTTATTAGTTTAAGTATTTGCTGATGACTGTTCAAATGCGGATTTGTGCATTGTGTGGGTGTGTGTGTGTGTGTTGTGTGTCGCTGCGCGCGTCTGTGTGTGTGTGAGAGAGAGAGCGCGAGAGAGAGGCAGCACATCACAGTGGAGTCAGCTGTCTTAACCGCGGCTTGTGTACTGCGTCATTACTGTGTCTGTTCCCAATTCGGGCTTGAACTGATGGTAAAACTAATGACATTATTTACTGTCTTTACTTTTATTTTGAAAGATGAAGCTGCGATTATGGTAAGGGGCGTTACAATTCCCACATATGCTTGTGGTGTTCGGCCAATCACAATGCACTGGTCAGCTGGCCAATCAGAGCAGACCACGCTTGTCAAAGGAGGGGGCTTTGTAAAAAAACGAAGCGTTTGAGAGAGGCGGGGGCATAGAGGACCTACAATAATGTACAGTATTTGAAAAATGTTTTTTGAACATTAAAGCATGTCAACATATTCTGTTACACCAAATACACAAAATAATGATCTTTAAAAAAGCATCATATGACCCCTTTAGTTAAAAGCTCCTCTGATGGATCTGATGTCCCAGCCAAGGTAATTGAACGGTAATTAAGGTGAACATGTTTTGCGGTGGGCCTGGCCTCACCTGGCAAACTAGGTCATTAGAGAGGACAATATGGCATAGCAGCTGTTTCACCTGTCACAGGGGTTCAGTCTATGCCAGACTCCCAAACAGCCCTGTAAAAGTTGAGAGAAATATCTCAGACTGGCAGTGAGTAAAATCCATTATGTTTGTCTGCCCTCCATAGCTCAGAGCAGCAAAGCCTAATGAGAATTGACCAATGTGAATTGATTGATATCGTTGTGGAGACCCCACATTATTTATTAAGCTGTAATCAACCTCCTCATATGCACAATTTGATTATCGCTAATCACATGAGTGTGTCTTTTTTTATATGGAGACCAGTGGACTGCATTTATCAGTTACTTGAAAAATCACTACAGTGCTTTGCGAAAGGATTGCTTAAAAAAAAAAAAAAAAAGTTAACTATTAGGCAGCTTGCTTGCAAAAATATTTGCATAATGACTTATGAAAAGACAATTAAAGGGGTCATATGATGCTGCTAAAAAGAACATTATTTTGTGTATTTGGTGTAATGAAATGTGTTTATGCGGTTTAAAGTAAAAAAACACATTATTTTCCACATACTGTACATTATTGTTTCTTCTCTATGCCCCGCCTTTTTGAAACGCGTTGATTTTTACAAAGCTCATCGTTCTGAAAAGCGAGGTGTGCTCTGATTGGCCAGCTATCCAGTGCGTTGTGATTGGCCGAATACCTCAAACGTGAGACGGAAATGTTACGCCCCTCAATATACTGTGATGGCGTGTCTGGCCGGAGCGACGACACAAAAACATTAAAACCCATTACAAACGAGGCATTTGTTGCATCCAGTGGGGACATAATTACTGATTATAATGACTTGTACTGTCTTTTTACGCGTTGCGTTGCATCATGCCGCGTAAACATAAAACCCTGTCTGCATTTGTGATCAGAGAAATTACAAACTACAAGTGCTATTCTACACTGCCCAAAACTCACATTTGAATCATCAGTGGCAAATGATAAAAGAAAACGTACTTGCGTGAGTCAGAACTGCTGGCATTTTAGTCTAACGTTACTCTCCCAGGATCAGTAAACAGTCCTCCATAAAATGTGCCGGCGATCCACAGCACTAAGTTGAAGTATTTCCTCAGCGACCAGCACAGATCAGCTCTAGGCATGACGAAGCGGATATCGTCCTCTTTTGGAAGACCAAACAAAGTAGTTTCGCTTTCACAACGAAACACACAGCGTCTTCACGACATGGCGGCAGCGGCAACAATACTACAGCGAGAATAAAAGTTACGCCTTCTTTCTTTGCGTGAACATTTGGGCGGCATTATGCAAATCTTCCCACATCGTGACGTAGGTATGTGGGGGCGTGTTCGAACGAGCCGTTTTAGGTAGGCGTGGTTGACTCTTAACTTTTATAAAGAATATCTCTTTGGATTTGAGACTTTAGTCTTTGCAACTTTACAGATCTTCTTTATGCACCAAGAGCTTGTAACACTCCAAAGAGAAAAGAAAAAATGAAATCGCATCATATGACCCCTTTAAGAATAGGAGAGAATAATAGAAATTAATATAGATAGTCAAGCATCATTCAAGAAGAATTGAAAGTATTGTTCTTAAAGTTCATAAAGTGTAAACACACGTTATGCGTGTATGTTTCACACAGAATCACATACATCACATTATTTGCACTGGTAGCATGGTAACAAAATGTTCGCACAAATGATTAAAATGTTCCGGAAATATTCAGTCCTGACAAATGACTGCTACCATTTGCATTGGTACAACACATTGCAGGGAAGCTGTGCAAATGAACTGTGTAAAAGTGCTTTCTATTGAGTGCATTACATTAGCTGCATACATTAGTACATTATAGCTGGTGCTATGAAAGCCATAGTTATATGGCAGGAAAGTTCTGTGTATCAATTATATAAATGAGAATATGTCAGAAGATAATGCTCAGAGAATGTAAACACCATGTGATATGAGCTACAGTCTGATGTACAATTGCAGCTGCAGCCAAAGGAGCACAAATCAGTTAAAGAAATGGTGTGAAATGGGTTTTCTTTGTAAACATGCGCGCTAGATGGATGATCTTGATCGTTTTCAGCATCTCGCACAAGACACAACGTTCTAAAAACGTGACACTGAAGTTAAGTGTTTAAACTTTCAAATATAAAATAATAAAATTAAATGAGAAAAATTCAAATAAAATGCAGATTCACCCTTTGACAGTAGGTGGCGCTTACAGAATATTAGAATACCCCGCTCTGTTTGCTTGGAGATGCATAGTTGAATTCTGCTGTAGCTTCGTTTTGAGCTATTTTCGTTGACGGAGTAAAAATACACAAATTAATTGGCAATATTGTCTCCAAAATGTAAGGTACTCAATATAAACTTATATAAACTTAAACGTTATTTATGGAATTGTTTTCTAAAAGAAATATCACACCCGGTGTAAGATGGAAAACCAGTGGCAAGGAATGGCAAGAAACACCATCAGGGCTTGTCCAGTCTAGTTAGGCAGATTTTGGACACAAGCACCTGAACCATCTGTAGCTCTTCAGGATTAATCAATCCATTGATCTAATTGACGGAGAATTCCAGCGAGTGTGTCACTGAGACCGCAGTTAACAAATGACAAATGAACTGGGGTGCCATCAGTTCCAATTAGTCTCACAATGTGACTCCACAATACATTGCTTATGAGGGGGTTTAATTCATGTGAATAAAGCTATCGATTGCAGGCTAAAGATAGAAATTAGCGTGTATCATTACAAATATTCCTGCACTCTCATTTTTACAAAGCACCAATTTTCTTCCCCAAATGAAGGTTTTTATAGTATTCGTTTTATTTACGTTACCCATGTCATGAATTTACATAGAATTTCAAAGTACAAAAGCTTTTGGTACAAGTTGTCTCCTCTGCCATATATTAAAGACTAATTAGATTTATTTACATTTGCTGTGCTGTGCCCTTGAACATGCTGCTGGATGTAACTCAATCTTGCAGTATCTGTGTCTTAAAGAGAATATGTAGCCCAGTTGCTTTTGGCATCTTCCTCAGATCAGGCATGCATTTCACTAGAATAAAGAAAGATCTCTTCAAGGTTGTTTTAAATCAGCCACACTAAAGCTAGTACCTTTTTTCTGCTTTCTGCAAATCAGCTACTGAGCTTATTGAATGTGAATATTAATGTTTTAGAATCAAAGATTTTATGTTACACAAGAATCATTTTTGTAATGTTTTTTTTTAGAAACCATTATCAATTTATTTTTCAAATGAATTGCATAATTGATATAGGCTAGCTATGTTGTGGATGTGCATACTAAATCTCATGTTCTCATAATAAGTAGAGTCATTTAACCTTATCTCACAGAACTAAAGTAGCTTATATATTATATATTAAAATAATGGATGGTTTCTAGTTATAACCAGAATAACCGAAAAATAAAGAGGGAGTCAGTGGTGATCTCAGTAATAGCTCTGAACCACTGACTGAGAGAGTCTGATTCAACCTGATTGCACCTTGTGACTTTTTTGACAGATGCATTTAAAAAAAGAATGCTTTCATTATGTTTGTTAGTGAATCAGATGTTGCAGACAGGAGGCTGATGATATCTGAAGAAACCAACACAATTTAACGGCAATTTGTATTTTTCATTTTAGAGAATTACTGGGTAATTTGTATGATATCATATTCACATGTTCATACAATCTACTTACACCCCAGTGACTATTATGTTTAGTGGTGGACTTTCATGCTTAATTAAAAAAAACAAATTTACATGTTTTTCTATTTCATACAGAATCTGCACTTAAAAATGGTTTTCCTCTGACTTTGGGTTGGATGAAATGGCATACCCATGTACAATTTTCTTGACCGACGACGTTCTTGTTCGGAACCCTGAAAGCTAGAATATTTATTTTTTCTTTTCTTTAACTGAAATAAAACGTTTTGTATGTATGCAGCCCTGCTACACCAAACCACACAGTTTAATAACTGTGCCTAATAGGGTATGCATGAATGAACTATCCCTAGAATTGGCATATTCCCACTGAACAAAAGTAATTAAATGTGAAGAGTGGTAGACAATGTCATAATGCCCTCATAAATGATTCAGCATTGTAGAGGAGTATAATAAACGAAAGAATGTTTCAGAGGCAGCTCTGTTGTGTTTCCAGAAAGCTTCTGCAGTTCAGTTAATATGCTCCAGATTGCACAACTATAAAACTCTGCACTGATAAAATATATGCAGGTTTTCAGACGGGCCACTCTGAAGCTGAGCTATGAGAGAGGGATACAGCCCCCTTCTTTGTGACTGCTTGCATAAATCTCCTGTATCCGTTAAGAAGTGGTCAGTGATGCAGTGCAAAACACGCCCCCCCGGGGGGTCAATGCAAGGTGAACTGCAGCTGCATATTGTTTATAGTTTTTTCCCCTGTAAGTCTATCTTTTAAATTAATATTGACATAGAAGGCCAGTGGCCTTGTTGTAATTCTGTAGCAGTTAAATTTTCAGCTGTCAATTATTGTTGCAAAAAGAAAATATAGTGAGAGAGAGAGAGAGAGCAAGTTTCCATTCCAGGGCCTATTCCTGTCCTACAGATGGAGTTGTTTGATTTGACCATCCATCAAGCTCTGATAAGACCTTTGATTATTCTCCGTCTGGAGCATATGTCAGGATCTGAGAGACCAATTGAAATCCCATGATGATGGAGAGAACAGTCTATCTGACATCAAATTACAGAGCATCTTGTGTAGATAAAACGTACATGGGTGTTTCTTCAACTGTGAGTGCATTTAGCCCTGTGGACATTTTTAAAAGTATATTTAATTTGTCTGCTAACAGCATCCAACATTTCAGCTTTTTCATTTTTCACTGAAACTGTTGTCTCCTTGGTAAAAAAGTATACTAATTTTAAAAAAGACTTGATAAAACTAATTTACTGTATATTATATTTATAACATTTATTATTACCCTAATTAAAAAGATGCCATAATACATTTATTTCATACTAAGTATAATTCAAATCCATTAGCATATTAGTATTTTAGTATATTATAGGAGTATGTCTTTTTGCGCAATGCATATTATGCCTAAAATGTGTTTTAATGTCACTTTTGATGAGGATTGTATGATCATTGAATAATTTTGGTCTTTAAATGCAAAATATTTAAAGTGTACCTGAAGTACTTGCAATAGTTCCACTTTAGCACAATCAAATATATTAAGTGTATCTTTAGTTGGACTTCAGCACTACTTCCGCACAATTAAAGTACAAAATTAGTTGTTCCAATTTAGTACACTTGAAGTATACCAGTTTAGTACATTAAAAGTACAATTGCAGTGCATTTTTATTAAGCACATAAATATGTAAATGTAATTGTAGTCTAATTAGCATGATATAAATGTATTTCAGATACATTTTAGTATATTTTTTCACTAGGGTAGTTTTACTATTATTTATTGTAAAAATGTCTTGCCGTTATTTTTGAAAAACAGCAAAAGTGTTGAAAACCACATACCGTGCCCAAAGAAACACCCACATATTTGAGTCCTTAAGAATTGGTGTTAATCTGAAAACAGCACATCCTGCTTAAAGGGGTCATATGATGAGATTCAAATTTTTACTGTCTCTTTGGAGGGTTACAAGCTCTTGGTGCATAAAAAAGGTCTGTAAAGTTGCAAAGACTAACGTCTCAAATCCAAAGAGATATTCTTTATAGAATTTAAGAGTCAACCAGGCCTACCTAAAACGGTTCGTTCGAACACACCCCCACATGTCTAGGTCACGATGTGGGAAGATTTGCATAACGCCGCACAAATGTTCACGCAAAGAAAGAAGGCGCAACTTTTATTCTCGCTGTAGTATTGTTGCCGCCGCCGCCATGTCGTACAGATGCTGTGTGCTTTGTTGTGAAAGCGAAACTACTTTGTTTGGCCTTCCAAAAGAGGACGATGTTGCTTCGTCATGCCTGGAGCTGATCTGTGTTGGTCGCTGAGGGAATACATTAACTTCGTGCTGTGGATCGCCGGATCGGCTTTCACAGTGGATGAAGCGGAGTCCAGCCCGGGGTCTTGACATGTGGTTGCCACAAGCCCGCCGGAAGCTCCTTCATCGAATCCGCCGCCTCTGATCACTCTAGCCCCCAGCCTCTGCTCACTCTAGGCCACCGTGTGTGATGCTGTGTTTCGTTGTGAAAGCGAAACTACTTTGTTTGGCCTTCCAAAAATGGACACGACTAGAAATCAGTGGTTAAGTTGTATTTACAACACTGTTCCAGAACAGTTCAACCCAAATATTCAGATGTGTGCAGCACATTTTATGGAGGACTGTTTCCTGATCCTGCTAGAGTAGATTACAATGCCGGCTGTTCTGACTCAAAGACTGTAAGTACGTTTATATTTAAAGGATTTGCCACTGAAGATTCAAATGCGAGTTTTGGGCAGTTTAGAGTAGCGCTTGTTGTTTGTCATTTTCTCCGATCACAATGCAGACATGGTTTTATGTTTACGCGGCGCGATGCAACGCAACGCGTAAAAAGACAGTATAAGTCATTATAATCCGTAATTATGTCCCCACTGGATGCAACAAATGCCTTGTTTATAATGAGTTTTAATGTTTTTGTCTCATCGCTCTGGCCTGACAGGGCATCATCACAGTATGTGAGGGGCGTAACATTTCCGTCACACGCTTGAGGTATTCGGCCAATCACAACTCACTGGATAGCTGGCCAATCAGAGCACACCTCGCTATTCACAATGATGAGCTTTGTAAAAGTGACGCGTTTCAGAAAGGCGGGGCATAGAGGAGATATAATAATGTACAGTATGTGGAAAATTGTTTTTTTTGAACCTTAAACCGCATAAACATTCATTACACCAAATACACAAAATAATGTTCTTTTTAGCAACATCATATGACCCCTTTAAAGGAATAGATTTCACATGATATTAAAGACTTTAATAATAGTCATTTAAGAATATAGCATGTGAGTTTTATGGACAACTTGTTGCTTGTTTAGACTTTAGAATGCCTGCCATGAACTTTCATTTGAAAGAATTCACAACACTTCTTAAATATGCCTCTTTTTGTTTTCCTACAGAAACAACCGACGGGTCAGGAACAACAAGAAGGTAAATAGCTAAGGACAAAATGTATATATTTTTTTCAAAGGAACTCTCACTTGTGGTTGCATTACCATCCTACAATTAGAAATTGTTTGATTTATTCAATCTGGTAATGATTTATGCCATGTCATTGGAAATGATTGTCATTACACCACAGCATCTCTGGTTTCATGTGCAGCACGCTGCTTTTTTTCAACCTCCATTTCACCCACGGCAAGGAACATAATTTATTATAATTTACATGTCTTAATTACTGTTATTTGAGCAACATCGGGGGCAGGAAGCGCGAGAGATTCCTCTCATCTGCAAAGGAGAATAAAGCTGGATCTCAGGCCAGTCATACCTTCAGACGTAGTCGTATCATGGTGACAGGGATGCCAGTCGCTTCTGTCCGCCTAATGAAAATTACACAAATGACCCTTCCAGCGGCCGTCTCGAAACGGCCCTGCAGCAGGTGCACCTCATAAACTCTTTCAGCTGCATTTCATTACCTACCATGACTAAACATTATGTAAATGGCGAATATATGCTCTGAAAACAATTGCGGTCTGTCGTTTTGTATGTGGATAAAAGGAAGGCAATTTTAGACCGTTTTGGTTTCATCCTTGCTGTACAAATGAGTTTCTTTGTTTTGCGCATAATTTGCAGAACTGAAAGTTATAATACTGTAAGCGATGCCGCGAGGCGAGAGACACACTGCTGATGCACTTTAATTAGTGATGGTTTCTCCTTGATTTATCACCAAACCGTGATGAATTTCTCCTCTCCCTCTGCGCTATCTCTTGCCCCAAATGCCAGCTCATTGTGTTTCATCTCCAGGGCTGAAATTGAGCCTGTGCCGCATGACCCTTCCTGTAAAACATAATGAAAGCAGCTTTGTATTGTTTGCTTTGTAAAACCGAATGTGAAAGGAGGCTCTTTTCCATCACTGAACCATCCCCTATCAATGGCAGAGCAGTGTAGTGTTAATTCAGATCTCTCTGTGGTCTGCTGTGAATCCCTGGTGCCATATGGAGATAAATGTAATTGCTTTTCACTTAAGGTAATGATAATCTATGTCCAATAGTACAATGGTCACCCACAGGTCAGCGGTCTAGTTAAAGAGCAATATTATGTAAAATAATCAGAAAAGGCGGATCTGATGCATCACACTGTACTTGGGGCAGATGGCAAGAAAAACCCAGCCGAAACAAAAAGTGATGGATGAGGGATGAATAAGAGGATGGATGGATGGATGTCAGCCGATTTTTCCAGATGTGCGGCACGCCTTCAATGGCCCAGCATTGAAAAGCTCGCTATAGATTCTTCCCTGTAGATTTCACCCACTAGAGGAAGCACTTCACTAATGTATGTGCTTATAAAGGCACTATGGACCAGCAAGATGTTATTTGTAACTTGAATATGCATTGATTATAGAAAGCATTCATTAAGTGTTCTCATTAAACATACAGGGCTTTTTTTTTAGTAGGGAATTCTAGAAGAGACTGTAATAGAAATCACAGCAGAAGCTTGACTCTGTACTCTTACTAATTCAGACTCACAGTTTGACCACACAATGGCACAATATGTTGTGCCATCTGTAAAGTCTTTGGAAATTTCATAATGAACTCAAGTCGAATGTTAGTGAAGCACGTTCTGTAGGTGTATGTGTGTAATTTCCACTACCAAACAGAACTGCAAAAATAATTACTGTTTTCAAACATTCCTTTGCACGTGCATTCTTCTGACAATGAGAACGGACTACCCTAATTAAATACTCATTAAATACAGCACAACCAATGACGTCCATTTTCTGAATTAATGGCTCTTGGTTCTGGTTTGTCAGTTTTTATTAATTTAATGTTACCACATGTTTTTAGTATTCTTTTTTAAATAATTAAGTATTGAATGACGCAAAAGTTATTACAAATATTATTTTTGATCAGTTGGCAATTTCAGTGCACTGTTTTGTATTTTTCCAAACATTAATTCCTTGAATGTTTTAAAGCAAGTCATTCAGATGTTGCTTGGTGATTGTATCAATGCTGATTATTTACACGTCCCACTGGCATACTGCTTTTTGCATGTGTAGCAGGGATGTATGGTACTGTAAATTTGGACACGGTGACTGTCTGTAGTTACAGGTTTTTAAAAAAAAACTTTATAAGGAATTGCATTAATGTGCAGTGGGGAAAAAAATTACAAAAAAAATAGGCTTGCAGATGTTTTGATAATGTATGAAGTTGGGAAAACTGACATCCACTCTCCGTAATAACACAAATGAATGGAAGTGTGCTCGCTGTCTGTACAATTTCACACAATTACATGAGTGTTAAAGAGCGTTACATTAGCATAAGCATCATCTGCTAGCTTTCGCACTGCGAGATCAATCCCTTTTAATTTGACTGGCTGTTTGATCTGGGCTTCTGCTGAAGGCATGTTCTACACCATGCAAGCACTTGCTACAGCAAGCAGTTTTATGACTTCTAGTGTAATTCAATAGCTTGAATAGCATAAATCCCGAACTCACAGAAAATGATTCACTGAGAAGGACTGCGCTCACAGACATGCTGAGCTCCAGATGTGAAAAAATAACATTCCCTATAATAGCAAATGCAGGATGTCTTCTATCTACCAATCTATCTACTATCATCTATTTTCTAATCAATGTATCTATCTATTGTCTGTGTCTGTCTGTCTGTCTGTCTGTGGCACTTGTGAGATATACAAAGTTGCGATCACCTTTTGGGTTGAAAATGTACAAGGCTTTCAATATTTATATTGAATGAAACATTGTTCATGTCCTTTTTTACAAAACTTAACATTTAATTTTGTGTAACGGTATAAAATGGTTCAATTTGGCACACGTCGATATTTAAAAATGAAATGATTCACAAAAATTAAATTATATGGCCAAGGTGGAATATATATATACATGTTTCTAAAGAATAAAGAACTGTTGTGCTTAATTTCCTATATCTTCTAGTCTAAAAACAAACTTGAAAAAATTCAAGATGACAATTTTGTTCCTCTTTTATCAAATGAAAAAGACAGGATTATACTGCATACATAGATAAATATACAATTTAGTACATTCATTAATAGATAGAATATTCCATTCATTGTATGTACATTAATAAGATGTTCAAAATATTACAAAAGAAAAAATGATTTGGGGTCAGGGTTTACAATCTTGTCACTGACTGCTGCTAATCAAGCCAGTAATGCACGACAATAGACAGAAACAGGCAAAATCCAAGTGGCAGTAACCTTGTATACCTAGTGGATGTTGCAACTGAAATGGGCTGTGCTTCTCCTGTGTTCAGCTGCAGCAGTATTGAAGGCAGGATTTAAACGGTACTCTACTCTGCTGTTTGTAACATGAAGGCATATTCAAGCAGATCTCACCAAGGGAGGAGGGCATTTCACGTACTGTGTAAGACCGATAAATACTCAGGAGCATGTCTAGCTGTCAGGGCGAGGGACCGACAGATGCTTTGATGCGGTTTTAGAGGCGCGCACCGCTCAGTCTTCACGACAGTGTAAGTCGTATGGTTTTCCCACCTGCCCGTGCAGACCGCAGCTATCTGTCGATGGGGAAAAAACGCTCCCTTTCCGCATGATTTTATTTACAATCACTGATTTCTCTACGCTAAGGCTCAGCTTGTTACCTGCACGCCTCGTTCAATACTGTTACTCATGTCCATTTTTTACCCTCATAATGCGTATCAAAAAAGGGAATTCAACATTCCAACCCCTCGCATCCCAGTTCATCAGTATCCCAAGTTGTCCAGTCCGAGCAAGGCCACCTGTGCAGTACCGAGTTCACGTTCTCTCAGCACTGCTCTTCTCCCAGAGACTCTGTGTTGTCGCTCTGGTCCACCGGAGCCGGAGGGGAGCGCATTTTCCCGCGACTGCTACCATGGCTGCTTCCGTGGCTTGGGTAAACATCTATAGAGCTGGAGATGGACTGGACGGACCTGTCACGGAAGTAATGGAAGGCCTCTGGATCCAGGAAGGTTTGCTCTTCGCGCAGGCCTTGCTCAAAGAGCTTCCGTTTGTGCCTGAACTCAATCACCGTTTTTGTGTAGGAGTTGAGGGTGGTGACGGAGGCAGCCATGCAACAGGTAAATGAGCCCCAGGCCATACTGTAAAACACACACACATGAAAAATATACGAGATTTTACATGCTATTGATTTGCATGTTTTTTTTTTAACCATATGATAGCACATTGTCAAACAATGTAAAAAAAATCTATTTTTTAAATAAATAAATAATACAATTATATTTTATCCAGCATATTGAAAAAATTGTTTTTGAGGCACAGATACTAAAATATAAATCTGAATGTGTATAACACCTGTCAGGCCAACCGTATTCCCCTAAATGTTGTCACAACTAGACTAAAAGAGTTGTCTGAACAAACTAGTTCATACTGAACAATTTATGAGTTACCAGAATGCTTTGCAACATGAACAAATGGTGCAACTGTACAGGCGTATTTGTTTTGCTGTTTGCTGCATTTATTTATGCCGTTTTTGTTGTTGTTGTTGTTGTCACGGTTAGTTATTTGTTGTGTGTTGATGTTAAGAGCTCATTGTTAAAGTCTATGCCGGTCAAGAAAAACTATTGTAGGGCAAAATGTGTTTCTTTAGAGGAACAGCTTATATTTGCAATAAAAATATTAAATACTTTTAAAAAAAAATCATTAACTTTGTAACATAATTAAATACTATTACATTAGTTAAATTACTACACTTTTTGTGTTGATAGGCCTAATTGATCATTCGGTGAGAGAGAAATCTGTAGATTAATTTGTTAGGTCCTATACCAATGATGTGCTCATTCACAAGCCACTCAAAAGCTTTGTTTAAAGCAGAAACCCAGTCAAGCACTTCAGAAAGAAAAAACGAAAACTATTCATTCTCCTTAGTAAAATCGTTAAAAATGAACATCATTTCACTACAGAATGAGACACTACTAATATTAATGCATATTGCTTTGAGGCTTAAGATGTGTTTTCTAAAATAGCTGCTTTTTTGCTGTGAACTTCTTTGCCAGTTCAAATCTTTATCTATGTTCATTTTTCAGGAATACTAAAGTTGCATTCCCCAAAAAGTGTCTGTGATTTATAGACTGCAAATTACCTTCAGTTTCCAATCAAAAACCGTGAGAGTTCAGTATTTGTACTTGTGAGCTGGGGAAATTAAACCTTGAAGCTAAAACTTCAATTACTCTTTCATTTTCAGGTTCTTACCATTCAGTAAGGTAGTAAAGGTAGTATAGAAATAGAGGGAGAAAACAAGAAATTGGCCAGATGGCAGAAGACAAATGAAGCAATTTTTGCCTAGACTAATGGATGCCAGGCAAGCATCTGTGGTAATTCAGCCAATGTAAATACCACTTTCATGCCTGTCAGAACCCCAATGCATGTCTCTTATATCCAAGTGCCAAAATAACACAAATCATTTGCTGGGAGATCCAGTACAGCCATTCCCTCTCTGCTCTAACAGACAGGCATGGTCCCAAAAAAAAAATAAATGACAGAGACTCACTCCAAAAATTCACTGTAGAGCTGACATGCAACATAAAACAACAATGGAAAAGTTTCTATTTAAGACTTTTTACATTTTTATAAAGGAAGTAAAAGCACTTCAAACTTTATATTGACAGTAACTGGATTTTCACCAAAAAGACACTCTTGGTCACTGTCTACTGATACCACTAAATGTTTTGTATCCAATTTTGCATTTTGGAATCCAATCCAAGTATCTGACCTACAATATCTTTTTTAATCATATAAAAATGGCAGATTTCAGAAAATGTAAGCATTTCGGAAATTACAGAAACTTCTGACTGCTAAAAATTCAGCTTTGCCATCACAGGAATAAATTACATTTTAAAATATATTCAAATAGAAAACAGGTATAATTGTAATAATATATCACATTATTACTGTTTTTACTATATTTTGAACAAATAAATGCAGCCTTGGTGAGCAGAGACTTCTTTTAAAAATGTTAAAAATCTTAAAATTTGTAATATTCTATGATACAATGTTTTATTTTTTTATTTTCACAGATACATGGGTCAACGTGGCCTTTTTTTCTCTAGGTTGTCAGTTCTGTTGGAAAGAGAGCACTTATATTGGAGAAAGTGAACCTGAAATGAGAAGGGTCTGCAAGAGCCAGATTCATTTGTCGCAGAATGAGGACCAGACACCCGCACATCTGTGACTTCTGAGAACGCCTCGCCTCTTTGCCTTGGTGAATTATATATCACAGGTTGGATGTAAAAGCACCAAGTACTGGGAAGGGACTTGAAGCTACTGCTCTAGAGAATTCCATTGAATTATTGAATTATTGATTATTACTAAGGGTGAAAATATTCAGAGTTTAAAAAATATAGAGAGTAGTGTCACAAATCAGATGTCGCTACTTCTCACTACCTGAGCAAGAGCGAATGTAAAGTGAATTTTCAACATCCACACTCAAAGCTATCATATGACTTAAAATGACTTAAAATACAGTAGTCATGGATTACTTTTATAGTGCACTTTTGTCTCAATTTAATGTCCTTCCTGAATATAAGCATACTTTTTTTTCTTTCTTTCACTGCATACCCATCAAATTTAGGCTGATGATGCAAATGTGATTGGAAATATCAGAGAAAGCTTACCAGAAAGACCAGCCATAGTCCCATGTGTGAGGCCTCCAGTCCTCTGGTCCCAAACTGACTGTGATCTGGAACACTTGCGTGTACATCATGTGAGCCACCATTCCCAGAAGACCTGTTGAGGAATCCACACATGCAATTGGTCATTTCTCACAACGTTATTGCTCACTGGATAGAAATGGTTTTGTCATTATTTACTCCAAACTTGTATGACTTACATTTTTCTGGGGAACACAGTACAGATGTTATCTTCTGAACTTCTGAGGCTGAATGATTGAGTCATGAATCTCTTCCCATTCTTTGACTCAATGATCCAGCATAGAAAAGGACTATGTGAACATTTTTAAAAAATCCCCTTTTGTGTTCCACAGAAAAACAGCATGGATTTGGAATGAGGGTGAGTAAATTAGGACCGGTTTATGGACGTGTTTGTATATTTTTGGAACTGTGTACACCATTTACGTCCATAGAGATGATATAAGCTCACTTACAATACAGATTTACAGATTTTCTCTATGACAAACACGATTAACTTTTGATCCTTTGGATTACAAGACAAAATCCCTGCAATTATGGGCCGGTGAACCTTCCCCATCAACATACAGTTAGGCTTCCTGTGTGTGCCTGGAGTCGTTCTAGTGTCAAGCCGGGCTCAAAAGCACCGCTGTTGAGGGATAAATAAGGTGCAGTTATTAGGAACATTCACTGGTACACTCTCACTTTGCACTACAATTTTCTTTTTTACCCTATGTTACTTTAAATACAACTTGTTACACTACTGACAAATATATCACTGGTATATAATTATTTTTGTTTCAGGAGCTTTTAGACAGCACAATTTCCCTCCCTCAAATTTTTTTCAGTGTTCTGCTAACCCAGATTTTACATCAGATTATCTGTTGACCACAACAAAAATGCTTTTCAAATCAATTGAATTCACGTTATATCCTTTTGCTGTTGAATCGTGTACATCATCTAAATTTTAAAAGAAAAACAAATTGTAAAAGCAAGCAACAATGAATATATCGGGAGGTAAAAGTGGAACCGGGTACAGGACACCACAATAATAAATACAAAAGTTGAATGGGGCTAGGGTAAACAAAATAATGCAAAGGAACGAAATCAGGTGGGGGACGGCTGAGAAGGACACGGGAAGGACATTCTGAAATGCGGTATAAGCTCGTGAAGAGAAGGCTATAGTCTAGGAGAGTGAGCAATTTTAACAGTGCAGATAAATGTCAAAAGTATCTAAATTGATATAAACTGACGAAACCCTGTGATTCTCAACCTAAATAACGGAATATCGTTTTTCTCTTACCTTTGAAAAAAAGCTCGAAGGTGAGTGAGAGCTCGGAAGCCCATTTAGTTGATCCTAACTTGTGTGTAACCGCTGTCAGCTAACCACACGAAGGCTCATCTCTGGATGGGTGATTTCACTCTCTCTCTCGGCTGCACTTGGAATTAAAAAGCATTAAGGCCCCAAATGAACAAGACTATTGGGTATTCAGCAAATCAAATAATCAGAAATTCAAAAAGCAGCAGCTGTTCTGGCTTTCTAACTGCTGAGGGTTACCCACGATGCACTAGACTGTAGAGGGAGAGAGATGTAGTCCAGGGAGACCTGTTTTCTCCACATCATCTCATTCTCAAGTCAATGTGTCTCGAGTGTGAAATTACTAGTTAACAGAATCTTAATAAAACATTAACAACAAAAATTAACATTTGAATATCAAGGTCATGTTTTAGATTAATCTGGTCATAAAGTATTATTCTAGAGATAAAAATTAAGTGTCAAATATTCACACACACAGATAGATATAGCCATTAGAGCTTTCACGCCTTCTATGTGCTTGTCAGCACTCACACATAGAGGAACCAGGAGAACTCTGGCAGACTACTTTTAAACCAACTTTAATTCCATGAACCAAGGAAGACAAACTCAAGAACTCAGGATAACGTATAACAGCGGACAGAGAACTAGTAACGCTTTAAATACACCGAACAGGATGATGGGATGACAAGACACACCTGGGATCAATGGAAACCACATATAATACCACGCGCTCTGGAGGTCCCTTAGGACAGACACGGGACAGTGGTATCCGTTCGGGGCTCCATGGCTGAAAAAAAAAAGCGGGACTCGGAGCCGCGGCCCCATCCTCTACGGCTGGAGCCTTGCTACCACCCCCCCCCAAAAACCTACTTGAGAATTTACAGGCTGTACTCGGGCCTGAGCCTCCCTGGGCCCGAACTTGGGCGAGTCCCTCGAGCCTCTTCCGCCATGGGCTGAACTGGGGATGCATGAGCCCTCCCTGGTCTGAACTGGGAAATGAGCTGCAAATAAGTAATGTGAGGGACAACGTCGAACCCAGAAAAAGGGAGGTGGCTGAACTGGGGGATCAGGAGCCCTCCCTGGGCTTGAGTGGGGGATCAGGAGCCCTCCCTGGGCTGAACTGGGGGATCAGGAGCCCTCCCTGGGCTCAGGGAGCCCCTCGCCGGGTTTGGCTATACCGGGAATCAGAGGCTGCGCTCTCGCCGGGGTGGCTGAGCTGTCGGTCGTCAATTCAGGTGTCGTCTCTATAACGCGACATTGTTCGCAAGCTGCCGGGCAATCTTAGGAACTAACGATTCTCTCCTTGGAGGAGCAGCGGCATCAGCAAGCGCTTTTTTTCGAGGACTGACGCACTGGATCTAGCTCTGGGCTGGAGCGACACTGGTCTCACATGAACGTCCGTTGCCCGGGGCTTAGCCATAATTATGTGCCGTGGGCTTTGCCATAGACTGCCGGCTTCCTTTGACTCGGGCGTCGATCCCTGCCGGCTGACTTGGGTGAGCCGCTGAGGGGGAGGCCGTCTGGCGGCGAGCTGGTTCTGGCTCAGGGCAGGATGCTCTCCAGACACCGGAGGATACCTTCCCTCCAACTCAGTCCAGTGGTGTCTGGGAGTTATCCAGCGGGAGGCGTGGTTAATTGGGCTCCCGTGCCAGAACAGCGAGTTTAGGGTGGCGCATGGGTCGGATCTTGAAAGGGCCAGGGTATCTGAGGCCTTCAGAACTCGGCGCCACGCGATACTCGATGTAAAGGGGAGATCGCGGCAGCTAGGCATGATAACGGCGGACGTCCCTGTCGCAAACTGCGGTGTGGTGCCAGTAACAAAGGAAGGAAAAAATGAGCAGAGACTGAAGGGGCGTAGTCGTCGGGGCTCGCCTTGTAGAAAACTTGGAAAACAACTTCTCAAAAAAGGTGGGAAAAACAACTCGGAGGAGAGTCGCGGGCGCTCACGTTTCTAGGTAGGTGCGGCGGATCGTCGGTAGAGATTGCCGACGAAAACGTTGATTGAAACGGGGTAGGGGGGGCCGGTTGGGCCTTCACACAGCGTACGTCGCTAAGAGAACAAGGCCGACTTGGACTCACGGACTAGCGAATCAACTTCTATCGACATAGACGTTAGTATCCCTTCTGGGTAATCAGTAGACAACTCAAGAACTCAGGATGACATTTAACAGCGGACAGAGAACTTGGGACTGGGAACACTTTAAATACACAGAACAGGATGTCTGGGTGATGGGACCAAAAGTGGGGACAAAACAACACCAAACTGGGATGCACTGGAAACCACAAATTGGTAAACACCGTGGACGGAAGTTTAACGAAGTGACTACTTGAGTAGCAGGAACAACATGGGGTGGTCGCGCGATAGGCCAAAGCATAGAGCACAAACGCGGAGGCGTGAATAGGCGTGTCGTGCAACGAGTGTGTGTCACATGATCCCTTCAGAAGTCGTTAATTGCATTGTGTCGGCGCGGTTGTGGCAGAATAGTTCTTATTATTATCAGTGCTGAAAGCGCGTGGTGTGCGCTTTAGATTGTAATTAGGGTAGATGTAATATGGCGGGGGTTATGTTGGGTTGGAATAAGAAAGGGTGGGGGGAAGAACACACCAAATATTGTGGGGTGTGTGGGTGGGAAACACAACAACAAAACAATGTGGTAGGGAGGCGCACAACGAGGGGATAGTTACATTTTCCAATGTTTTTGATCAATTAATGTATCCTTCCTGATACAGGGGAGTGGGGGTTTCGTGTCCCTTTCGGGTCTTTTCTTGTTCCTGTTTGAGCGAGGTGAAGAGGGGGTCGTAGAGGCTGGCTCTGGGTGACCGGGCCGGGGTTACGGGGTGGACGAGCAAACAGTTGAGTAACAGTACTGGATAACTGGAAGCATTGCCGTTTTAAAAACGACTCAGGTAAAATTGTAGGAAATGTCTCAAGAAACAGTATTTTGTTTCGTTGGTATCATTTAAAAGAACGGGGGTTCGGTGGGGCGGCGGGGTGCTATTGAGGCACTGGGTAGAAATCCATACCAATTCAACGAATAGAACCGCTGAGGTGTCTGGCAGGAGATTAGGGTCAAAGACTACTTTATGGAGTGGTATGGGGGGGGAAAGGCGGGGAAGGGCCGCAAACTTTCTTTTTTCACCATCCATTTTTGGCTGTGGGGGTAGAAAACCGGTCAAAGAGCATGCTGTGCATGCGTTGTCGAAGAGATGGGGGGGGGTGCTAAAGTGGTAATGAAGTAAGATAAGAGTGGCACGAGAGTTAGGGGGTTTCTCTAAGTGTTGGGGAGGTGTGGTGGGTAGTCAAGTGGTAGTCCGGTGGGGTACCTGACCCGCCAGGGGGTGGGACGCCCTGGCGGTCGGGGGGGAGGGATGGTGGCGGGGCTGTCGAGGGTTTGGGGTGCCAGCGATCCACGTTACTGCGAGGGAAAAAGCTCCAGAATACACATCAGACTGAGGTCCACGCCAGCAGCAGGGAGTAATAGCCACCAAAACAGACAGACCAACAATAGGAAACAGCCAAAGTGATCGTCAGCCAAAAGTGCGCGAGTACAAAACACAAGCCACGGTGACAAATCGAAAAACAAGTTTCTGTCCTTTCCAAAAAAAAAACAACCATAAAATTCAAGTCTCGGGATCGGCGTGTATATATTCACAAAGCTAGGAATAAAAGACCGTCGGATTGAGCGAGGAATTACAACTCGCCCCTGCATAGAAATGGCCAAGAGCTGTGGGACACATTTTTGTATAGGTCGTCTTATGAAGTGGAGTCAGCTGACGCATGTCAAAGAAGGCAGGGGAATGGGTGTTTTGAGTTCATTAAGAGTTCACACGATAGAGTATGCAAAGCATAAAAAAAAAGGGGGGCCCTCTCTAATAACCGCTCCGTATGAAGAGCAGCAGACAAAATTACTACGTTAAACCGGAAAACTAAACAAAGTGTTAAGATTTGGGGAAAATGTGTAACAGGGAACATGATATACACCTTCAAACTTAAATAAAATTTTCTATGGTACTAATCAAACTAAGCAAATCTGTAAACTGAGATTGTGCTTGAGCTCGTTTACAGATGCTCTGTGGATCAGCTTAAATCATGCTAAGGACGACGGTACCTAGGTTACTTTTGTAACCCTCGTTCCCTGAAGGAGGGCACGGAGACTTAGTCAGTCGTGACTGACGAATGACACAAAAATCGCCGAGATCCCCCAATCACCTTGATGTTAACTAAAGCAAATACAAGACAGTTGGCTTGCGTGTTCGCGCACATCGCACCCACCCGCAGCGCGGGAACAAGGAGAGCGCTGCAAACTGAATCCCGCATCAGTTTTTTCGCTGAGGAGCGAGACACGTTCCCCGGCTGGACAGCGGTGGTACAGCAACTTGGCAATGACCAACGTCGCCGTCCTTCCTTCCGGGAACGAGGTTTCACAGTAACACTAGAACGTTCCCTTTCAGTCAGTTCCCGTTCTATCTACGTCAGTCGTGAATGACGAATTGGGATCCGTATGGAAAACGGATTGCTATTGCTGACCCCCTCCAGTGCCCTTCGGAAGCCGGCAAGTCCCCCCACACCTGCTGGGGCGGAAGATAGGACAGCGGCTAGGCAGAGGTATCCGCCGCTGCTGTTCCATACAGTGGTACATTGAAAGCGTACCCAGTTGGGACGCTACAGAAGCCACATCCCACACATAGGAGGTATCATGTGGAAATTACACATATAGACTGGCCCAGGGCAGTACTACATATGGAAGGCCCTGCGGTAGACTCAACCCGCAAGACGTCTGGGGGAGGAAGTCGGGAACGGGACCGTGAAAAAGTCAGCGGGACAAAACCGGCGAGGCCAAGTGTCTATCGACCGGGAGTAGGTGGGCGGGACAAGCCATGTACAGAAAACGAAGGTAAAGCAAGAATACACATGTGGGATCACCCGAAGGGGGACTCACTACAAACACAGAGTCATACACCTAAGAAAAACCCCGCACAACGAGGCTTACCTATGGGCATGCACACCGAGTAGCTGTGAGGCCTGGCGTCTGGAGCGCTCCGCGCGCCTGACACCCCCAAGGGTACGGGCGGAACTATAACCACACAGAGGGTTCCAGCCATGGTGAACTGATTGTAAGGGAGCCACCCAACAAAAACGCCCGTAATCACCTGGGAGTAACCGTAGAGGGTCGGCACGTGGACGCATGACAGCGATATCTAGGCACATGATCAAGGTCCGAGGGCAGTGAGGATTACTGAGGAGGGTCCTAAACGCAATGGGCGAGGTTCACGAAGGAGCGAAGAAGGAATACCACAATTGCTCTACACGAGAGATTATTAGAATCTCAGCAGAGCACGTGATAATGGAGCTCGCCCAAAACAAACCAGCTAGAACAGCTCGTGGAGGAGGACGGAGTGGATTGCCTAAGCGAAAAACTAGAATGAGGAGAAATCTGTGGAAACGTAGGAAAGACAAAACGCCAGCGCACACACTGCAGCGAAGTAACAGAAGGAACGACGATTATCCGGAAACTGCAGTCGAGAGCTAACCCTGGAAAAGATTGAGGCGGCTCACTCCGAGGGCATGGTAAACCGCGAGAAAAGTTGGTCTGGTAGCCCAAGACTATGCCGAGCCACTAAACCGTGCAAGTCTTGTTGGAGACAGCCTTTCCCTTTCTGTAATCTTGCCACGCGAGTCACAAAAGCAGACAAAAAGCTGGTGTCTGAGGTCCTTAAACTCCTGCGTGAGGACAACGGTCCCACGTTAAGATCGCAGAGCGCGAACGGGACAAGAGGCAGAGCAACATAAACTTTCAGGGTGGAGTGAGACCGCCTTCGCTCACCCATCCTGCAGGACAAGAAATCACGACTTGGGCGATCGGGGTGGCATCTCTACGGGGTCTTCCCGCGGGAAAGAGCACCACCCGAATGACATGTTCACTTCATCTGTAAGCGTGTCTGGTAGAAGCCGGTTCTCTAGCTGAGCGATGTGTTTACTTACCGCTGGAGGCTAGGCCCACTCAGAACCTCCGCGTCCCCATCCAGGGACCATCATGTGGATAAATTCCACCAGTCTGCACGTGGTCGCAGATAAGGGTGCCCCCTCTCTGAGTCAGTAAATCCTTCCTCAGATGAATCGGCCAAGGAGGGGCTGTCGCGACGAGCATCAGTTCGGGGAACCAAGTCCGACTGGGCCAATATGGCGCTACCAAGGGGACCTGCTCCTCGTCCTCCCTGACCTTGCACAGTGTCTGTGTGAGAAGGCTCACTGGGGGAAACGCATATTTGCGTAGGCCCCGAGGCCAGCTGCACGCCAGTGCGTCCGTGCCGAGGAGTCCCTCGGCCAGGGAGTAAAACAACTGGCAATGGGACGTGTCCGGGGAGGCAAACAGGTCTACCTGAGCGTCCCCAAAGCGTCTCCAAATCAGCTGGACTGTCTTGGGGTGGAGTTGCCATTCTCCCGGAAGGGCGGTCTGACGTGAGAGCTCGTCGGCTGCACAATTGAGCTCACCTGGGATATGAACGGCACAAAGCGACCTCAGATGCTTCTGACTCCAGAGGAGGAGATGGCGGGCGAGTTGCGACATGCTACGGGAGCGTAGACCGCCCTGGTGGTTGATGTACGGATCAGTACGTGCTTGTTGTGTAGCAGCGATTTGAAGCGGCGCAAAACCAGCCATACTGCTTGCAACTCGAGGCAGTTGATATGACCAGAGCCCCGCAGCTGCATTCCCATTGCACATGGCACCCCAGCCCCTGGCAGAGGCATCTGTTGACACAACAACATTCCTGGATACTTGCCCAAGGGACACCCATGTCTGAAGAAAGGCAAGATCTGTCCATGGGTTGAGGGTCTGACGGCAGAACGGGGTAACCGAAACCCGGTAAGTGCCGTGTCGCCATGCCCATCTCGGGACCCGGTTGTGAAGCCAACGCTGAAGCGGTCTCATATGAAGCAACCTGAGCGGCGTGACAGCAGCTGCAGATGCCATATGCCCCAGGAGCCTCTGAAACTATTTCAGTGGAACCGCCGTCTTGCACTGGAAGGACCCCAGGCAGTTCAGCATCGACTGGACACGCTCTACTGAGAGACATGCTGAGAGGTTGACCGAGTCCAGCTCAATGCCGAGAAAAGAGATCCTCTGCCATCGGGGAGAGTTTGCTTTTTTCCCAGTTGACCCGAAGGCCCAATCGGTTGAGGTGACTGAGCACCATATCCCTGGGTTCGCACAACTGCGCTCGGGACTGGACCAATATGAGCCAGTTCACGTTACTTGCAGTGGGCGCCGGAGAATTGAATCGCGTAGCCGAGTCTGATGGTTCTCATGAGCCAGCGAGATGGCCTGGGGAGCGCTAACCAGGCCCACAGTGACCGAATTAGCGGGACCAGGGAGACCACCGACGTACTCGCAGTGGGGCAGCGAAGTGGAACACCGGGACCCAACCCGGGAGGCCGCGGCGTCCCGGGTGGGGGTCTTAGTGCGCGGGCGCGCACTTACCTGACTCACGTCTGAGTCTGGGGCTCGTTTGGATGCTGTAGCCGTCCTTGAACCGACCCTGCCACCTTAAGCGAAGGGCGAGATCCCACTTCGTCAGTCACGACTGACGTAACGTAGAACGTGACTGACTGAAAGGGAACGTGATCCATCAGGTTTTGCATAAACCTCCCGGTTCCTGCACTTCATGCGCTTGAAGGGGTTCATGCCGTTTAAAAAAGTTTGGAGTCTGAAATATTTTAAAATATTTTTGAAAAAAGTCTCTTATGCTCACCAAGGCTGCATTTATTTGATCAAAAAATAAAAACAGAAGTATGGTGAAATATTATTGCAATTTAAAATGGTTGTTTTCTAATGTCGTAATTTATTAATGTGATGGTAAAGCTGAATTTTCAGCAGTCAGTACTCCAGTCTTCAGTGACTTTTAGAAATCATTAATATGCTGATTTGATGCAAAAAAAAATTTAAAAAGTATTATTACAAATGTTGGAAACAGGTGTGCTGCTTAATATTTCTGAATTTTTTTTGTATTAATTTGTAACATTAATTTACTGTAACTTTTGATAAATTAAAATCATCCTTGTTGAATATAAGTGTGAATTTTAAATACTTTAAATAAACAAACAAAACAAAAACACTGACCCCAAACTTTTGAACTGTTGTGTATATTACAATAATAATAATAATAAAACAGAGAGAGAGAGAAATGCAAAATAGAAGCATATGGACTTTGTATGTTGTATACAGCAAAAAGGAGTAAAGAAATGCATAAACATTCCTGAGTACTTATTAGAAGTCGTTTTTCTCTTTAGCTGCAATTTAAAAACAATGCTGCCCTTGTGTTTTAAAAGAATGTTTAATCTCTTTTTTATTTTATTTATAAAGGTATTTTTGAGAGATTAGGGAAACATAACTGTATCCATCAGACTGACTCCAGGGTGTTTCCATAACAGCAATCAGCTCCTCCTAATTAGCAGAAATCCCATTCGCCCCAGAGCTTCCTCTGAGGAGAGCTCTGAAGAGATAGCAGAGGTTGTTTTGGTCTGAGAACATAACACTATTTTGCTTACTTTCAGCATTCAGAGTTCACCTTACAGTCTAGTCTGCTGCTACACCTGTGCTCCCCATTATCCACAGTGAAATGTGGCTTCATTTGGGGCTTCTCAACGCATTCCCTCACACACGTTGAATAAAAGATGACAGACTTTGAGAGAAACGCAGATGGTGAGTGATTAAAGCATTTTAACCTGAAATATGATGGCAATATGCAATATTAATGTCTGGAGTGTTTGTCTTCAAGAGTTCAAACACAACGGGACACCTTTGAAAGTCCGCCCTACATTTTTCAGAGGCAACTATAAACAATGTGTCAATTTTCTCGGGGGCTCCTTGAGGCGGTCCCAGAGAAAAGCACTGTTTGAGGGCTTGATATTGTCTGAGCTATGGCGTCACTGAGACAGGATAGAGATAGACGCACTATATCTTCTGACGGCCTGACCTGACCATATTCGGTAGTCATAAATCAAATTTCTCACTCTAAATTTTGCACAAACAATTTTTTGACAAGCTTCTATACAAGACAACACTTAGATAGAGGCGTGAATCTGAAAACACGTCAATCATAATTCACTACCATCACTCTTCGGCTGATTCCACAAATATCAGCAGCTTTGTATCAAATGAGATTATCACTGGAGACCTTGAGAGTCAGTCATGACTTAAAAGATAAAAAACAGGGTCTAAAGAGAACAGAGGATGGTGTAGTTTGCCTTACAAATGTTCTCCCCTGAAACTGTGGCAGATGTAATTTGCAAGCAAAATTCATTTTCCTTTTTGATTGCGGAGTATTATCTTCAGATTTGTTCAAGGCAAGATGTATTATGCAGCAGTCTGAACTGAAAAAAAAAAATCCATATTCAAAATGATATTTCCCCTGTGAAGGCTTTGCCACCACGAAGAAAACATCAACAATAAAGCATGCCATTAAAAAGATTTTTAGTAAAGGAACACATTACGTTATCAAACGTAACCTCAAAGAAAAGTTAAATTTGTAGTCAATATTGGATCACACTTTTGTTTGTGGGTGTTTCTTCAACTACAGGTCCGGTGGACATTTAGAAAATAAACTCAATATTCACACTTTTACTGTTTAATTTGTATGCTAACAGTGTAGACACACAAGTTTCACAATTTCTGTTACATTTTTACAGGATCACATCTCAAATTATGTATTGTGTTTATCAGCATTCTGTATGTCTTTTTTTGACATTTTTGGGAAAATAACCTTATGTATCCTAAATAGTTCCACACTTTTTTATTACTAGGCTGATTGGAAATTATGCACTAAGAATAATCTATTCACAAGTGATATTTCCTTTGACTTTTCTTTGTTTTAGATCAAGTTTTAACCTCATTTATAATAGATTTTCAGACTTTAAGATGAAAGGTCTTGGCCTGGGACTAGAATAATAGTATAAATTATACATAAAAGGTATTTGAAAAGCATGAAAAAATTTTCCCCAGGTTAAATGTGACCTTCATAGAGAACAATATTGAAATCTGTTAGATTATACAAATGAACACCTGCCACATAAAAGTGTCTGCTGAAGAAACACCCTCACCCTCTACTAAAGAGTGACATTGCAGCAGAGTCTTATCATTGTTATTATTACACACTTTTTATTCATAGAACAGTGGAAAGAAGAAAATAAATGATTGAGAAGGGGACAGTATAAGGACATTTTCTAAGCAGGTTCACTTGTCCTATAACAGGGCACAACTCTTAAACACTTTTTACTAGTGATTGACCGGTATTGATATTTTATAACCGATACCAATTATTTGCGTGTTTATGTGCCGATAACCGATATGCAGAACCAATACTTATTTACTGTTATAAAGTCCATACTTCACTTTGGTTTTTCCACCTTTCAGTCATCTTAAAAATAAAAAAAGTGTTGAAAATTACCAGTCTTTCATGTTAAATTTAATCTTCATATTACAATAAAAAAACATTTTATTTAAAGCATCAGCAGCAACACTAATATTAACAAGGTCTAATGTTTTAAATTTTAAACTAAAGTTTTAGTAGGTTTATAAGCGGTTTAATAACCTGAACTGCTAAGAGAGGTGCCAAGGTACCAGATTCACTCGGATTGTTAAGTTCACTGAAGATCTCTCTGGAATATGTGAAAATATAACAAACAGAAACCTTGTATTTTATTGCTTCTCAACTGGCAGTGAATCAGAATTCCTAATATGTTTTTTGGGCGCATTCGAGATTAGAATTCCCTGCTGACAGCGCAGTTTGTCGATGCTTTACACCTAACTATATCAAACTGCGATCGTTTCGAAGGAGATAATAACTTAATTGCCCATAGAATGTATATATTTAGAATGTTTCTTAGCGACATAACTGATCCTATAGTAAATGTAATACAATTTAGGGTTGCTTCTTTAAAACAAGTGAAGGTCTTGTTAAAGTTTGACATGCGCTGCGCGCGTCTGGGGACGGCAAGAACTGGGAGGGCGGTTAAAAACAAAAAAACATTTTCTAAGCATCAAGCGGTGATGACCAGCCTCTTGATGAGAAAGTCGGGGCCGTATAGCGCCTTCAACCTTCACGCACTAATGATGGAGCTCAAAATAACCACAGAAAGAGAGAGAAGTAATTTACGCGTTTTTCTTCCTTATCCCGACATGTCACCATTCATGGCTGTACTATGTAATTAATGGACAGTTAAGTCTTTATTGAGAGTACTGACTGATTATTAGCCTACGTGACTCCGACTCATGAGACATACATATAGACAAGCAGAGAGCGAATTAAATTTCAGCACTTTTATTCCAACAGCGCCATGTGTCATGTGGCTGCATATTACTCTTAATTCATTCACATTACGTCTTTATTGGGACAGGACTTGACGGATTATCTTACGTGACTCTGTGAGTTTGTCTCTATTTCTTCGAGCCAAGCTGCATAAACTGCATATCAGGCATTTATGTAATACAACTAATTTGTGCATTAATGGCTATGTTAAACCGATATCCGATTATTGTAAAATGCTTAAATATCGGGAAAATATCGGTAAATCGATATATTAGTCGATCTCTACTTTTTACATCACAGTTTGCCATACTTAAAGCACATAACATGTACTGGCCTGCAGAATGTCAACATTCACTCCAACATGCGTACATCAGTCAACGTACCACATATGTAGCATGCATCAAATAATAAAGCAAGGATGCTCCAAGGCGGACATAAGAGATCCGTCATTTGTAAGTTTCGGTGTGTGCTGTCGCACAAGCCTGAACGGCACTCTAATGACAGCCATTACTCACCTCTCTCAGATGCTGGGGCCAGATCAATAAAACTCCTGCATTTCTCACCTGGAAAGACACAAGACAACCGAAGAGTTAACATCTGTGCTCTACAAGCTCTTTTTGTGCACTGAGAGTCAGAGGGCTCAGCTTCATCTTTATAGTGCTGTTTTCCATTGATAAGACAGATTTAGCAGTCAGCTTCTCCTTGGATCAATCCATCACTTCAGTTTTTGTCTTAAGTGACATCGCGGTGTTTCTTAGTATTAACCTATATGTATTTTTTGCACACTCATTGCTTGTTAAATTGATAGCATACAGCATGCTTTTCTTGTAACTAATCGCAATCATAAAAATGTTTTAGAGGTCGGACTATTGCCTCGATACACAAGGTTAAACCAATCGTCTTGATGGTCTATCGTAATCCAGAAGACACTGTTGTAAGTTCAAGTAGTGTTCCTATGTGTCGCTGGTTCTACGACCATAAAGAGTTTTTGGCCGCAAAGCTCTTTCTCGCAAATTGGTACTTTAATTAAACTGGTGAGGATCATTTGAGACTCAAGGCCATTTCTTCATAAAACTTCAGTCTGCAACTGCAAGTTTTAATAATAATCTTGCCAGTGGAGGGGTGAAAGAGTTCTACCAGCTCGTCAGCTCTGCACAAGCGCCATACCCAGAGGCCTGTCAGATAGAACGCTTGAGTGAGGTGCATTAGATCCAAGTTTGCATGCCCACCTGATGAGTTGAGGCTGGAAAGACAGCACCATATTGCCGCAGAAAACATTCCTAGACCCTGCTTTCGGTTTGGTGTCCTATATGTGTCGGCCTCTGCTAACTTTATCTCGCATTACCAGCTGTGTGCCCACGTGTCAAAGAAGTGTCTAGAAATATATTTAGCAAGGCTGCTGCTAAGTCTAGCCACCACACCACACTGGCGAATTCCCATGCCCCAAGCTCTGGCTTCCAGACTCAACAAAACTTTATGTACGGCATCGTCTACATTACAGATCCCACAAGCTTTTCAATGTTTTATTACCTTAGGAAATCAAGATTTAAAGTAGCATTTAAAAACTTGGCTAAAGTTCAAAAGCAGTTCAAATGAATGCCGATAAATTGCACCACTAAAAAGCCGGGAAGAATGAGACTTTTGAAGGTTCAATCAGTGAAATCAAAACAAAGGATATACCACTTGTGGTTCCTTACAGAGACCTGCCCTGTAGTGACAGCAGAAGTAAAGAAAGAATCAAACAGAACGTAGTTTAGAGTGTGACTGATCACACATTAGGTTGCCATTGAACATGACAGGGAGTCATATTCTGGATTTCATATTCTGGACCTTCTAAGTGCACTTCTTTTCTCATTACATCTCCCTTGAGCTTTTTTCTTCAGTAAATAAGGTCCCTGGAGGGAGTATAATCCTTCTGCAAGGCAGATAAGTGGCCCATGGTAACCTCTCCTCAATTTAAATAAGGAATCTCACTGCACCGGAGAAATACATTAACCGATTCCAAAAACGGCCGGTGATGCAAGAACATGAGTAATTGAATTTCTAGTCAGCTTTATTTCACCAGTTAGGTGAGGCACTTGTGGTAATCATTTCATTTATATCAATAACATGGAATGTCTACAATGATACATTTTAGTCCCCTTTTCTGATACAGACTTATCTGTAAACTGGTCAGATTTGAATAGAGCTATTTTAAATCTTAAAAAGAAAATATGTCATTTCAAAGTTTCCAGAGGCGACTTATTCAAGAAATCTATGTGCAATTTACACTAATCTATATGCTTTTAGCATTTAAATACTTAATCTTAGGCACAACGTGATGCAATTGTATCACATGCATATTGAGAAGAATATGCAATTCATTTTCCAATGCCTACCCTGTGGGAATCAGAATGACATGGGCTGGCTCACTCATTATGGATCTAAAAGCTGTAATCATCTACATTCAATCCGTTCCTGTTCTTCCAATATTCCATACGAATAAAGCCCCCTGGCTTTTGATCGACCTCTAATGTTTAATCTGCTATCTGAGGCAGGTTGAGGGTAATTGCATTGGTAATGAGAGTGGATGATTTGATGGCCATTAGCATTATTATGTGGTACTGTATGATCAGGCAATGGGCAAAGAGAAGAGATCTTTAAGTATGATTTATTAATTAGCACTCTACATTTTCATGCCGTCTATGAATTTGGCTTTGCCACTCCACCGCCGGAACTATCAGCAAATTCTTGGACGTTTTAGTCACTTTATAAATCTTTTATTGATGGCTCTGCAGTTTAGGCAGTTAAACTGCTTCTGTATTTACAAGAAAGGGATTCAAAACATCACCAAGGTGTTAAGCAAATTGATAAAAGCAACTGACAACCGACCAGTTGTCAAAACCATCTTGACTTTTGTTTTACTTTTTATGTTTTCTTCTACTGATGCACTGGTAAGTCTGGAAGGTGAAACTGCATTTACAAATGTTATAGGTTTGGAATATTATGTTAATGATGACGATAAATCATTACGCAAAGATTGAGCTGAGCTACTTGTGTGGATGTCTGATGAGTTTTCAGCACAAAGCTTGTCTGACACTGTTGTCAGATTAATCATAAATCCCATTGATCACTAGATAGAAGAGGGTGTCAACAGCAATGCTGACAAAAATTGAAAAAAAAAAACTAATCGAGCCACATAACTTAATCCTCATCAGCGTAACACACACTGACCTCTCGCTCCCTTGACAGAGTCTGTTGGATTAAATTGAATACAATACTAAACTTTCTGTTTATGTCTGTGTATTAAAGACATTATGTCGGCATGTCTGAGAACAGTGATCTGATCACATACGACTTTGAACCTGGCAACCCTTGTTCCTGGATTTATCTGGTGACCTTGTAGTGCACTGTCATAATGAAATGATCTACAGAATTTACTTTTGACTTCTTTTTTCTTGTCAAGCTTTGCATTGACCGTAAACCCAAAGATTAAGATAGCATGTTTTTTTTTTTTTTTTTGTGAGGAATAAAATATTTTTAAGATAAACTTCTTCAGCATGTTCTTGAGACTGAACAAATAAAACTTTTCTCTTGGAAAACAGAGGGGGGTTTTTTTCACATGATCGATGGTACCAATACTATATTGTGCAAGTAAAGATTTCTTCACTTCTTTTTCCACTGTAGTTTATTTGGACATTAAAGCACTGGTTTTCTCTCTGGACATAAATTTTAAAGATTATTCTGAAAAACGATTTAATTAAACGTGAAAAAGCAAAAGAGAGTCGCATTTTCCTTTCATATTCTATTCCTTTTGCAGGACAATCTTGGTGTGCATTTACTAACCAATAACTCCAGATGATCTAACATAGAATTCAATGAAAAACGGACCTGTCTGATTAAAAAAACATTTTAGAGAGGGCATCCTTTAAAAATACAAGGCTATGCAAGAGCTGCTTATTTCACTGTGTTCCATGGGGAACGTGGTTATCTAATGGAGCCTTTACCAAGTTCCTCAAAACTCATTGTGAGTTAGTAAATCCTGACAGATGTTTCCAAAGCTGCTGGCACACAATCATTCCCTCCAATCCATTGCGCAACACATTCACACTGCTTTACACATGACATGTTGAAGTTTCCCCAGCACAAGAACACTAATTTCATTATATATCATTTGATTTGTGATGATGTTAATGAATGCTAATGGATGTTAATTGACAGATAGAAGGTTCTTTTGTTTAACGTAGCTTTTCAAAACTTCAATGAACTGAAGTTTTTACTATAGCCTACTGGACAGTAGCCTACATGTTTATAAATCAAAACGTTTCGGTAACACTTTAGGTTAGGGACCAATTCTATCAACTAGTTGCTATTAGAATGCATATTACTAGAGTATTGGCTGTTTATTAGTACTTATAAATCACATATTAATGCCTTATTCTGCCTGAACTCTAGATCTCCTACCCAATACTTAAACTTAACAACTACTTTGCTTACTATTAATAAACAGCGAATTAGGAGCTTGAATTGTGAGAACTGAACAAGTTTAGTTCCCAAACTAAAGTGTGACCAACGTTTCATACGTTTTCTAAATGTACATAAAAAAGAGGTAGATAGCACGTAATAACAGCACTCTTTGACATTGATTTACACAGTTTAGGGATACATTTCAAAGCACTTTAACGCCTAGAAGACAAATATGGGAATATTATATATTTTATCAAAGTTTGAGACATAAGCAGCCCAAAAAAAAAAAACTGAGTTACAGACAAGCAAACAATAAAAAGCATCGAGTCTCACTGAATGCCGTTTGGATACGCTTTTTGAAATTTGAAATGTAACGGACTTAACGAACTCTCACCTCCTCCGTGGATATTCTCCTCACACGAGTACCAGATCCCTGTGTGAAAATGCCTAAAGAGAAATCGGTCGTCACCCGTTTCCCAGCTATAGTGAACTTTACTCGGGTCTGTCTCGTTCACCCCATAGTCAATACAATTATGCCGTCTTTCTTTACTGCAGTTGGGTTTGGGGACCCGCTGAGTCCCTTCGCACCAGTAGGTCGTGATGAACGCCGTCGTTGAGAATAAGAGTGCCAGAAGATTTAACCCCACAGACAGCAGAGCACGGCATTTTCGAGTGGTCTTCATAGTCCTATAAGAAGTGGCTCACACACTTGAATGGGTTCATTCAAACCGGGCTGAAAAATCTTGATTGGTGTAAGGAAAGCGCAGCGGTTGCGCTCACCTCTGCTCACCGGCCCGAAGTGACAGCGACAGGTTCGATCCTCACACATATGAAATGAGCGTCACTCCTCTGGCGCTCGCAGGTGGATCCATTCGCGTGGAGACAGACGTGACTCAAGTAAGAAAGATCTCCGAGGCATCTTTGAGCAGACACTCACGCTGCCAACTGTTTTCTCTCTCTCTCTCTCTGCGCGCGCGTCTCCCTTTCCTATTATTTATTTAATTCTTGCTCAGCTGTCTGGTAGGCTATATCTTGACTTATGTGAAACTGTGTTTGACACCTATTGGTATCATGAATCTATTTCCTTAAAGTAATTATGGGTCAATAACGTCAGTGTGCGAATTATTTCGCGACTTGCAGTCGACTTTGTTATGGGACTAATAGCCAATGCTTGAAGTGGGAAAAAAAGAAGTGCCGCTACTCAGCCCCTATCTATTTTTTATATTAAATAACTACTTGTTATAATTCACAATGTAGGCTATGTATAGTGCCACAATCAATCAGTGATTAATCCTTCCGTCGGGTTATTTTGACCCAAAACGTAATTTTTAAATATTTGTAAAAAAACTCGGCATTGATCGTTATGTTATGTTATGAGACTGTGTTACATTTGTCACACTTGAACCGGGAATACATGAAAAAAAAATCGAGCAGTTTAAGTTGGTGTTATATAAAAAGTATCGAAAGTGTCCCTCGCAGATCATTTTGACACGCCACTGGAAAAGCATGGAATTTACGAAAAAAAAATGGCTGATCTTACGCGCTTACAAAATTGTCAAAAACAAAGTTGGAGCTCAATTCGATCGATTTCGTATTGTAGATACAAAACCCAAACAGTCACCAAAGTGTCCCTCGGCAGGTCAATTTTCTGTTATGAACACAGGTTAACGTGTCTTGCAAGCACACAACTATACGTCCGCAGCCTGTATTTTTACCCGACCATAGGACGAATGGAAGTCCGAAAAAACAGTATTTTTCCTGTATTTAGTTGACTTTTTTTTTTACTATATAAATCTGACACACATCTCAGAAAAGATCTCGCATACCCAAACAAAGGCTTAGACGTGCAGAATTCCAATGAGAGTTGGGCGCATAGGCCCCATCTGTTGGCTGTTAATCATAAAATGGCCATTTTATGTCATTGTTCCTTGTTCTTCCTTTTTTCCTTTCATTTTTTCCCCATTTTTTTTCCCCCCAATGCATCAGAGACACGTCAGTCCGGGTGCGAATTACGACAGTCCATTTAAAAACATAGAAATAACCACCCCCCCCCCCCCCCCCCCCCCCCCATCATGTTTAAAGTATAAATATGCCGAAATTGTATCTTTCTTTGTTTTTTAGTGAAAAAATGTATACAAATATGCTAATTTTCATGAAAAATATCCAGAATTTAATGTGAATAAAATAAAAATTACCAAAAAAGAATGAAAAAAAAACCTACATAAAAAATTTAAATATTTTTTTATAAAAATAGACCAATATAAGCTTTCTGGACCTAAAATAAAATTAGTGTCATTTTTGGCCTTCGGGTCATTTTGACCCACGAGGGACACTTTTGTTATAGGTTCAGGAGGGATGGATGAGGGTTTTAAACAAACGTTTTCAATACAAATAACCATAAGTCAAGCTGCGATACCAAACAGTAAAGAACAATTTACTGACATCTGGACGTGAGTCACTATTTTCTCCACAATCTCAGATTAAATTGGCTGTGTTTGCATTAGCACTGTTCTCTGCATTAGCACTGTTTTGTCCAACTGTTTGAATTCGCTTACTGGATCCTTGGACTTTCCAGGAATTTATCGGTTTCCGTTAATGATCGCAAAAACCTGCTTCTTTTCATTTTTAAGGTATTGTTTTCATTATAGTGTACTGATTCAAATGAATAATGAATTATTATTCTACTTCTCCTGACATGCTCTTGCACATCACAATTTGGCTGAAAGGAGAACAGTAGCATATAGTGAAACAGGACGGCACCCAAACATCCTCACATTATATTATTTATTTGAAAATGTATATGAATTCTTCCATCTTTCTTAAGAAGTTGACACAAACATGGGTTTATCAGTGTTTTTCTATTGTGTTATACGTGTATGCCTTTGGACTTAAATGGACTGAGTTGTTTTATGCATTTTTGTGATTACAAATAAATGGAGCAGCCGTGACTGAACAAGTATGTTTTCTCATTTTATGTAAAATAATTAAACATATTAGTTGGATTTAGCATCACTGATGTGCACTTCTAACACAAAGTATTAAATTACTGTCACTGTAACTTTTTTAATCGTAAATCATTGGTAAAATATCGATGCTGGAGACTTTTTAAATCTTTATAAGGACGAAACGTCCGCTTCTGTCAAGTTCGTTTTGTGATAGTTTTCATTTATTTATCCCCTCGCTGGTGAAATGCTGGGAAACACACCGTTTTTTGCCTTTCAGAGAGGCGTGTTTTAGTGCTGCTGTTTAAGAGAGCGCTGGTCCGACTGTGGAAGTGCAGCATTGGCTCGTTGTTAGCCCTGGCTCGCACTGGCCAAACAGTGGAAAAGCGACAACCCCTGCGGTAGACTGACTCCGCTTGCATTCATTCACGCGATTTGTCGAGATGAGAGGTGACCCCTCCTGATAGTATGATTTATATACTGTTATTTCACCAGACACTGCCGCTTTAGTCTCAGTCTCAGATGTCACGCCCACAGACCGTTGGCTAAATGTCTGATGCATATGGCACACAAAAGTGGAAACACTTCAGGAGTTTCGAATTCGTCATCAGATTGGTTGAATTATACAGGATTTCCAGGAGACAAATCCAGGAGGATTTGTGTCGCGTTCTTTAACGTTTCACCTGCAAACAAAAGATGCCGTGACGCCAAACCCCCTCACGTAAGAAGAAAGCCGTCGTGTTTACAACTGTGACGACTAGCGTTTATCATGATCAACTAAATGCTGGATTCTCAAAATTATGTACAATATTTAAAGTTCGCAGCACAGAATCTTTAAAATAAGTCAGAGAGTTTTACACACAGGTCTGTTATTGTGGCGACATTTCCACGCCGTGAAATGTGCCGCTGAACGAAACGAACTGTGATTGGTTGTTTGACATGTCGGTCAAATGGCCTCATGAGCGGGCCTTGGCCAAAGAAATCTGCCATGGATTCCAGACCTTCAGCTGTCAGTCTAAAGTTCTGGCTACGCGAGACTACTGACTCTTTAAACTCTGAGTACCTGTCACATGTCATAAGTCCATACGCCCACAAAAGTGCAGTACGCTAAGACTAAAATACGAAGTGCCGGACTACTGTCTTACTGTGCGTACCGCCCACTTCACGCACGCTTATAGCCGATTAGTATTTTTGGTGCACAGATAAAGTTGTTCTTTTGCTGCTCAGCCCAGTTTTAGCCACCCTATAAAGGTTTAGTCACCAATTGAAATTCTGTCATTAATTACTCATGTCGTTCTAAACCCGTAAGACCTGTGACCTGTGATATTCAGAACACAAATTAAGATATTTTTTATTAATTCTGAGAGCTCTCTGACCCTCCCATAGACAGCAATGTAATTACCACGATCAACGTCCAGAAACATAGCAAGGAGACGGTAAAATAATCCATGTGACATCGGGTTCAACCATAATTTTAAAAAGCTACTAGAATAATTTTTGTACACAAAGAAAACAAAAATAACGACTTTATTCAACAATTCTTCTCCTCCGCGTCACCCTGGTGCCATTTTGGAGAATATCCACTGAACGTAAGAACGTTTTTCTTTGCCTATTTTTGCGTATTTTGTGTATACACAGCTTTATTCACACACACACACACACACTTAAATTTATACAACTGCATACAGAGATTACATATAATACCATACAAACTGAATATAGGCCGAGCAACACTTGTGGGAAAAAAAAACACAACAACATACAAAAATTCTTTTTATAATCTTGAACATCTTTATTTATCATTGACCCTTTTAGAAAGATAGCCCTGTTAAGAATTCATTATTTGTGGCTATTTGGCTCTTTTATACAAACTTAATTGTATGGGCATTTTATATGCCATGTATAAGAGCTTTGAATCTACACATTCTTTACCAAATTAGTGTGTATAGAGCAAAATCAGCTTTTATTGATTTAAACACAGACCTCTGTCTCAGACAGACCACTCACAATGAGAATTCATCACATATAATTGTATGGTTCCTCCTTAATCAATAAAATGGTGTATGAGCTGCACTCTGCTAAAGGGTGAAATATCTCTCAGGGCTCAGGCTTGTCGTATATTGTGAGCATTATATCTTAGCATTATGTTGTAATTTATTCAACAGGAATTAAATTTCATATCTGGAACTAAACCTGTCATAACTGTAACTCTTTAAATACCAAGTTTTTTGCACTTATAGTTAGACATGCTATGGCAGTAACAAAACATAAGTTGTAATTTAAGGCATGTAAACTTATTTTATCATGTGAAGGGATTTGCTGCCACAACATGCTACATGTGTGTGTGTGTGTGTGTGTGTGGCTGATTGTGGTACTGGTATTTATGGTGTTCTGCAGGACACAAATGTGTCAATGACGATGGGTCCTTACTACAAACTAAATCCAGTGTTTAGTCTTGAGGATACCTAGCAAGGACTTCTGTTGCCTTTTTCCTCATAAAATACCATTTCTACCCCACCATTTCCAACTAATGTTTTCTTTCTTAGAAAATTCAGTTTGTACAGTATAAAAACCATTATGCCTATGGAGAGTCCCCATAAACCACAAATGCAAGTGTGTGTGTGTGTGTGTGTGTGAGAGAGAGAGAGAGAGAGAGAGAGAGAGAGATTTGTGTTCAGTGATTACGAGGGTTAGAGCTTCTGGTGGTCATCTCCATTAGGATGGAGAGCATGGCCCAGCTGTCCGCTAATGTTTTCTTCGTGGCAGGAGGTTACAAATCTTGACCCTGTTTTGCAGTCAACTTGATATTCATGAAAGAATTCTCATCATCATATATACCATTTCTTCACCACCATTTCCATTTCTTAGCAGAAGCCTCGAAATCCATATTTCTGTCATCTTACACAAGCATCCCTTAATCACTAGAATACAACAATACACTGTGTGTCTGTCTTGAGATTTCTGAGCACCAAAAAACAAAATCTTGGGAAAAAACAAAACAAAGACGCCCTTCTTGATAAGCCATAGCAAATTGAGCTTAACACGCTGACAAACAGGCAGGTGGTAGCGTCGCTTCTCCGGCTGTCAATTCAAATTAAATTTTGCTCAGTCATGCCTTCAGATCCCACTAAAACACACTCAACAAACGAGATCTTCAGTAGCAAGGGATGCTCTGCATGCTCACTCAAACACTTGATACAATGTGACATTGACACCCACCATTCTGACCATGGATCTTGACAGACAGATTTGGCCTCTCTTCTGAACCATTCTGATCAGATAACTGTTGTCGGCTTAATAAAAACAGACCATGTCTTGTTCTTTGTCAGTGCATTCATTCAAACCCCTCCCTTTTGGTTCTGAGGTTTGCTGAGTTATTATTGCCACAAACCATACTGTCTGGACTGCAATATTATATAAAAGCAGTCCACGTCACCACCAGTCCCTTCAAACAAATCACGCCTCGAATTGTGCACAACGGCCAATGAAATGCTGCTTGCTGTGAAAGTAATCTAGGAATCCATTCCACAGTCAGGAGTCATTTTCAAAATACCATTTCCATCAAATGTGTATGGCATAAACTGGGGAAGTCCATTATTTTGAGAGGTTAATGATATTTATGCAAATTGAAATGTGATGGATTTGGACAAAATGATGATAACAGGGCTGTGTCTAGAGGCCTGGTCGTTCCCATTTCAGTAGAAACTAGTACAAGATCTGACAACACTGGGCTTACAAGGCAACCTAAATTCTTGTTTTTGCAAGCATTTCTGATAATTGTTATGATTTTCACCAATTTAATTTTATTTGTTTATTTCAGAAGGTTACAGAGTACAGACCGGCCTGTTTAACTAAGTTTAAATCTTAATTGTGCTACATTATGCATTCTCTATGTGCTATGTATTCGGTTTATTAATAGGTGAGGAAGACTCATTCATATTCTGTTCATACAAATGCAGACTGTCTCCCCAGGTAGTTCCCAGAATTGCCGTGATTAACCTAACAGCATGATCAGACGGCTCTTTTCCTCCTCTCATCTCCTCGTTCCTGACCATTAATGCATTAACGACTCTTGAACTTATCAGAGGTTTGTGATGCGTAGCATACATTTTTTTTATCGTATAAAAGTTTTCCCCACTTTTATGTCAGTAACAATCATATTTTAGTTTTTCATGAACATTTTCCATACTCTGTCTGACCTTGATAATTTTTGCTATTGCAGCTCTATGAAAAGCACCCTTTTTGTTGTTCTAACATATTGGCTGTGGGTTTGCTGTCAATATGTATATTTCTGCATGTTTCCTCATGATTTCCTCAGTCTTTATGAGTGAATCATTGAATCATTAACTGACTCGCTCAAACCATTGATTCTTACAGGAACAACTCAGTTTGGAACTGTTTTGTCCAAGCAAAAATACACAGTAACTGACAATATTGTATATGAATGCACATTTATAATGTGCCATAATACTGTTAAGGTCAGACTAAGATGCAAAACTCTTATTGTTTATTCCTCTGGTGTTTAGGAGTAATATTGTCTATCCTGCATTCTCTGTATGAAGGCATGTTTTGATGCAATCTGATGTAACAAAGTTGTCATCTTTGCAGCTACTTTCGATCATTTCTCTTTTTCAACTTGAGAGGAAGTTTTGAGTCCTGAAATTCACAGTATGTTCTCATACTATATCAAACTCATTACAAAAGATTAAGAAAATTTTGATTTGACGTGTTTTGACCATGACTGGACTAAATAACATTTGCTCTGATATGAGAGTAGCTTAGCACCTGAACGGTGGGTGTTTTTAATCTGCCGTGGGAACAGCTGTTGGCCTGTCTTATCCCATAACCTCTGAAGGGGCAGAGAAAAAAGTGTTGACAGATGTTTATGTGTCATCTTTACACTTCTACAGATGCCCAAAGTCAACGGCTCAAATTCATGCCATCCCTGGTACTTGCTTCCTCCTGATTGCGCCTGGCATTGATTTCATTTTTACATCCTGTTATTATTAAAACACAGTGGCGGGCCATGCATTTTACACCTAGGTCTTCAGTGGCGTCCTACATGAATTAATCCATCTCTTCATACCATCATAATGATGCCACGGCTATAGAAACCATAAATATTACACAGTAATGCAGTATAACAGGGCACTACATAACAGACAGGTATCCTATGTAGCGAGAATGAATGCCATTACTAAAGAAAGAAACCCAATTAACAATTGCGCAACACATCATCTGTAGCTGAAGCATTAACCTAACAAAATGACACAAATACAGTCCATCCGATGTTCTTACAGACATTTATTCACCCAAACACATTTATACCTTACAGATAGCATTGGTATAAAACAAATAAGGTGATTACATGTGTTTTAAAGTTGACCTAACAATTTAATGTTCTCTTACTGCTTTTCGTCTTCACGAGTCTCCCAGCCAGCCGGTCTGTCAGCGCACTGCGAGAGGAAAATACTGGTTAGCACAGCTTTACTAGGAAAGTGAGCAAGTAACATTAAAATAATTCATACAAGACGATGAAGAAAAGTGTATACATGTGTTTTAACGTACCTCTGTGACTCTCATCTCCCCGCTGGTCTGCCTCTGCCAGCGGCGCTGCAGCCGAAGGAAAAGACCGGTTAGTACAGCTCCACTCGGGAAACAGATATTCTTACAGAAACTTAAACCTGGCTTTATATCGCGCAAATAACATCAGCATACAACGCATCAAGCGATAAAAGAGTCAAAATTGAAAATTAACCTACCATACTCTAGTAGTTTTTCATCTTCACCAGTCTTTCTCAGAGCCGGTGCCGAGGAGGTGTGTGGTTGTTTTTCACAGTCATTAGGACTACTGTTTTTAGATTGACTAAATATAGTAGACAAATATTTTTTCAAAATGCACTGAAAATCTAAACCTGAGAAACAGTAATAGGTTTTAATAAAATGATTTACAGTGATGCTGTTTGCTAGCTAGTATGCTGACCATCCAATCAAAGGACGAGAAAATGCTGACGTTATCGTTAGCCAGGTAGATGGAGAAGGGTATAACTGCAGCCAGGAGATCTCCAAATGGGGGCGGGAACTCCAAAACAGGGTGGGAGCTCCAAAATAGGGCGTGGCTTCCTCCCATTGACAGACAGGCACATGACACGCATGCGCACTTCCACCCAACAACTTAAGTGCAAAAACTCCGCCAACAGCTGATTCTAAATATTTATTGGGTGTGTTAATTAAATGTTAACCCCTAAACCTACCCCACACCTGACCCTAACTTTAACCAGTGAAATTGACTGCACTGCGGGATTGGCGCTGAATAGCGTGGTAAAGAAAGATGCAGTTCAGGAGATAAACAGTTAATAAGACAATACGATATGAGATCGTTCCGTAACTCCCCAACCGGACAATGGCACCTTTTTAGTTACACCCAGCGTCACTACCCCCTCATACCCTCCAAATTTCGAGGCCCGGGATGCCCCTGTTGCTTGGAACAAAGCTATAGAGTAAAATATTTCCCCTGCGCTGTGCTGCGCTGGGACCCCTCGCAGGAGAGCTTGTGGGTGATTCCCGTTTATATCATTAAGCAGAGGTTCAAACTCCAGTCCGAACACCACTGGCCACAAGCTTTGGGCTCTGCTCTCACAGAGAATATTTATTTATATAGCATATTTTATTTTAGATGAACTAGAAACAATGTTTAATTTATAAAGTTTTATTTTGAAATGTAAGTCAATAACTATTGACTGAAGCCAGAGCCAATGGTGAAAGTCTTTGCGCGACGAGACCCCGCCCACTTTTGGAGTTCACGCCCCATTTTGGAGATCTCCGGTCTGCAGTTATATCTACTTGGAGAGATGGCCCTGGTGTTGCCAATTCGAAATCTGATTGGTTAAAGCAATGGTTTCATTGCCATTGATTTAAGCTAACAGACGCCTGCACTGTTGATTCTGAAGGCCTTAAGGCAGATTTATTTGACCCTGGCAACACGATTGCTGAAATATGATTGGATAAAAGCTCTAATATAAACATGCACTGCTGGAAGCAGTGCAACCAAGAGAAAAGCTATGAACTGAAGAGAATAGACTATTGGAAATAATTTAATACACATTCATGGAAAAATATATTAAAACTAAATCAGTGATTCTGAAAGTGTTTAGGCCAGCAGAGAAGGCTTTGCTGGCCCTGATGGCCCACCACTGCTTAAGACAGTTAATTCTGTCTTGATTTTAAATAAACAATTGAATTTTTTAAAATGAAAAGTAAATATCTCTGTCTAAATAGCAGCCATATGGTGAGAAAGATCAGACTATAACATTATCTAAGAACCTACCACCACAGATGGACCAAGAATCCGTAGTCCTAGGGATGAAGACTGCAAACAAAGAATTATTTACCCCACGTATTTCTATTTTAAAGCATCTGTGAATGTCAACTGTTATGAGCATGATGACTTCATAAACACTTCATATGGAAATCTTATTGGATTGAATCTTATTTGAATGTGCATAAATCTCATCCCTTGTGATGTTTCAGGTGCACATGTTGTTCTTCATCCTTCTTTAATTAAAATCTTTTGAAGTGTTGCCATATAAAAGTTCCTCGGGAGGCTTTTGTGCTGTCTCATTCCACAGTTCCTCCCTGACTCGTCAGATGTCCTTGCCCCGGCCATTCTCTGAACCTCTATTTCACAGATGGTACGGCACACAACAAGAATGATCTTCTGGTGGGCCGTGTTCATTTCTGATTTAGGAAGAGAGGGAGCAAAGCAAACAAGCTCAGTGGCATCCATCAGCGTGGTGGCCTGAGAGTGGAAAGGTGGCGTAAATCTGAAGCCTCTCTATGGCAAGCGAAATAAGGCTATTACAATATACCTCTCTGATGAATGCTCACACTTCACTTTGAGAATTATTTTGAAATCCACGAACAGATGCTGTATAAGGAAGATGCAAACACTGTGTTTCCTTCACTGGCGTCTATGCTGATTCATCTGGGGGATTTATATTATGTAACTCGTTCTATTGATTTTCCATTTGGAACATGTGGTTGCTTTCATTAATAAAACAAAAGCCACAACATTAAATATGTAATATTCTGGTACTCAAAGAGAGAATTCAGGAAGCCCCTCTGTGCGCTTCATTCAGTTAATGAATTTATTTACTAGAGCAACCTTACTAGAAGTGTCTGATAAAATATACCTAAATCCCAGCCTGGAATAATGTATTGGATATCTCAATCACTTTGAATCCCACATGCGCCGACTTTACTTTGCCATATTTTATTCATTCTTTTATCAGGTTGTGTGAGGTTGTGCCTGCTTTCTACTCTCTTGTTTTTGTGTGTTTGGTTATAAAAGTTATAAACCCACATCTGTATTGTGTTCCGTGGGTTATACCTGTGACGTGGCTAACTTCAAAGTATATTCTCTTTTAGAAAGAACTTTTGTTCTTTCACAAAAAGCGCCGGTGATATCTTACCAGTTTGTCAATTCCAATTATAGTTTTCTCTCCCCAGCTGAGGCTTTGGAGCAGAAATCTTTACGAGTCATCAGATGCCTCCGCTGACTTTTTGAGCAGACCCTTTTGCCAGACCGGGGGAATGAGAAAGGGATTGTAAAAAGACTGATAGATGGCTGTCGAGCCCCAGTACAGACGTGCGCCTCTGTCTTCTACACACCACCTGCTGTCTTAAAGCGTTCCGACGGCAGCGGTGGGAAATATGACACACCAAAGGACTGTGAAGGATCAATATTTAATCTTTAATGTGCTTCTCCCAAAAACCTGCGACTGAAGGCTTTGTTTACAATATATTATCCAACTTAAAGAGGCCTTGTTCCACCTGGGTATATTGACAACATCGGGTACACAAATCATGCTGAGTTTTTATAGGGTTGGGAATAAGCGGACTGAATGCAGAGAAGAGCAGATATAGAGTGCCAGAGAGAAACGAGACAGTATACAAACAGGTTAAGAAGGCCATTGTTAATGACAAGAGAGTGATTAATAGCCAACGGAAAAAATGCATTAATGAGCTGCCACTTGAATCTCATTATGCATTCCAAAAAGAGTGTGTTTTTGAAGGAAGCCTGTGAACTTTCTATGGAGATTCTAACCAATAGTTGGAGATGTATGAATTTTTTTTAATGAAATTTCAAATATGGGCACACCTGTGTTGTTTTCAATTAGTACAAGATGTGATTTAAAACAAGTAGCCTATATATACACAATCATGCACAGCTCGTTTTTTTCAACACACCAACTTGACTGACGGTAACTACAACTGCTTGCTCTTGATAACATAATGCTTTTTTTTTTTTTTGAGAAATGAGACATTGAATGTTTAGATAAGGTTTATTTGAGTAAAAACTATAAGAATTGAGTCTCTACAAAAGATGGATTTATGAAGATTACACCCTGCATATTTCCAAATTTTATCACTTCTCATGTTTCACAGCATTCCCTTCAAGTAAGCAAGGGAGCTGGTGATTAGAAAACAGTCCAAGAAAACAAAGCAAATATTAATCTCTAAAAATCACCAAGTTTTCTAAAATGACACATTTTAGCAGTCATGCCAGTAGTTAAAGTTTTAGACTAAAGTGAGGTAGCAGTTCTCTTGCCTATAATGCAAATGTGGAAAAGTCACATGAGCGGAAGCAATGCCTCTGTTGGCCTACTCTATAATTGGCGTATTAACCTGTTGGCATCCTGGTCCCACTTTATATTAAGTGGCCTTAACTACTATGAACTTACATCAAAAATAAGTGCAGTGTACTTATTGTGTTCATATTGCTTTGTGGTGCATAGCTGCTGCTATTGAGGTGGGATACAGGTAAGGTTAGGGACAGGTTTGGTGGAAATGGGCAGGTTTGGGGGGGGGTGGGGGGGGGGGGGGGCTGGTAAGGGGATTGGTCAGCAGTGTATCATTGTGATGTAATTACAGAAATTAATTACAGATGTAATTACATGAAGGTATTTTTACAAATATAAGTAAAAACATGTATGTACACAATAAATGCATTGTATCAAATGGCTTATTCATACATAGTAGTTAAGGCCATCTAATACAAAGGGGACCCAACATTTTAATTAGAAACCAAAGGGATATTACAGCCTGATGCCATAGAACAACAATTTTAGGTTTCACAAATAACGTTTTATTCTCTAGTAAGGCAAAAAAGCCTTCTTAATCTCTGAAGAAGCATATATTATCAGCTAAAGAACCCTATACAGCCAAAATATGACTGAAGAACAGAATTGTTTGATTTCTTTATTTTCCCGAGTAAACGAGTAAACTGAATCCTGGCTCATGTGCTGCTCCAATTGGAGGAGCATAATAATGACTCATTGTAATAGGTCTCGCTTGTATTCAGGGCTCCATAAGTGTTTGACTCAGCCAATGCCTTAATCTCTAGGCAGCAATTAGACTATTTAGCTCTGGAAAGAGTGTAGTGTGATCTCTTCTCTTGTTTAGATTTACTTGGTGGTCCACTGAGACAAATTAATCAAATTACGATTTGACTAAAGGCCTCAGAATTGGCCCCAGCTTTGATGCTTGACACAAAATTAAAGAATCTTTAATCCAAAATACTGCTGATGCAATTATTCTTCACATTGACTTTTTTTTTTTTTTTAATTTCTCTCAAATGTCTCTCAAACTCAATAAGCACTATGAAAATGTCTAAAAAGTAAAATAACCTAAAAGGTTGAAATTGAAATTGAAATCAAAATGAGTGTTACATCAACACAGTGTAGATTATGCATTCATCTATGATGAAGAGTTGATTGAAAATGACCTTCTTAGTTCATGTATGTTTTATTGCGACAATGTAAATATTGCATTTTTCAGTGCAACAAATTTTTATTCGCTGAGATTATATGAAATGCGTATACACTGATTCGACCTGGTTTAACCTCTGTGTCTTTTAAGGCGAAAATTATTCATGAATTATTTCTTTGCTCTTTTCCCGTTTGTATTAGCGTTCTGAATATTCCGCTAGCATTTAATGAAAACTTCTTTTCTGCTATCATATCACATTCTGCATTAATGATCTCTTTATGCTTTCAGTGCAATAAACTCATCTGGGACCCCAGCATATGCTCCCACAGAGCCTCAAACTGACTTTTATGTTGTGAATATTGTTGTGGTATGTAATATGTATTGTAATCTGTGGATTGTGCTTTATCCTTGTTTCTTTCCGTGTATCACATTTTGTTTCCAATTAATGTGCATGTGAGCCCTAATCCTTCGGTTCAATAAAGTGACTGTTTCAAGCAACATGCTCTGCACTGGTCAAACACTGATGAGATTTGATTCTCATGGGTTTACCACAGACTTAGTGTGCTGCCGTCCTCTGTAATCTTCAGCTCAACAGCAAGGCTTGTGCCCATTAAGCACTGTGCTTTTGATGTATGTATTTTTGCTTTACTTTAATAAGTATAAACTGTAATGCCCTGTAATTTCCTTAAACAATAAAGATTGCCTAGTGATGAGGTCTATAAACTGTAAACCACAGAATTTAATTATATTGTGTGCAAATTAAAATTAATAATAAAAAAACACAAAAGGAAACCTCACCAAAAAAAAAAAAAAAAAACACCTAACCATTTTTGTTGGGTGTCTGTTTTATATGCAAAGTATTGTACATGACTTTTGTCCTAGTTGGTATCTTGAACTGAGTGGACTAAGCTCTCTCTGTCTTTTTTAGTCTTTAGTGAAAAGATTTGTGCATGTTTAATACAAAGACAAGGCCAGCATCTTATCAAGAGTCAAGCACATTGCTTCTTGGCTTAGAACTGATCTGCAAGAGGAACAGATGCTAATGTGTGTAAGAACTGTCAACACGATGAGCCAGTTCAAAGACCAGCATTTACCCTCTAAAGCTTGGGAGTATGTATAGATCAAGTCAACAGCATGGTCCATGATGCTGGACTCTGGGCAGGAAATACAATGTATGGGCCAAAGTGAGTGTTGGGCTCTGAAGAAGATGTAGGCCATATGAGGCCAACTTTGGATCATCATACAAAACTGTCAAATAATATCCTGATATTGTAAAATTATCCTTATATATTGTACAAGCACAAGTTGTAATTGCTGTCTAACACATTTGTTGTCAGCTTAACTGAATACATTATGTTAACTAACCACGTAACATATATTATATTAGAGATGTATATTACTGCCATATGGATATTATTTCTCACATTTCTCTCTGGATGATAACATATTGTAATACTGACACAAGCATTTTATGTAAAGCTACTTTGAAACAATATGTAAAAATGTGAAAAGTGTAATACAAATAAATTTGCTTTGGATTTAATTGTTTGTCTTTTACTCCAAATACTAAACCAAATTATTCATAGCAGGATCTAAGCTTCTTTTGTGTTGCATGGAAGAAAGAAATTCATACGGGTTGTGAGTAAATGATGATTGAATTTTCATTTTGTGGTGAAAAAATGAACCAGTAGCTGCTCGCATTAATTCAAAGGCACATATTGCCTACAACAACCACCACTGGCTTGCACCCTTCTAAATTATATTCAGCGTTGATGTGCCCTCTAGAAGCTTGCGTTCTGCAAGTGAACATCTCAAAGAGGCACAAAATCACTTTCACAGACTTTTTCATTAACTGTTCCCTCCTGGTGGAATGACCTGCCCAACTCAATTCGAGCAGCTGAGTCCTTAACCATCTTCAAGAAAACGACTAAAAACAAAAAACAAAAACAAAAAACATCTGTTCCAACTTTATTTGACCCTCTAACACTTTTTATTCTATTTTAATTCTACTTTATCTTTATTTATCTTCTTTTTTTATTTTTTATTTATTTTTTATTTTTATTTTAAAAAAACCACAACAAAAAAACAAACAAACACTAGCTTTCTATTTTTTCTATTCTATCTACTTGTTTTTCTTTGTGTGTGTGGGATAATTATTGCATTTACCGTAGCTCTACCAAAACTCGTTTTCTCAACTACTATTTTCTTTTTTGCAAAAACATGAGGAACTTCATCTCTGTCTTCAGCTCAGTGTAAGCTAGAAGATCGCATGACTTAAAAAAGTTAAAAGTATAGGTTACTGAGTTTTTACATAACACAACAATATTCACAACATAAAAGTCTGTTTGAGGCACTGTGGGACCATATGCTGGGGTCCCAGATGAGTTTATTGCACTGAAAGTGTACATTCCCTTCTTTAAAGGCACCATAAAATCAAAACTGACATTTCCTATCTGTTTATGTAATATTGGAGTTTTTATTATAAATGATTTATTCATACACATCATTTTTTTTAAATTCATGCTCTCTCATAATCTTTAATCAAAACATTACCTTCCGCTCCTCCTCTCTACAACATCTCTTCTCTGATGATATGTGTATCAGCACTATAGGGCAGGCAATAGCAAACAACGATGACAGAAATATTCAATCAAATCTTGAACTGATTCCTGATCTACATTTTTTCACTTTTGAGAATCCGGTTCACTCAGATATATGACACAGGTAAGAAAAGATGTTGACAACTTGCATTTCATGCCAGCTTTAAAAAAAAAACTTAAAACCTATCTAAAGTTTCTCACAGAATGCATTTTTGCATTTAAAAATGCAAGAAGCAAGGCAGTGATGCAAAAGGTCTACACTCTGGACACTCTGTATTTTAAAAGCGGTGTGTTTTTAGAGTGGCGAGTAATGCGCGAGAAAACAGCCAAACGCATCTGTGGTCTGTCTAGCGAATTTCTTCAAGTAATGTAAACACTGTCTAGCAAAAGTTGTTTAGAATAAATCTAAAGTTGCTGGTTTCTCCTTGGCTGTTATGTATGTAAGACCAGACAGGCCACATTCTGTGCGACTGAGAGAGTGAGGAGGGCATGATTGCCGCTGGCTGTGAAACTGAATGCAGGAAGTTGCAGACACTGGACACACACTGTGCAGTGTTGCTCGCCACAAGGCGTTTTCCGAAGTTTAACAGTGTGCATTTCTACCAGATCATCATTTGCAATTCCGATTAAATAAGCAGTTAGGGGACATTGGCAGAGACACCTCAGGTCCCCTCTCCCTTGTCCAGAATGACGTGGGTTGGGCCCCGTGTGACGGCATCTGCTGCTCTCCATGTGCAAAAGGATATTGCTGTAAGCAATCTATGTAGAAGGCATGGCTGTCCCTGGTATGGGACGGACCACCTCCAGCTAGCCTCAATTTAACGAAAAGGAGACTGTCATTCAACACCTTCTACTGACACTGAGATTTAATGAGACACTTACCTTGGTGCTGGCAAGGCCAATATTAACACCAGTGAGTCATTCAAGGAGATCATTTCACACAGAATGTAGTTCAGCGCGCACACACATAAATGAATACACACTGCATTGTAAAGTCATCCTGAGCCCCCCTTGGCAGGAAGCATCTGGCTGGCATAGTGTTGCAGGTGGTGGAGTGTGACACTTGCCACCTGGCACTCCTCTGAAGTGGTCCTCACATACTGCCTCTCAGTATTGACCACCTGCTAGATTGGCTCGATCATGGGACGGTCTCCATCACTATTATTACCATGGCAGCTTTTGTATTGTCATTGGCATTCTGATGTCTTGAGAGCGCTCGTCTGTGTTGAAGTGCTTTGAAGTAGTGGAAGCACATTGTAAATCATGGGAAAGGTGTCAGATTCAGCAAATTACTGAGGAAGGTGTTCGTAAACAATTTTGTCAATGAGACGAGACAATAAAAAAAGCAGGCAACAGGCTACTGTCAACACATAATACTGCTAGATAATAACAATATTTTTGAAGAAGGAAAATCAAAGAATTGAGTGCAACAGTCGGGTTTCGGAAGTAAAAGCTTCATGCATTTTTGCCATAGAATAATTGATTTTTAATTATAACTAATGAGCCATTAAAAACAGACCTATTGAGAGCCACAAGATTGTTAATCAATGATATATGCATTTGTTGAAGCTAACATCCTGCATTATTTCATCATATTTTTTAAGATGAAAGCACTGCAAATTATGTAGTCAGTTTCTGGTGTACACTCACAAATATTTGTAATTTATGCAGTAAAAGTTAAATATATTGTTTCTACAGTATATATAATCAACATCTTGAAATCTTTAAAAAAAAATGTATTCTTCCATTGTATTTAAATGATGTCATTTATGGGATTTCCCCCCCTCATTAAAGCCTATAAGTACACAGTCTTGTCTTTTTGTCCAATTTTTAAATACTTTTTCGCATCAACTTAAAGTGCATGATATTGTGATTTACCTAGTTGCTGGTTGGTTTGTTTCTTACCTTGTAACTCTTATATAAAGACTTTTTAAAATCCCTATGGGAAAAATGAATGGCAAAGATATTTTTGAAGTATTTCAAAGCCACTGAAAAAAAAGTGTACGAGCACTGTTGCACTCAATATGATTATTTTAAATAAATCCAATCATAATTCACATTAGTAAAATCAACTAAAATGAACAAACATAACCTGATGAAATAAGCCTGTTGACTAAAATTAAAATGCATGTTTTATCAAATAAAAAGACAAAAACTATTACTAAAACAAAAATAAAAACTGTAAAAAGGAACGCTGATCATGACATCCCAAACTTGTAGTTCTTCTGTCCGACATCAGATCATGAACTCATCAGGGTGAGATAAGTTTACTAAAATAAGATAAGGGAACACCTCCCATGGGTCCTACAAATGGTCTCACAGTTCCCAAACATCAAGTGCTGTGCCGTGCTGTGATATCAGATTTTCTGCCCACTGACCACGGGGGTTGGATGAGGGGAATCGTGCCTGTGTCCTGTGTGAGTGGCTGTGAGACCTCACCACCTGTGTGCCACATGCCTCTAGCCTCTGCCAAGCCTTTGCATGCAAATCCACAATATGGGCATAAACTGGAAGGAAGAAGATGTGAGAGCATGGGGAATTCTGCTGTGTTTGGGCTGACAGAGGGTTTTATATATATAGTATCACATGCAGTCACCACAGGGACAGGATTCAAGATGATGTCAGCTCTCAGTGGGTTCATCCAAGAAGAGCATGTTAATCAAGTTAATCAAAAATAACAAGATAAAAGAAGATAGTTCAACTAGAAATGAAAAGGATGTCATTATTTATTAACTTTCATATGAAAGCCTGTTTCTGCCATGGAATAAAAAAAAAGATGATAAGTAAGTTATAAGGCTTTTATCTCACAATTCAGAACTTTTTTGTGCAATTGTTTGTTTTTAGCTCACAATTCCGACTTTATTTCTCACAGCTGCAATAATCAGAAAAAGTCTTAATTGTAAGATATAAAGTCACCATTATTTATTTATTTTTTGATCCCGTGGTGGAAACAAGCTTCCAAACTCTCATGTTGTTCCAAACCTGTTGTCATTTTTTTCTATAGAACACAAAATGAGAATCTGACAAATATTCACACATCTCTTTTTCATAAAGACATTTCAAAGTTTATGTCAAGCTCAAAAAAAGGTACAAAGCAATGTCAAAAAACACCATAATAGTGTTACATTTGACTTTTGAAGCCAGAATTCTAAGCAAAATTGAAGAAATTACTTTAATTACTTAAAGTCTTGCTTTTTACTTATTTGTTTCAATCATACTTTTTGTCTTTTGACAAACGAATCCTTTAATTTAGTCAATATTCTGTATGGTAATTAAAATATACAGTTTGACTAAAACAACATTGTAGCTGAAGGGAACCTGCTAAAGCATTTAAAATATGAAACATGTAAAATTACAATTGTTGTGAAAACCTTCTCATTGTCTATGTTTTAGTGACGCATGTTATATACACATTCTGACAAGCACATAACTTAAAGTTCACTTCACGTCGTCTTGTGCGAAAGGTTGTATTATTACGTGCATATTGTGTATTCATTTGTCATTTATTTTCTAAATGGATATTAAAAAATTTAATACATTAAAGAGACCTGAAGAACATACAGTGATTTTGAATTTGTAAAGGTGCCAGAAACATAACAAATTACACTCAGTGCTTTGGACTTGTGCCCGTGTATTTAACAATCACTGGACTGACAAAACAAGCACTTCGCCAACTATTGAAATGCAAGAGAAGCTCCCAGGAAAAGCTCTCTTTTCTTTGTTGTTTTGTCTTCGCTTAAGTTCTGTTTGGAGAAAAAGCATGTTTTTCCAATAAATTCCTTTCGTCATCTCCAGTGGACGTGAAACGATGGAGACACGCATATAACACGCACCTTCTGCCATATCCTCCTCGGCAAGTGTCTAATCTCAGCCTGAGCTGTAATTAAAGAGGCCATACAGTACACAAGTGTAAGGGAGTGCTTCTCTTGAGCGGTCGCAGCTCCTCCTGTGCTGCATTCTAGCCAAACGCTTAGATGAAAAGCCTGCATGCTAATGACCAAGGTGCGAAAATGTCCCTGGGGTCTGAGACGCATCACGTTCTCCGGCCCACTCGCTGCTAAAGGCGAGGCGCCGCCCCGGTTTCGTGAGCAGGATATGAATATGGTATCGGTCCCGCAGTGTCGGGCGTCTGCTTCACTGTGAGGGTGTTGACAGAGCGGGCAGGTGCTTTGATGGATCTGTGTCCTTCATTTGGGTCAGAGTAGAAATCCTTCGGCATGTCAGGTGCTATTTTCGGCAGGCCTTGTCCTCGTCCCGATGGGAATTTCTTCAGACTTGGTAATACAGGTCTACTATAAAAAAATAAATAAATAATAATAAATACCAATAACTTTATATTCTACTTCTAATATTTATTTATTTATACTTATTTTGCTCTGAGAATCTATAAAGGTTGCATTGGCTGCACATAGTCTGCGTCACTGGATCCAGTTTGATGATGAACTACCAACGTCAGTCAAAACTCGATGTTCCAAAAATAGTCTGGTTTGCCATAATTTATTATGCATGAATCGCTAAACCTGTCATGTCTTGCGTCAGAGGTCAGCTGCAATCTCACAGCTTTATGCAGCCCTGGTTTAGGCATAGTGATTAAAGTGGATGACAACAGTTGTAGACTTCTGTTTACTCTGGATTTCAACTAGGCCCTTTTGACATAATTAGCTCCACTAAAAATAACCGATAAACCTCCTGTCATTTCATGACATCATTGGACTTTTCTTCGGAGGTGGGCTGTTCCCAGAGATGAGGGGTTTAACAGCAAAAAAAAGCTTCCCTGATCCCTGGTCCGGAAGGAGTCCAGGACTTTGCGTCTGCTTGTGCCATTCAGCTGTGTCAAGCTTAGTGATTCGACAAGTAAAATACGGCCCTGGCACAAACAAGCTTGAATATGGCAACTGTCATGATGTAACTGAAAAGGACAGAGCATTTTTACAGCACATACTTTCCACGAATAGGGAACAAAACATGGTCTGAAACTGTACAAATGTTCGTGCATACGATTACCTGACGTTTGCTGTTTTAAACCTTGATTTGTGCGATTTTATTGTCTAGTAATAAACAAAAACAAAATTAAATGCATTTATCATGCTTAAAAATATATTAAAGTATATTTTATTACGTCTCTGCAAGTAATGAAAACTTGCACTTTACTGTAGCAAGCGAGTCAGATGTTAATTCAGCAACTGATCCGACTGATTCATGAAGGATAATTCACCAGACGGATTCAACACGTGGTTTGTGTCTTTTTGAAAGATTGAATAAAAGAGCCGGCTCATATGAGTCATTTGTTCATGAATGCATCATGCACGTTGTTGCGCTGCATGTGTGGATTCAAAATTAGGCTTATATGAATCATTTGTTAATGAATCTCACCACGCTTGTCGCGCTGTTACATGTTTTTGTGTGCTGCCCACAAGGATTACTCAATACATAAATACAATGTAATTTTTTCATGGTACACAGTCTTTTTATCTCATCGCATTTAAAGGGGTCATATGATGCGATTTCAAGTTTTCCCTTCTCTTTGGAGTGTTGCAAGCTGTTCGTGAATAGATAAGATCCCTGAAGTTGCAAAGACTAAAGTCTCAAAACCAAAGAGATATTCTTTATCAAAGTTAAACCTCTGCCACGCCCCCCTAAAACGGCTAGTTCTAACACGCCCCCACATATCTAGGTCACTATGTGGGAATATTTGCATAATGCACCCAAATGTGCACGCAAAGAAAGAAGGCGTGGTTTCAGTAACCGCAGTTAATGTTGAAGCAGCCATGTCAGGGAGACGTTGTGTGTTTCTAGGCGAAAGCAAAAGTACTTTTTTTTGGCCTTCCGAAAGTAGATGCATTTTAGGAATCTTTAAGATTACTTACAACCGAACAGCAATGCATTTTATGGACAACAGTTTCATAAACCTAGGAGAGGAGGTAATTCTAACTTTGCTATGACAATCTGGCACTTCTGAATCATCGACTGTAAATATGTTTTGTTATTAGTTTAAGTATTTGCTATTGACCGTTCCAATGCTGAGTTTTGCACATCGTGTGAGTGTGCACGCGCATGTGTGTGTGTGAGAGAGAGAGAGAGAGACAGCGTACATCACAGTGGAGTCAGCTGTCTTAACCGCGGCTTGTACTGCCTCATTACTGTTGTCTGTTCCCCTTTCGTGCTTTGAACTGATCGTAAAACCTAATGACAGTATTTTTTTTAAAACTTCTTTACATTATTTTGAAAGATGCAGCTCGCGTTATGTAAGTGGGTTTACTTTCCGACGAGTTGCTTGCATTGTTCGGCCATGCACATTCACTGGGCTCAGCTGGCTCCAATCAGATGCAGACTTGCGCTTGTCGGAAGGAGGGACTTTGTAGAAAACGAAGCGTTTGAGAGGTGGGGCATAGAGGACCTACAATAATGTACATTATTTGAAAAATAATGTTTTTTTTTTTTTATTAAAGCATGTCAACATATTCTGTTACACCAAATACACAAAATAATGATCTTTAAAAAAGCATCATATGACCCTTTTAAGACCGCAATCATTCAAAATTCAAGAAAAATACATTTCCATGGCATGAAATTGAGCTCCTCTGTTGTTGACTCACCCTGCCATTCAAATTTTGATCCAATTAAATTCTTTCGAATGATTTGTTTTAATGAAGAGCTTCAAAAAAACTGATTTGTCAGTTCTTTTAGGCCTACTTTATTGCATAATCATGTTTCTAACAAACAATTTCACGGGGTTGCAGGCCTACTTTTATTTTTAGCTCTAGTTTTTCATGCTAGGTTAACTAGAAAATGGTTTATCTGATGGCTCTCACAACAAAAGTAAGATTTGTGCATATAAGCCTAATGCTTTTTGATGTTGAATTAAATTCTGCCATGTCCTTGGACACAGTAGGCTATCACAGAACCAAAATTAACAGCTATTCCTTCCCGAAACTGTTCTAAACCTTTTGCATAGTCCCTCTGAGAGGGGAACGAGATATGGGAGCTTCTCTAAAATTGAAAACGGCTCAAGCAGAGACTTGCTGCTGTCCTTGTGAGTCCCAGCCCCATGAATCTATTACCGGCGTCTCAGATGTGTCTGGGAGTGTGGCTGCTCTCATTGGATCAGCGGATGCTTCTGAGGGCAAGTGGCATTTTAATGAAATACCTGAAAAGTCAATTTGCACATCTCTTCTCTGTCTGTTCTAAGTCATTAATTACAGCACCACAGGCAGAGGGGATTTAAAGCACTGCTTTAAAATGGAAATCTTTAAACAAATGGGTTGACAGAAAATTTGGTTGAACTGAAAAATAGGGACTTCTCATGCATAACTGAATATGCCAGATTGTTCCTAATTTGCTGTTACATTTGGAGAGGTTAATAAGAGGTGCTTGGCTATGTGTCTCAGTTTCACCTTACTGAAATTCAGATTGCAAATTTCTGATCGCATAATTGTACACCAAGTTTTTTTTTTTTTGTCAGAATTTAATGGATTTTAAAGGACTTGTAACCTTGGATACAGAAAGTCTGGTAATTTCATCTTCAGTAGAATTAGTCTATAATTAGTTTTAATGGAAAATAACATGAAATTCTCATCGACATTTAAGAACATGCTTACCTGTTTAGCACATTGTTGCAGTGTCATAAGTAGTTTTATTCTCATTATTATTTCAACAATATAGTCTTACAGAGTGCATGAAAATGCAAAGTGACATTTGAGCTCTAATTTAATGTTCCAAACAAATTGATAAAGTAATTTGTTCCTTAGCTCTCAGTCAGCAGTAGTGACTTGGCAGCAGTTTGTAATCCAATCCTCAGCCTCCTTAAATCTTCTTATGAGAAGAGAGCATGCCGGAGCATCTTGCTCGGGAAGGGACTGTTTCCCCAAAACTCATTTCACGTGTGGCTAAAACAGCAAATGGAATTTGTCCACCCTATAAAATGTGCCACCTCATTTAATTTAATAGTGCCATTCAGTAACCTGATGCTATTTTAGCCTCCCAATCAACCCGTCACATTGGCCTTGTACCCTTGTCAATCAAGGCCTGAAATTTCCCCCCAGTCCTTTTTTTTTCCCCAATAAAAAAAGTTCAGCACAGCACAAAAGGATTTTTTCTTAAATCATCAAACCTGGAAAATAACTATATAAAATTCCAGAAATCTGCCATGAGCAATGCTTTTTTCAGGCATTGCTCATGGCAGACCTGTTTGCATCAGCGATCGGGAGGTGAGTAATATGACATCCATTGCATTCCTCCGCCCAAAGCAGGCCAGAATCCTAAACAGAGAATAGACAGCCTGAAGGAAGCCGCAGGAACCAGCAAAGTCTGAAGGGTAACTCAGGGCACCATAGAAACAATTTCAACCAATATAATATATATATTTTTTTGTTCTTGTTGTCTTATGCCCTTGTAAATGGACGGACTTTGTATTGCAATTCTATTTTGATACTACAACAAATCTACCAATCTGTAAATGAGATGTATAATATATTTTCACTGTTTGTATCACTTTATCTGTCATTAGTGATAGAGATTTTAGAGTGACTCTTTCTGCAGGTTACATTGTTAAATCAGTTGGCAAAACAGTGCCCATTTTCAATCGAATATAATTTACGGTATTCATGTATGTGTGCGTATTTTAAAATGTTATTTGTAAATAGTTCAGAATGATTATTTCCCAAATTAGTCCTAGAATTTCCTTATAAGTCTATTATTTATATTTTTAGTAATAAAAAAATAAGACAGGGTACAGCCTTGTGTCTAAAAGGTATTTTGCTCTGTATTACCCTATCTTTTATTATGTTCTTGTAAATAATATTGATGAACACTCTAAACACATTAAAACTTTGATAGCAACACAATTTTGACAGCTATTAAAAAGGTCTTTAGAAATCATAGGCAATAATTGTAATGATCTGCACTGTTATATGATAATCAAATACTATAAAGTACTACATTTCTTTAATTGCTGCAGTTTGCAGAGTGAATCCTCCAGTTTCTTGACCCCGTTGGCAGGTCGCTTCTCTTATTTAATTATCACGTCATCCATAAATGTCTAAGGCCTTCAATTCCATAGTGCGCTAACAGGAATCGTGCCATGATGGAGACAGTTTAACAGCACAGAGTTGCCACTCATCATTTCTTTGTCACCTAGCATTTCTCCAAGATGTTTTCCAAAGGTGTATGTCACTTCTGTGGAAATGCAAAGTTAAAAGCTCCAAAAGAAGCAAAACTTGCTGAGAACTCTAACGACCTCCAAGCATTCAACATTTGACTTGTCACATTCTGAAAGTAGGCCATATGGCACAATTAAATCTATGGTTATGTTAACGTAGATGTTCTTATCTCAGTCAGGTTATCCCTGTCCATCTAAAATGAGGCAGTAAGGCCCAATCCCAATTCTATTTTATACCTTCCCTCCCTACCCCTCCGCCTACCCCTTCCCCTTGTCCCTTGAAACAGAGTGTCAAGGGGTAGGGGTTAAAATATTCCCCTAAGAATTGGGACACCACTACTATACGTCACACGTCATCATACGTCGTCTAGCTCCTACAATACACACACTGTGCTAGTGTGCATTAGAGCCTTTAATTACCGTTCAATTTTAATGTGCTGCTTACTGACACACACACACACACACACACACACACACACATATCGCAGCTCACACATCCAGGAGAAAAGAAACTTGTCAATGCTGCCCTGCAACTTTTATTAATAACAGTTTAAATATCAAATCGCTACATTATATTTTCAAGCAACGAGAGGATAAAATCGCTGTTTTTGAAGTAAACTCACTATGAAAAGAGAGACGCACAGACGCGCATACACACAACTTTCATCTCTCTCTCGAATTGGCAATATTTGAGAAAAGGGTTTAGCGATTTCTAATTATTGGGGGTACTAGCCTTCCTCAATGTCTACGATGGTTATTGCCCTGATCAGACATGAAAATATGTTGTGGCACTATCGTGCAGTCTGTAATGATATGACGTTAGCAAACTTTAGCGATTTTTTGCAAACATTTCTTTGAGTAACATGACCGTAAATATGAACTCACGATTGAACGTAACATAAAACAAATTATTTATTTTCCTTAAAATCTTTATTAATACCAAAAATGCTTACATTTATGTGTCTTTTTGTTCACTCAGGCAACAAAAGTGTGGAGTGTGGTCCCGAAAAATCTTCGTTTGAAGGGCTATCTGGCCCTTCCCCTTAACCCTAGCCCTCCAACCAAAAGAGAATCGAGACACCCCTATCCCTTCACATGAACGCGCGAAACGGAGGAAGGGAAGGGCTAAGGGGTAGACTTGGGATTGGGTCATCTCAGTTGTTGTTTTTTTCTTTTCTTTATTTTTTTGTCAAAGCAGAAAGCATATGACAGCAGGCCGAGCCTCCATCACCATCATGTCAAATGGTTATAATCTTTTGACAACACTGCAAAGACATTCTTGAATTTGAGAGCTGTGAAATAAGGGGACCACTTAATCTCCTTTCCATCTCCCTTTTATTCGATTAATCCCCAGCACAGCTGTTTGAGACACTGTAAGATTGTATAATATGTGTCCCATCCCACCCTATGCCGTAATTGAAAATGATGATCTCTCTCAGTCAAGTGCAACCAGAACATTTCTTTAAACCTGAATTAATGTCCAGTGTGGTGTGTCCTTTTTAAATACTTCAAGACAAAATACAGATATTTTTAAAAAGAAGAAAAAAATTTGAAATCTCTTTTAACTCTTACATCTCTTGTATTTTGACTGATCTGTCAATCCATATATGCTTTTTTCTTTTAATATAAAAGGCATATGGTGCTTTTTGATGTTCCATTAAACATATACTGTCATATATTACATAAAAACCCTCAAATCCAAAGAGATGTTGTTTTATTACACCCAGGGACTTCACGAATCCTAAATTGAAGAACAATGAACTCCTGAGCTATTGTATGTCAAATACCATAAGCGTTTGGATTTGTTATTTTTAGCAGCTTACAGTTATGTAAAGCGAATGGCATAATAGATAAAGCTTAAAGAATTGTCCTCCCCATCATTTTAATGGTTCTGAGTTCAATATCTGAGCTCAGGTCAATTACTGGAAGTAAAGCTGTTTTGTATTTTCCATAAACTTGCTCTTTGAACCCCCTGTTTCATTGTGATATATTTTACTTGGAAAAAATAATGTTTCGTTTGCTCTACAAAATAGAATATAAATCAAGTTAGAAGGATGAGCTATACAGACTAAATATTTTTGGCATAAACAAGAAAAGCTCCTAGATCCATGTTTATGTTTTCCATTTATCTCTATTTATACTTATTCAGGTTCAGCTGCATGCTCTGCCGGTCTTTCATCGAACAGTAAATGGACCATTCTTAGCTTCTGCAGGGTCACAGTAAGTCCTCCTGGCACAGATACCAAGAATGATGCACTTGAAGCACGACTCTAATTTATTACATTTAAAAAAGTCACAAACCCAAATGCCAGGGATGTCTTTCCTGGCATTTCTTTAAATAATCTCTTTTCCTCATTCAAATGGATTTGTTAAAAATCGAATAACGCGCTTGATTTAGCCTTTTAGGTCGAGGTTATTGCAGGTTGTTGCTTTGGTGTTGTACCCGGACAGAGAAATTAGTTAACATAATTCTTGAGGTTGTATCATCTTGGCTGCATCTACAGTTGTAAGACCTCCAATATCTTTGGATTAACTTCTCAAGACTCCAAGAGCTTGTTAAATCTTTGGTCAAGATTGTGCACTTTGATTGGAACTCAGTCAAGACTTAAAGCATGTCTGTCCTTACATTTTATTGATGTGCTCTCTTTCGACGGGGATGACCTTAGTACAGACCATGTTACATAAAGTTATCCAAGAAAGACATAAAGCAGGCAAGAATTAATTAGCATTTATAAAAACATACTTAGAAAAATGTGGACTACTTGGAAGAACTATGGGCTACATTAGTTTCAAGTGGATTTTAGATGCAAACATTGTGAAGTACTGAGCTGTAGGGTTTTAATTACCTTATGGCAAGCATCTCCAACTGTCCAAGCTGTTTTGTTAGTTCTATACTTTTAAAATACATATTTATTTTATCTGATGCATTTTAATGTGAGAAGCAATATGTAGCTGAATTTTACCTTCATTAAACATTTAGCTGAACTTTTAATTGGAGGTCAAACAGTATAATACAAACAGCAAAAAAATAATTGGAGGTCAAACAGTAATTTGCAGAAAAATCCCCCTGCCATTGCCAAACTATATTGATTGAAACTCATATGCAATATTAAAATTATTGCAGTGCAGATTATTCAAACTGGCAGAAAACGCATGATTTTGATATTAATTCATGATATTATGCATGCATTGATCTCTCATCTACCTGATAGCTTGTTGAAATCATAACTACATTGCTGCCATATATCCAATATGGATCTATTACGGATTTATGACAGCAATACCAAATGTCCTCGGAGTCAGTGCCCAGATATTTCTCAAGCATACATTGCAGTTCACTTAGCTTGCAGTAGGAGGTGCTTTTTTTAGTGCTGACATTGTCTGGGCACTGGCCTTGAATCAAACCAGATAGTTCAACAGAAACTAATAAATGTGGAACTTCATCATTCCAGTGCAGTCCCTGTCCTTCCCAACTTTTTTAAATCGTCATCTCACTTTTACAATTGAGCTTTTGATTACATCCTGTAAATGACTGAGAAATCAATAAAAGATGCCCCTTATGGCCATTTTCCCAGAACTATGAGACTTGCATGACATAAGTGGTCCATGACTCAAGGTTAAAGCCGTACCAAGTGTTCAAGCCATATGAGTTATAAATGTTCAAAATGGTCAAAATACCTCGCTCTGACCCTGGGTTGAAAGGTTCTCTTTAAGTCAGTCTTAAATCAAACGTGATCACAGATTAGTATTTCATTAAACCAATTATATCTACAATGTAAATGTAACACTTATTAATACATTATTTAACACTTAAATAACATTTAATTGTTTGTAAATACAATCAGTTCACTACCCCCCGATTTCACAGACAAGGCTTAAGCCTAGTCCCAGACTAAAATGTAAATCTGAGCTGTTTCAACTAAAAGAAACTTGCACTGACTGATCTTAAAATATATCAGTGCCTTTGTTTTGTCTCAGACGCACACCAGTAATGTGTTTTCTAAGGCATGTTTATGAAAAATTACTTTAATGTTCTAATAGAACTATGGCCTAATCCTGGCTTAGTCTTTCTTTAATTTAAAGATTTGAGGTCTAACTCAAATAATAAAAAATTAAAATTAAAAAGTACATCAGATAAGAATAAAAGAGCATTTGATCTACCAAAAGCAATTATAACAATAAGTGAAATAATTCTGTGAAAGACAAAAATCTCAGGTTGTTGAGGTGCATTGAGGGACCAGTAAGTATGATTATTACCATGTTAATTTTTCTTGCATATCTTGTTTTTCATTGTTCTTTCTTTGCATATCTGAGGAACAGGCTTTAAAATGACTCCAGCAAATACTGACATGCTATCTGATGAAGACGGATTATCTATAGTCAGACTTATTACTAATTCATTCTTAAACAGATATCATAATTTACTCACCCTCATGTTGTTCCAAACCTGTATGACAAACCTTCTTTCCTCAGTGGAACACAAATGGACTACTTTATTGTGATTTTATTGTTCTTTTTTGTCATTGTTGGTGCTTGAAAGCACCAGTCCCCATTCAATGTCGGAAGAGAGCAGCATGAGCGTTTTTCTTAACTGCTCCATTTGTGTTCCACAGAAGAAAGTGTGTCATAGAGATTTGGAACAACATGAGGGTGAATGACTGAATGTTCTGTAAGATAATACTTTAATGTGGATGAGCAACAAAGGAAGATACTTGATACTGTCACACAAGTCTTTCAATAACTTTCAAATTCCAAAGCACCAGTGACGGATTACAGTCATGAAAATGAATTTACAGCTCAAGATACTTATGGGAATAAGAGATGATTATACAATGTAGGGCTATGTAACACATTTTCTGCCCTCCTTTGAGTGTGATGCTTCATACATCTTCAAAGATGTAAGAGACTTCCTTCTGAGATTTATGATTTATGATATGTCTCCGTCATTGAGTGTACATTGTGAATATAGTTATTTTAATATCTTTTGCTGATGCTGTCTATTGGTGTTGTTCCTCTAGGACAGATGATACAACAGACATAAAAAGCTGTAGTTTGGTAAATTACTTGGATTATTTGAGCTGTACATGACTTAATGACCACAGTGTTCTGACCACTTTTTAATATATACCCACAGAGAGACACAACATTGTATTTCCTCCTGGTGGTCACAGTTATGAATCACAGTCTGTGGTCTGTAGACCTCATTTGCGAAACTCAAATAGAATGTGTGTGTAAATCAATTGTATAGCTATTCTTACATAAATTACTGGATGTACATGAGGGCATTCAACTGACTGCAGCAATTTATGTAAGAAGGGTTTATGACAATTTACATGCAAAAATAGTTTCATAAACAAGGCCCTGTGTGTGTACTATATATGTAGAGCCTCAAATTTGGACACTTTAGAATGTATTTGCATTATACAACAAAATAAAAAAACATTCTATTTGATTTTTGATCTATGCAATGAAAAACAAGAACAGCATTTGGCTTTGATGTCCAAAAGTGTCCAAATACTTGTATAGGCCACTGTAGACTGTGGAGCTCAGATTGAAACTGTGACAGAGTCAATAAATAATAGTGCTGCCTCTTTTTTTATATGTGTTTTAATGAGGGAGTAGATTTTGAATTATAGTCATAAAGTGCTACAGAATACCTTATATTATCAAATCACTGGCCATAAAGTTTGCTATAAACAGTGTCAAATAAAAAAATTGACCTTTCTTCTACTGCTCCCTGATGTTGTTGAATTTAGCTTGCAGAAAACTGTAGATAGATAGATAGATAGATAGATAGATAGATAGATAGATGAGACAAACACAGATATATAACGAAAGCTGACTATTACACAAAACAAACACCAAACTATTATGCACAAAGCTAATTATGCCAAAAGTTAGCTAACACACTGAAACTTTGAAGTGAATGCAACAGACTGAATTTATTATAGCTTACATGAGATGGCAAATATGAGTCAAGAGATATTGAGCATCTAATTACCATGCTCATCCGATTATAAGCATAAATACACAATGAAAAACACAATTTATTGTGAAATGTTCTAAGCTTGTACATAATCAGTTTATACCTGCACGAGCCATTGATCATTTTGAGAGCTGCAAATACCACATATCAGTTCACTGACAGTCATGCATATTTGAATATACTCATACACACTAATTCCAACTACAGGATTAAATACAGCTAAATGTAATACTCTTATACTGCATAACAAATGCCTATTTGTTTCTTTTTGAATAGGAGCAATGGAAGGTATTCTGAAAATAAAGTCCTGTGGTTACAGCTTTGTCCATTATTTTTTGCAATGTTAATTATGCGCGGGCTGTTACATTTAAATTGCTGCTTTTAGATACAACCCAAACCACATGGAGGGACATTCACAATGTTCAGCATATTGTTTATTACCTGTTTCCCAGCAACATACAGCAACAAGATGCCAAAAGAATGAGAAGCTCAAGAAAAGGCTGCTAAAGAAATGTATATCATAGTGGTTTGATGTTAGGAGAGATCCAGCTCTACTCAAACACTGCCGTTTAGGAGACAACAGGCATCTTCTTAATGACCCGTCTGCGCACAGGGTTAGCAGGTGCTGCGCTCGCACTGGCTTTCTTGGCCTTCAGTTCATCTATGAAGGTTTCCAGTGGTCCAAACTTCTCGGTCAGCTCACCAAGATGGGTTTTCAGGGCATTGAACTCTTTGTACAAGTCATCCAGCGCCTCGGAGAGAGGTTGGATCCTGGGAAGAGTTAAAGAGAGAAAGAAATATGAGAGCAGCACGGTATAGCGCAGTCACTGGTTGGCAAATAGCTTTGAGGAATATGAAGATGACTAGAATCCAAACCATAAGGGGCCAGGAAGTTCCCCATTAAGCACATAAAATATTTTGCACAGTTTCCAGCATAATGAAATGTTCTGCTCTGAAAAGAACGCAGTCCACATTTCGACATAGCTTCAGATACCAAAATAACAACGTTGTGTTCCTGCTGTTTTCTGTCTGTGGAAAGAAAGAATGCCTGAATCTGAGAGTTTGATTGAACCTCATGAAAGTGTACCTGGAGTAGTCAGGCAACAAGGACTGATGGTCGTGCTGCAGGAGTCCTTTTACTTGGTTCAGGATGTCAAACCTCCAGTCATCAAGCACTTGAGTCAGATTTGCAACTCCTCGCATGCTTACCCTCTCAGCTGAGGACCAGAAAAGCAATATCATTGGTATTTTTATCAGTTGCTACAACAGTAATAGTATCTTATAAATATTATAATAGTATTTTTCAAGTTAATCTGAACCAAAAATTCTAAAACCTTAATAGCATATCAGCAAGAACATTAACACATAAATCAACCAGTGTGTGTTTTATTAAACAAAAAGACATATATCCACTTACAGCCATCACGATAGTTCCACTCCTCTTTTGCAAGGCGTCTCTTCTGACCACAGACTACGACCACAGTCATGGTCAGGAACAACAGACTCACCCTGAAACTCATCCTGGTTCTTTATGTTTCCTGCAAAAGTACACCCAGAAACTTAGACTACACCTGTAGTTACTGAAACTAAAGGTGAAATGACTGCCCTGGTCTGTTCCTCTCCTCTAAGCAGATGATGTATGTTTACTGAGAGATAAATCAAGCCCTGTGCTACTAAACTCACTATTAATCTTAATCCTAAAAATAATATTGGTGCATAAAGACCATATTTGGTTTCAGGGCACAATCTGTGCTGACTTGCCTGATAGCTGTGCATGACATTTTTTTCATGGTCTGTAAGAAAGCTACATTTGTAAAACAACGTGCATATGAAACTTAACTTAATTTAAATATATATTTTTTTACATGAAGTACATAAGTATATGCATTTCTTGAAATATAAATATGAAATCTTTACACTAAAAGAAAATCAGCCAAAACAACCTACACTTTTGGAATTATAGAAGTGTGTAAATTTAAATATCCATATTTACATACCAGTCAGAGAGTTTGGGAAGATGTGTGCTCTTTAAAGTACTCCTGGAGTTCTGTGTCTTGGTTGCTCCACCAGTCTGTCCCAAGACTGAAGAACACTCCCTCCTGTTTTAAAACGTTCCCTCATCACACACATCTTTTCCAAACCCTTCGCTTGTATGAGCAAGCCACTTTAGTTTGAATTTCAAAACTCTTCCTTGAGGTCCAAAGAGTTCTGTAAGAATTTGTTTGCTCATTTGTGACTGTGTAGCCTAATGCTTATGTAATGCTTAAAAATATATTGTTTTCGTATGATTTTAGTTAGCTTGCACTTTTAAAGTGTGTTCTGACATTTCCATGTAAAATTAATTAAAATGTTTTGTGTATTTTTAGTTTGTTTGGAATATATTGTGTGTGTGTGTGAAGAAATTGACACATAAATTGACAATATATTCCAATGCTGTATCTTATGTATTAAAAATACAGAATTATTTAAGCAGAAATGAGTTCTCTTTCAGTCTCTGCAAAGACAAGAGACCCAAAATAATGATTGTGTCACATCCGTTTCTGGGACGGTTGCTAAGATACAGGATGGCTGCGTCGTGTCTCTGAAAACACAGAAGGGTTGCATCTTCAACTTCCTTAATTTGACGTTTTTGTTTATGGGGTAAAGCTACATGTAGCGTTTGTTTTCGATAATGCCGCTAACAACGATTAAAGACGGCGAATACACGGCCACCGTGTACAAAATGGTGAGTTATTAGATGCACAAGCTAACAGGCTAACTTAGCTTAGTTACCGCTGGTCTATGCTGTTTGCTTGCATTCTTACTTTTAGCAAAACGTTTAGCAATTTTCTTTTTATCGAAATGATTGGCTTCTTATAATAATCTTATATAAATAAACTCTTAATAAATAATCCTTATTTATTTCTTTGAGATCAAAGAAGGGCGATATGGAGACGCAATTCATATTCTGAGCAAAGAGCATCAGAAACACACTAAAGTAAGTTACAGCAGTCATACTGAACACATTCTTTACATTGAATCAATCAGTAAACGTCCTGTGCTTTAAATTGTGTTCTCTGTTGTTAAGAGAAAGAATTCAACTAACAAATAACTCTAATAAATCTCAGTTTAGCCATTTCAAATATAAAATCATTACGTTTTATATATATATACACACACACACACACACAACCCGATTCCAAAAAAGTTGGGACACTGTACAAATTGTGAATAAAAACAGAATGCAATGATGTGGAAGTTTCAAATTTCAATATTTTATTCAGAATACAACATAGATGACATATCAAATGTTTAAACTGAGAAAATGTATAATTTTAAGGGAAAAATACTTTGATTTTAAATTTCATGGCATCAACACATCTCAAAAAAGTTGGGACAAGGCCATGTTTACCACTGTGTGGCATCCCCTCTTCTTTTTATAACAGTCTGCAAACGTTTGGGGACGAGGAGACAAGTTGCTCAAGTTTAGGAATAGGAATGTTATCCCATTCTTGTCCATTACAGGCTTCTAGTTGCTCAACTGTCCTAGGTCTTCTTTGTAGATAGTACCTTAGAGAGGCCACGTTTTCTTTGGGTGAAAGATCTGGACTGCAGGCTGCCCATTTCAGTACCCGGATCCTTCTACGCAGCCATGATTTTGTAATTGATGCAGTATGTGGTCTGGCATTGTCATGTTGGAAAATGCAGGTCTTCCCTGAAAGAGACGACGTCTGGATGGGAACATATGTTGTTCTAGAACTTGGATATAACTTTCACCATTGATGGTGCCTTTCCAGATGTGTAAACTGCCCATGCCACACGCACTCATGCAAAACCCATACCATCAGAGATGCAGGCTTCAGAACTGAGCGCTGATAACAACTTGGGATGTCCTTGTACTCTTTAGTCCGGATGAAATGGTGTCCCAGTTTTCCAAAAAGAACTTAAAATTGATTCGTCTGACCACAGAACAGTTTTCCACTTGCCACAGTCCATTTTAAATGAGCCATGTCCCAGAGAAAACGCCTGCGCTTCTGGAACATGTTTAGATATGGCTTCTTTTTTGACCTATAGAGTTTTAGCCGGCAACGGCGAATGGCACAATGGATTGTGTTCACGACAATGTTTTCTGGAAGTATTCCTGAGCCCATGTTGTGAATTCCATTACAGTAGCATTCCTGTATGATGCAGTGCCGTCTAAGGGCCCGAAAATCACGGGCATCCAGTATGGTTTTCCGCCCTTGACCCTTACACACAGAGATTGTTCCAGATTCTCTGAATCTTTGGATGATATTATGCATTGTAGATGACGATAACTTCAAACTCTTTGCAATTTTTCTCTGAGAAACTCCTTTCTGATATTGCACCACTATTTTTCGCCGCAGCATTGGGGGAATTGGTGATCCTCTGCCCATCTTGACTTCTGAGAGACACTGCCACTCTGAGAGGCTTTTTTATACCCAATCATGTTGCCAATTGACCTAATAAGTTGCAAATTGGTCCTCCAGCTGTTCCTTATATGAACATTTAACTTTTCCGGCCTCTTATTACTACCTGTCCCAACTTTTTTGGAATGGGTAGCTCTCATGAAATCCAAAATGAGACAAAATTTGGCATGACATTTCAAAATGTCTAACTTTCAACATTTGATATGTTATCTAAAATTTGATATGTGAATAAAATATAAGTTTATGAGATTTGTAAATTATTCCATTCCTTTTTTACTCACAATTTGTACAGTGTCCCAACTTTTTTGGAATTGGGTTTGTATATATATGTATGTATGTATGTATGTATGTAGTATATTATATATATATATCATATTTGTGTATGTATAAAATCTCTCTTTGTCTATATAAGACATAATATATGATTTCTATATGACTGACCGTCTCTGTATGTTCAGTCCAGGGCAGCTCTGTCTCTGCTAGGCTACTGCTACTACCACATGCAGGACTTCACTAATGCAGCAGAATGTTATGAACAGCTGACACAGCTTCACCCAGAGGTTGAGGACTACAAACTTTACTATGCCCAGTCTCTGTATGGAGCTTGTACCTTCCCAGAGGCCATGAAAGCCACTTTTCTCTTGGACAGCACAACTAGTCATACTAGGTGAATAACTAGGTGTGTATATATATATATATATAGATTTTGATGAAGGATCTTGTGACACTGAAGATGGGGGTAATGGCTGCTGAAAGTTCAGCTTTGTCATCGCAGTAATAAATTACATTTTACAATGGATTAAAATAGCATGTATTGTACATTGTAATTGTATTCCACAATATTAATTTTTTTACTGTATTTTTTAACAAATAAATGCAACCTTGGTAAGCATAAAGGACTTCTTTCAAAAACATTTAAAAAGCCTCCAACTTAGTGTACATCAGTTAAAAGAATGGTTATTACTAGCATGTCAAATTGCATTCCTTTTATTTTATTGATGCTGATTTTAAAAACAAATATTATTATTATTCATCCCATTTCTAAACAGATGATAAAACTGCAAGCTGCCATCAAATATGGAGAGGAAGATTTTTCAGGTGCAAAGGTAACATTTTTCTTTCTGATGTAATTTATTCACACTTATGTCATTCTAAACCACAATTTATGACTGTAATAATTCTTCTGTGGAACACATTTGGAAAATTGTTTAAGATTCAGGGTACAATAAAAAAAATCTACTTTTTTTAAAGTCTAATCTTATCTATTTTTCTTTTTAAAATAACTTATTTTTGTGTTCCATAGAAGAAAAGAAAGTTGTACCAGTTTTGACATGAGGGCGAGTAAACAATGAAAGAATTTTTAATTTTGAGTGAGCACTCCCTTTAAGTGTTCGAATGCCTATTAAGACCACAGTATACATGAAAATCCGGTAAGAACTCCGAGCAATGAATGTGGCATGAGCGATTGGTTTTGCTTCTCCAGACTCTGGTTGAGCAGTTGCCTCAGGACGATCCAGACTATGATGTGGATCTCGGTTGTTTGCTTTATAAGGAGGGCGAGTATGAAGAGGCTTGCAAAAAGTTTATGTCCTCCATGAATGTACTGGGCTACCAGCCAGGTGAGGATGATTTTCTTTAGCGCTGGTTCCATTGAATTATAACTCTGTGTGTTTGTGGTGTCTACATGCAGAAGCTTAATAGACAAAACAGACAAACACATACACTGGTGTCTCCCAGTAACTGTTTTGCCAAGAGTTACAAACATAACATTGACTGGCTGACCGCACTGCGTAAGGGTAGTAATTTAGATTTTTTTTAATGGAAATGAATGTGGTATGGAGACCTTTTGACAAACTGTGCTGGACTCTGATTGTTGTTTTTTTTGTTACAGATCTGGCCTACAATATAGCACTTTGTTATTACAGTTTAAAGCAGTACGCTTCAGCACTCAAATATATTGCAGAAATGATTGAACGTGGAATCAGAGAGCATCCAGGTATTTGTATCAGAAAATCCTTTAGGTGTTGCAAGACTTGCTGTGCTATAGAGTGAATTTCAATGAGTGACTCTTATGTTTATAGAGCTCAGTATTGGAATGACAACAGAAGGCATTGATGTAAGAAGTGTCGGCAACACCCTCGTCTTGCACGAAACTGCTTTGATTGAAGCCTTTAATCTGAAAGCAGCTATTGAATACCAGCTGAAGAACTGTAAGTATAGATAAACCACCAGGCCTGATCTTTCACGTAGGCGCCTTCCTATCATGTGCTTTTTGATGTGAACTCTATTTATTCATAGCGTATTATAAACTGCAAATCCATTAGCAGAATCTGTGGCCTTCCAGGATTCCTAGTGGCTTTGCATTTAGCATTAAGCATGAAGTCTACAGCACAGACTATGTTTTGCTCAGTGGCTTTCTGCATAATTTAGCCTACAGAACGGCTACTATTGAACTTCAGTGAATGTGATTCAGTGATTATGGCCTCATATATCTAATTTTTTTGTTGTTGCAGATGCTGCTGCACAGGAAGCACTGACTGACATGCCCCCCAGATCAGAAGAGGTACTAAAAATGTGACCTCTGTGGTAACACTTTCCCCCCTTGACACTTGGCATTCACATGCATTTTGTATCTGAATAGTATCTAGATATAGTTTAGCAGGATTGCACTCAAATGTGTCTCAATTATCCATTCGAAATGGAATGGCACTCATGTATTACATCATAGTTTGCTTTAACCATACATTTTCTGCCACCCACAGAATTTTTTAATACAATAATGGATCATTCAAAATTCTTATCTATGGATAAAACAATAAAAATCTATCTGGTCAATTGTGTAAAGGATGCTAATAAGGATTAGATATGAAGAAAAAATTAGGTTTTAAAATGCCCCGGCAAAAACACACCAGGAAAGAGACGTGACTGAGGAATGAGAGACTGTAAGTGTAGTTCAGTGAAATAATACATTGGATGTTGTTCATTAAATTGGCGAGCAGATTACAAGACCTCAGTGTCTGTTGACTTATTCACAATGTGCAAGCAGAATAAAAAGAGAAGAAGCTGCAAAAGCTCTTTAAACACTGATAAAAATAGAGCACGATAGAAAATTTACAACCTAGTCCATCAAAGTGACGGATAATTTTTATTTGTAGCTCAACCTCATTATATAGTACTTAATCAGCGTAATAATTATATATTGCTTAATCAAAATGCATTAGCATTTACACCTTGTCGCATTTATACTTAATGAAATGAAATCAGAAACCATCTCTAACTACCTTCGAAAGTACTTTCAGTGATCTGATTGCAGTCTTATCATATTAGGTGTATTTGCATTTGGCTTTTAATGTTTTCAAGTGCTGTCCGAATGTAATTTGATCACTAAAAACACCTGGTAATGTGTTTATGTCTCATTACTATTTTATTCCAGTATATTTCCAGGTGATTTTGCTGTAAAACTTTTTCCGAGTTCTGTTTTCTCATTTCTATAGCAATGCAGCAAACAAAGGCTGTCGGATAAGATCAGATGCCTGTCAAGAGAATATTTTCCTCATTAGTTATGCTGTTTGATCTGAGCGTGCTCACTCTTGCAGGGTAGCTTCTTATGAATCAATGTCATAGGCATGCCAGTTCACATGCACACGCTTGAGGAACTTTTATCCTATATTGACAGACCATGTGCCATCTATTTCAGAAGAAAGAAAATTACCTAGTCATTTGCACTGCCTTTTAATACTACAATGCAAGTTTAATTTTCTGGAATCCTTACCAGATTGCCTGTAATTATGCACTGGGAATTAGCTGTTTTTGAGATTCCGGTGCAGGTTTAATCCTTTTCTGCAGGGGTTTGTATTGTGAGAGCTGGTAAGCCCACACCTGCTGGCTGGAATGATGGTGGGCTGCAGGGACATGTCTCTGTGCTAGTTTGCACTGGCACCTCGAAGTTAATGAGTCCAAACAGTGATCCATCTTACATAAGCACTCATTAAATACACTGTTTCTTCCCACAGGACAGGTTTTTTTAAACACTGAATCTGTAGCTAGGACTAGTACAAGGAATGTACCAGATTTGAGTAAGAATGCAGGGTACTGCGCAAAGATGTATTTACAGGGTTATGTAATTTCCTGAAAAGAGGGTCTATATATAGACAGAATGTGCTTATTTATCTGAAATCTAACAAATATACAATGCAGTTTTAATGTTAGTTTACAGATAGATAGGCTAACCCTTCATGCTGAAGTCTTTAGTTTATACATACATGGGATTTCTCATATCTGTTCTGAGAAATGGACAAGCGAACATAGCTGTCTGCTGCCCCCTAGTGGAACGAGTGGAATGTCAGTGATTATTTACCATATAGACATTTGATAGTTTATAGTTAATTGTCAATAATTTGTTAATTAGCTCCCTTAGTCTATTTCTATGTGTAAGAAAAGCTTTTACATTTGAAATTTGGCCCATATTCTGATTGTTTAAAGTCTGTCAACCAAAGAACTGATGATTGTACTTTTTTCTTTTTTTTTACATTTAGGAGCTGGATCCAGTCACTCTTCACAACCAGGCCCTAATGAACATGGACACCAAGCCCACAGAGGGTTTTGAGAAACTTGCTTTTCTCCTTCAGCAAAACCCCTTTCCTCCTGTCACTTTTGGCAGCCTACTATTGCTTTATTGTAAATATGAGGTTAGTGTGCTTCCCGTAGTCTAGTCGTGGCCTAATGGTTAGAGAGTCGGACTCATCGGACTCATAACCCAAAGGTTGTGGGTTCGAGTCTCGTACCGGCAGGGATTGTAGGTGGGGGGAGTGAATGTACAGTGCTCTCTCCCACCTTCAATACCACGACTGAGGTGCCCTTGAGCAAGGCACTGAACCCCCAACTGCTCCCCGGGCGCCGCAGCATAAATGGCTGCCCACTGCTCCGGGTGTGTGTTCACGGTGTGTGTGTTAAACTGGATGGGTTAAAACGCAGAGCACTAATTCCGAGTATGGGTCACCATACTTGGCCACATGTCACTTCACTTTTTTTTCCCACTTCATTGCTAACAGTTCTTAGCAATCAGGAAACTGTTTGATAGGGGTATATTAATCATGCACTTTAGGTTTCATAGAAACTTTAAAGAAACTTCTTTAAGGGGTGTATGAGGGTTCTTTGCTTTTGTTGTCTATAGTACTTTGACCTTGCTGCAGATGTCTTGGCTGAAAATGCTCATCTCACTTACAAGTTTCTCACACCGGTAAGGCAGTATTGATTTTGTAGCAATTTCATGTTTTATTTCCCTTCAGCCTCGTAGTATTTGCATTGTTAGTTTTATGAAAATTCAATCATGTATATACAAGTCTCCACTTTCATTAGCCCAGATAGTCGTTCCAATAATAACATCCACATTGATTTGATTCCTCTGGCCATAAGGCATTTACAAGTAATAACACACCAGGTGATACTTGCAGAGTTGCCTCATGCATATTGACATATCAGTCCGAACTCACATCAAGACGGTAGGGCTAAAGTTTTGTTCTCCTGTTTATAGTACCTTTATGAGTTCCTGGATGCCATGATCACATGTCAGACAGCACCTGAGGAAGTAAGTGATCTTTTCCAGAGTCTTGGCAAGTATCTAGTGAGCATTTGTTATTGAATTAATTGACTTTTCATCTGACGTAGGCTTTCCGAAAATTTGATGAAATTGCTGGAAAACTGACTGAGCAACTGCGCAAGGTTACGAAACAGGTTACAGCTTGGCATTTTGCCTTTCAACAATTCACAGCATTTATTCCTGCTTGTGTCAAATGCTACTCCCTGAATACACCATTATGATATCAGTATGTCTGGCACTGAAATGGCTAATTAGTTTAAAAACTCTAAAAACTCTTTCCTCAAAGGTGCAGGAAGCAAGGCAAAACCGGGATGATGAATCCCTAAAAAAATATGTCCAAGACTATGACGAGGTTCTTGAGAGGTAAATGTAAGATTAATTTACATTGATTACATTTATGCATTTAGCAGATGCTTTGTATAAAGTGACTTACAAAAAGGTGATTACTAAAGATTCATCCTTAAATTTCTGTTTTTTATGTAACCATGCAATATGTTCACCATATACAAATACTTGAGTGTGTTTTTTTTTTTTTTAAGGTACATCCCTGTACTAATGGCACAGGCCAGAATCTACTGGAACCGTGAGAACTACAGCATGGTGGAAAAGATCTTCCATAAGTCACTGGAGTTCTGTAATGAACACGACACTTGGAAACTTAATGTTGCTCATGTGCTCTTCATGCAAGACAACAAATATAAAGAAGCCATTGGCTTCTACGAGCCCATCGTTAAGAAGCATTATGAGAATGTAAGTTTAAATGTTACTGAATGTGCTTTTTTGGTCACTTAATGTATTTTTAATCCCTTTAAAGACTAATGCCTTTCTATAAAAGCCAAGTCCACATTTAAATAAAAAAATAAGAATGATCTCTTATGAAATACAAATGAGTCAGTCCTCAGTGCTAGATAACAATAACCTAAATCAGTCAACCAGTAATATGGTATTTTGCATAAACAGTGGGATCCAGATGTGTTTTAAAAAAAATTTAAAATAAGACCTAGTTTTCTTTGACTCATGGATATTAGGAAATAAAATAACTTGTGCATGCACAATTACAGAATAGAGCCATTCGATTTGTTTTGCAATAATTTTAATACTTTATATATTTATTAGATCTTTAAGAACTATATATATATATAAATAATATTTTATTTGTCTTCTGTGATGGTGGGGGACATCTGGCCGTACTTGGCAGACAATTATTTAACAAATCTAAACCTTTCAAATGAAAACATGTTCTTTGCTCCTCTGCTTGCTAGCTGGAACAGTGTAACATTCAAGAGTGTCCCTGCAAAACAAAAGCCTCGGTAAAATGATCTGTGACTCTTGGAGTCTTACAGTGTGACTGCATGGAGTTTGCGGCATGATGTTTGATTCTTTTGTTTTATTTCGAAGAGTGTCTACTGTTATTAGCATCCTCACAATTAATTAACAGTCACATTTTGTCCTGTAGATCCTTAACGTCAGTGCGATTGTTCTTGCTAACCTGTGCGTGTCATACATCATGACCAGCCAAAATGAAGAGGTAAAAATGCAAATCTTAATTAACTATAATTGATACCACTGGAGCAGCTTTGTTTCATCATATTTTTCTTTCTGTGTTTTTTATTTTTATTTTACCCTTCGGGTCTGCGTCTGTGCGTGTACAGGCAGAGGAACTGATGAGGAAGATAGAGAAAGAAGAGGAGCAAATCTCGTATGATGATCCAGACAAAAAAATCTTTCATCTGTGTATTGTCAACCTTGTAATAGGGTATGTACAATATATTTAGGTTACAATTTTTTTTTAGGTGTCCTTGTTACAGTGTAATTATACATCAAAGTACTGAGTAATATTAAGTAAATACATGTACTTACTATATGGTTAGGGTTAGGATTAGGGTCTGGTTTAATTACTTGCATGTAATTAGATATTGTTGGTATTATTAGTCAAGTACATGTAACTTGTAACAAGGACACCTTAATATAAAGTCTTACCTATTTTTTACACAATTGTGTTAAATCAATTCTTAAGAACATCCTCTATGAACATTTATCTTATACAGTTCGTACAGATACTGTTTTTACTTTTTTTTTTTTACTTTTTGAAATATCACACAAATCTGAAATATCATAATAACATAAGACGACATTGTAAAAGCAGTGTGTATATTGCACTGCCATTCAAAAGTTTGGGTCAGAATGATAAAAAAAAAAAAAATCAAAATCACTGGTTTGAACCTGGTCAGACAAAAACATTGAAAAAGTTTATTTTGCTTTCATAAAACTTTTAGAAAATCTTGCTGACCCTAAACTTTTGAACAATATGTATGTCAAATAAAATAAGATCATCCATACCTTTCATTTTAAAGACGCCTATTCTTAATGTGAATTACTTGTAAAACTTGCAATGCATCATTTCTTACAGGACTTTGTATTGTGCTAAAGGGAACTATGACTTTGGCATTTCTCGTGTCATAAAAAGCCTTGAGCCATACAACAAAAAGGTAATTAATATTTCATTTAATGTTTTTAATAGCCATCTTTAGTTGAGTTTAGACAGCACATAAACTTTCACATTCCTTACTTGCTGTATTTATCTTAGTCCTGCTCTGATACAGTTATCAACATGCTATTTTTGTGTATCCACAAATATCCACTGAAGAGGTCTTTGCTGTTTCCAGCTGCATAAATAGTGTTACTCAAGGACCTCAGCATTCTTGATCTCATGATACTGTAGCAGATGTACAGCACTGGATTGCAACTGCACTTCCTTTTAGTCTGATGTTTACTTGTTTCACTGAAATGATTTTCATGTGATATTATGTAGTCATTGTGCTTGACATGACACTGACATCCTATGTTTTCAGCTTGGAACAGACACGTGGTTCTATGCTAAGAGATGTTTTCTCTCACTGCTGGAAAACATGGCCAAGCACATGATCATGCTCAGGGATTCGGTGGTTCAAGAGTGCATTCAGTTCCTTGAGCACTGTGAATGTAAGTACATCCTCTAAAAAAATGGTTTGATCCCACTGATAGTACCTCTAAAACAGGCTCTGTATCCAGTTTTGTATGTAGCAGGACTGTGTCAACGCAGAGCTTTAATCCTCCAGTAATTCGCAAAGTATCAAAATCTAATCCAGTGATTACTAGTTCACTGTTGTTTCGATTGTTTAATTCAGTGGGGATGAAATGCTGGTTTTTGAAAGCTGAGACACTAATTAATTTTCAATCCCGAGATTCTCCATGGGACTAATTACTATTTTTACCCTCCCCTCTAGTGTACGGAAAAGATGTGCCTGCCATCATAGAGCAGCCTCTGGAGGAGGACCGCATGCACATTGGCAGGAACACCGTCACGTATGAATCACGCCTGATAAAAGCTCTCTTCTGTGAAGTCACAGGGTGGAATGAGTAATCATTAAACAGCATATAGCTATATCAGAACAAGATATTGGGCAAATATTCACCACAGACCACAATTTTCTTACACTGATTTCATGGATGGCTGGAGGTCTGACTAATAAGACATCTCAACGTGGCTACTTTGTAAGCAGCTTTGGAGAGATCATGCTATTTCTGGACTGAATTCAAACATGAATTTTTAAGCATGCTTTTTCTATAATAAAGAACCCACAGGGGTCCACTCCCTCCAAACATGAAAGCTTAAACTAAGAGAAAATATTCACCAACAAAGGGCATTTTGTTAATTTTAACTAACCTCTGTTTGCATTCAAATAATAAAACGTGGCTATATTTAACCTTTAATGCACAATCATTATCATTAAAATTGTATAGTTTGGTCATTTTTCCTCAGAGTAAGAAATGTATCATAATACTGTATGTTTTTTTTATTTTTTTATTTTAACTATATAAAGTATAAATTTTCTTGGTTTTCCCTCAAAAATTTGCCTTTCTATTTATTTTCTTTGAATCATGTGTTGTTTTTACGTACATAGTATTAAATCTACTACACTTTCACAGAAAATTGATCATAGAGGAAAGAATAAATACTAAATGTATCTGTAAAGCCTGATAAAGAAGGAAAGCCGAACAACGGGACCGGTCGAGGGGCTCGAAAAGATTTTTGCTCTGATTCTCGGGAGGGAAATTCGGGCTAAAAGTCCTGTAGTGTGAGCCAGGCTTGAGTTCTGTCACCATTATCTCATCATGAAGCATGGCCCTTAAATTAAGGGTCTCTTCGTTATGTCCTGCTCTGAAAGGTAATAGTTGAGAAAACCTCCTAATGCACTCACTGCAACTCCTGTCAAATGACTTGAGCAGCCATCTATGAACAGAAACGTGTTCATTTGAAACTGTATAATCACTTGACATTAACCAAATAAAAATGAACATTAACAACTGCAACATTAAAGAAATAGTTCACCCAAAAATTGAAACAAAACCAATGGATTCCCTCAAACAATGCAAGATGTAGATGAGTTTGTTTTATTCATTGGAAAACATTTGGAGAAATTTAATTAGCATTACATCACTTTCTCACCAATGGATGCTCTGAAGTGAATGGGTGCCGTCAGAATGAGAGTCCAAACAGCTGATAAAAACATCATAATAACCAGTTTGGACAGTTTATGCTTGTAAATAGTGCTTGATCTGTACATATTTCTCACCTGATTTTAACGAGATTACTTTTTTTGAAGTTAAAAACTTTTCAATTAATTTGTTTATTACAAACACGCAGCTGTTTGTTTCACAAGATGCTAATTGATGGACTGGAGTGGTGTTGGATTACTTGTGGATTATTGTGATGTTTTTATCAGCTGTTTGGACTCTTATTCTGACGGCAACCGTTCACTGCAGAGGATCAGTTGGTGTTGGTATACATATTTTAAAAATTAATAAAGAGAAAGAAAAAAAAAAAAACTTATTAAATAATGGAAACGTAAAGCAACATGAAAATCAACACAGTGGTACTTAAGAAGATGTAGAACAAGAATCTGTTGGAGTTTGCAGAAAACAATTTGATGTAATTTTTTCGGATTTTTTAAAATGTCTGCAGAGTGAGGTAGTAAATAGTATTGGTCATGATTTTGGCATGCAATTATTAAAGAATGAAACGGTAAAGCAACATAAAAATGACCACAGTAGTAGTTGGGGAGATGTAGAACAAGAATTTGCGGACTACTATTTAATTTTTTCTTTATACATTTTTCTAATATGTAACATGCATAAAATATTTTACAAAAACATTTTTCAAACCCACTGCAAATGTTTTATTGAAAGTTTAATACATTACATACAATTAAACCGTAAAATACCATTAAATAAGAAGTGCCTGTATGATGTGTTTTTTAATTAGCCTATTAGTCTCGATGAATTGACTGTGGTTTCAGTTTGATACACGCTCAGACCCACTCTTAAAAAAAAAAAAGATTTGCAAAGGTTTCGAGGCTGTATGGCCATCACTACCACGCAACGCCATGTAGACGCGCAGCGAAGTTTTAAGCGCAGATGGCGTGACTGCATTGCTTAGGGCTAGTAAAACCTTGAGATACCACATAGTTTGAATAATATTGCTTTTGCTGGAAAATATTCCAGCATATGTTTTGAGTGGGATTTCTCCTTATTCCTTTGGCAGTTTAAATTACAGGTTTCTTTCTTTCTTTCTTTCGAAAAAAGTTAGAAAAATCATTGCTGGTATTGTAGCTACATCATCTGGCTGCTAACAGCATATTTCTCTATTGACTATATCAGTAGTAGTAGTAATAAAATAATAATAATAACAACAAATTATTATTATTATAAGCCTATTATTATTATTATTATTATAGGCTATAATGATATAATAATAATTAGCTATATCTTGAATTTAAAGGCACAATATGTAATTTTCACAGCTAGAGGGCGCGTATTCAAATAAACAAAGAAGCAAAGGCGTAGTTTGACGATGCCGTGACTGAGTGTGGAATCATAGAAGTTGTGGTCTTCATCCCCACAGCCGAAGCAATCCAACGGGACTCGGGCAGAAATCATGCTCATGCGATGAGCTAATGATGTATTAACCGTAGTAGAATGAAGCAGGGCGGGGATGAGGCGAAAAGCCGTGGAGCGATAAACGAGGCGCTGACGGCGTGACACAGACTCGAAGCAGCGGAGCTTTGATTATGCCACAGTCGACCGCTTCCGCTCCTTCCGGTCGTGCGGATGTGGGGTAAAGCAGCGCTGTTTTATTATACTAGATACGTTTGAAAGTTCTGTTATAATGCTACTTTGTGAGGTCGTCACCGGTCTAATAAAACGCACAACATATTAAAGCGTCTTTGGTGTTTCCATGTTTTCTAAAAAACCGGAAATCGAGGGGTTATGACGTCATTGGCAGGCGACACAGTGACACTATGGACATGATCCGTGTCACTAGTTAAAATTGCTTATTACTCTGGATTTAAACATTCCTCGAAACATTTGGGATAATGTAAGTAAACAAGTCAGCAAAATAAAAACACTAATAGTGGTTTTTGGATATTGAATAAAAAAAATACATAGTGTGCCTTAATTGTTCAAATGTTTTGTTTTTTTTTTTTTTTTTTTTTTTGGTTTTGAATTACAGACAAAGTCCTAAAAATATTAGGATTAAATGGTGAATGTATTTATTAGTAATACATTCAACTGTATTATTTAAGAACGTATTTAAATCAAAAAATATTTGAAATGTACGAAGTGACATGCTCTTGAGGAATATGAATGTAGTTATAATTATGTGTATCAGGTGTTCGCCAGTGGTTCGTGTCTCTTTAAATTTTCTGCCCTACGTTCAGCCACGTCATAATCAGGAAAACACAATGGCGGATGCCAATGCGGCAGTAGCTGTAGTGACAGTTTCATTGGTTCTTTTAGGACTTTCATCGGGGTTAAGCTTGTCGTGGGCTCTTCTACCAGTCGCTGTAGTGGTGCTTATTTTTGTACTAGCCAGTGGATTAAAGGGGCGAGATGAACGTGCACATCTGAACGTTTGCGTGTTGGTGCTGGGAGATATAGGGCGCAGTCCTCGCATGCAGTATCATGCGCTCTCTCTCAGCAGACATGGATACAATGTCACCCTAATTGGCTTCCTTGGTATATGCATTTTAACTCATGCACTTTACATTGCACCACTTTTTGCTTGTATGCATGATGTCAAATCTCCCCCCATGATTAAATGCAAGGCATGCTAATAAACACTTAACTGTGCATTACATATACAGGACACAGGGCAAGTTTATATACCTCTAACACTGGCATGTTGCTCGCATAGGTACTAAACCTCATCAAGACATTCTTGAGGATGACAGGATAGACATACTTCCCATTTCAGAACTAAAGGGGCTCACAGGTAATATAAACGTATACACAGAAAGAAAACATAAAAGCACAAAAGTCCATGCACATTCATTCTGATATAAAGAATGTGAACTGCATTTTGCCTTTCAGCTGGCCCCAAAATTTTCAGGTATGCTTCAAAGGTGATATTCCAGACTTTCCAGCTGTTCTGTGTGTTGATGAAGATTGAGGACCAAGGCTATATTCTTATGCACCGGTGAGCCTCTCTCTGTAATCCATCAACCACGCCCGCATGACCGTCATTTCATATTGAGGGGCAGTCGTGGCCTAATGGATAGAGCGTCGGATTGTCAAAACAAACCAAGAAGACAGGATACAACAACGGTTCGAGTCTTGTTTAGGGATTGTAGGTGGGTGGAGTGAATGATCAGTGCTCTCTTCTACCTTCAATACCATGACTGAGGTGTCTTTGAGCAAGGCACCGAACCCCCAATTGCTCTCTGGGCGCCGCAGCATTGGATGCCCACTGCTCCGGGGGTGTGTTCACTATTCACTGCTGTGTGTGTGCACTTGGATGGGTTAAATGCAGAGCACAACTTCTAAATATGGGACACCATTCTTGGCCACATGTCACGTCCTTTCTTTTTCCTTCCTTCCTTTTCTATATGTAATCATGTCTTAAAGTGAAACTCTAAGTCACATGTGCATTCTATAGAATCCTCCTGGACTGCCAGCCATAGCTGTGACATGGGTGGCAAGTCGTTTCAGGGGAAACCAGTTCATCATAGACTGGCACAACTACGGATACACCATAATGGCTCTTACTCATGGACAGAATCATTTCATCGTGAAGATGGCAAAATGGTAAGTAACGCTTCTGAAAAGTATCCTGGTAGGACAGTGTTTTGAGGCATATTTGGGAACCGTCTGAACTGTGCATTGTGTTGTTGACAGGTACGAGAAGCTCTTTGGATGTTTCTCGGATCATAACTTATGTGTCACTAACGCAATGAGAGAAGATCTTCGGAAAAACTGGAATGTTGAGTATGTCCATTCTGAATCAGATCATATTTCATATTTTATTTACTTTTTTATTATTATTAAATACGTATTTAAATAGTAACAATACTAGTAAAACAGTTTACTTTTAAGACAAGCCAGTTAATCAATTTTGCAATTGTAGGGCGACCACATTATATGACAAGCCCCCCCCGATATTTAGAGAAACACCTCTGAAACTTCAACATGAGCTGTTTATCAGAATGGGCAGTACTTATTTACCATTTAGGCCTAGGTAAGTATTTTCCCATAGAGCCATTTGCTCCCATTCCTTGCTGTTATGCATATAGTAGTATTAAAGTTTTTTTGAAACGATAATAGCAGTAATAGCCTCTCGCCATTTAGCCTTTGGCATTTTATAAATGTTTCACATATTCCTCTTTGTAATTTCTTAGTCCTGATGTCACTAAGGAGTACATGGAACTGACAGCCTTCACAGAGCGTAATACTCAGACAGGTGCTGTGACGCACTCTTCTGGGCGACCTGCTCTGCTTATCAGCAGCACCAGCTGGACTGGTCTGTGCCCTCTACACTAAATATAGGGATGCTATCCGTCATTCCTTTAACTGAAATGTCCTGACTTTTCATTATTTATGTTTTTATGTTCAGAGGACGAAGACTTCTCAATTCTTTTAGAAGCTCTTGAAGGTTATTATTTTATCTCTCCATATATACTACTGTATTGTTTGTGGTCAGTAAGATTTTTTTGTTGTTGTTGAGAAATTATACATACATTTGGCAAAGATGCATTAAATTGACCAAAATAGACAAAAAAGTGCAATTTGTTTTATCAAAAAAAAATCACAGTTTCCACAAAAATATTAAGTAGAACAACGGTTTTCAACGCTGATGTTTCCTGAGCAGCAAATGATTTCTGAAGGATCATGTGACACTGAAGACTGGAGAAATGATGCTGAAACTTCAGCTTTGCCATCACAGGAATAAATTACATTTTAAAATATATTACAATAGAAATAATATATTTCACAATATTACTGTTTTTACTACATTTTTTAATCAAAAGACTTTTAATAAACACATTTAAAGAAATCTTAGCGACCTTTTGAACTGTAGTGTATTACAACCTTTTCTGTAATTTGCAGTTGCATATTTATGTATTGAAACCTATTTGACTATGTATTCTCTAACATTTGATTCATTTCTCCAATAGAGTATGAGAAGTTTGTTGAGGCAGGGCACAAACTTCCATCATTGATCTGTGTGATTACAGGTACACCACAATGTCTAATATGCATACATGTTCATAAAATCATCTGTGGACCAACACTGTTTCAAACACTACGATACATCAATACAGGTAAAGGTCCTCAGAAGGAGTATTACAAGACGCTGATTGACTCTAAAGAATTACAACATATCAAGATTTGCACTCCATGGCTGGAAGCAGAGGATTATCCAGTTTTACTTGGTGAGAGGATCTCTTTATAAATGTCATAGACCAATGTCTTGGCCTAAAACACGTATTAACATGAGTATGATTTTTTCGGCACAGGTTCTGCTGATCTTGGGGTCTGCTTGCACAAATCCTCCAGTGGTCTTGACCTTCCAATGAAAGTGGTTGACATGTTTGGATGTTGTCTACCAGTCTGTGCCATACACTTTCAGTGGTAAGATTGAGAGACTGGTCTTTTATAGTAGGTGTAGGTTATGTTAGGTGCCATCTGCTCATTATCTATATCTTGTTAGCTTGCATGAACTGGTGAAACATGAGGAAAATGGGCTCATTTTCAAAGACTCCAAGGAGCTGTCTGAACAATTAAAGGTAAGATATATGTTAATTAAAAACAGTTCTATATAACTGCGAGATTCAAAAATCAAGATTTTTTCTTAAAGGTGCTGTATGTAATTTTTTATATTTAGGTAACATGCTAAGTTCACATAATTGTTTCTCTGAAAAACAATGCTACTGCCAGTTATTGTACATTTAAATGTGTGTTCCGTGTCGGAATGTCTGTTTTTGTTTTGGTCTGTGTGATTCCGCCCACTGCCAGTTTACCCAATAGTATTTTGACACCCCGCATTGCCAGTTGTCAGAAAACACAGCCTATTGCAGCAAACGAACGGGGTCAGAGATCGCAGATTCTACCCGACCTAAAGGGCTTTATGATCAGAGGCATATTAAAACACAGATAAATCAACTTATCAACTTACGATGTAAGGCTCGTTGCCTTCCATTGTCACTTCCTGTTGTGCATCCTCAATCTGGCAACCGGTGCGAGCATGAATTTAGACTACAATAGCTATTTCAACATCTAGCTTGTCAATTTTACATACTGCGCCTTTAAAGATATTGCTAATATGAAATGCTTACAGCTAATTATGTTATCTCTGTAGCTTCTGTTTTCAGACTTCCCTAGTGATCAGGGGAAACTGGGCATCTTCAGGAAGAATCAAAGGGAAAGCGGGCAGCAGCGCTGGGATGAGAACTGGGACCAAAATGTCCTGCCACTTATTAAAGAGCACTGCGACTGACTGTCTAGGTGATGGGTTTATATAACAGTCTCTCAAATCCTTTGACTCCCATTCAATGGAAAGTTACTGTCAGGTATTTGCACAGGGTACATATTTTTAAGCTAACTGTCCCCACAACGGGACGATCAGCATTCCAGCAATGCCATTGGGAAAGACTTGAATATGAGAATAAAAAGCACACTATCTTTGTAAATATTATGTAAATAAATACTTTATTACAAAGAGATCGTTTTTGTCATACATATATTTTGATCATTTCTATAGTGGAGGCTCGGTTGTATGGAAATACTTGAGCGACAGAATCTTTCATGACGACGTGTCTCAGTCCAGCCATTTCTGTAAATAAAAAAAACATTTCATTCATTATGGGAAATCGGGGATTAAGAAAACATTTGACATTAATAGAATATAATAGAATGTTATTAATAAAATGAAACCTACCTAATTCTTTCTTGAAGCAGTCGTACGTCTGTGGGTTGCGTACAGTAGATGCAATGTAAACATCAGGATGTTCTTCTTCAACTTTGCAGTTCAGAAGCCTGCTCAGCAGTCTCACCAAACAAGCAATTATATCAGGATCATACACCACATCTGTTTCAAACAAACACAGTAATGTTACTCAAAACTTCTCAAACATCATAACTTCATGTGATCAGATTCAGAGACCTTTTAATCAATGAATGAAAATAAATCACATATGAAACTGTAACGTGTGTGTGTTCCTGCAAATATCCCTGGGTTTTGTGTCACCTGCGGCAATGATGGTGTTGGCCTGTATTCTTTGCAGCTGTTCGTCAGACACATTTTCCCAGTCCAGTTCCTCCACACACACTGACACACTGTTGCCGTCACAGTTAGTTAAGCAGTTTGTGATATTGTCCTTCAGCCTCTGAAGGACAGTTTGATGGCAGTCGCTGAAGATGTATTTGGTTAGGCTGGATGACCGACACACTACAATGCCAGTAAGTCCAATTCCACTGCCCAGCTCTAGCACTGTCCTGCATGTACAACACGGAGGTGATCAACAGTGTGCACTTTTAGTTGCATGCAAATGGAATAAGTCAAACAATTAACTAAACAGAGAAAGCCATTTCAATTAATCTTTCATAAGTAGCTGCAGTCATTCTTTCATTGTACATAAAATAGTATGAGAAACAATAGTGACCGTAAAAAAGGTTTTCATTTATAAAGCTCTAAAAACAACTTGCTGACTGATGTTTTAGTGCACTTCCTGCAAATATGGAAAAAATAAAGTGTCTCAATTAAATAAGTGCAGTTTCACATGGTTAGTGCAAATTGTCACATGACCAAAGCAGTTTAATTCCTGTTTGCACCTTGAGAAGATATGCTAACAAAGATATGACAAGTTTTGTTACACATTATGTTACGTAGTCTCGTATTAAAAATTGACTGTCACATATACCGTTTTGGAGTGTGTTCATAGAATGAGTAAACATCTTGATGGCCACAATAGTGACCAGTGGGATAACAGTGAATTTAGGTAGCCAATACAATATAAATCCAATTGCAGTTGTTAGTGAAAACTGCACTAAAATGTTGCACTAAATTAAAAGTTCAAATGTAACAAATAAATCACAATATTGATGTAATACTGGTAGCACTAATATAAAAATGTTATGATATATGTTACAATAAAGTAACAATTCTGACGTATGTTGATGTGATGTTTGCATTTGTATAATGTTTTTTTTTATTTTTTATGCATAATAGTAACCCTAGAATGTGATCAAGCAGTTTAAAATAACTGGGCTAAGATATTTCTGTCAGGAACACTATCGTCAAGATTATTGACAATTAGCATACAGTTTGGAATGGCGGTATGGTTCGGTTTGGATGAGAGCAGGGAGAGCAGCGATAACACCCTAAGGGTGAACAGAACCAACATAAATGTATTGAAGATATTGTTAAAGTTCAATAATGTTATGTACAAATTTTAGAATTAGTCTGATTCAAAGGAGAATCAGAAGGCTGAATCCCGACTGACAGAGGAGGAGCTGGGGATGGAGGAGGGTAATTAGCTATTGAGCAATGCAAAAACTGCTGATAATACTGAGGGACCTTATATATGAATGCTGAGAGAGGTGTTTTTTTTTTTTTTTTTTTTTTTTTTTTTTTTTTTTTCGGATCCCTAGGTTGATAGGGATCAGCTGATGCGAGCTTGACTAACGCGACCTGCCAGAACTAACGCTACGCTTGATATAGTAATTTTTATGACTGCAGAAATATGTTAATTCAGTATACACATTATCCCACTGGTCACAATTGTGACTGAACATAAAACACAATTTTTCACACACTTAAAAAAAATAAAAATTATAATAATTATTTTATTATTTCAAAGGGTTACTAATGACACATCATTTGGATATTTCAAGTGAATTTACATTAACTTATTAGAATTTTTGTATTTTGTCACAAATTAGTTTATTTGATTGAATGACAGAGAAATAGTGCATCTTAAATATTTCTAAATAATTGTATCCCACATAAACAACAATCACAAGTAAAATGGCATGGAGTTGTGAGGTGTCAGATTTACTTGTTTTTGAAGATGTGTGTATTCTCCAAAGCCCATTCAGACAGATACAGGGCAGCCTCCCAGGTAACCAGACCCGTGGTTCCTTGGGAGATGAGAGCCACGTTCTCTGCTAGACTAACAGCATCTCCTGTTGGCTGAGATTTGACACTTTCTGATATTACGTTTTGTTATGAGGTAGAAATATCTTTAAGGTCCAGTGCTAATGTGATCAGACTCACCAATAAGTAGGTTTTGTAGCACATGTCCTCCTCCTGTGCACACATGACCTCTCCGAGCGCTTCATACAGTGCATCCAGAGGTTCAGCAGCCAACATCTCATGCTACAACAATGAGCTTTCATGAAAATATGCTGCATCTCAAAATATGTGGGGGAAAAATGTAAAACTTGCTTGTTTGTAAAGACACTAAACCAACCCTTTTGATCAGTTCTGTCAGGAAGCGTCTTCTGTATTTCAAAGAGGGGGGATTCTTGAGGCAAATGGGATGTAAACATGTCTACCAAAAAAAGAGAGAGAGAAAAAAAACTTTCATTTGATCCATTAAGTAATTATTTCACTTTCATAATGGCTTGCTTACCTTCTGAAGAATCTCCATTATGATGTCTGAAGTTGTTGTAGTCATAATTTCTCTGTCTAAAGACTGCAAAAACCATTGCGTTATATATGCATGTAACTTAGAGATGATACAGAGAAACATATAAACATTACAACTGTTAATTTACTTTCCTGAAAAAAACCAAATAACAAAGAAAGAAAGAAAGAAAAAGAAAAGCAGCTCATATATAAATAGTTGTATAAATAATCTGAAAAAAGGTCTTAATGCATTAGGGCATGTTGCAATGTTCTACTTACATCCCATGGAAATGTATTTAAAAGACTCGTGGCGAAGAAGTTGACTTGAAAGGTGTGTATGACTTCCTTTCTTGTTTTGTGGCTCATTCCTTCCCCTTCTTTACCTGTCATTGGATGTGTATAGTTCATGTTTTAATATCACGCAAGTCTGCTTGCTTGACGCTGTTACTAGAGACTACGGAAGATGCATGGGTGAACCCCATAGTGAATTTCTTCGTGTGTGTCAGTCCACATATGTTGTGGTTGCAGCGCCACCTGCCGGGATGGTTGTGAATCAGCGTCAAATCATATGGCCGTGGTTTAGACCAGTGGTTCCCAACCCTGGTCCTGGAGGCACCCCAACACTGCACGTTTTGTATGTCTCCTTAATCAAACACACCTTATTCAGGTCATCAGCTCATTAGTAGAGACTCCAAGATCTGAAACTGGTGCATCAGAGAAAGGAGACATGCAAAATGTGCAGTGTTGGGGTGCCTCCAGGACCAGGGTTAGGACCACTGGTTTAGACTACAAGACTACAAGACCCGCCCACAAGAATCTCGACAAGTAGATTTTCTATTGAACCCTAAAAGTACTTTATAAAAATACCTATTTAACTTAAGAAGAAAAAAAGAAAAAAAAACTTACATCATGTCTAAATATTAGAAAATGTCCGACATCTGTGGCCAGGTGCACACTGTTTAGACTAGCCTTAGCTCCCCCCCCCCCCCCCCCAGCAAGACTGGTCATAACTTTTCAAAACATAAAAACGTAGACTGGTCTAATTTGAATCCGAAAAGTAAGACTGATTATCATTTGGTTAACTGCTAGTTAGAGTTTATGCAACTGGCCCCGGTCATTTTAAGTATTGCATTTCACACACGGGGCCCCAGAAACCCTGGCGGTGCCCATTGGGCGGGGCTTGGCGTGGGCGTGGTTTGGAAGATTACAGGACGCAGAGAGACTGCTCTCCTCCTGGCTGAGCATCTTGATGATGATAATGATCATGAAGATGTGCATGCAGCTATTATTTGAGGTTGCTGCTGCCAAAACATTTTATTGCCTGTGCGTAACTGTAACCTTATTTTCTCATATGCCAAAACCAAGATCCTGAAGTCCCGTTAGTTAGCGATTTCGCTCTGTATGAGAAAAGTGCATAGGCTATTATAGACTATACTACAACACTATTTAAAAACAGATTAAACTATTATCTGTCAATTTTACTTTGTATTAAGCTGACATTTTTTTTCTTTCATATTGCATAGCCCTTCGGCGGGGGTCCCCCGAAGTTCTCACTTCTCTAATCATTTCCTGAGTTTGCGGTTAGATTCTTGTGACTGTCTAAAGATAGGCCTACATCCTGGAGCCCTATACAAATATTTTGTTGTTAGACTAAGACATAGCTTACGTAGAAAAAACCCCCACCTCTCATACCAACTCATCATGAATTATTTTCGTGACTGTGACATGATCAATATATTTTACAACGTGCGACATTTTTCAATCAGTTCATAAGCATGGCAATTGTATTACGTGTTTAATCAACTTGTAAACTGTAGCCACTTGTAAGCTTTAATAAAGTATCAGTTGGGCGACAAGCGTATAATTTCATTAGCCTATGTTCAGTTAGCAACGTAGGCTACACCAGCATTCATTGTGGTTATGGTCGTTTGTTTTAATTGTTTAGAAGTATTTATAGCGTATTACAAGGGTATGTCTAGAAACAGCCTATAGTAAATTTTGTGCGATTGGTCGAGAGAAGAGAGAGAGAGAGAGAGAGAGAGAGAGAGAGAGAGACTAGTTCGCAGTGGACATAGGAAGCCCTCCACACAACGCAACTTTCTCCCAGACACTTCGTTTCACTTCATTGGCTCTCAAAGGAACTCAAAATGAGCGTGAGTAATTTTAAAACGATACATTATTCTTTAGTTTTATGTAAAATGGTGTTTTAAAGATTTGTTTATAGTTAAGACAGCATATGTTAGAATGTCTTCTCTATTTTACGTTAGCACAAATAATACAGTGCTCGTAGCAGCTGAAGTCTGGTGTTTATGTCTATTTATACTGTGCAGTATGCTGTCTGTTTGGTGCATTGCATAGTTATTATAGAATAGTGTATACTGAATACATGCATTGCGCATGGGTGTGACCTCCAAATTTCTATCACAATGTTGTACTGGGTTAATTACATTACGTTTCTTTCTTTCTTTTTGCCCACAGCTATTGTAAGGTATTTAGAAATACATTACGAAATGCAATTCATAAAAAAAACATGCCCGCATCTCATGTGTCTCACTAAAAGGCAGACACTACTGGAAATAGTTTGGAACAAACTGTTGTTGTTGTTATTATTTTCTTTTTTTTAAAAAGTAGTGAGACAAATTTGTATAGTTATTAATATTTGAAAAAAACATTTCAAAAACCAAATCAATAACTAAATCAGTGACAGTGTGGCGTAACCACATCAAGTGACAAGAAAATCAGGACTGCAGATCATATGACACACATATGTATACAGTTCTGAAACTTTTAATCAGAAACGATGAATTAAATTGACCAAAAATGACAGTAAAGACTTATAGATTGTTACAAAAAATATATGCGTTTCCAATAAATGTTCAATCAAATAAATCACGGTTTTCACAAAAATATTAAGTAGCACAACCATGTTCAACTGTGATAATAATAAATGTTTCTTGAGCACCAACTCAGAGCATATTAGAATGGCTTCTGGTGGATTATGTGACACCGAAGACTGGAGAGACAGAGGTTAGCTTTGTAGCCTTGGCTATTGTGTTTGCAATACACGTTGTCTGTAACCCTTCAACATTTTAGGGCAATTCATCTTACCTTAACATGTTAAATCCTTTGGCATTTCTAGAAATGAAGCAAGACTGGCCAATTCAAGCCCAACTATGGTCTGAAACCTACCCAGGGGCATTGTGAAGGAGACCTTTAGCTCACTTTCTCTAAAGCTCAGCGAAAGCAGCATGACTCAGTCATTCTTCTGCTAATCTGAAAGACTGAGCATCACTGTCCAGCTTCCCTTTTGCAGTTAAATCAGCAGTTTAGAAAGTTCAGAAAGAAAGAATGAGGCATGTAGCAACGCTCTTAGAGTTTCGTTCTGCAGCAACTTCTGTCTGAGAGCTGGTTTATTGTTACTCACACCGACTAATGTGGAAATAATTCACCTCTGCTACACATCTGTTCTTTCACATTCTCAAGTGCCTTCTTCCTTTTTTTGCTATCTCTCTTTTTGACCCTCCTTTCTCTCCGCTATGCCACTATCTCTTCTGCCATCATTACAACAGCTAGCTACTTTCCTCGGCAGCTGTGACTCACACAAAGAGGCCTTGTGAAATTCATCTTGCAGCTGCCGACCCAACTTGGCTTCTAAACTTACACCAAATCTCTCAGAGATGGCATGGCCACTAGTTTTTAAAGATTGAATGATTAAAAGATAGCTCTTCTTGTATCCATCTTCTCAGAAAAAGGGTACAAAGCTGTCACTGTGGTGGTACCCTGAAGTACAAAGCTAAAGTTACCCCTAAAAGATAGGCCTACACATTAGTACGTTTTAAAGTACATATTTGCACGTTTTGAAAGGGTACTGCTCCAGTGACAGTTTTGTACCTTTTTCAGACAGAACCTATGCAGAGGTTTTCCAATAGAGCAACAGTGCCACATCTGCAGTTTTTTGAAAGTTCAAGTCTGGCTCTTTGCCTTTCACCATCGGACTAGGATTTGCCTTTCAACGCATTGGAAAATTTGACAGCATTGCTTTTGTGAGGCTGATTCTGTCCACTCCATCATTATAGCTACAGTCTCTATTTGGGTTACAGGGAAAATCAGGCACAGTGCCCAGCTGTACAAGTCAAGTACAAGTGGATACACATGTTTGGCTTTTCATGCCAGTAGTGAGATATACAAAAAGAAAATCAAATTACGAATAAAGAGTAACTTCAGCTCTCTCTGTTTCTAACAGGGTATGCTTGTGCAGAATATGTCCTTCAAGTCGGGACAGACTCTGACTCTTACAGGAGTCCCCAATGCTGATTCCACAAAGTAAGTCTCTGCAAAGCAACTTCTAGAATTCAGGACTTTATAAGCACCAGGAGTCATATCTCCCATTTGCTCTTTTGCAGTTTTGCCATTAACATTGGTCACAGCGCCGAGGACGTCGCACTACACGTGAACCCTCGTTTTGATGCCCATGGTGACCAGCGCACTATAGTGTGCAATTCATTCCAGGGCGGCAAATGGTGTGAGGAGTACAGAGGGGCCAGCTTTCCATTTAATCAGAACGAGGAGTTCCAGGCAAGACTCATATATATCTTAATGAAACTGCTGTTTAAGCAGATGGTAATCATAATAAATGGGCTGTGGATGAAATTGAATGAACCCTCAGGATTTTAATTAACATATTATCTTTTGTCCTTCCTTCAGATAAAAATCACTTTCACCAATAAGGAGTTCCTGGTGACTCTTCATGATGGTTCTCAGATTAACTTTCCTAACCGTCAAGGTGCTGAGAAGTACAAATATATGCATTTTGAAGGCGAGGGCAGGATCCTTGGGATTGAAATCAAGTAGACTAATCAACACTTAAATAAGGATACTGTTGTATCCTGAATGCTGAATGATTCTCTGCCTTATTTTGTCACTTTTCCAGCTCTGTTATTCCACAATTTTCACTTATTCAGTATGGAGTATTTCAATCACACTTGTATGCCAAATCAGCGTTTTAATTTTGTGTGGCACTGGCTATCTAAACCACTAGAGGGAGCTCAACTACAATAAATTGCCATGAGCTTTAGCAGTACATGTAAACCATTCTGAGAGGTTTCCATCTAGTTTATTTTTCCTACTGCTTTTCTACAATGATGTTCTTAAATCTGGTTTGTAACTAAAGCAAATTCACAAGCTATAGCTGTTGACATATACAATAAAACCTGTTTTCACAAATAAACTAAGCCTCTTTTGTACTTCCATTTAATGTGTTCAGGCCGAAACGTCTTTTGTGTTTATATTTAGTTATGATTCATTGTGAGAGAACAGATGGAGAACATTCAGAATGAAACGAAAGCATTAATTCCATCAGGTGTTCATTATACAAACATGTCAACAATATGAAGTCCCACTGCCAGTCTAAAATAGGTCATTCATGACATGAATAAAATATTTAGTGCATGAGAAACTAAACAGTACAATTCAACAATTTCTTGATATATAGAGGCATTTTTGTAGAGCAAATATGCATAAATGATTACATTAAAACAATAAGTCTTAAATGTAGTCATGATACTCACTTTACATCAAATAGCCTAGCAAAGCTGATTTCTAAGGGCATTTCGTTATTTTGAAAAGAAAGGTACAAAATTATATATATATAGTATATATATAAGGCCTATATATATAATGTATATATATGGGGAACATATGGGGGGAAATGTAATAAACTGTCATTTATGTATATATATGGGGAACATATGGGGGGAAATGTAATAAACTGTCATTTATATAAAGCATCAGTTAAAAAAAGATATATCACTTTAGTAGTGATTTGTTGAAAATGCACTACTAGACTGACAGTACAATCTATTGTAAAATAAAATGTATCATGGTATCATTAACTTCCTTAACTATATTATTTCATTCAAGTTCAGATGTTTTTCTTTTTATCTGTGAAAGAATATCTGTGATTTTCCATAAGATTCAGTCAATATTGCAATTGTTTTTCGTTATAAGGAGCAAAGAAATGAACGGATACGTTTTTTAGTTTTGGGAAAGTAAAGAAACCCTGGACTATTGCAAAAGAACTTGATGTGAACAATCTCAAGACCACATCAAGGATGCATCCAATGGCAATGAAATTCTACATGGCCTCATCATTCTTCAAAGGAAGAGGCCCTGCACATTTCCTGTACTGCTAAAGAAATCTTTTAAAACACACACCTCGGCTCGATCTCAACACCTTGGCTTTGGTTTGGGAGATGAATAGCCAGCATAACTGCACAGAATATCTTATGTAAACTGGACATGCGATATGCCTCAAATTCAGTTTTGCCCTGGGGTAAACTGTTCAGTGCCTTGATTTTAACCTTTGAAGTGTCAGCTGGTATGAAAGTGAATCACTCTGATTACATCAGCAATTTGCTAACAGCAAAGTGAAATGTATTATTCCCTATTTAACTCAATAGCTACAATTGAAAGTGTAGTTATAAACGATGAATGATGTCAACACGTACTATTACAAGTATGCACTTTATTTTTTCAAAGACCCAACTTCTTCAGCATTATCGACAGATGTCACTGTCCTCATGCAGCGATTGGTAGCCGTGCTGTTGTTTTCGTCTCTAATTTGCCCACTATTTTGTCCACCTCTTTCATTGCTTTATGTTAAAACATGATTTTTCTCCGGATTTTTTAAACGTTTTTTCAGCTTCTTCTGCTGTTTGTCTCATACCCATGACCTCCACAGAAATACGCGGGCGTTCATACAATACAAATATTAACGGTAAGAAGCTCATTATCTAGTTGTTACATTTTTTATAAGAGAGTTTTTCTAGCTGACATTAGCTTAGTCTATTAATTCATTATCAAAGTTAATTGAATGTTTAAACCTAAAAATATAGTTGTTGTTTTGGTAGGAAAACACACACACACACACACACACACACTCACTTACATTTAATTAACTTGTTAGAGAATGTAGTTTCTACTGTGGTTACAGCCAAACAGTTTTAGGAATCAGGTATTTGATATCCAAATGATATATAATAGTTAAATTATTGCAAATTCTAACTGTCTAAATGTTAATACAGTACAAGATATGTTGGAATCTTTTCATGCATTTGAGTTGCAAGTATTTCAACCAGTCTTCAGGTGCTATGTTCTAGTGCTTTGTTTTGTTCAGACACAGCTTACAGTGTGTATCACGATACATTGTTTTCGTTTTTGTGACTGATGAACCATGACAGAACAGTTTTTTTCCCATTCCACATATCCATCAACAGAGCTAAAACGGCCTCAGTATCAGCTACCTTTTGACAGGTATGAGAGGTAATGTTTTATGGCTTATAGGTTTTACATTTACATTATTGCATTTAGCAAATTCTTTTATCCAAAATGACATGGTGCGTTCAATGTACACAGATTGCCAGCGTGTGTTCCTTGGGAATTGAACCCATGAACTCAACTTTGTTAGCGCCATGCACTACCAGTTGAACTACAGCAACAATATAACTGTTGTTGGGAAGTGATTTTTGTTCTTGTGGTCATGTTGAATGGAAATGCCATGATTAACTGCTGTCTATCACATACTTATATTATTTCTCTGTCTCTCTGGACATTTCTACCATAGGAAATTTAGAATAAAGGACATCTTTGGTTTACAAACTGCCTCTAAAAGCAGAGGAGAGTAATTTGTATTAGATTAGCTGACCCACTATGATTATCATGTCACAAAGTTTTTTAAATGATTAATTCAGGAATGTGCATTTCTCTCCACGGTGGGTAGCTTACATTTCTGCTTTACATAAAAATGTATTCTGTCACAATCTCATAATAGCAAACTGCCAAATGCTGGGACTGTTCTGTCTCTGTGTTTGTATTTCCTTTGATCGCTTTGTTGTTCTACTGGATGTTAATTCATTGCCATGGAATGTCTTCTGTCATTGACTGGGTGCTTTTCAGGGGTCTGGTTTCCATGGAGAGCTGACATTCTGAGTGTTGAGAGTGGGCATGCATAATCGGGAAGAACGGTCTGTATTGGGCATGTGCGTAGAGATGTGCAGTGGTTATTAGCATGTTTTAACATTCACAGAGGTCAGACGGTGGCATTTACCCTAAATCATCATCTGCAGTGCCAGCCACAGCAGTACAGGCAAGGGGCAAGTGATTAGCTGCCTGCCTCTGTTATCACATAAATGAAATAATACTCACGCTTGTGTAAGAGATACTGTGATGTGCGACGCTTGAGGAATTATTTGATGTGGGAATAAATAACTCTTTCTCAGAGTTATTTTTCAAGTATATAAACGACGAAGTGTCTTTCGTTCTAGAATAAGCTATATCATTCTGACCAGTTTATCAAAGCATATATAAGATCATACTAATTACTATAATTAACGAGTGGAAAATCAAGTTAATGGGGCAATCAGTATGATGATTCCTTCATTTTACGCTCTTTTAACTACTATGATGAATCAGATGGCAGCCGGTTTGAGGAATGGGGCGGTCTTAGTGCTTAGAAGTTTTTTTTTGTTTGTTTAGTTTAATTATTTATTATTTCTCTCACAATTCCATCAAAAGAGTTTATCTGGGGAAAAAAGGAATGTTTTAATTCTATTGTAGATCATGAGGAATTTTGTGTCCTCACTAGTTCCATTTTTTCTCACTGCCTAAAAGCTGTGCAGAAAAATATTTGAAGCTGTAAGTTGACATTTTTACCCCTTTGACAAAATATGGTCTTGAAAAAAACCACTAGATGCCACTAGGAAACCAAGAACAAGCTGCTATTTCCATCAATGGTCTTCAAATATAGTTTTATTGGTTTTGGTCATTTGTATATACACAGTGTGACTTTCTGTATTAAAAAAAAAAAGTCATTCATATTTCTTCTCATCTCATAGAAACAGTCTATACCTTTTCGTACAACATCATAGACCTTACCATATTAAATTTTATGCAGATAAAAATGAAGTCAAGTTTTTACAATGGCATGCACTGTATGAAGGTTCTAGATCACATGTAATTTTCAAAACTCACAACTTTGAAAACTGTTTTATGAAGTTGTTTTAGGAAAAACGTTTTATTATTGACACAATTCACTGAACACACTGTACTTCTCTCCCTCACTGCCTAGTTTCCCTATTCCTGTGGAAATTGAATATCGTTATAGCCTTTAAAAAGCTCTGTACTGTGTGCAAGCTTGCCATCACATTCTCTGCTACCTGACTGTGTCTCATACTCTGTGGTTTCAACAGTACTAAAGATATGGAAACTAAATTTTATTTGACAAGTATCAGATCATTCAACTTTCTCTTTTCTCTTTGTCTGCTTCTTTCTTTTTCCCTCCCACAGTCACGCAAAAAGACTGCATATGCATTATCCATTTAAACGGATGGAGTGACAGTGTCAGAGTCCTGACAGGAAAAACAAATGGAATAAGTAACCGGTGTAGAGAAATGTGTTTAGTAGCAGTGAGAGAGTAAGGCGATAATGGGACCCATCCGTTACGTCGGTGCATGGGTGCAGGGCTGAGTCTAAGTGAGATGGATGACTGTGTGTTCAAACCCCACTGGAGCTCGGAGGTCTGAGTCCTACACAGACCCTCTCACCGAAGTCTCCCAGAGAAGAGTGCGCCTTGATGAAGTCTACGAAGCTGTTATTGATATCTAAAAATGCATTTCTCAAAATAGTATTCAAATCCTGTCTCGTTTATCCATGTTAAAACCTATAATAGTGATGACTGTTATTTTAAGCAGTGGTTTAGGATCGAAGCCCAGACTCAGAGGACATCCAGATGCCTGACTCGTGTTACAGCGTATGCAGAGCGGGAGTGCCTTTTGCCCTTGGCTCTGATCAAAAGCCTGTAATCGACTCATTTATTCAGCGCAAAGCTGGGAGGCAGAAAGAAGCAAGTCCATGACTTGGTTGTATCCGCTGGACGCTCCGCTACAGTGGTGGAATGGAGAGAGGAATTTTTTCCTGGGTAGTGCTGCCGGAGGCTCCTAGCATGATGTGCTGATTTGCTGGCTGATAGGAGAAGAGCTGCTTGTTTCAGTGATATGGGGGGCTGTGTCCACAGTGATTAAGAGCTGCTGGCCTTTCTGGCTCTCCCCTCTCTCCTCATGTTATCATCAACCTTTTTGTACGCTGCCGAATCTCTTGCTATTCCACCTTTTCCAGATTAAGCTTTCTTTTTTTTCAGTGCTCGGTTCCTTTCTGCATCTTCCTATCGCAGTCCGTCTTTCACGTCCCGCTGCACTTGACTCGGTCTCATCAGATTCTCTTACTCTCGTGTCACTAGACCTGGTGGTCTAAACATGATTTGGAAAATTAGTAAAAACAAGAAAATCCCCTAATCCTGTGTATCACATTAAAGCCTTACTGTAGATGGTTTCAGCCTGAAAGGGATAGCTCACCCAAAAATGAAAAGTTCTGTCCATGTAATTCTCCCTCTCATGTCATTCCACCCGTAAGAACCTTTTTTCTCCTTCCGAACACAATTTATGATATGTGTTGATGAAGGATCCGAGAGCACCGCACTGCAGCATTGTCGGTACAAGGTCTCTGCCCTTCGAAGGGAGTAGGGCATAGGGATGCTCACTTCTGTTTGGAATTCGCCCCATGTCTCTTGTATCACCGCAGAGGCGCAGACACGGCTCTCTCGTTTCATTCAAATGTAGCTTGCCGTCTTGCGTCTCAGTTTTTTTATTGTATTGAAAATGAAATCAGAGGAATTTAGTATTAATACTGCTATAATTTTGCTGTAGTGATCATATTGTCCTGACTATTGATTTGTACACTGTTCATAATGGATTTACAAACAGGTAAGATTTCAAAACATTAACCTCAATTCAATATTTCATATCCCCGTATTTATAATTATTTTAGGTAAACAAAAAAAAAAACTGTGTAATAAGTTAACTATATTCATACAGTCTCCAAACAGTCTCCAAATCTGACCCACCACGTCTGGGTGGAGTCTTCATTCCCCGGGCCTCAGCCTCTGCCACAGCAAGATGTCTGCTACCTGATTGAGATGCCCAGAGATGTGTACTACTCTCAGCGAGAGGAGATTCCCTTGGGCCCACACAAGGATCTAATGCGTCAGCCTGTAAAGGGGGCGCAAACGCAGACCTCCCTGGTTGTTGCTATCAGAGACCACTGCTGTGTTGCCGGTGCGCACCAACACATGGCGATCTCTTAGGTCCGGGAGGAAGTGTTTCAGTGCTCGAAACACGGCCAACATCTCCAGGCAGTTGATGTGCCATGAGAGATGGTGACCGTGGGCAGGGTGGCCACTCATGACCGCACCCCAACCGGTGAGGGACGCATCCGCGACGACAAGGAGCTCCCAGCACCGGGCCCTGAGACAAGAACCAAGGTTTCCTCCACATGTCTAAGGCACATAGGCATTTCCGTGTGACCTTGAGCATGCAACGCGGATTTCCCCTTGGGGAAAACCCCTTGGTCTTGAGCCACCACTGAAGGGGTCTCATGTACAGCAGGCCAAAAGGTATCACGTTGGACGCAGCTGCCATCAAGCCCAACAGCCTTTGAAACTGTTTGACTGTGAGTGACTGGCCTTCTCTTACTCTCGCGACTGCAGTGAGGATCGAATCTATCTGAGCGGGAGACTGACGTGCCTGCATCGTGGTCAAATCCCACACCACGCCCAGATAAATGGTCTTCTGGAGTGGAGAAAGCACACTTTTTTTGCCATTTAGTCTTAACCCCCGGTCTTTCATGTGAGCGAGAACGACGAGCGAGAAAAATGCCGAACCGCCATCTGCTCCGATTGAGCAAATATCAACCAATCGTCTATATAATTCAGTATGCGGATGCTCTGGAGTCACAGAGGAGCCAGAGCCGCATCCCCAACTTCATGAAAGTGCGGGGTGAGAGTGCAAGGCCGAACGGAAGACCATGATACTGGTAAGCTTCGCCCCCGAAAGCATACCTCAGGAACTTCCTATGTTGGGGAAGGATGGAGACATGGACGTATGCGTCTTTTAGATCAATCGTGACAAACCAGTCCTCGGACCTGATCTGAGACACAACTTGTTTGATTGCATGACTGAGCAGTTCAGTTGACGCAGATCTAAAATGTGATGCAACTCTCCATCCTTCTTTGGAACGATGATGTACCGGCTGTAGAACCCGGACTCTCTGTCAAGAGGAGGGACCACATTGATGACCTCCTTTCTCAAGAGAGTGTTTACTTCTTGTTCCATTAGCAGAGTCTGCTAGGGGCCCACCAGAGTGGGAATGACCCCATTGAAACGAGGCGGAGGAGTGCCGAACTGGATTCATGCCCTGAAGCGGAGGACCGACAGGGAATGGCCGATCTAGCTGTTCTAGAGGCCTCCGAAGAGGTAGCAAGCCTCCCAGTACCGCTACGTTTCCGGGCGGAGACTGAGAGAAGCCCTCGCCGGAGACCGCTGCACTCTGAAGCACAGTGAGTGGGCACTGAATCTCCTGAGGGCACTGAGGAGAGACGGGCACCATAGGATGAGGTGTACACCACTCTTCCCCAGAGGGTCCTGCCCTCAGATATCCTGAACCATAAGCGTCGGGACTTCTTTGCCGAGGACTTCTTAGACGACTTCAGGACGGTCCACAGATCCGGCTTCGACTTCGAAGTCCCCGACCTAGAGTGCCGCTGCTCTCAGTCCCGCTGCGGAGGAGCACGAGAGGTCTGTTTTTGTTGTTAGCGGTTTGAGGAGCCGGTACACGAGTGGGGCTGCTCCCCCCCAGCAGCCCCAGAAGCTAGAAAGCGGCGAGGGAGGAACCGCTGGAACGCCGCCGCTTGTTTATGGTCCTCCTGGAACATGTCGACTAACGAGTTGACAGCATTGCCGAACAGGCCAGAAGGTGCAAGCAGGGCGTCCATAAGGAAGACTCTGTCATTCTCTCTGATCTCGGACAGGCTCAATCAACCACAAATGGCCCCCCCCCCTCTCCTCCTCTGCCCACCATGGCCGCATAGACCTGCCGATGCGCGGAGAGACAAATCAGCAGTACGGCGGAGTTCGGTGATATCTTCCGACCTAATCTCCTCACCCTCATCTAGTGCCTTCAGCAGGTCGGTTTGGTACACTTGTAACACTGCCATAGTGTGCAAACATGCACCAGCCTGACCTGCTGCCGTGTACCCTTTGCCCACCAAGCTAGATGTAGTATGCAGCGGCTTGGAGGGCAGTGCTGGGGCTTTCAGGGATGATGTCGAACCGGGCGACAGATAGTTCACGAGCGTCTATTCGACCCGAGTCGAATAGGGGGGCGAGTCCCCTGCCTCATCGAAGGCCTCCACATCGACCTCCTCAGAGGAAGAGAGTGTTGTGCCCTCTCCCCGGGGGGAAGAAACCGCGGTGCAGGCTTCTGAACCCTGAGAGTGGGCGCTTGATCTGGTGGGTGAGGAAGAAGATAGGGACTCGCCCATCTCCATTCCCTCGCCAGATTCACTCGACCCCAAACACTGCAATTGATGCGCTACCTCGGCAAACGCAGGACCCGAGCCACGGGGAATGTTGGTGAAGGCTCCCTCCTCAAAGAGAGCCTTTCCGGAAGCAAAGTGTCAGCAGTGAGAGGTGCTCACAGTGCGGACAGTCAGCCTCCTCGAGAGCTGACTCAGCTTGCTTCGCTCCCAAACAAACCACGTACAAACTATGTGTATCCCCGTCTGTGATGTAGCGAGGACAGGGAGGAACACAGTCTATAGCGGTGTTTGCTCTCACCCTTATGTCTGGTTCTCTGAATCACTTTTTGGCATGAAAATGAGTGCTTTGGACAGACAACAATAAATAAGACTGACCCCCCCACAACACTGAGCGCTTGCTGAATGACAGAAAGCTGCCGCTGTATCCACCGCATGCGGTTTTAAGCTTCCCAGTCTCTACGTCACCCCGCCCGTGACGTCTCACCCATCCATTGAACTGATTACACATGTGATTCAGAGCATGGTCACGCAGAAGGCATTCCCATAGCGTTTTCCGATGCAGCTCGAGTTCCTGAAGGGGAACTAAAACTAGCCTAAATGAAAAAAAACCCTCACTGCTCACTGAAAACAAGTGAACAGTCAGCGATTAAATAAGATTAAGAAACTAATTTACATTAGCAATAGGACAAAAACAACTATAGTAGAACAAATAAGAAATGCTACATAAAGTAATCAAATGTACAAAAACACTGCATATTCTTCACTGTATAATTCTTACAGCATGACTATTCTCCCTGCTGTCATTTAAAGCGCTGTCTGGATTCAATATACTGTTACACATGTGTTTTCTTTCTCAGCTCTTTCACTTAATACCTAAATTAATGTGTTTACGAGGATACTTGCAAAGACAGGAAATTTGATGCATACAAGGGAGTGTATTTAACCATTCAAATCCTATAAAGCATATCAACGCCACAAGAGCATCCAAAATCTCTACCAGTTGACAAATTTCTACCAGTTAATTGTGTCTACCGTTATATCGCCCACCCCAGGGACATCGATATAAAGCCCATGTGGACATCTAGTTCATCCGTAATTTTATGAAGCTACGAGAATACTTGGTAACACTTTAGATTACAACCCGCAAAGGACTACGTAAGTATACTGAATTTACATTTGTCCGTTTCTGTAATTATAGTGTACCTATAAAGAACGTACGTGTAGGTATAAGGGAACAATGTGTTACGTTTGGGTAATAAGGGGGTAACCACCAGATATGCAACCTGCAAAGAACTGCGCAAGTAAACTGAAGTTACATCGTAACTTTTTTTGTAATTATAGCATACCTATTCAGTACCTCCATGTAGGTATAGGAGAATAATAGGCTATGTGACGTTTGGGGAGTAAAGGGGTAACAACCTGTAAAATTATTATTATTATTTATACTGTAAGTATTTTGAAACTTAAGGGGTACCTATTCTAATATTACCTGGTATGTATGGCCTAAACAACAATCTTATGTTTGGGAGTGATTTAGAAAGACAATATACTTTTTATAATTTTATATTGATATTTTATTATTGGCCTAGGTATTTTTTTAACCATTCTATTATTAAAGGATACATGATGGAGATTACTGAACAACAAAACTAGACATCTAGTGAAATGAGTTAATGAGTTTCTGCTATGATTTATAATTCACGAGTCTACTGACCTTATGAAAGCTTATTTGTCGATCTCAGCAAGTTCACAGCAAGTTCACACCACTATCAAATATAAATACCAAATAACTTTGCATGATATACCTTCAAGGTTCAATACAGCTTAAAACAAGCTTACCTCTTTCCACCTGTTCGCAGAAAAATACATGATACAACATTTGTATATCAGTGGATGTATTTTTATAGCAAAAAAAAAAAATGTAGAGGGTTTAATTTGTCCATCAAACAATTAAATTAAAACTAGTGCAATATTTTTCTCTGTAATTACTGTGCAAATATACACTTGTTCTGTGTTTAAGTCCAACTTGTTCCTCCCTTGTTCCATGTAGTTACAGTGTAAATACAACAGTTGTGGGCCATAAATTAAAGTGGTGCTTGTTCCCCCTTGTTCCATGTAGTTACAGAGTAAATAACATTTGGCTGTAATTTAAAGTGGTGCTTGTTCCCCCCTTTGTTCCATGTAGTTACAGTGTAAATACAACATTTGTGGGCTGTAATTTAAAGTGGTGCTTTGTTCCCCCATTGTTTCATGTAGTTACAGGGTAAATACAACGTTTGTGGGCTGTAATTTAAAGTGGTGCTTTGTTCCCCCATTTTTCCATGTAGTTACAGGGTAAATACACCATTTGCGGGCTGTAAATTAAAGTGGTGCTTGTTCACTCCTTGTTCTGTGTAGTTACAGGGTAAATACAACAGTTGCGGGCTGTAATTTAAAGCGGTGCTTGTTCCCCCCTTATTCCATGTAGTTACAGGGTAAAAACAACAGTTGCAGGCTATAATTTAAAGCGGTGCTTGTTCCCCCCTTATTCCATGTAGTTACAGTGTAAATACAACATTTGCGGGCTGTAATTTAAAGCGGTGCTTGTTCCCCCCTTATTCCATGTAGTTACAGAGTAAATACAACATTTGCTTGCTGTAAATTAAAGTGGTGCTTTGTTATCGCCTTGTTTCATGTAGTTACAGGGTAAGTGGCTACCACAAATTGCTCTGAAACCATTGTTTATACAGTAGGTCATACATACATACATTATATATCAGGTAATATATCAATAAACATGGTTGACTGTTTTATTTAATTCAAATATTGTTTGAAATGTACTATTGGCCTACTGCTGGGTTAAATGAATGGGTTTTTTAATTAAAATCACACACAATATGCCAACAGTAACAACACAGGCAATAGATAATAAAAGATAAACATTTATTAAAGTTCAGAAAAAAGCAAAGCAACTCCATACTTATACATTTATACCAAATTCTTTTGAAAAGCTTCTTTAAGAACAAATTTAAGATTTTGTTCAATTTGTTCATCTTTTTCACCCGCTGACAAAGTTAACTATTATGGCCAAACCCGGTTTTACCGCTCATCAGTCGCCGCTCAATGTTGTGAGAACATACAAAACCCTCCAGTTTTAAAGGAAGACATTCCAGTCAGCTTAAGCAATTTCTTTCCTCTTTGTTTCAATTAGTTTTCTTGTATTTCGACACATATTCCTGTCATGAGCGCCACAAACACTGATAGACTCATCTCATGCGCCGTTCCAGCTGTTTCCAGTTCGCGCTCACCACATTCACTGCTCCAGTTTTAAAGGAACAGACTCCAGACAGTTTCAAAGTTGTACCTCGTCTGCGCTTCGATTAGTTTTCTCCTATTTTCCACACATGTTCCCATCTTAAGCACCGCACACGGATTTCGTCACACACCGAACCGTTCGTGTTTGAACTCGGGTGACTTGCTACATGCTCTCTTTCATGTCCTCCACATTCCTAACCCAGTACCGTCGGGTTACTTATTACTGATATCAACCCAAATTGTGTTCAATCAAGTCCGCTTCCTAACCCAACAGTCTCAACCGAGCATTTGGTTTAAAACAATAACCCAGCATGTTTTATATGTGTAGGCTATAAGTGCACAGTGTATGTTTTTGCTAAATCGGTTGCAAATATAAGATTGTTGTTAGGTCGTACATACCACGTAACGTAACCAAACGTTGCATATTATTCCCTTATACCTACACGAAATAGGAACACTATAATTACAAAAAAGTTGCGCTGTAAATGTTTGCTTACGCAGTACGTTGCGGGGTTGTAATCTAAAGCATTACCGAATACTTCTTGTGTGCAAAGAAAACAAAAATAACAACTTTATTCAACAATTTCTTCTTTTCCATGTCAGTCTTCGACGTGTATTCACGAGAGTACGTGCGTTTTGTGAACTATCCCTTTAAGGCTGTGACACACCAAACCAACACGCCTTATGTCATATGTGCCCAGTTTAAAAAGTTGCGCTTGAATACACCATGAACACTACAGCCAACAGCCAAATAGCATATACATTTTATGGTTGCATGAGAAAAAAATAACTGTGTATCAGCTGATGTCAATCGTCCATATTTGTGATTAAAAATGGGAAACCAACACTGAACAAAGCAGTACTTGCTTACAATTTTGAATACAAATCATGTTGATCACTTTATTCATTCCAGACGGTCATGTCATTATGACAATATATGCCTGTTGGAATGCTCAGGTAGGATAATGTAACAATAAGAACAGCCTTCTGTGTGTGTTATCTTGACTTTGTCATTTGCTCGCTGTCATTCGCTGGATTCCTGTTAATCGTAACCAGATGTCATGCAGTAAAGCAGGAGTGTCCAGACCTGTTCATGGAAGGCCAAAGTCCTGCAGAGTAATCTATTTTTGAAAATTTTAAATTGACAGGCATGTTATTCATTTTATTGTGAATTAGGACTGAATGATTATGACAAAAATCATAATTGTCAATTATTCCCTTGAAATTGTAATTGCGATTATTAATTACGATTATCACCATTTACATTGAATAATGTTATATCATTGTTTGAAGCAACCGCATGCCATATTTTTAGAGGAAAATAAACAAGCTGAAAACCCTCAAACTGAAAAACCTTTATTGTTTTTTTATAGTATTAAGCCTCAAATGGCATCTATTCATTGGATTGGTTTCTTCTTAAAATAAAAAAGGTAATGTATGCATGGTATTATAATGTCATATTAAAACAATGGAAAAACCCTTAAGATAACTTGTAGAAAGAAAAAAACAGATCTTAAGCACACAGAATAACATAAGTGGACTTTGTACGATTAATTGCCGCTTTGAATGATTACATAATTGTGACATCCGTAATTGTAATCGCGATTAGAAATTCGATTAATTGTGCAGCCCTATTGTGAATGGTTCATCTATGGATAAGCTTTTGTTGTCAACTCGTAATATTTAATGGATATGTCATAAGTCTTCCATGTAATGCGACAGACATCAGGCATCTCTCTGGTGACGTATGTATGCAGACTTCTGCAGTCATTTATTCCTTTTAAACCCTTGCCTTTTACTACAATCGACTGCAAGCTCACATGACATTTAGATCTGCTTCCATCCAATCAATAAAATTGTTTCAAATTATTTTGTTTCACTTGAATGTACATCACAATACGTGTGAAACAATACATGTTACATTATGAAGTTTACAGTTAGAAAATATATATTAAATAGATAAAATTATAACGGTTTCACGGTACATGACGGTATTTTTTTTTCATTTATGACCGGGTGTTAACCATATTTTCTGATTGAGAGAGGAAATACTGCAGTAGATTGACTTAGAATGCCCTATTTTACTGTCATGATGAGTGAATATTGTCAAAAAATACCACACTAAATAGTGACTAAACACGACCCATTAATACATGTTAACCAGGAGTCACTCTCATTTATAATCACAGCATCGTCTGATAAAATCAGCATGCATCTACACTATGCGGTTGTTTTGGTTATATTACTTTTTGGTCTCATGCAGCGCACTGCCTGCGTCTGAGTAACAAACTAAAAATAAACAACAAACAAAAAAGTGCATAACATTAATAGACGAATTATGCTCATATTTATAATTCCAAACAGTCTGTAAGCGACAGGTGCTTGGAAACGCTGTTTTGTACTCATTTATTGACGAGTCGGCTGCGGTGCGGCCAACTGAATGCGCTGCTTCTCTGCCGCTCACTGCACAGAACAGACGCCGAGAGAGGTGACACTTCTCCGGGAAAGTCAGACCTCGCGTTCGCGGGACAGCACTGGCGAAATCTTCCAACTGAGCCATAGCTAAGGTTTATCCAAAAAAAAAGTCGCTAGGTTTGTCAGTATGAATTTTCTATGGAAAAAAGCCACTAAAAGGGTCCGAAAGTCGCTAAATCTAGTGCTAAAGTCGCGCTCGTGGGTGTGTTAGGCGCGGGACGATTGGCAGTTGCAGTGTATTTGTGGCTTCAATGTGGATAATTTGATGTGTTTGTAGGTCTACAGCTTCAGTTTCGGAACTTTCACGCTTAGTAACACATACAGCTGTTCCCTCACCACAGTGCAACAGTGAAAAGGGACCCCTTTCAAACAGTGTCGCGTTCCGAACGTTGTTTAAGCGACATACTATTGCGGTATTTTAAAAATTCATATCATAACAAAAATAAACACTGGTATTCGGTATACCGCCCAGCACTAATTGCTGCCTTGCAAAGTACTGGTGCACATATAGTTTCTCTGTCTTCCATGCTTCACTTAGTGCCATATTACCATCACACTAAATTCCTCTGTTCAGCTCTGTGCAGGTTCATGTACTAGTATATAGGGATTGTGATTGTCTCTGTGTGTGTTGCATCAGTAAGATGAAGATGTTTGTAACCCACCTTGCTTTATACATGTCTCTGACAGAAATTCTCAGACCAGACGACTGTTTGCTTGTTTGGATCTCTGTCTGTCTTTGGGTGTGTGAGAGAGAGAGCTCCATGAAAGCGTGAAAGCATTGAGTTCAGCAACCAGATATTTTTAGCCCTGTCTCGAGACCTCTTGCTTCCCTCCGCATTTCTCCTCTCCTCCTCGGCCGTGTCCTCACCTCCTCCCCTCCTCCACTCATGTGTTTATCCATGTGTTTGTGTCCATGTCTTGAGTGACGATAAGAGTGAGTGAAGATTGAATTCATCAATTGGAGCGGTTGTTTGAAGCGTAGCATAGCTCTGCTCTGAAAAGCTCACACTGCTTTATTTACAACTTTTTCTAAACGATTATTGGAATATGGTTTATGATCATTTTTTTCTACTTCAAAATTGCTTGTTTAATTCAATGGTGTTCTTTTAAGCAATTTACTAGCAATTTCTGAGTGAATATTTTTCAATGTAAATCTTACACCATTTTTTTTCAGTGCACCTGCCTAATCTCTCTCATTAAGACATGATTAGCAGTATTTAATTACTCTCATCAGCTGGACCTCTTCAAAGCTGACCACTCAAACACTTGAGGAAATAATCACATTTTCACAAAGTAGCAGAGGACACAGAAATGTAACTTAGTTTTACATTAGCAGAGCCTCAGTTATTATTTCACTTGAACGAATATATTTAAGGGGGTAATGAAGTCTGAATAAATATTTTGTATATTCAAGCAACACTTATACTTCCCTTCAACGGTACGTGTTCCTGCCTTATCATTCAACAGATGGCAAAGATTTAGCCATTTCTGTTTGATGGGGCTAGTGTGAGTGTAATCAGGCTAATATGTTTGACAGCAGTGCTGCCACAGTATGTCATTATAGATATTACACCCTATCACCCACCCTCACTAAGAGCAATTTCCCACATCGCTGAATATAGAGGAGATTACACAGCAAAGGAGTGAGCATGCCAGCGAGAAATGAAGATGTAAAACTTCCTGTTTATTAAAGCCAAAGACAATGTCGGTGCTAGTATGTGTATGTGTTTACATACCATCCAGATATGACTGAAATCTGTATCGTACTTTCTTTGCAGAGCTGTTTGATTGTATTTTTAACAACCGTAGGTTATTGAGATGTGATTCGAGGTAGAGAGAGAGAAAGAGAGGGCGGGTGTGTGAGAAGAGAAGGAATCTGTGGAAAGGAGTTATTCACCTAGACTTACATAAACCCTAGCTCTATATTTAGACAGCGTGACTTCAGATTTCTGCACCAGAGTGATCGACCACATTGATATGCGTGTGGGCCTCAGTGTTCCTCATGCACAAACTGCAGTCGGAATGCTTTTGCCTGGCTGTATCAGCCTAATGCTGTTTTGTTGGAGATAAATATGTATTGGACTGCTGCTGCTGCTGCTCTGCTGTGTGTTGCTGTATATAAGTCTGTTGAGCATTTATTATACTGTATGTTAGGAAGTATCAGGCTGCACAGTGATTTCTTGGTGCTTATCAGACTGCTGCTGCTGCTGCTGTGTATCGGCTGATTGTGAGTGTATTTTGATTAGGAGCATAGGAGACTGTGTAAGTGTAGATTAGACTGGTGTGTATGAGCTTGTATCACACTCACAAGTGGCTTTTATGGCTTGCTTTAAAAACAGTGATGGACATTTCAAAATGCATTTCGCCATTTTGAAACACTACAATATGTGACCCTGGACCACAAAACCAGTATTAAGTCGCTGGGGTTTATTTGTAGCAATAGCCAAAAATACATTGTATGGGTCAAAATGATAGATTTTTCTTTTATGCCAAAAAATCATTAGGTCATTAAGTAAAGATCATGTTCCATAAAGATATTTTGTAAATTTCCTACCGTAAATATATCAAAACTTAATTTTTGATTAGTAATATGCATTGCTAAGAACTTCATTTGAACAGCTTTAAAGGCGATTTTCTCAATATTTTGATGTTTTTTGCTCCCTCAGATTCCAGATTTTCAAATAGTTGTATCTCAGCCAAATATTGTCCTATCCTAACAAACCATACATCTGATGATGTATAAATCTCAATTTAAAAAAATTTACCCTTATGACTGGTTTTGTGGTCCAAGGTCACATATGCTTTATATAAATTAACTTTACAAAATAAAAAAAATAATGTTCCAACAATTGTGGAAATGCCTTATTTTTCAACAATTCATACAATATAATGTCGTCATCAATTATCCGTTTCATTAAGAAAAAAAATAAATAATAATACTTTGAAAATAAAATACCTGTCAAAAGTTTGAGGTCTGTATGATTTTTAATGTTTTAATGAAATAAGTCTCTCGTGCTCAACCAAGCTTGCATTTATTTGATCAAAATGCAGTAGAAAAATTTTAATATTGTGAAATGTTGCAATTTAAAATGTTTTTTTTTTTCTATTTTAATATATTTTTAAATGAAATGTATTCCTTTGGCAAATTAGAATTTTCTTTCTTTCAGCCATTTACTCCATCTTTGGTGTCATCACTTCGTCCTTCATAAGTCATTATAATATGCTGATTTGGTGCTTGATAAATGTTTCTTATTATTTTGAATATTCAAAAAAAAAAGGTTTGCTGTTTAATATTGTTGTAGAAACTGGATTCTTTGATGAATATAAAAATGAAAGAAATGGCATTAATTTGAAATAATAAAATCTTTGTTTCATAATAAATGTCTTTACCAGAACTTTTTTATATAATGTGTCATTGTTTAGTAAAAGTAAAAAAAAAAAAAAACTGTCCTAACTGACACTGACCCAAACTTTTGAACAGTAGTTTATGTCATTATCTAATGTATATGATAAGGTAAGATGCAGGCTACCAACTAACAGATTTGTACAGTAACGTTTTTTTTCTGTTATAATTACACTGAACAAAATTATAAACGCAAAACTTTTGTTTTTGCCCTCATTTTTCATGAGCTGAACTCAAAGGTCTAAGACTTTTTCTATGTACACAAAAGGCCTATTTCGCTCAAATATTGTTCACAAATCTGTCTAAATCTGTGTTAGTGAGCACTTCTCCTTTGCTGAGATAATCCATCCACCTCACAGGTGTGGCAAATCAAGATGCTGATTAGACAGCATGATTATTGCACAGGTGTGTCTTAGGTTGGCCACAATAAAAGGCCACTCTAAATGTTTTACTGTATTGGGGGGTCCGGGGGGGGGGTCAGAAAACCAGTCAGTATCTGGTGTGACCACCATTTGCCTCATGCAGTGCAACATATCTCCTTCGCATAGAGTTGATCAGGTTGTTGATTGTGGCTTGTGGAATGTTGGTCCATTCCTCTTCAATGGCTGTGTGAAGTTGTTGGATATTGGCAGGAACTGGAACACGTTGTTGTATACGCCGATCCAGAGCATCCCTAACATGCTCAATGGGTGACATGTCCGGTGAGTTTGCTGGCCATGCAAGAACTGGGATGTTTTCAGCTTCCAGGAATTGTGTACAGATCCTTGCAACATGGGGCCGTGCATTATCATGCTGCAACATGAGGTGATGGCTGTGGATGAATGGCACAACAATGGGCCTCAGGATTTCGTCATGGTATCTCTGTGCATTCAAATTGCCATCAATAAAATGCACCTGTGTTCGTTGTCCATAGCATACGCCTGCCCATACCATAAACCCCACCGCCACCATGGGCCACTCAATCCACAAAGTTGACATCAGCAAACCGGGGTCTCGGCGGGCGGTGGTGGCACAAGACGCCATACACGCTGTCTGCCATCTACCCTGTACAGTGAAAACCTGGACTCATCCGTGAAGAGAACACCTCTCCAAAGTGCCAGACGCCATCGAATTTGAGCATTTGTCCACTCAAGTCGGTTATGACGACGAAGTGCAGTCAGGTCGAGACCCGATGAGGACGTCTAGCATGCAGATGAGCTTCCCTGAGACTGTTTCTGACAGTTTATGCAGAAATTCTTTGGTTATGCAAGCCGATTGTTGCAGCAGCTGCAAATGTGGCTGGTCTCAGACGATCTTGGAGGTGAAGATGCTGGATGTGGAGGTCCTGGGCTGGTGTGGTTACACGTGGTCTGCGGTTGTGAGGTCGGTTGGATGTTCTGCCAAATTCTCTGAAATGCCTTTGTAGACGGCTTATGGTAGAGAAATTAACTTTCAATTCATGGGCAACAGCTCTGGTTGACATTCCTGCATTCAGCATGCCAATTGCACGCTCCCTCGAAACTTGCGACGTTTGTGGCATTGTGCTGTGTGATAAAACTGCACATTTTAGAGTGGCCTTTTATTGTGGCCAGCCTAAGGCACACCTGTGCAATAATCATGCTGTCTAATCAGCATCCTGATATGCCACACCTGTGAGGTGGATGGATTATCTCGGCAAAGGAGAAGTGCTCACTAACACAGATTTAGACAGATCTGTGAACAATATTTGAGAGAAATAGGCTTTTTGTGTACATAGAAAAAGTCTTAGATCTTTAAGTTCAGCTCATGAAAAATGTGGGCAAAAACAAAAGTTGCGTTTATAATTTTGTTCAGTGTGCTAACATTCACAGTGATAAATAAGGTATCTTGTCTATGTGAAGTCAAAGAACTCACACTGGCTTAAGACTGAAAGAGCTCTTGTCACAGCAGTTCTTGTGATGATGACACTCTAAATAGCAAGCATTACCATATTTTACTGACATATAGAAGTGCAGCATGAAGGAAAATTTACAACCCAGTCTATCAAAATGACGGAAAATGATTATTTGTAGTGCAGCCTCTGTTTGTAAGGGCATGAAATGTTAATGTGTTAGAGGTATTTTTTTGCTGAATTTCTACACATATGATTGCATTGTCAAGGGATAAAAATGTAGTGAATCCAAACATGTTTCTGACCTGATCAGGATATAACTGAGATGTTGGATGATTCACTGTACCAGTTATCATTTTTTGTATCTGAAGAATAGAAGTTGTTGATGTTCTCATAACAGAGATAGTCATTACAGCATTAGGTGTAATCTTGCTCTTTGTAGATTTATGGTGTGTTTATCACAATGTGTCCTGGGTTTATATGTGATGCCTCCAAAAATTCTCTCCATAAATAGTTATATCTTGGAAATCCTCTTTTTGCGAGGATGTGATTGTGTCTGTTACATTTAAAATCACCTACGAGTTTATTTGCGTGTCTGTAGTGCTGGGCGGTATACCGGTTCATACCGAATACCGGTGTTTATTTTTGTTATGATATGAATTTTTAAAATACAGCAATACCGGTGTATGTCACGTGAAAGTTCCGAAACTGAAGCTGTAGAACGTGATGACACAGAAGAACTCATCCACAATATCCACATTGACCGTCACAAATATCCACCGCCCCTGCCATCAGCTCCCGCCTCTCACACACACGAGCGCGACTTTAGCACTAGATTTAGCAACTTTCAGACCCTTTTAGCAGCTTTTTTCCATAGAATATTCATGCTGACAAACCTAGCGACTTTTTTGGATAAACCTTAGCTATGGTTTAGTTGGAAGATTTCGCCAGTGCTGTCCCGTGAACGCGAGGTCTGACTTTCCCGGAGAAGTGTCACCTCTCTCGGCGTCTGTTCTGTGCAGTGAGCGGTAGAGAAGCAGCGCATTCAGTTGACTGCAGCCGATTCGTCAATAAATGAATACAAAACAGCGTTTCCTAGCACTTTCTGATTTTTTGGAATTATAAATATGAGCGTAGTTCATCTGTTAATATCACATGCACTTTTTTTGTTTGTTGTTTTTTTTTAGTTTGTTACTCAGACGCAGGCAGTGCGCTGCATGAGACAAAAAAGTAATATAGCCAAAACAACCTCATAGCCTCTCTTTAGTTTAGATGCATGTTGATTTTATCAGCCGATGCCGCGATTATAAATGAGAGTGACTCCTGGTTAACATGTATTAAAAGGGGTCGTGTTTAGTCACTACTATGTAGTGTGGTATTTTTTGACAATGTTCACTCATGACAGTAAAATAGGGCATTTTAAGTCAATATACTGCAGTATTTCCTCTCTCAATCAGTAGAAAATATGGTTAACAGCCGGTCATGCATGAAAAAAAAATAATACCGTCATGTACCGTGAAACCGGTATAATTTTGAAAAATACTGTGATATAAATTTTTGGTCATACCGCCCAGCACTACGTGTCTGTTCCATTTCTATGTGCATGTTTATGCGTCTTTGGCCCCGCTGACCTTCATCCCTACTGGTGCCGTTGAGGTGGCTTTAAATGTGTAAAGACGTGCTCCCTGCTGCCACTCTCACTCTCAGTGCGATAACCCATGCAGCTGGGCATGGAGCTCTTCTGATGTGACCTTCAGCTCTCTCCAACCAGCCCTTATGATTCCCCTTCTGCATTTGCCTTCAATGTCACACTGATATACGCACAGTGTGAGACTCTGTGTAGAACAGCAGTCTGTGATTAAATAATTTCCTCTCTATAGGATGCTTGGCCAAGGACCCCAATAGCCTTTAATATTAATATGCAATGAGATTAGACTTACAACAGCTAAAGCTCATTTTAATGTCTCCTGCTGGCATTCCAACAAATCCATTACAGGCCAAATGGAGTGCTAGTGAGTTAAAATGAGCATGCCAAATACAACAAAGCTTTATAAAAGTGACATGTATTTTAATTTTAAAGCTCTTTATGCTTGCACTCAAGTGCCTTACATTGTCTGAATAAAGTTCATCGGATAGCTGGATCTCTAATTCAGTATTTCTAATGCACAACTTAGCTTGTAAATCTTTTCACACGAGCAATTAAGTTTTCTATATCTGGCTTTAAATGTTTAGTTGTAATTTCTATTTATGGCGGATCATTCGGGAATCTAGTGTTAAAGCAATATGTAACAGTACGTCAGCATGAGTCAGTTGGAGGGGTCCTGGTGGTCTCATTCAGTACCAGTTTTTATTGGGTACTAGTGCATCAGACCGCAGCTGCTCATTGACCCAGACAGATAATGAAAGTCTGTTTATATAGCTTTGTGCTTTAGAGAGAGAGAGCACTGCCTAAAGGCAGAGCAATTCATGAGAATACCTGCATGTGGCTGTGTGTGCAAGCACATCCAAACACAATGCTGTGTTTACATGGAATCCAGTGTTTTATTGACTTATATATTGGCTTTAAGACAGTAATACTAAAATATTTACACAAGCCACTTTAACCACTTAATATTGTTTTCATATATGCAACAATTCCCTGTTGCAGACTGGAAACGCTCATGGGTATAATGGGAATCAGTCGTATGTAGTTTGTTGCAAAATATCACAAAGACCGTAATAGAAAGTCATGGTGTTATAATTCTGCTTGATTGTGGTTATGGATCAATAAACTCATTGTTTATTCCACATTAATCTCAACTGGTCTTGCTTCGGGAGATCAAGTGATGATCCGATACGGTCTCAAGTTGTTTGGTGCAAGTAAACAAAATTGTTCTTTTATATTCAAACATCAAACTTTATTAATATTATATGAACTGCATATATCCAATGATTTTCTAAATTAGTAACATGATGCATGCTAAATAGATAAAAAACAAAAACAACAACAGCAACTTTAATTTCTCTCTCTTTAATTTTAATTTCTTGCTCTCAGCCACTGCTCAAAACACATTCTGGTCAAAACAAAGCAAGCGTATCCTTATAGTGAACTCATTTTTAGTGTTGTCTGGTACAAATTTGCTTTTAACCTGCATAATTTTATTTGCATGGTATTTGAGGATGAGTGCATTAGGACTCGACAATAAGGACTGCCCAAAGGCCTGGGGAGGACACTCGGAACAGTTGATGGATTTTTCACTGGCCAAGTGGGGCTACTGCTGTGTTGTCACGAAAGTTTATCATTTGCAGGTGTTTTTAAGCCTTAAATTTAAACATTTCAAAGCATTCAAGTGCAAGAAGACATGAAAAACAGAACTCAATTCTGTACTCGTGCGCTGTGTTCTGCATGTACAGCATGCACACAGAGAGTCGCGTCTCCGTCAACGCACAAGCCCCTAATAGAGTTCTCTTTCATGTCTTCTTGTCCTTTAATGAACAGATACACCTTGCCAGTTTGAACACAGAGCCGTGTCTCGGGCAACGCTCGGGCCCCGAGTTTCTTTCTGTGCCTCCTTGTGCTTGAATGTCAAAATACCTATCTTGGCAAGTATCCTTGACAGTCGGTTATATCTGAAGTGAACAGTAAACGACTTAGAATGAAATCAAATGTGTATCACTATATTGTACCCATTCATTGTGTCTGAAGTGACAGTGCCTAATGACAGGTGCCAGTGAAAATGTTAGAAGGGCAAGGAAAAATTTGAAGCACTGGCCCAAAAAATCCTTAGCGTTGAGCCCTGTGCATGTCATGGCCTCTTCCCTTTAGATGTGATAATGTAATGTGGATACATGGTCTTTAATGTCAACAGAAGATATGGAGAGTGTTTTCTCCTTCCTATTAAGGCTAATAAGTCTAATTATTTACACAGTTATATGGTTAGTTTCATTATTTGCATCGCATTTTTCCTTCTCTTCTCGACTATCAAAATAGATCTTTGATACGACCCACCAGTTGAAAACCACTGCCATACTAATAAGATTCTGCTGGGATTAACGTAGAGCTCAGAATAAACTGTTTACATTTTGCTTAGGATATTGCCAGTATTTGCAGTCATTTACCAGTCCACACACAGTTTTACTGGACACTTCGGTATAGCTCTTGACGTTTGAAATCGGCACATTTCAAAACCATATTTTACATCAAACGTATCATTTTATCAGTAGCGTGCATGAGGGAACTCTCACCCTTGAGAGCAGTGGTGGGTAACTCCAGACTCACTCTTTCTTTCACACATACCCTCTCTGTCTATCACACAGTGTCTCTCACTTTCCTCTGCTAACTCTCTCTCCTTTTCTTTTTTCTCTCATCTTGTCACTTTCTCGCTCTGGTCCCTTTTGACTCACCCGGTTCGAGCTGATAAGCACCTTGTCATCTCTGTCAGGCCACCCAGGTGCCGTAAAGTCCCCTTAAAGTGTAAATGCGTGTTTGTGCATGTGAGAGACTTTGTATTATCTGTGTGTGCGAGTGTGTTTGTAGCGATTCATCTCAAAACTTCTCACGGGGGTCTTTTTTGTCTTCAGGGAGTCCGAGGTGCTACTGCCACTTCACAACCTTTCTGTCCTTTCCTGAAGGCGTAATACAATCTTCCCTGCTTTCCCTGCCTACTGTGCTGAACTGCCTAAGGCAGTGGCTCTACAACTGCCACTTTGTTGTTTTAATTCTGATTATTAAACAAGTTTGAATAACAACCGAGATGAAAGCAGAAGAGTTGGCAACCTGCTGTATTAAACCTAAAGACAAACCCCCACCCCCCCTCCATTTGTAGTCTATACAGCGGCAGGCTTTTAGGACAGGAATGCCGAAGAAGAGAGAGGTGCTGCTAATTTTGTTGTCTCATCTTCAGAAAGTTGAAGCGCTGTGAAAAATCGCATCGCAATCTTACATTCTACCCTTCAGAAGACAGGAGTGACATTTGAATAATTCTAATCAATGCCACATCATCGTTCCCCGCTGAGTTTAGAGAATGCTCGTGTCACTCAGAGTAATTTGCGTCACTTGGGGTTAGCGACGGCTGACTTTTTATTCCGCCTCTCCTCGGGGGCCCTTCCGTACAGCCTGCGACGCTGACTTGATTCTTCTACTCCACTGGAGAATTCGATACCGCTAAATTATAAACCATATAGAATTATGCGCCGTAATGCGAAGAACAAATACTCTCTGTTTACTTTCCTTGACGAGTCTGATGGGATGTGCTGCGGGGGCATGACGGCATCATGGTTATATGACAGCGGGTGGGAAGTTACAGGTCTGTTTAGGGGAATAAACTCCAATCAGTGCTCGCCTCAATATCTCGCAGGGGGGAGCGAACGCAAGCGTAGGGAGCGGGGGTAATTTGTTTTTTTTTTTTTTTTTTTCGTTTTTGGGGGGGCAGGGGATGGGTTTGCATTCGACTGTGTGCGTATGCAAAATCCATCTAGTCGGTGTTGACAGTGCCCTGCCAGATTACATCCTCACTTGAGATTTGTTTGTGTATGTCTTTCAATAGATGGAGGGGGTAATTCGTCATCTCAATTGAGTTTTTAATGATGTCAGTTGAGATAAACTCTGATTGGACAATTAATATGATGCATCAGGGAGCATGTCGGAAATGTATGCCATGTTGATCTCATCATTAAATTTATTAAGTTTGAAAATGGACAGGTATAGCTCACACTTATATACTTTTTAATGACTTTTTACAGGCTGTGACATCTGTGAAGTCCATTTTATAAGGGGGTTGGATTATAGCCAGATTTAAGTAAGGCAGACATGTTTTCGTAGCCAGATTTATGAGGACACATGCAAAAACTTTATGAAGAATGAGAAGGGAGGGCATTAATTTATTAATTTGCCGATTCATTTGCTGAGATTACTGAGAATGTCACTAAATATAAATAATTGTTCAGACAGATTAGGGGTCTTTTGCATATGTTGTATGTGTTTAAATACAACTTTGACTTTTTATGCTGATTTTGAAAGACATTTATACTTTTATTCAGACAGGATGCATTAAATTGATCAAAAGTGACAAAGACATTTTTTAATGTTATAAAAGATTTATTTTATTATTTTTTTCTCTTTTTTAATTGTTGCTTAAGAAAGAAAATCGTATATTTGAATAAGGTCTCTCTTTTTTTTTTTTTGCCTTTTTACTTAATTAATCCTTCATCAGAGGCTAGACATGCCATTTTAAAATGTATCAAAATAGTAAAACTGTTGTTTTAAATTGTAATAAAATTTCACAATATTGAAGACTTTTTTCAGAAACAGTAAGCACATCTTATTGACCCTAAACTTTTGAACTGTCGTGTACATATACTATTGTTCATTATTTAATGCTCATAACAATTTAATGTAAATGTTAAATTTGTATAAGGATATGTAGAATTCAACATTAACCTAAGTTGATAAATGCTGTAAAAATCCCATGAAATATGTTAGCTGCTACATGAACTATTGATAATGAATGATTATAATGAATGACAACCTTGCTGTAAAGTGTTTCTGTTATTTGTGACAGTGTATTGAATAACACCTAGTGTTATAGGCATGGACTGGTTGTGTAATGTGATTGCGCCCCATTTTTAGCAGGATGTAGGAGTGCTCCACTCTCTTTCTGGCAACAGCATCTGCGCTACGGTTACTCTTCTTTTGCATTAGGGCGATGGGGATCAGCTGACTGTGGCATTTGAACATGTACTTTTGACAGAGATGCTAGGTAGCACCATTTGATAGTGGGTTGGTAGATGTGTGAGCTCTGGCTTACTGTCTCTGATGATGGACGATTAAAGACAGTGCAGAGAGTGGGAATAGAACCCAAAAATAGGCGCATTGTTTGGTTTGTTCTCTGAACAAAAGGAGAACAGCTGTAGACGCCCCTTTGCTGTGAATATTTCATGAAGGCTTATAGCTTGGCTCTAGCACTGGTACCCTGTTTAGCACAGGGGGTTGCCTAGCCGACGACAAGCAGAGCCTTTTTACCTATTTTTACCTGCTTTACTATTTTAGAGAATCGCAAGTCCAGTGAACCTTGAAAAATTGGCTTTTGGAAGGCCACAGAAGGAACTACACAAGAAACAAGTAGTTTATTTTCATTCTTGAAATACTTGAATAATAATACCAAATCCACACTCAAATCCAGCTTAATTTAATCTTTATTTTTCCTGAAGGGATCTTAATGGTGCCCATATCCCAATATTTAAATCCGTCAAAATTCTTTAACTGCTCTTAATATGTATACTTCAAGGCACTGGTTTTCATGGTGCCCACTAGGGGGCCTCTGCAAGCTTCTGGGGGACCCAAAATACATCTTAAAATGATTTGTTACCAATCCTAATTAAAGTTTTAAAAATTATTTTTATTATATCTTAGTTGAGAAAATGGATATTGTCTAGGACACGGTGAAGATGAAGTCTGTAAATTTTGCATGTTTAATATTTCTACCAGTTTAAAAAAAGTTTTTGCGGTTCTGCTTTTTGTCACTAGTGTTTACACACTTCAACTTTTAGTGCCTTTGTATGCTAATAGATGGCTCTGTCTTTTGTGTAATATGTACGTCACTGAATCTACTGAGGCCTGGACATGCTTTGCCCTCTGCAGATCTAGTAAGCACTCTTCGGTGTGTGACTCCAAGCGTGCACCTCCAGGTCATGGTTGATTATGTCTTTCAAGATTTAGCAGAAATTACTTCTAGTGTCCCAAAGGTAAGGCCGTCTAGAGAGATCTCGCCTTGTTGCTTGAATTAGTCTGTAGATCTTACCACTGACTTTCCTGTCAATATTCCTTGCCTGTGTGGTCATTCTGGAATGAATTTATAAAGAATGGCAGCAGTGGTTTTGAAAGGATCAGCTTAATCCACGGTGCTGTGTGTAATAGAATCAAGAGCTGCTGTGTGATGCCTCCTTTTTAATTGTGCAAACCAGACATGTATTTTTATATCAAAAAGCATGATTTTTTTTACTGCAATGAAGATAGGGATTGCGTGCTCAATTATACTCTGCTTTGAAGTAAATGGTTAAAATTATTTATTTGTAGTTAAGGTATAGCTAAGAGCTTCTAACCACATTATCAGCTGCTAGCGGTTTATCTCGCATGCCCAGGCATCAGAAATATGTTGCATGCGTGCAGCACCACGGACAGCGCCACTTGCTCTCTGTCCATGGTGCTGAAGCAGTACGCAACAACTTGTGCAAAGTCGGCAAATGCACTATCCTAGTATACTCACTTGTTAAACTAATGGAGAGAAGTATAAAATGGCAATTTATCTAAAGTAGTTTTGACACAGCCAAGTTGAACACGCAGAATTATAGCAGCCTTAAGCCTTTTTATTTTAATGTTTCTTTGCCCATTTACTATTTAAAACATTCATTTCATAACCCTTACTTCTGCTGTAATTCCTATGGAAATTATTTATGCAACATTAAACTATTTTTGTAAGTGCTCTTTTTCTTGAAATGTAAGCCACTTCTGATGCAGCATTTGCATGGCATTGATGTGTAAAGACGCCTTCACAATCTAGTAAAATAAATCCACGTGTTTGTGCACTGCATAAGATATCAGTCTGTTTTACACCATAATGGCCAAATTATGTTCCTCAAAACGGCTGTTATATATTACTGACCGTTTTCTCGCATTGATTTTGATTAGCCAGTCGACCTGCGCAATTCTGTCGTCCTAAAAGCAAGAGAGCATACATTGTACATAACGAACGGCACACTGTTTCTTCATTCCAAAGACTCATGCATGCGCCTTACATAAATAATAGAAATGGATAACAACCCATTTTATGAGCTACCTGCGCTTAACACTCTACCTTCGTTTCGCACGTGTACATAGGACGTTCTCGCACACAATAATGTCACAACGGCGTGCCACAACACTTCACTGCGTGTCGCCCGCACGCCTTCACACTGTTTTGTGGTAATAGTATTTTTTCACACATTTTCTCCCGTAGAATCTTTTAGACATGGCAGTGGCACAGGAGAAAAGGGGAGTTGCCGGTACACACTGCTCGATTCGTGTGTGTGCACCAAACATGCCTCATCTCGTGAGACGCAGGTGAAAGGGACTCTGAACTCGCCAGCGTCAGGCGCGTCAGTGCGCGCTTACATCCGCCTTGGCTCAGTTGGAGTTGTTCTCCGCAGTTCAGCGAGCGTGAGGCAATGCGAATTCACCTGCTGGAGCACTGTGATCACGCTGCGGGCTACCAAAGTTGATAGTTGAATAAGAAAATATGAGTTTCGACCCATAATGTTTGGAATTAAGGACACTCGGCGTTTTATGTGGATTACTGAGCGTGCAGATAAATGAGAAACATCCCCGAGCGACTGAAGCAAGAACACTGAAGGAAAGCGATGCAACACGCTCCCTTTCACCAAACCTCGCGACGAAACCGGTTTTTCTTTTTTCTTTGGGAATATATGCGCAGTGTGGAAAAGGATTTGGGAAGATGTCTGCACCTTTGGGAAGGAAAATCCAATTTCGATAAGTAATAGGAAGGACCAGTAAGTTAAAATAGCAGACGGAGGTAATTCATACGGTCAGACTGCTGAATCCTATTTCCCTTCCAGACAAATCGGTTGCATTCTCGTGTCAAACTTGAGGAGTAGACACCATCGGAAAAAAATGGAAAGAACATCAACGGATAACGGCGATGACTTGGATTTTCAGGATGTGGGAATACAGATTTAATTTCTTGGTCTAAATGAACAAATCGATTGTCAAAATACGTAAAAGACTCAGAGTTAGCACTGAGTTTTGGCTCGTAATGTAATTGGCTGAAGACAAATCATTTTGTGGACGGTTAAGCAGAGGTTATGTAATGCACGAACAGAGAATGACATTTTCTTGTCACAGAGCTGCAAGCTGGAATTTTGCTTCAATTTGATTAGACGCTTTTTTCGTATAGGATCTTTTTTTGGAAGTCAACGTCGCTCTTTTTTTAGTGCCCTGCGGCACGCAATTTTGATGTCAGAGGAGGTAAGGCAACTCCTTATTGCAGTTAATGTTTCATGTCTCCATCCCTTTATTATAGGCTATATACACGGTTTTTTGCTCATATTTAATATTTCTGGCACTGCTGAAGTACACCCTGAAGATAGTTTTTTTTTCGGGTGAAATGCTGTTCGTTGTGAATCTTTGTGGCACATTTAGTTTCAATGCCGTTGCAGAAGTAACGCTGAGCGCTTTTGCTTCTAATTAGATTAATTCAGAATCTGTCTCGTTGAACTGATGAAATAAACACGCAAAACGCATTTTGGATCAAAGTCAAGAATACAATGCGAGGACACTTGTAAGTTTGCAGTCATGCATATTTATTTTTGGCTTACAAGATAACTTATAGAAGTAATAGAAAAGTAACCTGCCTCAAACCCAAAACTATTCAGACTGCGTTTAATTGATCTGCCTGAGTGTGCGTTATATAAGACGGACAGTCACATTTCAGCGCAACAGTTAGAATGAGGGGGGAAAAAATCGCACAAAAAATTTCACAAGTTAGATTAGCTTTGTGGCGAGACTGAGGCATTGGAAACCTGTTTATATGTGAAGCAGTGATGACAACAGGGAATGTTTCAATATATTGCTAGACCCTTTGGACACTAACACCTTTAACAAACAATATTTTTACAACCGTGTGTGTGAGCGTCAGTGCTTTGGCTCATGATCGTTTCGCCTTCCCCCCCCCCCTTTACTGCCCATCCTGACCTATAGAGCCCACCTAGTCCAGACGAAAAGCTGAGTTGTGTCACGAATCTGCGTGTTAACAGACGTTCCAGGACCATTACAGCAAATCTGATCTGCTTAGAGACAAAACATTTATCAAGCTACATCATGTCTAGTGATATTGACATTTCAACTGTTGTGACCTAAGCTGTTTCACAACTGCGTTGTCACACACAAATGCTATACTGTAATCATTTTCTTATTTAATTCATGGTTTCCCGTAAACCCCCTTATTCACCTATAATAAAAGTAATTCATACTTTTTTACTTTTACTTTTAACAGTACTTTTTAACAGTAAAAAAATACAATGTAAGGTAACTTGCAGTTAACTAAATATATGATTTTAATGAAGCATTTTACTTTTTTTGTTTTGTTAACATGGCAGTATTTACATTCAAATATTGTTATATTATATTGTTATAGTATTGTTGTGGAAGTCAGTTGCCTTATTAAAAGGGCATTCCCACAATATTTGCAATAACAATCACATTTGTTTGATTTTATTTTTAAAAAAGTTACTTTCCATTTTTTGATAATTAGATATGATGGCCTGTTTTATTTAACCTTTTTTGTTTTGTTTAGCATTATTTAAGCATCGTTCCACAGTTGCTGGAGAGACAGGTTTTATGAGCAAGTCATGTGACCCTTCGATTATCATACACAGTACTTTTACAGCTAAAAAACAAGATCAGTTTTTTTTTTTTTTTTTTATCTTTTTTTTTATCTTCTTTTTTTTTTTTTATTTTTTTTTTATTTTTTATTTTTTTTTTTTTTTTTTTTTTTTTTCTTTTTTTTTTTTTTTTTTTTTTTTTTTTTTTTTTATTTTTTTATTTTTTTTTATATTTTTCTTGTTGGTATTTTCATTATTCATTATATTTCATTACTAACATACGTATAGGCGTCTAGTTAATATATGATACAACCACCAAATGGCTCCGGCCTCCTGATTAGTGCCTTTTGACATTGTCATTGCATTTATTTTTATTTTGTATTGTAAAGTTCTGTCAGCAACAGCTTCCAGTGTATTTCTGGTAAATTTAGCAATTTGTTGTTTCATAGTGGCTGTCATATATTGAATTGTGGCTGTCACAGGGTTGATGTTTCTGAATCAATCACTATTTTTGTAAAACTGTTAGTATAGCTTGATCAGATATGAACAGATAACATAGGAACATGATCTCATTTCCAAATTATCATTGGCCCGTAAATTATTATTGCAGTAATATTTCATCAGTGGACATCAAGACTACGACACAGAATATTTTAGCTGATCCGGTTATGCTTGAGGTCCCATCACTCTTTAGCAATGATTTATGTATAAAATCATGGCTTAGACAGATTTGGTTTATACACATACAGCCAGATTACTCATTAAAAAGGCTGCATCCCCACCAGTCCTGGTATTACATTTTACTCAGTGCTGATAATATATTAAATATATGCCATGTGGTAGGTTATAGGATTTATGCATGCATGGATAATGGGAGACAATGAGGAAGACAGAGGGATACTGTGCCAGAAACGGATGTTGAAAGGGGTTGTTGAGCATGTAGGGCGGCTTAGGGTTTGCAGAGCAGGCTGCCGATACCATATAAGAGAGAACAAAAGAGTGTGTGATAATCTAACAGCCAATAAGGACTGGCAGAGGCAAGACGAGAGGGAGGTAATGAGGAGGACCTACTTGAGTGCTCTTCACTTTGTAAAGTCTGCCATCACTGCACACAAATATACACAAGTGTACGCTCACTGCAGGGTCTTTTACTTCAGTCAGGTGCTCTTCAGCTTTCTCAGAGAAAGTGACTCCGGACAAGTCACTACTCCAGAGTCCAGCCACGCCTGATCTCCTACCCAAACCAAACAACACTGCAGAATTCCCTCATGGCCGTGTAGTTGTTGTGCAAGTTGTTATTATTACACAAAGCACATTCTGTATTACCTGGAAGAGATGTCTAGTGTTTAAGATGGATTAATACCACATTTCTGGTCAATGGGCTGCTACGCCTGGCACATTGGAATCTGAATTCCCCAGCGACAGTAAATTCATAAAAGCACTGTTTCAGCGCCGCTCCTGCTCTATGTTGTGTTGTTGCTGAGGGTTTTAATAACTGAGTGAAATTCCCAAGGATCTTTAGAACTCATTAGCTGTTCATGGCTAGAAAGGCTGGTTGTGTTTGTTGTTGAGTTGTCAGGATGTGTGTATATGTGTCCTCCAGCGTGGCCCACACTATCAGTGCTGCTGTCTGTCTGCACTCACACCTGCTGGAAATTCAGCAGTGCCTCGGGCTGTCGTGAGGAGGAGGTAGTCGCCTGTGCTTCTGTGAGCTGCATTATGGAAACTGTGAAACCAAGTCCAGACAGATTTATTTTGTTTGTTTGTGTTTTGAGCATTTCAAAGGCAATAGAAAAATAATCTGTAATTTGCATTACTGTTACAGGGTTAGCACGGCATTATAAAGAATATATTTTTTAACATGAGAGAGAATGAGAAGAGCATAATCAATCAATCCATATTATTTTAAATTGTATTTAAATAATGTAAAATACATAATAATATAATATACTAAAAAACGAAAAAAGAGATTTTTATATGATAAGATTTTTTATCTGATCTCAGGCCGAGCTCACACTCAAGAGATATTTATAGCCTGCGCCTGTTGCGGGCAGTGTTGTTAAATTTATTTGCCCTGCACCAACATTTTTCAAAGCAGCCCTCCTGCCAACAAAAAAATGTTAGCCCGTACATTGTGTTTGCAGCCATGTATCTTGGATTAATGTAATAAGTAGACTTATATGAAACCAACATTTTTTTGATACAAAGTTAGAATTTTACAAATCTCAATTCAATTCCAATTGCATCCCATCGTCAGCAAAAAAAAACAATGTACTAATAAATTAGGGGAAAAAAATCTCAAACCGTTGTTATAAAGCCAAGTAAATACCGGATTGCCCTCCGAATATAAGACGACCATGATTATAAGACGACCCCCCTTTTTCCAGATGTACCTTTTTGAAAAAGGCTTTTTAAAAAACAAATCTAGTTTTTTCTCAGTAAAACACATTTTGACTTCAATTATTTTCATATCGCATATTTTTCCTATTTTAATTTTAGTTTTGAATGTATGGTAAATACTGGTAAAATGTACCAACAATCACAATTAAAAAATATACACTTTTTGATATACCAAAAAAAAAAAAAAAAAGGTAGCCCCTCTGAATTAGGACATTTAGGCTATCCATCTAATAGTAGCCTACCAAAATCGTATTAACAGTAGAAGTTAAATCTTACTGTATTCTTCAAATCTGGATACTGTCTTACGTTTTAAAACCACAAAGAGAGTTTGGTCCCATCAGGCTAAAGTGACAGTAACAACTCATGCAGCTGTAAGCTTTTCTCTTTCTTTAGTTTTTACTCGAGATCTTTACAACACACATTACATTACATATTTCATGGCACACTAGTTTTATGCATATTTGGCGCCACCTATTGTTGTGGGTGTAGTATATGACATGTCAAGTCTAGACCCTGAATATAAGACGACCGCCGATTTTTTCCAGATGTATTTTTTTTTTTTTTTTTTTTTTTTTTTCTAGAAAAAAACATTGTCGTATATTTTGGAGCCTGTCAATACGCGGACTTAAGAACAAATGAACAAATTACAAGCAATAGCACAAATAAATAAATAGAACAACAATTAAACAATGCTTTAGGTTTGTATGTGTTCAGGTGCAGAAATTGAATAATCAAATGGAAAATAAACTTAAAATTGTAAAAAAAAAAAAAAGTTCACTTAAGACATAACCAATTTTTTTTGAGGATACGTGGCAAGACAAGTATTTTGACATATTTTTGTCTGTATTTGTCCATAAAGAAGCTCAGCTCGGGGCCCGCACATTGCTAGAGATGCAGCTCTCTGTGTGCGCACTGTGCTCATAGAACACACTGAATTGAGTTATTATTTGCATCTTCTTGCACTTAAATGCTTTAAAATAGTTTAAAAGTTCAAATTGGCAAGGTGTATTTGCCCGTTTAAGTGCAAAAAGATGCAAAAGAGAACTTGATTCGTAGTTTGTGTGTTGTCTTTATGCGTTTGAATGCTTTAAAATCACTTGAATGTTTACGCACATTGCGCCTCACCCGGCCCATGCCAACCACTGCCAAATGCTAAACTTCCAGTGCGAATTCTTGCCAGAAGCACAAATTCCTCAACTGTCCCGAGCGTCTTTCACACTGGCCATATTTTTTTGTATTTATTTATTGTACTTCTAACAATTGAATTTTCACCGTTGCCAGTTCATTTCCATATAAAATAATGAGATTGTAATCTTAGTTTTGAATGTTTAGCACAGTCTAGAAAGCATGCCTCTGCCTGTATCCTCTTCTTTTTTTTTTTTTTTTCTAATCTCTTAGCTTGTCGATGGTAGGATTAGTGCTGTGTTTAGCTGCAAAATCTGTGAACCAAATCACACCCTTCTCTTTCTTAACTGCTCCTAATAGATCGAATTAGGAGGCAGCAAATGTGAAATATTCCTCATGGCCACCAGCTGTTTACTCTGGAAAGTAGACAGCACACTCTGCATACAGAGCAGCTGCAGGTGCTGCTAGAGGACCTTAGTGAGAACACTGACATCATCTGCCTTCATCCAACTGTGGAGGGCACAAGATCCCTAGCTGCCCTCGCGCCAATCAATTGTACCAGTCTGCTTTTATTTTTCCTTGCAAATTATTTTGGGTTAACCTAAATTGGGCATTGCAGCTCCACATAACTGGCGATTTTGTGAGGAAAGCTATGGTTATTGAGGTCTAAAAATGGTCAGATTTAATTGCTGAAAATTGCTAAAAAAAAAAAAAGTGAACAGAAGTTATTTTTAATTAGAGTTGATGATTTGTAGTTGCATGAGGAAGTGTTCGTAGGTGGAGTTCACTATGTGGCAAAGTTATGCAAATGAGCAGTGATGTGATGTTGAGACTACCAATAGGAGTGCAGATAGTGGATCATGCATGGTCTGTCTCCTGTGACATACTGTAGTGAGTGTAGGTAAGATGGAGGAGACGTTAATGTTACTGTGAGTGATTTCTCTGTTCTATATGATTTGTCTCTGCCCACATGTAGCAATATTTTTTTTAGAGTTGTGTGGAAAATGGTCTGAGTTGACAGCATTTTACATGACTTGTGTTCATACATTGATAATCGTTCATCATTCTTATGAAATGTTCTATTCACTGTTGTAGTTTATATACAAAATCTTTCCTTTGCAGAATGTTAATTTTTAGCAGTCCATTGAAAGCCCATTGATTTAAAAATGAAATTAGATCTTATATTTACTTAGGTTTACATGAACTGTAGTCATAAGTGTTATTTACCATTTTACTTCCCCACCGCTTTTTTGCCATGGATTGTGTCTTCACCACTTTATGAAGTAGTTTGCAGCAGGAATGCATGTAATAGAGGAAGAACCCCCAATTTGTTACGCTGGACCTTATTTTGTTTGTGTGTGTAATAAGGAGCAGTGATCCAAATAATTTTTTTAAAGAATAATCATTGTGGTTGTCCTCAGCATGGAAAAGCAAAAGTGGAAACATTCCCTCAGAAACATGCTCAACTGTAATACCTTTCATGCAAAAACCCCAAATAGTAACTGATTTGACAAAATTCCTGTGACCAACAGTGGATGATGCAGAGATTCAAATTTAAATATGTCCCAAGCACATAATTGAGAAAAAAAAGAAAACTGTATGTAATAAATATGCTTAGTGGTGTCACAAAATAGGGGTGTCGCACACCGGATGAGAAGAGCAGCGCCGCGCTGAGGCGTCTAGGACAACTCACAGGTATTGCAAACTGGACATGTCATGTTCAGTTCAAGACAACAGTCCAAAACAATCCAATCATCTAACAGGCAAACGTTCACATCAGTGAACAAAGTGGAGTTGATGAGTTTGACCTTCAGTGTTTGAAAAATCAGAGCAAATGGAAAGAGACAGCGCTATATATTATTATAGCTCTCTAGAGAAAAAAAGAATTATACAACTTTTGTTCAAGATCCATGAAAGAAACAATGTTAGTTTGCTAGAAAAAATACACATACACATCTTCCAGCCTAATGAAGGTCGTGATACAACCTTAACAATAATATTATACGACAACTAAATAATGCACCAAATAATTAATGGAAAAATTCCCTGAATCGTACTTGACCCCGCCATGAAAACATGTTTTTTCCAATTAAAAATAAAGGCACTGCACTGCACTTTTAGTCCCCATTTTGTTGACCCCACTATTAGTTGGCATAGTCGTTACCTTAACTCTGTTTCCACCTCATAGGAACATAACAAGACCCAGTGACACAGTGTGTAGCTACTACTGCTGTTGAAAAAAATCAAAGATGACAGACAAAAGAGAGACACTCTACTCACAGTCGAAGAAGTTTGCTCGGCAGTGTGAAAGTTTCTTTGGATTCTGTAAAAAAAGATGGAGGAAGCAGCCACCGAAAAGGCACAATCTCCATTCGTTTTCAACCGTGATTTTGGCACATTTAAGAGGCAACTCTGAGACAATCTTAAAGGTCTAGCAGCGTAATGATGCTGTGACATGCTAGAGATATATTCTGGAGCAAGTCCATGTAAACCATGTTAACAAAACCTCATATTGCACTCTAAAATCAACAGGAAGCCAGTGCAGAGAAGCCAGTACCAGTTCAAACAAGCTGCCATGCTTAAAAACATACCTAACCAGCATAAGCAGTTTTTTTTTCAACAGGGAGATACTGGTCCATTTTCCTTTTCGCCCGCTGCATATTGTTGCCCAACTGCCATTCATGAAAGCAAGTTTCTTAGTACCCCATAGTCCCCGAATTACAGTAATCCAATATGGATGAAATAAACAGAAAAGTAAAGATACATTTGACTGATAGCATTATTTATTTATTAATACATTTCTATAAAGTTAGCAATAATATCATTATCGTGAATTCTTTTGGCCACAATAATCATATGGTGAAAATCTGATATTGTGACAGCCCTAAGTGTGCTGTTACCATTTCATGTCCCTGATCATTTTTTTTTAAACAACGTTATGCCCCTGGCTGTTGTCAATCTCTCATATTCTCTCTCCTCATCTGGCCCTTAGTGCTATAAACTCTTATTGCTGTGTCTGTGCAGAGAAAATCTCAGCTTTATAGGAAGGCAGAGCCAAACATCCAGAAACACTGACAGAGGAACAGGACAGAAATTTTAAGTGCTCTGAGTGATCCACTCTGCTGAACTTGCTGACCGGCAGCTGTATTCCCACCTGGCTGGGGTTAATTAGATCCCCCCTCTTTAATTTCACCCTGTTAATGGGCCTCTGAGGGGGAGAAAACGCCCAGCCTCCTGCTCACCTGCTTTATAAGCCCAACAGGTCTGCTCATGTTGATTGTGGTCGGTGCAGCGACCTCACTCTATGCATTGGTAATTTAATTGTGGCTGGCGTCTTCATGCTCTGTTTTCCAAATCAATCTCAGCTATTGTAATCCAGATTCAATTAGAGACACGTGTGGAGATGTTGGTGCGTAGAGGGGCTCTGAGCGTGTGCGTACACATATGTGTATGTGGGAGGGATTAGGAGGGCATTTGTTTGTTTTCCATGGCTGTTTGTTTTGGTGGCTTCGGTTTCTCATGATACGCGGTAAGGAGTTCTGCGTTTCCCCCGCGGCTTCGACTGGTGTGATAAATGTAAAGAAATTACTCTTTATTGTCCTCTGTAGGCTCACAGACATTCCCCTAGAGGAATCATTCTCCTATGTGTCATTTCAATGGGTTTGAGAGCAAGAGACTTCAGGAATGCATGTGATCTTTATAAAGTGAATCAAGAGTATTCAGTATCTGCTGAGTTCAAGACTTCTCTCTGCACACGACCTCTATTTTACTCTTTCAACCCCTTTTTGTTTACTCCTCTCTCTCTTTAATTCAGTTATGTCCCATGTTTGCTGGTCGATAAGACATAGCCTCTTAATGCATGCAGGCATTAGTGTAGTTGACCGAGAGATGGGGTCATACTGGATCACTTACAAAATGATCTAAAATCAAAGTTCTGCTTTTGCTTTTATCTCTGTCTTTATGAAACCAATCTGCTGTAAAAACTTTAACATCATAAACATCAGAGCAATTGGTGTATCTAAACCACACACACTGTCTGAAAAACGCTTATCGATCATGTTGAGCTACGTCTAGAGGTTTGAAAGCCCATTGATTTTGCACGTTATGGGAAAAAACTGTTTTGCTAAACATACTGAATCAGTAAAAAGCTTATCTGTGAAAAGTAGTCCTAGTAGTTTTGAACCTAAACACACTTGTGCACACAATATATAGAAACATACTTCTGGCTAATCACGTTTTATTATGCATGATTATGCCTAATGAAATATTTGAATACTTTGAGGAGTTGCATTCAGCAGTTGTTGCAGTTAAAGAAATATAAATATGTGAAATGAAAAGTTTGAATCATTGCCTATATTTGTAATGGTGATATTGAGAATGCTTGATTTACATTTCTGATTCTGCAGTATTTACCCTAGTTCAAGATCAGGTAAATATGCAGTCACTTCGAAACATATACAGTGGTGTCAATGAGAATCGTAAGCAGTTTAACAGTGATGCACTAAAATGATTGTTTTTTATTTAAAATTACCAACAGATTTTATATTAGCTGAATAATTTTTACCGAAACTTTCTGTAATTGAATTTGAGTAATTAGATAATTCAGCTTGGTATGATGTTCAGGTTGTCGTGTTCTTAGGTGATACATTTAAACTAATCATCGTAAAGTTTTCTGCAAAGAGCCGCCTCTCGATATTTAATAATTTTTGGTCATGGTGGAGTGAGTCCACACTGCTGACATGTGACCTGTTGTAGCTTGTCTACATTGTGTGCATGAAACAGACCCTGAAACAGTCAAAAGTCATCAACGTGCTAATTTAAACATTTTGGTTAATAAATTCGGGCATCTAAAATGTTGTGTCCGAATCCTTTTGGTTGCTTATATTTTGGTGCATCACTATAATTAAACTAATTTAACCAAAGTTTCATAAGTGTTTGATTCACACACACAAAAGAAATCAACTCATAACGTAATATGTTTGAGAATCGGACTGCACTGGTCGTGCTGTATGTTTTAAGCTGTAGATTCAGTAGTGGTGTTGGGCTGAGTATTAGTGCAGGAAACTGTTAGATTAATTTATGGCAGTGTTCTTTTCACATCATTGGAAAAATTTATATGTGATATCCAGATTAACAGTGTTATTTGGTTATTTTTCCTTTTTCACCCTTAGCGATTTCAGTTAGACATCCCACTTTTGTATACGTTTGTCTTGTTTGGTGAAAAACCTAATCTGTTCACACTGTTAGCCAACATTATTTGAAAACATTGTGACGGCTCTGAAATGATTAGGTCATCCATCTCTCCAAGGGATTAGGCTATGAAATGTGTGCATGTTGAAGGTTTATCATTGAGGGATACGGTTTACCCCATTCTGCCTCGACTGCTTTAGTTTCTCAGTGTCTAACTCTCCCTGCCAACACTTACCATCTGTCCCCACTCAGCTGGGGAGCATCCAGCTCAGCTGTCCTGAGAGTGAGAGAGAGGGAAAGTGAAACAATGTGTGTGTGTGTGTGTGTGTGTGTGTGTGTGTGTGTGATAAAGAGAGAGAAGTACGACTTGTTTATAACAATAATATTTTCAGTATTTTATATATCCATATGGTCGGTCCAACACAAACCTTGCAACAAAATATCTAATAGACTTTTGTTATTTGTATTAACAGGCCTTTTGTGGTTCTCTATGTCCTAATTTGTCCTCTTGATGTTGTGCCAGATGTAACTTAGCAAAAACTGTGGCTGTACAGTCCTCCAACCGTGGTCCAAATAGTACATTACACCTTTTTTTTCATTTTTAAGAAGGACATTCTGTTAAGTCTAAGTGATGGCAACTTTATCATAACCCTTTCTTCCAAGATTTACTCTAATACGTTGCCAGTGGCTCTCAGAGTCGACACGAAAGCAGGTTTTTGCCCTTGGACAACGTCCAGCAACCTAACACATCCCCGTCTAGATCATAGGGTAACAATATCTACACAAATACACCAATGCAGATTTCACAGAAAAACAAACACCTCCCCTTCGTCTTTACTATAACTGAGAGAAAAGAACGAAAAGACACCCACAGGGCGCAGTTAGTCGTGTGAATCGCCACAAGTGATTAGGGAAACTGTCTAATATGCCTTCATCTCAGGGCATTCATGGTTAAATAGACCATGTTAAGTATTGCTATTTTTACAGTCCCCTTAGGGATAAGGCACCCATGAATACAAGGGACACATTCACCCCGCCTCTTTCCACCTCATTTCTTTGTCTCGGTTACTCTCTCTCTAGTTCCCTTGGTCACTCAGTAATAGGGACCGTTTACACAGGACGTGTTCTTGCATCCCTCTGTGCTGTTTCTTATTTGTTTTTCGATGTAAATGTGCTAGATAGTAGAGATGCATGATTCTCGGTAATCATAAATTTTAATTATTTATTATGATATTTTTTAATAAGTATTAATTCATTTTAAGCGATTTCTGATTAGTGATAAATATATTTAAATGATACATGTATTACTGTGCATATAACTAACATTTAGTTAATATTTTCTGACAAGTGCATGCAATATTATTTGTTATAGATCCAGAATAAGATGAGAATGGTTTCTCACTTACTTTATAGTTTAATTTTATACATCTCATTACACTTATACTGTTTTATACATCAGTATTATAATGGGAGTTCTAGCTTTGTGGCATAGCACATTTGCAGCATATATTGGGTGTTACACTGAAATCATTTACCATTGCATGCACAGCATGTATATTGCAACATGTTAAACTGCACAAAAGGTAACACTTGTCCCATTAATATATTAACTAGCATTTATAATTATGGGCGATACATTTGTTACAGTATTTTTTAAATATAACATTAGTTTATAAAAATTCAACTGTTCATTGTTAGTTCATGTTAGTGTAGGTCCATTAAATGTATTAACACACAGGTTTTGATTTTAACAATATATTCGTAAATGTTGAAATTAACAAACTATGCTTTAGAATTATTTTCATTGCTTGTTTAATGTTAATAAATCGAACATTATTGTAAAGTGTTACCACAAAAGCCCATTAAAGGGATAGTTCACCCAAAACATAAAATTCTTGTTCAGTAATTACCACCCTCATTCTTCCACCCTCTAAAAGCTTCGTTCATCTTCGGAACATAATTTAAGATATTTTTTGATGAAATCTGAGACCCTCCATAGACAGCAACACAACTAACATGTTCAAGGCCCAGAAACGTAAAAGGGAATCATTTTAAAATATCCCTGGTACAATCAGTTGGTTTCAACCAAATGTTATGAAGCTACGAGAATAATATTTATGCGCAAAGAAAACAAAAATAACGACTTAATTCAACAATTTATTCTCTTTAGTGTCAGTCTCCGACGCATGTTCACAACCTCTTTTTTTGTTTTCTTGCCGGAGAGGTCTGCATTCCCGCAGCTCTCCCGCAGGAACCGACAGGATTTTTTGCGCCGCGGGATTAAATTCCCGAATAAAATGCGGTAGCGGTCGGTAACTCTGGTGTAATTTGAACGGGAGTGGGCGGTCTAACAATATCCCGTTCCCGACGTCCATTTAGAGCAGCATATCTGCGCTTTATTCTTATTGACCACCAGTACAACTTGCGCCCAGGATGCACGCGCTGCATGCATGCTTTAAACGTCATGCGTTTTATTTGCGTGGTCTGTGCGCAGCATGTGCATAACGATGCTCAGAGCAGGCTGTACCTGTGGTAAATAATATACGGCCCTCAGACAGAACAGGCAAGTTGTCGATGAGTGACAGAGCAGAATAAAGATGGAATCAAAGTGTGGATCGCCTGTCCTTGAAGGACGTGTTTCACTCGGTTTTGATTTATATTTTTGCTACCTATAACTTTTTTAAATAAAAGATGTCGTATTTTATTTATTTCTCTGCACACTTTTCCCATCCTGTGTTAAGCAGAATAATGTCACATTAATTTTATATTTTTTCAAGAATGAATAAAAAAGCTACTAGGCTATTTTGTGTACAACCCTACACTTTTATCCTGACAATACGAATAAAAATAAGAAATACAATTTTTGTACAACATTTTTTATTTTCTCTGACACTTTTTTTTCCTACTGTGTTGCATAAAATATTAAATGAATTTTGTGTCTTATACTCTATATTGTTTATATGTGATAATTCATATAAATTCAAGTCAAAATGAATAAATTTAAGACTCTTGACAAGACGAATAAAATAACACACTTTTGTGCAGACTACACTTTTATTTGTCAGCCTATCTCTCTTTCTTTCAGTAGTGGAAATTTAAATGTGAGATTCTGTAAACGAGATCTAAATTTAGCGGGAACTGTCGGGTCGGGAAGAAAATTATTCTATGCGGACAGTGGGTGAACAAAAGAGTGAATATATAGCGGGAGCGGTTGGGTGTGCAGGATGGGCGATATGGTCCTTAAAGATATCACTAAATTTCTGATATTTATTGGATAACGATTATCAATGACGATAATTTATGGAATCCTGTTTCTTTAGAGAAAAGTATTATCTTTCTCTTTTTTTTACCCAAAATAGGGTGTTGTGATGATTACTGAGTACACACTTAATGTAATGACTGTTTAATTCATACTGGAGGCCGGAGGGCGCCTTTGCGCAGAAACTCCACATATGCATAGAAATAATGCTCCAGGAAATAGTATCCAGTGATGCTGTAGCTGAAAAAAATGCAGATTAAGAAATTTTAACTGAGGAAACCTGAGGACAATAAACATGCGATTGCACAAAATGTATGGTATCTGTGTTCTTCAAGTAATCTTGGGTATTTTTTATAAGGATAAAGTATAGTTGTATAATGCTGCTAATCGACTAGCCCTTTATCACTGTATATAATGCATAAAATAGCATGAGTCTGCCTTATCTGTGAGAACTAAAACCACGTCTGATCAAAAAAATAAGTTATTTCAAACACTCGACTATGTTATGAAGTTAGTATGGAGAAAAAGCATGTCAATAAATAAAAATATCTTTGTTGGACAACAGGTTTGTAAACGGCTCATACACATGTAAAACTGTGTCGCGCATGTGCTACTGTAGTACATTTACTCAAGTCTCTGACCGATTGTTGTCTCTGTACAGCCCTATCCAAACCTGTTCTAGATTGTAGAAGGAGCTGCTCAATTTCGCGTCTGCCTTCCTTCACGTCACTCCACACAGTCCCACACAGAAATATGTCAACAACTAAACTTTATCATTATTATCGCGGGAAGAAGAATTCTTATCGTGTGGAGAATTTTTACCAGTATATCGCAAACGATAAGATATCGCCCATCCCTAGTTGGTTTCGGAATAGAACCCTTTCGGGAGCGGACTAAAAAAACAGTCCCGCGCAGACTTCTACTTTGCACACAAGAAGTATTCTTGTAACCTCATAACATTAGAGTTAAACCACTGATGTCACATGGACTATTTTAACGATTTCCTTACTACCTTTCTGTGCCTTGAACATGGTAGTTGTGTTACTGTCTATGGAGGGTCAGAAAGCTCTCAGATTTCATCAAAAATTAATTTGTGTTCCGAAGATGAACAAGGTCTTACGGGTTTGGAACGACATGAGGGTGAGAAATTAATGACAGAATTTTCATTTTTGGGTGAACTATCCCATTAACAGGACAACTTTGAGATAAAAGAATATGGGTAAAGCAGTAATCTGCACTTTTCGTGAATAATCACAACAGCTGTAATCAAAATCTTCATTCAGTTAAGTGAATAACCTATTATGTTCTATTCCATTGTGCTGTTTTTAATGCAACACCTTGTCCCGTATGAACGCCTCCTCGTGATGTAGGGTAGCTTAACACTGTTGTATTGTGACGTAATGCTACATAACACTGTCGTTACATCAGTGAGTGAAGTCCCCAGTGTTCTCCTCTGTCATTCCCTTCTTTCACACAGCTCTGCTTCCACATCAGGTTTCAGCGTCAATATTTACTCAGCAGAAGACTAGACCCCCCCCTCAGACTTCACCCCCCGCATTGCTCAACAACAGCCCAGTCCCACTGGAGAGGCTCAGCACTGTGTGGGTGTCTGGACCATACCAAATGCGCTGGGAGAGGGGTGTCTGTAAAGCTCAGTGGGATGTTAAAGCATCAGTGCCGGCTAAGAGGCCAGCGTAAAACAATGAGATCACCTTGAAGAGGTGGATGTACCTCTGCTTTGTTAACGTGATACGCCCACTTCATCCTAAATTTGGTTTTGAGCCGAGATACAGGCACCCACAACTTCTGTTCAGTCTCTTTCTCTTCCACATTCTCCTCTTTCACAAAAGGCCTCTTGGATTTTGTGCTGACAGATATAACCATGCGTTTCTTTAGTGTTTAAGGCTGTTTGTACACAAGAGGCCTGATGCAAGAGATCAGAGGGTTAGATCAATCCATCTTCAAAGCTCAATCTAAATCGATTCATCAGAGACAACACAGCACCTGTTCATCTGAACCGCATCATGAGAGAAATGCTGCATGAAGATGAATGAATCACCTCACTTCAATAAGCGTGACGCATTTCAGTCTCATTTAAACATTTGATAGCTAATAAAACAAGCAGAACTTTCATTTCATTTGTAAGCTTAATTAACACTATAAAACTCTTATTAAAGTGGTAGATAAATTCTACCATCATTTACCCATCCTCATGTCTTCCAAAACATAAAAACCTTTTTTTCTTCCATGGAACATGAAAAGAAATGTTTTGAAGAATGTTTATGCTGCTCTTTTTTTTTATGGGACCAGCATCTGGCAAGCTGTAAAATGCACCATAAAATCATTAAAATCAAACTATGAAAAAACGGAGATTTTTATTAAATATGTTTGCATTGAAGTTTTTTTATTTTTTTTATTTTTTTTACATTTGCACATTATTTTTGTCATAATGTATTCGTAAATGTTTAAACATGCTTCAAAAATTGGCAAACATGAGGAAGAGTAAATTACAAACTTTTACTTTATCTTCTTCTTATTAGTTTGATAAAACTAAATAATTAAGACTAACATGAATGTTACATTTGTAAATCTTCATTGTTCAATTGCATCTGTGTCATCAAAAGGTAAACAGATGCAGGCTCAAGTCAATTAGCTTGAAGTTTTATTCAGTTTCTGTTTTTGTTCAATCTAAGGCGACATCCTGTTTCTCACACTCTCTGTGCTGCATGATAAATTGTTCCCATCCGGAGCTTATTTTTCCAGCACTTTATAGTCTTGCAGGCTGATAAACAGATCTTAAGAGAATTTGAGAGTTTGCCTGCTAGTGAAAACACCTTGGACAAATCACAGACTAATGTTCCCTGAGACCATACAGGACCAGAGCTGCAGCTAATCTGCTTGTGTGGGCTTTGCGCAATGATGGAACAACATTTCTGTAGGGACACGGACGTTAAATATTGATTTAAGTTGGAATTATTTTAATATGTGAGGACAAAAAGAGTGCAAAAACACAACACTAGCACAGCTATGGAAGAAATCAGTTGCCAGGGACAACTGTAAAAAAAATACAGTAGCTATTATACAAAATATTTGACAGGAGACATCACGAGATTAGGACCCGACGCAATTCGTAGATCGCAGAGATACACATTCAAAACACTTTGAAGGGGTTTTGCGAACCAGCGCTCTGGTAAAGTACTAGCTGGTCTTGTCTCGTGCAGGTTCTAGATAATCCCAATTGGGTTTTTGTCAGGCAGCATCTCTAAGCCCTTAGATTAGACATTCAGTGACTTGTGCTGCTGATGGTGTCACTTGTCAGCGCTGAATGAGAAAATTAAAGGGTACATACACTATAGAATTATGAACGCACTCCAATGAGCAAGTCTATTTTTACACCAGTTCTTATCTGATTGTTGTTTTGTGAGGCCTGCAGTCTTTTGCTTACTAGAAAGGGGAAATCAGAGATTGTTATGGAGCGAGAAAGAAGAGCATGAGTCATGCCATAGTCAGGAGAAACGGAGAAAAATGTTTCTGGTCCTTCTAACTGAGGGTACAAGCTCCGTTGATTGGTGTAATATATTCAGAGCCTATATATACTGCTACAGTTTATGGAATTACAGGGTGGTGTCTGCAAGCCCTGAGCGCTTGTAGTATGCTTACCGAGGAGGCATATAACAATGTTAGTTTTATGCTAGTATTCATGCAATAAAACTGATATAAACGGATTGTTATTGATAATTACTTGTGGAAACAAACTTTACATTAAAATATATAATGTTTTTTTTTCTATTCATATTGTATTTGTAATACATATTTAAGGCTATATACTACACATATATGTATACTATGAGTATTACTTTGTATAATATAATATTAGTGATATATTAGTTATATTATATATAGTTAAAAGAGGTATACATTTTAATTCTAAAATTTTCACTATACATTTTATTTAACTGCATTTTTAACAATTGAATTACTTTTTCCCTGTGAAGGATTCCCGATTTTGAGGTTCGTTGAGAACCTCATTTCAAATGGTCAGGAGGCCTCTCGAAGCTTTTAATTTATATATCAAGTGCTGTCCACAGTGATTACTCAGATCCACCATCCCCTAGACCAAGTTCCATAATCTATGTCTGTGTCCTGTGTCTATTCGTCTGATATCTGAAATAGACACTCCCGTATATATTCTGCCTACTATTTTCCATTTCTATCTTCATCTTTTCATTTTATTATTTATCCGCTCAGAACTTTAAATAATAACTCTATACTACTACTCATATTTTTTCTTAAATTTTACATGCTGTGTTTATTTTCACTATGACTGAATATATAATACAACAGTTCTACCCTATTATGTAAACGAAAAAGATTCTTTTGGATGTGCGATTAATCAACGACTTAAATCACAAGCTTTGAACAGCACGAATAATGTACAGTAATAAGATATATATTGATAGATATATATATATATTATATACAGATATGTATATAAAATAAAAATTAGACAACTATATACAAATATACGACGTATATATTTAGGGATGTGCGATCTCATGTATCTCCCGCCAGATACGCTACGCATCTCGTGCTCTAGCCACAGATAGGATACATTAAAGATAACATATGAAGTCCGTCCGCACGATCGCTCCGATTCCACCCCTGTTTACGAATGCAGTGCGCGATCCGATTTGATTCGATTCGAATTTTGTCAAAGCAATGTGGATGTCAGCAAATATGATGCAATGGAGAGAAGGAAAACAATAGGATACCTTTTAATGCCTCGAGGCTGTTTAATAAAACACGTACCCCCACAGAAACCAGGCTTATTTCGAGTTAGTGCTGAACTCATTGTCAATGATTGGTTCCATAAGCAAAATTTACACTAGGCCTATGTGTTCAAAGCTTAGATCACATGGTGGCAAGCTTATGCTGGGAAGGAAATCACCGGTCTCAGCAGGCTAACGGTCAGACTAAGCTGAGCTTCCTTACTGACCAATAGCACCAAGATATTACTACTGCTCTCACATATATTTTTGAACTTTTTTTTTTTTTTTACGTTTCTAGCAAGGCAGCCTTTCTCGTTGGTGTATTACAGATGTACATTTTATAGTTTTGCAGAACAGATAGCGAAACTTAGAATCAATTAGCTCTTTTAAAGCAGGGGTAATAATCTAAATTATAAAATGTTAATCGACATCGCTGAATTACAAAATTGAAAAAAAAATAAGAACAATGACTATATTTTACACGCTTAAGAAGACAAAGAACTAATTTGAAGCGTTATAATTAGTACTGCTGTAGCCTACTAGTTCCCATTGATTAACTATAGACACGATCAGCTTAAAAAGCTTGCTCTCATAAAAATCACTTTATATGTAGGTTTTAAAATTCTACAAAAGACATTTTAATGTCACACAACAAAATATTTAGCAAAATGCTAGTTACTCAGACTTATTGCGCTTCTATGTGCGCAGTGCGCTCAGGCTGTTTAGTGCCCCATGCGCGCGTAGCATGCTGCGTCGTGTCACTCGTGTATGCCTCGCCCACTCCGAGTCCATGAACAAGGAAGAGAATATGTTTGCGTGACTTTCTGAAAGTACTCCATCTGAAAAAATTTACCGGATAATGTCACGTTATGGACAGTGAGGAAAAACACAACCGTCTCAAATGTCAATTACAGAGCAGCAAATCCGATATATTCGCTTGTTTGTATGGTGGATCGATTTGATCATGATCGTACGGTGGACGAGAAGTGCTAAACAAATCACAATTCTGAAAACAAAATAACAAATTACAAACGCAAAGGCAAGTCTAAAAAACAAAATAACAATTCAGAACAACTTCGCAGGAAAAATCTACAAAACAAAATAATTCAGAAAACATTATAACAAGTCAGAAAACACAATGACAAATTCGAAAACAAAATAACAAGTCAGAAAACACGATGACAAATCCGAAAACAAATTAACAAGTCAGAAAACACAACGACAAATCAGACAAACCGGAAGAGGTAGGTATATTTTGAGACAGCACCATTGGTTTGGGATCACTCAACGCTGACTGGACGAGATATCTGTCAATCAACGTATACAGGAAAAAACAGCCGAAGAACAGCAGAGTCGTGGTAAAAAGTTCGGAGATGCTATTAAAGTAGCTCAGTTTAAATGTATTGTATGAACTGCCCTTACTTGGTGAACTATGGAATTAAAAAAAATGGCGGCTGTAAATCATCAGCTCCCGTGGAGCAGATGGATCGCGTGTGCGTTGGCTTTTTGACGCGATCGACCCTGGTTCGATCCCGCCTTTTGCCGAACTTTTTTTTCCTCCCTTTTCAAATCTCGTATAACTTCGTAAAGGCATTTATTTTCAATAAAAATTAAGGAAATAATCAAAAAGTTGAAAATAAAGTATCGGGTAGGGTTAGGGTATGTACTACAATACTGAAGTGCAGATAATTGCCACTATTTTCAACAAGTAGTATACTTGATAGTAGAAATCCTGCTATTTTAACATAGTGTAAATAAAATCTATAGCTATTTGCACTTAGTGTAAATAGCATATGATATGCCTAAAAAATACTGCTTTTTTCACTTAGTGTAAATAGAATCCATGGCTAATACGAGATTTGAAAAGGGAGAAAAAAAAAGTTTGGCAAAAGACGGGATCGAACCCGGCTCGGTCGCGTCAAAAAGCCAATGCCACACACTTATCCATCTGCGCCACTGGAGCTGATGTTCTACAGCCACTTTTAACTAAATCTAAATATACACTCCGTATTTTTTATTCCATAGTAAGGGCAATTCATACAATACATTTAAACTGAGCTACTTTAATACCATCTCAGAACTTTCTTCCACGACTCTGCTGTTCTTCGGCTGGATCTTCCCTGTATAAGTTGATTGACAGATGTCTCGTCCAGTCAGCCGGTGAGTCAATGTGCCCAAAGCCAACTGGCGCGTCTCAAACATATACTCTACCTCTTTCGGTTGTCCTGATTTGTCTTTGGTCTGACTGTTATTTTGTTTTCTGATTTGTTGTTGTGTTTTCTGAATTGTTATTGTTTTTTGACTTGCATTTGTGTTTGTAATTTGTAATTTTGTTTTCAGAATTGTGATCTGCTCTGCACTTCTCGGCCACCGGATGATGCCATTAAGGGACTGGCATTAGATATGAGTAAGCGTCCCCAAATAGAGGAGATTGGGTCAAGTTAATTTGTCATTTATGGAACCGCTTTAGCGCCGACTGAATTGTTAGGTTATTTCAGGTTTTGGACTTTAATCGCAGTTTTTCCTCGGGTCTCCGTAGTGTTGTGGTGATGCAGCAGCAGTGATGAGAGAACACCCTTGAGAAACCGTTTAGGGAGGAGAAATCAATTTACATGTAAAATACTGGTCACTTTCTAAACAATAAAAGTATACCGCATCCACTAGTAATTATACATAAATAAATAGTTTTTACCGATGCAAATATGTAAGAAACGATGCATCACGATACAAATGACAACTTGTAGCCGATGCACACTCTTTAAACCGATGCATCGCATCGTTAAATTTTTTTATGCAGAAAACTTAAATCTCAGTTGTGTCTGTACAAAATGGTTTTTAGTAAGATTGGAGAAACCTTTGATCCAAAAAAAGTGGATTATTTCTGATGGTGCACCGAGCGCAACCGCCGGAGGAATCTTCGCCATCCCTACACTATTATATATAATATATATAATGAATTATATAATATATATATATAATATACTGTATATTAGCTAGCATACCTACACTATATATAGATCCCTACATACATACCTACATAGATATCTCTTACAGTCTATATCTATCTTTATATATATCTTATCGTGAAAGTAGTTTTGCTGGCACTGATATCAACTACTGACATAGTGTATGGCATTGTGACATCCCTACTTTAAAATGTGTCCCAGGTGAAGCAGACAGGCAGAAAACAAAGGAAAAAAATAAAACAGTTAGAGGTTGAGAGAACACGAGTGAGACATGAGGTGTATAAGGAAACTATGGAAACTGTTTAGGATGTAACCGAGCGAGAGAGGGATGGGGTAAAAGAGAAAGCCTTTGAAGATGAGCAGGTGGGCTTCTGCCTTTGATACATGTAGCTGATCCTTTTCATTCGGCTCACGCCTCTTATATCTCTCTATCTGTAGACCGAGAGCTGTCTGTGACTCTAGGCTTTAGCTAAAGGCCCTGTAATGTGATCTATTGCTGGAACCTCAGGTCATACCCCATGTGTGCGGATCTGTTCCAGATGCAGCTATCTCGGGTGCATGTGCACAAGGGAGGAAGAGAGCTTTGTGATATTTCTCTTGAAGAAACAGCAGGGAGGATTCCAGGACAAAGAGGATGGAGAAACAGGGGAAAATGTAGAGAAGACGAGTGGAGTGAAATAGATAAGGTTGGAGAAAAGACTGCAAGTGCGGAAAGAACATAGGGCAGGACAAAGGCAAGTGGAAGAGGTTGAGGCAAATGCATTTTGGGTGATGGTGAAGTAAAGGTATCAGCAGCACTGCCAATAGAATAGTGTCTGTAAATGTTCAAGCATTGAAGTCCCCCTGTAATCATGAGGCAGAAAGATTTCATTCTTGGAGGCAAACATGTTCAATACTGCTGCTAAATTTAATGATGCCATTTTCCCTGACAGTTTTTCAGTTTAATATGCACATTATTGTTTGGCCTGTGATTTATGCCCAGACATGGAGTCATTTGTTTCATGTTAGTCATTACGTGTTGCTAAACCCCCTGGGCTCTGGCATTTCTCATGTACTCATGTGAAAGCCCGCAATGACTTGACTGGGAGTCTGTGTCTGTGTCTCTGTGAATGTGTATAAATTCAGCTTTGTGTTGGTGTGCAAGTGTGTGCCTGTTTAAAGGACATTTAAAGGTGGTTTAGTTGATCCGAAAAATAAAATCTTATTATTTCTCATGTTCCAGATTCGTGTGACCTTCTGTCATTCATGAAACATAGCTGAATATTTACATTTATCTTTTCCAGACAATAAAGTGAAAGAAAATGGATGCAGCCAATCTCCAAAAAGGACAAAAAGCATCATAAAAGTTGTCCATACATCTTGTCCGCAAAGCCATATGTCTGACTCTCACTTGGCACGGTTATGAGAGCAGAGAGAACCTTTGCTTTTGATATCAGTTGATTGCATCTTTATGCGCTATATTTCAATGTATGTAAAAAAGCATTCTCCACGGCAGAAATATGAATCCAGTCTCTTTACCAGATCTGTTTCGTCCAGTATCCAAATCTGTCAGCAGAATTTTGTCTGATACCCAGAACCAATAAACAGTCTCGTCTCATATACAAGATCAGTTAACAAAACAGGAGACAAATGGCGCTTTTCCAATTCGTGGTACGACTTGGCTCGGCACAGCTCAGTACGGCACGGCACGGCTTGGCTCGGCTCAATTTGCGTTTCCACTGCAGTTTAGTATCGCTTTAGAGTGGGTGGGATTATTCACATGTCATTATAGTTGTGCTGCCTCTACTGCCGCAACTCCTGAAAAACGTTTTCATTCCACGTCGCCCCATCAAGCTCTCGCTGGATCCGCTCCTCTGCTATCAACGAGAGGAACGTCTGTACTTCCTCAACAGACCAAAAAAAGGTGCGCTCGTTCAAAACAGTTGCGTTCGATCCTTCACTGGCTGTGCTGATTTAAATCTAGCGGTTCTGTTGTGTTTGTGTCGCAAGTTCAGTGATGCAGGTAGTGACGATTCTCTCCGGCCAATCAGTGATCAGTGAGTTTACACATCACGTTTTGGTAACGGTGCGGAGCACTTGGAACCTCAACCGAGGTGGTACTAAAAAAAGTGCCAGGTACTGTAGCCAGTGGAAAACTCCCCAAAAGTGAAGTTTTCATAGTTTTCATATTCATAGTTGTGTGTTTCTATGCTCAGACATAATCTGATCAGTACAAGTTAAACAAGTATTATTATACTAAACCACAAGCAATGAAAATTTATGTTTCACATTGTCCTGTAATGTTAAAAACCTTGAAATGAAAACATGCTCTTGCTCTGACTTGTGAAGACAAATATCCCTTGAAACCTCAAAATCATAGGATTAAACAAGCATTGCAAGAGCAAGGAAAATAATTAAAATGATAATGTGATTAAATTGAATAATGAAATTATTATGATTAAATTATTATAAATGAATAAACAAAGAAAATCAAACTCAACTCAGATGTATGGTCACTCTCTTGAATCAACACGCACGCACACAAAGAGATGTTGTTATTGAGAAACCTTAGATTTTTCAATAGTGTTAAAAAAAAAAAAGTCTGTTCCTCACACATCTGACAGTCCTCTCATACTTATGTTACTTTTCCACTTTTTATGGAAAAGAGCACCATGGACAATCTTCTATATTTCTCCTTTTGTATTCCATGGATATAAATAAAGTCATACAGTTTTCAAACAACATGATGATTAAATATTGACAGTGTTGTTCCTTGAACCTTACATTTGCTTACACAGGGTGATTTGTGCTATGTAGCATGGTACAGACAAATTTCAATACATGAATTTAATCCACGTATAAAACTCACTGATGATGTCCTGTACCGGAGTACTTCTGGTTGACACAAATCAATATCTGAGATTTGCATAGTAGGCAGAAGGCCAGTGCACAGTCCTGCCAAGTTGTGTTGTGTTGTATGCGCACGTGTTACAATGCCTCAAAGGCAGATAAACATGTTGGATAATGTCACTGAGGATCTGAACCACCACACTTTGCAGAGTCTCAAAGGACTTTGAGGTTTTACTGCATCGTAAAATACTTAAATGCGAGTTGATGCGTATTTGCCACAAGCAGTTTTTTAGATCCAGCATCATTCTATCTCTTACTCTTTCTGATCTGGGTGCTTGCATGAATCAGTGGTGTGTGTGTGTGTGTGTGTGTGTGCGTGTGTGTGAGTGTGCGTGCTGTGTGTGTGTGTGTGTGTGTGTGCATTTGTCGTAGAGCTTTCTGAGAAGACTGGAAGAGCATTTGACAGAAACCCATGCCTTTGATGACAAAACGTTTCCAGGATCTGGACGGTGACTTCCCACTTCCATCTTCAAATGAGAAGTATTATGCCATTTAAACTCCTAAAGGATTGGTAAAGATACCGTTGAGCGAGAGAAAATAGATGTGAGAGCAAGTGAGGTTGAACATTTAAACAAAGGACTATTGTGAGGTCTATAGATCGTGAACTGCTGAATAATGCCCATTTAGGCAACAGTTTAGCTGTTGGCTTCTGTAAGGCAGAGGAAGTGGCTGGATAGAAAAAAGAGAGATTAGTCAGATCCTCAGGCAGGGATGTAAATGCTGACAAATACAGCTTTCGCCCTGGCATCTCTGTTAGCCTCCCATCTCCAGGCCCCTGACTCAGACAAGTTTCAGGGAGAGGCGGTCATCAGCCAAAGCCATCCTGCAATGTTCCTTCATTAATTTGCTTGCTGTTTGTAGCCTAATTGTCTGGACAGCTGAAAGGCTTACTGCTGCGGCAAACATGACTCTCCTACTCATTCCGGGCCTGCGCTGCAATGCTGAGGTTCTAGCTTACTGCTGAGACGAGAGAGAGACTATTAATTCTCTGTGATTTTTATCAGTGTTAAAATACTTTCTCCTTTTCCAGCTTAATTTGCAGAGACAGCTATAAGTAATGGGGCGTTCACACTGACAGAGATTTGCAGCGACAAAGCGACTGGATATCATTCATTTTCAGTGAGAGTCTGCGATTTCTGACAAAAAAAAGTTATGCAGAGCTAGGGATGCATGGATGTTCAATTAATTAATGTTATGGCCAAGAAGAGATAGATAGCTGGTGTTGATATTCTATATACTGTTTTGTCTAAATAAATTAAAAATCAATTTTCAATGCTCCAAGTGAGGTTAGGCATCACAACATTAAAATGTCAAGTGTGAAAAATAGATAATAATTTTGAGATTTGCTGAACTTTTAAGTGAGTATTAGATGGCGGAAAAGGTAGAATGGATTGAATTTACAGCCCACACATGGACTTATTTAGCGAAAAATCACAAAAAGATTATGTATTAAAACATTTGATGGGCTCTTCTTATATGCCCTTATAATTAAACAAAAGGAGGATCACACACACTACCCGTTTTTTGAAGTTCCTAACACAATAAACTCATGCAGAAACATCTGCCTTGTTGCTAGGAGATGTATGATGAATGAAAGCAAAATCAAATATCAATATATATTTGTTCCTCCTACTGGACAGATAAATGTATGCAGCATTAAAATGCAGTGGTTGCCTCTAGTTTTAAATGGAAAGAGCACAGGAAAAGCCTTAGCTTATTTATATGAAGAGATTTCTTTCATTTGTGTTACTTATTTATTTGATGTGGATTTGTGCTCAAATTTGCTTGGTTATTTGACATAGTTTCAATTTCAAAGTTATGTTGTGGGTTTGTGGGGAGCTTTGAGATCAGTGGTCTAAACCCTTTTTTCTTTCCCGACTGGGCCCGGTACATGGTCCAAATTAGTGCAACTGTCTCACCACGGATGCTTGTTCCTTATACGCATATCATTTAAGATTATTGTCACATACAAACTATTTATTATTGTATCCGATGTTACTATAGCCTATTTAGCCTACATATTAGGATATCGGGAATATACGAGAAGCCGCGACACCTTGACGCGCGACATTGCAGGAAAAGACTTTGACTTGTGGTCCAGAGTGTTCCAGAAATTGCTCTGCATTTATCGCAATTTGGTTGAACCGGCCTAGTTATGTGCCACATAGCCATCTTATTAAAATAGATCTCGGTAATCGCGATAGAGGCGACACGCGGGGTAATAGGCTGTTTGTACTAGGTTTTTATTCATAATTCATCTGGAGAGTTCTCCGCTGGCCCAGAAGCGTTGTGTTTTTTGCCACGATATATTTTTCTGCAATTAATGATGATTGCTGCATTATAGCTTATATGGAGTGTTTTATCTGAAGTTCGGGAATTTTAACTCGAAAAATATGCTTTAAGCAGTGGTGGTTGCGAGTTGTGACGAAAGTGAAATCAACAAATAAGAAAGTTATGAAGAAAGTAAATACTATACTTCACTGATGTGCATGTGACTACTACCTTGCTTTGTATACGGTTACTGCGATGGAATTTTCCCTTATTGAGATCTTCACATTCTTTAATTTCGTATCCTATTGACCTTCCCCTAAGTGGTATATGTAGGTATTCACAAAGTCAAAATGAAAATTAGGATGCGTTTTACCTCCTAGGTGTATATGACTTTCTTCTTCAGACGAATCCAGTCGGAGTTATATAAAAAAATGTCTTTGATCTTTCAAGCTGTTTAATGCCACTCAGCGGGTGTTGCATTGCTTCAGTCCAAAAGAACTTAATAAAAATCGCCCATCCATAAAAAAAAAAGTGTCTCACACGGCTCCGAGGGGTGAGCAAAGGCCTCCTATAGCGAACTGATGCGTTTTTGTAAGAAAATTATCCACATTCAAAACATAATAATCACTTTAATATAGCTTGCGCCAGCAGTTGTACACAGAAGCAGTTCCGGGGGAATGACGTGTGAGGTCGGCTTTGCGCATTCGCCGCTCAGAAGTGACACGGATACGGAGCAGCACAAGAAGAAAAACGCAGAGGAGAGAGCAAAACAAAACACCGGTCATGAATTAATAGTACAAAACGAGGATTTGTAAAGAAGAATGTCAGAGGATTTCGATATAAGCCAAGAGGAGACTGGTTTTCCTTTGCTAAAGGAAACTTTGCTTCCTTTGATCCTGTAAACAAACGTTAGTTTTCACAAGACTCACCGGCGCATGTGCAGCACTGACATCATACTGTTCATGCTCCCGGAACTGCTTCTGTGTACAATTGCTGGCACAAGCTACATTAAAGTGATTATTACGTTTTGTATATGGATATTTTTCTTACAAAAACGTATTGATTTGCTACAGGAGGCCTTTGTTCATCCCCAGGAGCCATGTGAGACACTTTTTTTTTTATGGATGGGCGTTTTTTATTTAACTTTTTTTGGACTGATGTATGCAACACCCGCTGAGTGGCATTAAGTAGCTTGAAAGATCAAAGACAATTTTTCATATAACTCCGACGGGATTCGTCTGACAGAAGAAAGTCATATACACCTAGGATGCATGTGGGGTGAGTAAAACGCAGCTAATTTTCATTTTTGGGTGAACTAACCCTTTAATAACAAATGTGTCCATTCTGATGCTGCAGTTTTACTGACACACTAATGCGCCTCGCTGGCCTCAGGACGATCTATTGCTGGGGAAAATTGTAATATAAACTTTGCCAAGATCGGTGCGCACGCTGAGTGCGTGGCAGCGGTATGATTTGTGTATAAATGCACGACAACAGTTGACAAACAACGAAGTTTGCCACCGGTTATGGATGGAGTACTAGGGTTCATTGATCTTCAGTTATGTCCTTGCAATATCGTATTCAACGTATAATGAAAGTACTCAAAGTCCCAGAAGTTCGCATTGTACGTAACAAAAACTATCTATAGATATATTTCGGTAATGGTAGTAACATGTTTAATTCAGGTAAAGCCGCCTCTCTTGCTAGCAACTAAAATGAATTGTAAAACTGAAAGTTATTCTTTTTATTGTGTTCAGCATTGTGGGCCGCATTTGAATTTGTGGCGGGCCGCAGGTTGAGAACCACTGCTCTATAGCATTGCTGTTGAAGAGTAATTAGCAGGTGAAGTGGAGTTAATAAAATGTATCATGAGCATTGTAATGTTTGAAGCAGATGTCATAAATGTGAGTAGATTTTAAAATAACAAATGCAGTGCTGAAAAGGGGCGGAGCTACATAAGGTCGATATGTTGTGCATTCTTACCAACAGTACAGAGACTCAACAACCTCCAGCAGGCACGTGCACACATAGACATAAAAGGGGGCTTGAGCACCTGCCCTTTTTCTTCCTCGAGAGAAAGTGCCCTTTTTTTCTGGGGAGTGTCTTTTTTTTTTAAATGTTGATAAATGAATATATGTATAGCTATATGTGTGTGCGTGTGCGTGTGTTTCTGTTTGCGCACAGCTTTCCCTGTCAGACTAATAAAAAATCCAAATATCAGGTCGGGTCGGGAAATGTTGAGACTGTCGGGTTCTGACGCCCCTCCGCGCAGGAGGGTGAGTGTAGCACACATTGATCGGCACATGCGCATCAGGCAGAGACCTCCCTTTCCAGTGTGCCTCGAATTTATAGCTGATTACCCAAAAGACAAAAGGCAATTATAGTTAATTTGTCTTGCTAACATCCATGACTCATGAGAGCTACATGATTCAGTTCACTGCATGATTCAGTTTATTAAAATGCATTTAGAATGATCACAAAATTCAAGATATGGGGGCAGAAATGTATATATGTATATCATTTCATATAGTTAATCAGTATCACGCGAAGACTGACGTTTTTTCCTCCAAAAAGCAGCATGATTACAAATGTGATATTGATTTTATACAGCGGTTCAATAAACAAGAATTTAATATTAAGACATTTACGTTTTAGACACAATATTGACTGTTTTTGCGCTATTTCACCAACAAATATAATTCCAATTTGCATCTCTGAGCAGCATGACCGGTGTTTCGTTCCTGAATGAATCAACCGTTTAAATGATTCGGTTCAGTCGCAATGACTCACTTGTTAACAGTGACTTGCTGCCAAATATTTTTTCCACTTGAGCCCCTGCCCCTCAAAATGTCTGTGCACGTCCCTGACCTCCAGCAATTAAATCATGTTTGAGGTTGTTTGAACGTTCAGAAGTCTAGTGTATAATGTAAGCAGAGCCCAAAATGAGCACACCAAGCACCAGCTATGAGTAACGAGTGTAAATGGCTGATATGAAGTAGCCTATTTATTGTCAGTTATAAATGTGGCACAAAGTAAATTTTGAATCCCATACATAAGTTTGGAGCTGTTTTGACTGAACAGTGGTAGACAGGAAAAGTGTTTGGAAAAGCAGTTTGAAAACATTCATTATTTTTGCAATTTCATTCAGTGCCGCTAATGGTTTAGAAATTACACACTTCACCTTTAAGGAATGAGGAAGGCGTATGAATGCGTAGCGCTGTCATACTAATTCAAATGTAATTAATGTGAAGTGGTTTCGGGATGACTTTGTAATAAAATGAGCTTATAAATTTGATCTGTCTGACCTACTGAATCAGTCATTCGTAGAGGAACAAAAATCAAGGTTATAGGGTTCCTGAACACATTATGTCTGTTCTTGCCGTAGAGCTCTATGCTTTCAGTATATAAAATAAGATGTGTGAGAAAGTCTGATTTACTGTGTGCCAGCCAGGAAACGCTCGCATTATGAGTGATTTTGTTATACAATTGTGTGACTGGAAAGTGCTGCTTGTGGTCTATTCACTCACCGCTACTTCCAGGAATGTACCTGTCAGCGGATTTATTGTCCCTTTTCCTTCATTCCTACATTGGAGCTACTTAGAGCTACAGCGTACCGCTATGATTTCGTCTTCCCCAACAAACTGATGCAATGCATCTTCTTGTCTGCACGAAAAACATTTCAGTACATTCATCAAAACAAAATACAATTCTTTCTCCTTTACTCATCGAATGATTCCCTGCAAAATTGTCTTAACCAAATCGTGCAATTTCCTCCTGAAATTCTGAACGGGTCTGCTGCACAGATATACCCACCAGACCAAAATAAATACAAGCTAAATTTCAGACCACACCAACAATGTCCCTTTTTTCCCTATGAGCCGTTTCATTAAATCATGTCCTGACGATATTGACGGTCCCCTAAATAGTCCCAGTCCATGTTAAACCAACCACAGTAACTGTAAACCTAACAATACTTGACTGTGCTATTTCCCGCTGTGAGTTTGCTGGTCTTACGATCTTGTCCACTCCAATCACCTGCAGATTTCCTCCCACGGGCCGCACCAACACCTGGTTGCCATGGCAACACCCTCCTAATTGGCTGACTGGACTGGACACAGTGTGATTGTTGTTGCAGTACTTCTGTCTTTGAGGAATCAGCTTTCCTAAAAGTCAGGAGTGATTTACCAATCAGTGCAATGCTGTGTGTGTTCATATTTAAGTGTCATTGGATGTGTGTTTATTAGGTGATATGTGAAGGAATGGCTTCCTTGCCATCTCTCTCTTTATCCGGAGAGCTTAAGGGACTGACAGCACCCAGTGGAATGCAGTCATTCTTTGCCTCCACAAAAGAGAGCATGAGCAGGGAACAAAGAAGGTGTTTGTGTCCCTTTCCCACCCTCTCGCCTTCACCCCCTCCTTCCTTCCCTTTCTGTCTTTAGCAGCCTCTCTTTTTTCCTCTGCAGAGGCCATTGTGCTCTTCCCGTACATGCTGGCGGTTGTCAGGAGTCCATCCTCACACGACACTGTTGACGCACTTGTACACTTTATATTTCATTTGAGCTTTTCACTAGAGAGTCGGCCCTATGTGCATTCTTAGTTGTCATGGACGCTTCTTGAATGCAGCAGAACTGGTGTGACTATCCATCAAGGTTTATTTTGTATACGCTGGTGTGATTTTATTTTTTATCCTCAACAAACATTTTCTTTTCATTAGAAGCGTTTCTTCAACTAAGGGCACTTTTGGGCTGGTGGATTTTTAGAAATTCCCTTAAAGCACACTTTTCAAACTTGCTAGTTTATTTTATTGTTTGTATCAATGGTTGTTTATAAAGTCCCCCCCCCCCCCCCCCGGCCTCCTGAACTGTGGTAATAAATCTTGCACTTGCACAATTGTCCATAAACATTTCTGGGAATAAAAAATCGTGGCTACTTTCTTTGTCTGTTAGGCAAATCATAGCTTGCAGTTCGTGTAGTCTCAAATAAGCACATTCCTGATAGTACATATTTTGTCACATGAATGTTGACATTGTGCTGGAGCGAATATGAACCCCGTGTTTTACTTCTGTTCTCAACGGTGATTTAATTTTTTCCACTCGTCTTTCGAGATCAAGTGAGTTGGGAATTCATTATCACGTGTATGTATGCGGATTGCTGCACAATTTACTTACCCTATTGAACCAGGAGACCTAAATTTATGGTAGGCTTTGCAGTCATTCTGCTTATATTATCAGATGTCGCGCAGATCATGGATTAAGTGCTGTTGGCGAATACATGGTACCTTTTATTCAAGGAAGGAAGATAGAGACAGAGATGAGTTCCACTTATTCCTTGTTGTAAATATATACTCAGTAATACGGTGTGTTAAGGAATGATCTATGAGGCGCTTTGGGCAGCAGTTTCCTGGGAAGAAGAGAAAAAAAGAACGAAGGAAAGAACAGAAGAGGAAACTGTCCTGTGTAAAAAACCTTGGTGTCATCTTTGACTCTGAGCTTAAATTTGACCGACAAATTAATGCTGTTTTTAAAAATAGCTTTTTCCATCTAAGGTCAATATCTAAGCTGAAGTCCATTCTCTCTTTTGAAGATATGGAGAAGGTTGTTCATGCTTTTGTGTCATCTCGTTTGGACTATTGTAATGTGTTGTATCTGGGTTTGAATCAGCTCTCTCTCTCTCGTTTGCAGCTTGTTCAGAACTCAGCTGCCAGACTTTTAACAAGTACAAAGGGGAGAGAGCATATTACTCCTGTGTTAATCAAACTGCATTGGTTACCTGTACGATACAGAATTCATTTCAAAGCATTGCTGTATGTTTATAAGGCTGTGCATGGTCTATCACCTGACTATGTTACGGATTTAGTTAGTGTCTGTCAATCCAGCAGATCTCTGCGCTCAAATGAACAACTACTCCTAATGGTTCCGCGATCTCGTCTAAAATGTAGAGGGGATCGTGCTTTCTCTGTGGCAGCACCTAGGCTCTGGAATGCCCTTCCTCTGTCTATTAGAACTTCTCCAACTTTGGGTGTTTTTCAGAGTTCGCTTAAAACTCATTTGTTTTCTCTAGCTTTTGTGTTAGAAATAGTTAGAAATAGAAACATGTTAGAAATAGTCCATTTCTGTCTTAGATTTTATTTTTATTTATAATTTTATTCATTATAATATAGAGGCTTTCTCACTGGAGGAACTTTTTCATAGTTCCTAAAACTATTAGCGGAAGTTCCGCTTTTGACGCTCCGTTCGCACTGCAGGAAATATTCAATTCAATTCAATTCAAGTTTATTTGTATAGCGCTTTTCACTATACAAATCGCTGCAAAGCAACTTTACAGCAAATTAAGTTTCTACAACATTTAGTAGTAGCTTATCAGTGGTGACTGTCAGTTAATGTACGGTTGCTGCATCTCAAATAAATTCAGATGTCGTGGAAAAGTTAATTTATTTCAGTAAATCAACTCAAATTGTGAAACTCATGTATTAAATAAATTAAATGCACACAACCTGAAGTAGTTTAAGTCTTTGGTTCTTTTTAATTTTTAATTTAACAAAAACCCACCAATTCACTATCTCAACAAATTAGAATATGGTGACATGCCAATCGGCTAATCAACTCAAAACACCTGCAAAGGTTTCCTGAGCCTTCAAAATGGTCTCTCAGCTTGGTTCATTAGGCTACACAATCATGGGGAAGACTGCTGATCTGACAGTTTTCCAGAAGACAATCATTGACACCCTTCAAAACAAGGGTAAGCCACAAACATTCATTGCCAAAAGAAGCTGGCTGTTCACAGAGTGCTGTATCCAAGCATGTTAACAAAAAGTTGAGTGGAAGAAAAAAGTGTGAAAGAAAAAGATGCACAACCAACCAACCGAGAGAACCGCAGCCTTATGAGGATTGTCAAGCAAAATCGATTCAAGAATTTGAGTGAACTTTGCAAGGAATGGACTGAGGCTGGGGTCAAGGCATCAAGAGCCACCACACACAGACGTGTCAAGGAATTTTGCTACATTTGTCGTATTCCTCTTGTTAAGCCACAACTGAACCACAGACAACGTCAGAGGCATCTTAACTGGGCTAAGGAGAAGAAGAACTGGACTGTGCCCAGTGGTCCAAAGTCCTCTTTTCAGAAAAGAGCAAGTTTTGTATTTCATTTGGAAAAACCAAGGTCCTAGAGTCTGGAGGAACGGTGGAGAAGCTCATAGCCCAAGTTGCTTGAAGTCCAGTGTTAAGTTTCCACTGTCTGTTATGATTTGGGGTGCAATGTCATCTGCTGGTGTTGGTCCATTGTGTTTTTGAAAACCAACGTCACTGCACCCATTTACCAAGAAATTTTGGAAGCACTTCATGCTTCCTTCTGCTGACAAACATTATGAGATGCTGATTTCATTTTCCAGCAGAACTTGGCACCTGCCCACACCGCCAAAAGCACCAAAACTTGGTTAAATTACCATGGTGTTGGTGTACCTGACTGGCCAGCAAACTCACCAGACCTGAAACCCATAGATAATCTATTGTGAATAGGAAAATGAGAAACAAGAGACCAAAAAAAAAATGCAGATGAGCTGAAGGCCATTGTCAAAGAAACCTGGGCTTCAATACCACCTCAGCAGTGCCACAAAACTGATCACCTCCATGCCACGCCAAACTGAGGCAGCAATTAAAGCAAAAGGAGCCCCTACCAAGATTGAGTACATGTACAGTAAATGAACATACTGTCCAGAAGGCCAACAATTCACTAAAAATGTTTTTGAAGTATTTTAATTTGTTGAGATAGGGAATTGGTGGGTTTTTGTTAAATATGAGCCAAAATAATCACAATTAAAAGAACCAAAGACTAAACTACTTCAGTCTGTGTGCATGAAGTTGATATACACGCGTTTTCACCAATTTTGAATCAATACCGTGGCAAAAAAACAGAGAAACAAATGGAGACATAATTAGTGTAGCTGCTGTTCTAACCAAGCAAAATTTATTTGTTTAACAAAATATGTGCATTTGATCAGATATAACTGCGATAAAAGATTATGAGATGCATTATTTGAATGCTTGGCACAAAGAATAGTGGTGAGTGTGTCTGAACCCCGAACGTTATAAGGAATGCTATTCCAGAGTTTGGGAGCCAAATACAAAAAAGCTCTACCTCCTTTAGTGGAATTTGCTATCATAGGTAATACAAGTCCATAGTTTTGCGATCTTAGGGAGTGTGATGGATTGTAGCGTGGTAGAATACTAGTTAGGTACGCAGGAGCTAACCATTAAGGGCCTTATAGGCAAGTAAAAATATTTTGTAACTGATACGAAATTTAATAGGTAGCCAGTGCAGAGAGGACTGTAATTAAACCTTGGGATTATAACGGGTTGGAGACTCTCCCTACTGGTAATAGGATCATACTTCTTGACCTGGTTCAAGGAAACTAGCTCTACTGCACTTAGGCTTTCTCCTGCTCCTGACGTTTTCGGCCCACCCACACACCCCACCCAACACACCCCCACAGGGAACTACCTGTAGCTTGTTATTGAGTAGATGCAGGACAAAACACAGCAGGAACGAGTTTTAGTTCTAGAACTCTGTTTAGGGGAAACTAAATCTAGCTCTACTTCAGCTGCTGAGGGTCTAAAAAAATGTTTATATGGGAAACTACCAGTAACGCCAAGCTACGCTGGACTGGCCCACCAACAGCGCACTACAAACAACCGGCTACCTGACCATTCTTTTAAAACCCCCACCCGCCCATCCACCGATAAGCACTCCAAAATATTTATTTCAACAAACATGGGGAAACAACGCGATTTAATGGAGTTAGCGACTGTTGGTTCTGTTATGTTCTTTTCTTAGCCTCAATGATAGTGTACAACACTGCTAACGTTTGCCTTATGTAGTTGATTTGCATTCGCCATCGTTCCAACCCACGAGCAAACGCAAGACACATTTTTTGTGCCATTTAATACCACTTCACAGCCACCATTATCACGAAACACACAACCCCAGGACACACACCCCCCCACCACCCACAGCCCTCCCCCCAACCCCCCCCCCCCCCCGTGGGGTCCTTCCATTCACTGGTTGTTGCATGTTTGTAAATTGCAGTGCCACACAACACCACTTCTAAAGGACGTTGTTGTTCGGCGACGTCAATCGTTCTGCTGCCGGTGCGAATGCAACCAGGAAAACGGCCCGAGGGAGAAATTGGTTTTTAGGAACAAATCTGCTGGCTAGCTCCTAGAACTGAGTTCTTAGAACTACGCTGTGCAAAAGCACCTTGTGTGTCTGTGAAAAGAGTTAAACAACACAAATTTAATTGTAAATAGCCTTTATAAAAAAAAAATCTTGAAACAGTTTAAATCTGTTCAATTTTATTAAAACCCCCGGGACATAAAAGTTCCAGCAGTTGAAGAACGAAACACAGTTGACAGTCGCCAGTCGTCAGCGTTTCATTTACTGAATAGAGGAAATCTTGTTTTCCTTCTCTGGACCTACTTTCATCTCCCCCTCTGCATGTGTGCTTGTCTCTTCTGCATGGCACCATCCTTCATCTTTCAGTCCTGTCCTTTTCACGAGAGAATGCTTCATTTCCAAATCCTTATTCAAAGCCAATTTCACAGCACTGGAGGAGAGGAGCAAACTGCTGACGCAGCACAGCGATAGAGGGATGACAGGAAGTGAAGAAGGAAGGAAAGGAAAGTATGGGTAGGGAGAGTGTGCAGAGTCAGGTTGAAGAGACGAAGATAATGACGTGGATGTAAATATTAATATAAGAGATTAGAGGTGGGAAGCGGAGTATGTGAGTGGAGCGACAGCAATTTCCCCTCCTCGCACAAAGAAATCAGCAATCACTCCATTCCAGATCTCTTCCGGGGTTTCCATTTCCTGCTTCTCACTTGCTTCACACTCACAGGTGGAAAAAACCACACTCATCTGCTTCATGCCAAATTGACATTTTTACATAATTTTTACATTATTAAAATGTGGGTACAACTTGCAGTTCATCATTTACTCACCTTCATGTTGTTCCAAACTTTATGTGGAACACAAAAATGTTATTTTGGACTGGGAAAAAAATGGATGAAGTCAAAGATTAGAATGATTTTTGAGTCATCTGTCTCTTAAAGTGAAATTGTTTTTGTGCAGTTTCCATACATGGAGAAATATAGCATGTTTTTCTCAACACATCGTTTTAAATTCCACATTTGACATTGATTTTCACAATGAATTTTCACAAAGCTTTTGGTAACACTTGACTAACTAAATGTTGCGCAATACATTTGTTACACTATTCATCTCTTGTCAACATTGTGTTAGCTTTCTTTTTGTTTTGCCGTTGCATTATGGGCATTTAGCAGGTGTTATGCTTGTGATAGAGCATATCGGAGCGATTAAAGCGAGAGAAAACACAGACAAAAAAAAATAAACACTCTTCGCTCCAGGCAAAATATTGCAGCTCCCCTCTCCGCACCACTTACTGTGGTAGAAAGATACTGAACAGGTTGGAGGAGAACAGACAGGGAAGCCAGAATGGATTGATTTTGCTCTAAATGTGGCAGGATGGTTAATTGAGAACGAGAGGAAAGGGAAGGTGAAAGGAAAAGAGCAGTTAGAAGAGGAAAATGTGAAGTGCCACAACTGAATCACACAAGCAGTCAGAAGCTTCTCTCCTGCATCCAGCAGCACGTGCGAGTGTGTCTGCTGCAGTCACCCCCCTTTCTGTTAAGTACACACACATCCTCTTCTCTCGCTGCCCGATTATATGCATGTTTATGTAAATCAGGTCATTTGGAAGATGCAGAGTGTTCTTCTGGGGTAGGGGCAGATGGAAGATGAGGGAAGGAAACCATTTCCTCCATTTTTTTAAAAACTGGTGTAGGAAGTTTGAGCAGTGTGAACACTGCTGTACTAACCTGCTACATCACGCTCTCATCCGGTTTTGATTCATTCTAGTGACATGAATCTTTTGAATCTGTTCGCTTAAAAATTTCGTTCAGATTCAAACACGGATTCGTTCAGTAGTTTACATTTTAGAGCCAGTAGGTGGTGATGGGGGATTTGTTCATGATATTCCAAATCCAAAAGAGTCAAGTATGATTGTAAGTCAGTGAAAACGATGTGTTCTCTCTTAAAATAATCATTTGAAAAAAATACAAATTAGTTCACAAACTAAACACAAACGTACACACTTCATTCCAGTCTGTTTTAGATTGTGTGAGTCTGTCATCCAGTTACTTTAGCCATTCCTGACTCTGACATTAAGCTGCTTTGTGATGTGGACTGTTTGGGTTTTTGTACTGAGGGAGAACTCTGGCACATTGTGTTCTCCGCAGCTAAAAGAGCTTTAAAAACTCCTTTATATCGTCGTTCGCCCTCTCACTTTTCTCTTCCTTCCTTATGTTCCTCGTTCTTTCTCTCTCAAAAGCCTAGATAGTCTATTGAAATTAGTCAATTGAAAGCTCATTTTCCATCCTCTGATTCTTTCCCTCTCATTTGCACCATCGTCTTCTCTCGCCTTCTTTTTTTCACGCGTAAGAACTGATGCACATATGCTAGCGTGGAGGCATAAAAGCATACTCTCTGCTGTCTGAACATATAACACACTAAATATGCATCGTCTATGCATTTTGCATCAGGTTTTCTTCGTAGCAGATTGCCCGACACACATGCAGTCTTTGTCAAGACAGATGCCAGGCTCATACTCTTATCATCGTCTTTAATGTCACTGTTCTTGATGTCTTGAATGCCACATTGAGTTTTGCGTAACAGCTGCTGAAAGTTTCTTTGGTTAGTTCTTTCTCATACCTGCTTTCTAATTCAAAGCAAACTGGCATATATATATATTTTTTTCTATGGACGAGTAGCTGTTTGTAATCTGTTTTCTTGTTGTTACTCTTTATAGCTCAAGCTTCTCTTCAAGCTTTGAGTTCGTGTAACGTGGCATGCATCCGTCTGTCTGGCAGATGTGCAAAAACATGCACTGCTAATCTTTAGCAGTATAGATAAAGTATATGAAATGGTAATGCATCATATCTATTTTCTTTATGCATGTTATTGATCTTATCATGCATGATTCATCCATGCATATGTTTCATTAAAAATAAATGGAGCTCATAATTTTAACCAAAATGTCTTAACTCTGATGAAATGACAGACTTCTCTGAGGTGATGATAGCCAGACTTCTTCAATCACATAGTCTGCATAAAAAATTCCCCCTTTATTATAATCCTGTGCAAGTTTGCTTTCAGATCGGCAAACAACTGATGAATTGAACAAAGTCCTGCCCTACTTTTTTTGTGCTTGCATTGGTTATAACCATAATATGGAGGAAAAGATCTGTCGCTACTTTCATTACATTGTGGCTGTAGTGGCAACAGGTGTAATTTAAAGGGGAAATCAGATACGCATTTTCCACAAGTTGGTATGATTGTTTAGGGTCTTCATGTTTGTAACATACTATGGTTAAAATTCCTCAATGATCATGTAAAACAACACCCTTTTTACCTTGTCAAAAACAGCTCTGTTCACAGCGACCTGTTTCGGTGCATGTCTCTTTAAATGTCTCCTCTCTTCCATGGGGTGGTCTTATTCAAATAGCTAGCTATCTACATAGAGACCAGCTTCAAATTGAAACAGCTCGCTGAATGACACAGTTTCAGACTCAGACAGCCCATAACAAACTGGCTGCATGTTTTCTTTTCTTTTCAGCTTTTTTAAGCTGGAGACAAGCCAGAAACCTAACTAAATGCAAAAAAAGCTGAAAGATTTTCATCCGATGTCCCCTTTAAAATCCTTTCTCCCATAGTCTACCAGATGTTAATATTAATACCATTAATAAGCCATGTGTATATTGATTTCTTTGAAATGTGTAAATTCTGTGGCTCTATCACAATATTGCATCCCGACCACCCTGACCTAGCAACACTGGCTCATCCAATCGTGCGAGTTTTAGGGTGGAACTGTCTGTATCGGGGTAGATACGGGGTGTTTTTTTTAAAAACAATCATTACTTTTGCAGTTTTGTTTTGGGATGCTAGAAAATGTTAAAGTGTAATGTAAGGACATACAATAAAAGCTTCTCACGTGTAGTGTTTTATTTTAATCTGCAAATGGAAGCGATTGCCATGTTGTCTCTTTTCGTTATCTTAGTATTTGCTGTACATTACGGAGGTGGATAGATTCTTCGTCTGAAACCGCTCTGCGGGCTAATACAGTGGGGAAAATATTTATTTGAACCCCTGCTGATTTTGTAAGTTTGCCCACTTACAAAGAAATGATCAGTTGTTTTTATGGTAGGTTTATTTTAACATATAGAGACAGAATACCAACCCCAAAAAAATCCAGAAAATACACATTATATAAAGGTTAGAAATTGATTTGCATTTCAGTGAGTGAAATAAGTATTTGATCCCCAAGCAAAACATGACTTAGTACATGGTGCAGAAACCCTTGTTGGCACAGAGGTAAGATGTTTTTTGTAGTTGGTCACCAGGTTTGCACACCTCTCAGGAGGGATTTTGATCCACTCCTCTTTACAGATCCTCTCTAAATCCTTAAGGTTTCTTGGCTGTCGTTTGGCAACTCGAAGTTTCAGCTCCCTCCACAGATTTTCTATAGGATTGAGGTCTGGAGACTGGCTAGGCCACTCCATGACCTTAATGTGCTCTTCTTGAGCCACTCCTTTGTTGCCTTAGCAGTATGTTTCGGGTCATTGTCATGCTGGAAGACCCATCCATGACCCATCTTCAGTGTTCTGGCTGAGGGAAGGAGGTTATCGTCCAGGATTTTACAGTACATGGCCCCGTCCATTTGCCCCTCAATGTGGTGAATTCGTCCTGTACCCTTAGCAGAGAAACAGCCCCAAAGCATAATGTTTACACCTCCGTGCTTGATTGTAGGGATGGTGTTCTTGGGGTCATAGTCAGCATTTCGCTCCCTCCAAACACGGCGAGTCGAGTTAATGTCAAAGAGCTCAATTTTGGTCTCATCTGACCACCGCACTTTCTCCCAAGCCTTCTCTGAATAATTTTGAACAAATGATATAAAATTTTGGCAAACTTTAAACGGGCCTGTACATGTGCCTTCTTTAACAGTGGGCGCTGCAGGTCACTGCAGAATAAGTCCATTGTTGGATGTACCAATGGTTTGCTTGGTGACTGTGGTCCCAACTGCCTTAAGATCATTAACAAGCTCCTCCCGTGTAGTTCGGGGCTGATCCCTCACCTTTCTCAAGATCATCCTTACCCCATGAGGCGAGATCTTACACGGAGCTCCAGACCGAGACCGATTGATGGTTTTGTATTTCTTCCATTTCCGAATAATCACACCAACAGTTGTCTCCCTTCTCAACAAGCTTCTTGCTGATGTCTTGTACACTCTCAGAAAAAAAGGTACAAAAGCTGTCACTGGGGCGGTACCTTTTCAAAAGGTACACTTTTGCACCTTTTAGGTACTAATATGTACACTTTAGGTACGTATCTTTAAGGAACCAATATGGACCCTTTAGGTACAAAGGTGTGTCTTTTGAAAAGGTCCCACCCCAGTGACAGATTTTGTACCTTTTTTTCTGAGAGTGTAGCCCATTCAAGCCTTGTGCAGATCTACAATCTTGTCTCTGACATCCTTTGACAGCTCTTTGGTCTTGCTCATTGTGGTGGGAGAGGTTGGAATGGAAGATACAGATTGTGTGGACAGATGTCTTATACACCTAACGAGCTGACATTAGGAGTAACTTCTTAAAGTGACAGGACTAATCTGTGCTCCACATGGGCACATAACCAGTCTGTGGGAGCCAGAAGTCTTGCTGGTTGGTAGGGGATCAAATACTTATTTTACTCACTGAAATGAAAATCAATTTCTAACCTATATAATGCATTTTTTGGGTTGATATTCTGTCTCTATCTGTTAAAATAAACATACCATAAAAATTACAGACCCTTCATTTCTTTGTAAGTGGGCAACCTTACAAAATCAGCAGGGGATCAAATAAATATTTTCCCCACTGTACTTCCTGAGCCAGCCTCAGTGCCAGCCACTTGCCAATCACACCAAGCGCCATGCCGACAGGCCTCTTGGGGCCAGGATTAGTGTACATATACTGACAGGTATAAAAAAGCTGTTATCCTGACAGCCAGGTGTGTCAATTGTAACCTTCATAGTACCAGAATCAGCATTACAGGCATTTGAATACACTCACACATTCCACTCTCTCTTATATCACTGCAGGGCCTGTAAGCAACAAACCGGGCTGGGAATTTAAAATAGTTTCTATTCAATAAATCTAGTGTCAGTGAATGTCGCATATTAGAAGAGGATTCCGAATCCGAGCTGCGCTCAATATAGATGTAACTTTAAATGTGACTGTGCTTTGGAGGCATAATGTCTTCATTACTAACTTTTTATAGGTTAGTTTCAATCTAGAAAAGGTGTATTTTGGCCTTTGAGTTAAAGTAAGTTATTTTCATTGGATAAAAAAGACACAAACCAATTCTTCAATTTTTGTCAACATTAAGTCTCTCGTCATACACATGGGTTATGGATTCAGTAAAATATAATCTGATTATTACCATAAAATAAACCTGAAAGTGTAACCAGGGCCCTAACTTCAAGAAAAGGGTCAAATATCATTCTGAAAGGGATTTATTTTGCAATAATGGCAAATAATATAGGCTTAAGAATACGGGCTAAAATAGAATGGTATTGATAATCTGCTTATTCCATGGCAGTTTACAAAATAAGTAAATAAATACATTAAAAAGTTAATCAAGACAAACTTTAATATTGGTTTGATAAAGCCTCCCCAGAAAGTTTGAAGGTTAGACATGCAATTAATAATTGATTTGAGTTTAAATATATTTTCTTATGTCATAAAGTGACAGCAGAACACTAACTAGAACAGTGTAGAAAATTAGCTCCAACAGTCAAAAATGCTGCCTAAAGGTCATTATACAAATATATTTGACCACAGATTTGACTAATCTGAACCAATTATTCCAGAAAATATATGGATATACTGTATATAACGAGATTTATATGTCAAATATGTTTCATTGCTTCCATATACGAAGCAATGCAACACTGCATATGTATTATTTTATTGCATTAGTTAATAGAAATTAATATACAAATATTTTTGTATTAGTGACTATTCTAAAGATTGTGAACTGGCTGCCAGCAGAGCTGCTTTGAGCAAAGGTTTAAATCAGGGTGAAAACATTACTGAGTTGTTTTGTTTCTTTTTGACGTGCGTTTAAATGAGGTCTGTTATTTAAGCTGCAGTCATTTCATGGCAGCCCGCTGAATTGAATGGAGCCGTGCCTCCGCTGGGCCCCATTTAAATGAGCCTGTCTCTTTCGGTATTATCTAATAAATTCACATTAACACTCCTGGACTTAGTTTCAACTCAGAATCTCTGAATGGCGAGCTCTCTGATGCTAATGCCCCTAAACAATATTGTGCAAGCCTGGCATTGCAATGTAACTGATATGTCTAATGCTGCAAAACTCTCTGGAGCCCCGATGTGACCATCTCTGAGGAAACAGGGAGGGAGAGGACAGAGACCGCTCGAAAGGGGTCTAGTGTGATCCGGGCACAGTGTGAGAAAGGGCAGGATTAGACGTGTAGAACAATTACACTCGAGATCAGACTCAAGATTATTGAGAACCATAGGCATCTTTGATATTTGTAAAGATGCCCCAGGCATATTTGTTTCGTGAAATATGGCCTAATAAGCCAACATTTGCTGATGATGGTGGACTGTGACTGCTGTCGCATGCATTGGGTTTGGTTGAAATATGACTGACGTTATAATTATCAGGGTTGAAAAAAGCTTAGCGTGCCTGTGTTTGTGCTCAGGGCTCGGCTCCCTACTGGGCTCTAACTGCAGATGGAGAATATAAACATAAATTGATGTCACTGTAATTCTTCCAAGAATTTCTGACAGACTTTTCTGGCACCCTGTGAAGGCACTAGCATCTCTGCTGCATTCATGCATTGATAATCAAAAGTGTGCAATGTTTAGAGCTCAATTATAGAGGATGCTGGTTACTTCTGCAAACACGCTAAGCAGAGAGTGTGACGTTAATCTAAAGCACAATGACAGGACAAACAGAGCCGAAACTTGCTCACGCTCCAGCAGTCAGCACTGCATTCCCATTTCACCTGTATTATTTATTCATCATTTTGAGTTATTTGGGTCCAAAAACTAATGTAACATTAACCAGCAATGTCAGTGTAGATTTGTTCTGATTTTATTCTCTCCGTCTCTCAATGGCATTATCAAGTATTGTGGCAAAACTGCTTTGCAGTATATAAAAGTAGCTGTTATCCTTAAAAAATGCTGAAAATGACAGTTAACATATGATGCCGGCCAATTTAATTTGCTTAGCACACGGCCAGAGACAAAATGACAGAGCAAGTCTTATTGCAATGCAACTTTTGAAGCTCCAAATTGAATTGTAAGGCAGCCAACAACCTTGCAATGGCAGTTTTGAGCATGTGAAAACCCAAGACTGGCCAAACATAGCTGTCAGCACAGTCAGGTACTGACTAACCTCTTAATCATAATAAAGCAGCAATTACATTCCAGAGAGTATATTATTTTACCGTTTTATGCACTTTGCTATTGTAATTAATTGTACAGAGTTTCACATACGTGCTTGTGTTGTTCATTTGTTAAGGACAGGATGACCAGGAATGCAAAGCAGGCCTATGTGTGATATCCATGTAATAATAACAATCAGACAGTTATAATGATTGCTGACAATCATTACCATGCACACCCATATGTGTGTAAGACCATTTCCATGCAGAATTACTGATGTATTTATGTTTGTATGTGTGTTTTTATGTATTTGTATGTATGCATGTGTGTTATATAAATGATGTTACCTTAAATTATACAAATTACTTGATACATTATAAATTTGACTGAAAATATTTAATGTGATTTTTTTTTTCTGAACATTGTGTCATTTCATTTATAATACAGGCTATGTTCACACAGCAGCAGAATATGGTTGTCAGTCCTGTATTTGAGTCAATAATACAGTTGCGTTCATTTAGCTTGTGTACGGGATTGACATCCACATTCTATAACTGAGCTCACAAACAAATTATCAGGACTCACAGCTGCATTTATGCATATTGTTAATACATACAGTGTTAACTGTGTATGTATGTATGTATGTGTATATCAGTGGCGTGCAGTGGTGTTTTGAAATGAGGCAGCAAATCCTCACATTTTTTAAGTGTGTTTTTTTTTTATATTTAATGTAAATTCACCGTCCCAGTCACATTTTCTTGGTTAAATAAGGCTACGTCCACTACGAATAAAATCTATATTGTATTTTTACATTAACATTGTAATTAATAGGCTATTCTATTTATTAACACCAAGTATAAATCTCATCACTTTAGTGCTTTTAAGCTTTTTATATTTGTTCCAAAATAATAACTCAAGGCAGTAACAATTTAAACAATATATTTTATTTTAAAAATAAACGTATTTTTGAATCATCAGTCATCAGAGCTCATTAAACACGGGTCACAGACACGGAGATGTACCTTTAATTTCAACAAGCTGATTGCTCACTAAAACAGATCTTTTTTTAGGCCATTTGAAGTTTGATTTTGACTTGACAATGGTGATATATAAGTGTGAGAGTTGTTTACTTACCTTACCTTACATACATATGTATGTATGTGTGTGTGTGTGCATGTGTGTGTGTAGCCTATGTTTTTTATTTATGCAAAGCGTGCTTGCCGTCTCCTGCGCTCTCTCCCTGCACAGACACATATGAAGTACAGACAGACGTGCATAGAATATTGTTGTCATCTCTGCCCAGTTATTGACTTTTAAGGTAATACAGTTTGCAACTGAAAAGTTAAATTGCATTGCTCAGTATGGAGGTGGTAATGTTGCTGTTATTAAAGCAGATAAACTTCACATTTCGCTATTAGTAGAGAGTAGAGACGCTGCTGCCGAACACTGTTGAGAGACATACAGACTCATAGTCTCTCTTTCTCTCTCACTAATCACTGAATCCCACACACCTGTTGTGAATCCATATGCACATTATTTATATCTGCTCTCAGCTGTGTATATGCACATTATTTATATCTGCTCTCAGCTGTGTTTCAGTTTTTTTCTGCCTCTTACAGTTTCACTTGTTGTACATATGTTGAAATATCTGAAATAACAAAACATTGTTTAATAGCTTTACAAAATCAGTTCTTGAACTCAAGGACAGTTAATTTGTTGATAGAATGAATCGCTGTTATAGAGGAGAGAAATTCAGACATGAGAGGCAAATAAAGAGATGGAGAAAGCCAGTCAGACACTGCGGCCTTGTTGTAGCTTTTGCTATGTAAGTGCTATCCAGGGAGAACAGTGATACAATGGCACATGCACCCTGGTCTGAAGGGATTTAAAGAGCTTTAAGTATATGTGTGTTCGTCTGGTGAAAATATCAAAAGGCTTTAATGTGTTTGACCTTTTTGCTCAAGCTACAGCCTTTACTCTCTCTCTCATGCTCACACCCTCTTTCACCCCATTCTCTCTTTTGAAATCTTTCTTTCTCACCCTCTCCTGCTTAACTTGGGGTGTTAGTGATGGCACTGACCAAGGTCAAACATGTTATAATGTGTATGGGTACAGCATACAAAAGCATCTATATATTGCACATGAGTTTCTGACAAAGACCACTATTCAGCAGAGATGCAGTATATATCAGAAGGCCATAGCAGTACTTGTCAGTGAAAGAATACTTTGATTATATAAAATATATAAGTAGCTGATATAAGATCATACACTGTATAGAATGTATAATTCCTATTTTTAATATTCACATACCTTGAATTTATAATTAAACATAAATGTATAAAATGTCTATAAGTTCATATTAAATGAACTATAGAATAAAGTTTCTGGGCAATTCAATATATATATATTCTGTCTATATATATCTATAGCTGTTAACGTAACTGATGATATTCTGAGAGTTAAACGACTTGGCACAAGCTAATTGGTTCATGCTGCATATGCAGCCAAAGAGCTTACTGCCTTGCATTTATATGGCTGACTAGCATTCACTAGAGATTCCTGCAGCGCGTTTTCAGAGTTTCTCTGAAACCCTCCAACTTCCCCAGCTCCACCTGTATAGATCTGCTACGGGCTTTTTTTATATGCTATTTGTGCAGCAGCAGTATTTCTTAATGTCATGGCACCGTATCGCCATATGCATTGGCAGTAGCAAGTTCCTGTACTTGCTTGCAGCATCAGCAGCAATAATCTACAACACTCAATACCAATTCAGCAGCAGCGTAGCAGATCTATTCTGCTAAGACCAAATACATTAACATTATCATAACCATTGCTAAAATCATCCGAGAGTTGTCATGATAGAAATATATATATAATATATATTATATATCAGACTGCTTCAGACTCGGCCTATATGGTTTACCTTGTAAATATCGCATCGGCCCGATATGAAAAATAATGCCGATATGTCTTGCCAATAAGAGAAATACGTTAACTCACATGTGCTCAGGGTGTGCTAGCGATTATATCACGTCAGCAGTGTGCATGTACAGAATGATGCGTTCGGTGTGTGATAGAGTAAACAGTAATAGCATGTGCAGTGGCAGCAGCGGCAGCCTCCGCCGGGTCCTAATGCCTGTTCGGTAAGGAGTTTAATCTGTAGGGGGCGCTGTCGCCTACTTTTAATTAAATTAAAAGTAAAATAGCCTACACAAATAACATTTAGACTGTGTTTCTGATTAAATAAAGCAGTAATTGATGTCATAAAATAATGAGTATGTTTTGATTTAAAGGTCAGAAGTTATAGCTTACATTAATAAAAATCACAAACATGACACTTGTACATTTAATAATTTTATATATACTGATTTATTCATTAATGTGTAATATGTTTTATTTTTTTAACAAATCAAAAGCTCTAAAAGATTTTCAGAACTTTTTTGCTTTAGATCATCTACAAATGATAAATCTTAAAATAAAATGTTAGGGTTAACACTGCATCTTTTGGCGCACCGATTTTCCAAGAGTCAATGTACTGTTTAAAAACGTAATATTGTTTATTTAATTCTAACAAATAAGTTCTTGTTAAAGGGGTCATATGATGCACTGCATTGTTTTCCCAACTGTTACTCCGTAATATATGGTCATACCAACGCTGGTTTGTCATACAGATAGAAGCAAAACATCATTCAAAACTGGAAAGCTTTTGCAAAATAAAGAAAACCGCTTTCTGCCGTCTCGGTTTCCTTTCCGTGAACTTTGGATCGCGTCACATTGAACCGAAATTCAGTACTTTTTTTTTTATTTCATTTTGTTAATCTGTTACTGATTTAAGTGAAATATATTTTGTGTATAGGTCTATATATTGCTTTTTATGTAGCCTATATGGTTTTATTCTGTTTTCTCCGTTCACAGAAACGCTGCAGGTGTGTGATGTGACCTTGTGTGAATCCGTGTTCTACACTGGTTTCAAACAAAAAGCTGCATATTACCTGCCATTCATTTTCACTTAAATGTAAGCCTAATGCTTGGCGGTTCATGACATATCCTCGGATAAACTTTAACGCCGGTGCATTGCCATTGCGACTTGCCTATGATGAATTTACAGCTGAGCACAGACATTTAACTCGTTGGATGCCTCAGTGTCACGTTTGCATATGCGCGTACTATGCCGTCTGACAAACTATATTTTGTACAGATTTTATTTTGTTTTGGAAAGTATTTAATTATTTTGCCCACAGAAAAATGTTGGATTATGCAACAGACATGCAACTTGTTGTCTCCATGCAGTTAATTAATAAACCATCGGTATCGGCCCTCTTCATGCGATTTCTGATATGCTGATGGCTTTAAAATAATAAAAAATCGGCCGATAAATATCCCTAAGCATCCCTAATATATATATGTTACAGGAATATTTGTATTTCAGTCAGTGAGACACTTTGAATCACAAAGCTAAATAATAAAAAATAATACACACTGTATAGATAATTAAATCAAATAAACAATAAATAAATAATGATAGCAACCTTAACCAAATGTACAGAAATGCCCTAATTCTTACTCACAACTGGCCTGAATTCAGGTAAGTATCTCAGGTAAACAACTGAAGTGAGTATTTCAGGTAAGTGATACATGAGTAAACTTTTCTATGACATACTGTAAGTGTCTTAAAATTGTTAATAAAATAAATAATCAATTGAAACAAATTATTTGGACATTAAAACAAACAGAATTTTATTAATTTAACTAACCTTGAGATTAAATGAGAGAGAGAGAGAGACAAGAGTTAGTTGTTTCCTTAACGGTCCTCTTTGTTGTCTGAGGATGTACTGCAATCGTCACGGTAACTCTACTCTCTCAACTGCCACCCAGAATTCAGAAAATGCAGCTGAACTATTCAGTGCAAACTCATCATATATTTAAGTAATTAAAATAAAACGTATATACAGTGGCAAAAAGTATTTAGTCAGCGTTAATTGTGCAAGTTCTCCCACTTAAAAGATGAGAGAGGCCTGTAATTTTCATCATAGGTATATACCTCAACTATGAGAGACAAAATTAGAAAAATTGTAAATCCCTCGGTAAAATAAGTATTTGGTCACCGACAAACAAGCAAGATTTCTGGCTCTCACAGACCTGTAACTTCCTTTTTAAGAGGCTCCTCTGTCCTCCACTGGTTACCTTTATTAATGGCATCTGTTTGAACTTGTTGTCAGTATAAAAGACACCTGTCCACGACCTCAAACAATCACACTCCAAACTCCACCATGGCCAAGACCAAAGAGCTGTCAAAGACACCAGAAACAAAATTGTAGACCTGCACCATGCTGGGAAGACTGAATCTGCAATAGGTAAGCAGCTTGGTGTGAAGAAATCAACTGGGGGAGCAATTATTAGAAAATGGAAGACATACAAGACCACTGATAATCTCCCTCGATCTGGCTCCACGCAAGATCTCACCCCGTGAGCAAAAATCCCAGAACCACACGGGGGGACCTAGTGAATGACCTGCAGAGAGCTGGGACCAAAGTAACAAAGGCTACCATCAGTAACACACTGTGCCGCCAGGGACTCAAATCCTGCAGTGGCAGACGTGTCCCCCTGCTTAAGCCAGTCCATGTCCAGGCCCATCTGAAGTTTGCTAAAGAGCATTTGGATGATCCAGAAGAGGAATGGGAGAATGTCATATGGTCAGATGAAAAAAAAATAGAACTTTTTGGTAAAAACTCCACTTGTCGTGTTTGGAGGAGAAAGAATGCTGAGTGGCATCCAAAGAACACCATACCTACTGTGAAGCATGGGGGTGGAAACATCATGCTTTGGGGCTGTTTTTTCTGCAAAGGGACCAGGACGACTGATCTGTGTAAACGAAAGAACGAATGGGGCCATGTATCCCATGTATTTTGAGTGAAAACCTCCTTCCATCGGCAAGGGCATTGAAGATGAAACGTTGCTGGGTTTTTCAGCATGACAATGATCCCAAACACACCGCCCGGTCAACGAAGGAGTGGCTTCTTAAGAAGCATTTCAAGGTCCTGGAGTAGCCTAGCCAGTCTCCAGACCTCAATCCCATAGAAAATCTGTGGAGGGAGTTGAATATCCGTGTTGCCCAGCGACAGCCCCATAACATTACTGCTCTAGAGGAGATCTGATTGGAGGAATGGGCCAAAATACCAGCACAGTGTGTGAAAACCTTGTGAAGACTTACAGAAAAATGTTTGACCTCTGTCATTGCCAATAAAGGTTATATAACAAAGTATTGAGATTAAATTGTGTTATTGACCAAATACTTATTTTCCACCATAATTTGCAAATACATTCTTTAAAATCCTACAATGTGATTTTCTGATTTTTTTTTCTCATTTTGTCTCTCCTAGTTGAGGTATACCTATGATGAAAATTACTGGCCTCTCTCATCTTTTTTAAGTGGGAGAACTTGCACAATTGTGGCTGACTAAATACTTTTCCCCCCACTGTATACAGGTGCATCTCAATAAATATATGTCGTGAAAAAATTCATTTATTTCAGTAATTCAACTAAAATTGTGAAACTCGAGTGTTTAAATAATTCAATGCACACAGACTGAAGTAGTTTAGTCTTTGGTTCTTTTAATTGTGATGATTTTGGCTCACATTTACAAAAACCCACCAATTCACTATCTAACAAATTAGAATACTTCATAAGACCAATAAAAACACATTTTTGTGAATTTTTGGCCTTCTGGAAAGTATGTTCATTTTTACTGTACATGTACTCAATACTTGGTATGGTCTCCTTTTACATGAATTACTGCATCAATGCGGCGTGGCATGGAGGTGATCAGTTTGTGGCACTGCTGAGGTGGTATTGAAGCCCAGGTTTCTTTGACAGTGGCCTTCAGTTCATCTGAATTTTTTGGTCTCTTGTTTCTCAATTTTCCTCTTGACAATACCCCATAGATTCTCTATGGGGTTCAGGTCTGGTGAGTTTGCTGGCCAGTCAAGCACACCAACACCATGGTCATTTAACCAACTTTTGGTGCTTTTGGCATTGTGGGCAGGTGCCAAATCCTGCTGGAAAATGAAATCAGCATCTTCAAAAGCTGGTCAGCAGAATGAAGCATGAAGTACTCCAACATTTCTTGGTAAACGGGTGCAATGACGTTGGTTTTCTAAAAACACAATGGACCAACACCAGCAGTTGACATTGCACCCCAAATCATTACAGGCTGTGGAAACTTAACACTGGACTTCAAGCAACTTGGGCTATGATTTTCTCCACCCTTCCTCCAGACTCTAGCACCTTGGTTTCCAAATGAAATACAAAACTTGCTCTCATCTGAAAAGAGGACTTTGGACCACTGGGCAACAGTCCAGTTTTTCTTCTCTTTAGCCCAGGTAAGACGCCTCTGACGTTTGTCTGTGGTTCAGGAGTGGCTTAAAAAGAGGAATATGACAACTTTAGCCAAATTCCTTGACACGTCTGTGTTGTGGTGGCTCTTGATGCCTTGACCCAATCATCAGTCCATTCCTTGTGAAGTTCACTAAAATTCTTGAATCAATTTTGCTTGACAACCCTCATAAGGCTGCGGTTCTCTCGGTTGGTTGTTCATCTTTTTCTTCCACATTTTTTCCTTTCACTCAACTTTCTGTTAACTTGCTTGGATACAGCGTTCTGTGAACAGCCATCTTCTTTGGCATTGAATGTTTGTGGTTTATCCTCCTTGTGAAGGGTGTCAATGATTTTCTTCTAGACAACTGTCAGATCAGCAGCCTTCCCAATAATTGTGTAGCCTAGTGAACCAAAATGAGAGACCATTTTGAAGGCTCAGGAAACCTTTGCAGGTTTTTTTGAGTTGATTAGCTGATTGGCATATGCCCATATTCTAATTTGTTGAGATAGTGAATTGGTGGGTTTTTGTATGTGAGCCAAAATCATCACATTAAAAGAACCAATACCTTGACTACTTCAGTCTGTGTGCATGTAATTTATTTAATACACGAGTTCACAATTTGAGTTTGAATTACTGAAATAAATGAACTTTTTCCACGACATTCTAATTTATTGATATGCACCTGTATTTAAATAAAAAAAATTAATATTACAAAAAAATATTTTATTTGTGAGGCCAACAATATATATATATATATATAATTAATTTACATTACATTTTTTATTATGTAAATCAAAATAATAGTCCTTAATTTGTTTATCCAGTTTTAAAAAGGTTTAAATGAAAATCTCAGATGTTCATTGTGGTCTCTATTTTTTAAAGGGCACCTATTATGCCCATTTTTACAACATGTAATATAAGTCTCAGGTGTCCCCAAATTGTGTGTGTGCAGTTTCAGCTCAAAATACCCCACAGATCATTTATTGTATCATTTTGAAAATGCCTACCTTGAGTGGAAGCAGTAAGACGCTGTTTTCGTGCATGTCTCTTTAAATGCAAATGAGCCTTTGCTTTCCAGAATAGGGCTATGTTTATAGTTTGTACCTCAGATACTCTGCCAAAAAACATCTGTTTGGTTTTGATTGTCATGTCTATTGCGCTGAAATCATGCTTTTTACAGACATCAGTTTAAACATCTGATATACGTTTTTCTGAGCGCACACATCTGAAGCGAATGCACAGAAAACGTCTGTCACACGGCATGTGAGTAATAAACAAAGTTCTCTTTCATGTCTTATTGCGCTTAAACTATCAAATACACCCAAGTTTATGCTAAAAACACGTAAGTTACAAAAACACAGTTGGTTATGTCTGTGAAGGTAAACAGCTGGGAAAGAAGTCACATGTTTATATTAGATCTGTGTATTAAATGACAGTAGCGTAATATACAGTACCTATACTGCTGTCTGCGCTGTTAATATGACCCAAACAATAAAACAACAACAGAAAATCACTCACTGACTGTGAACTGAATAACTTGTATAGATTTAAATGCTGCTTTTAAATGCTCTAGCATGAAGATATACATGGTTGTGTGTGGCTCACTCAGCGCGGGGTCTCTGCTAATGTGGCAGTGTCCGTCAACAGTCATGGGCGGGGCTTGTGAAATGTGACGCCACATTGTACAGATTCTGCGCACAGCTTGTTCTGAGACACTGCTTATGATTTATGGGGATTAAAAAAGTAGCGGGTGAATTTTTATGATTATAGTGTGGTTGTGGACACATTTATTTTTACGCATAGTGTAAAATTGTTTTTTGCATAGTATGTGCCCTTTACTAGAAAACATAGAACAGATATTAGGTACAGGTACAGTGACATAATATTTATAGACCTTAACGTGAAAATTATTAGTATGAGCCAGAGACTCTATTTTGATGTACTTTTCTATTTTAGTTTTGAGTAATATTTTATTCCCCCATGACCATTTGTAAGTGTTTAACTGTAAGGTAAAGGTGTGCTTAGGTTAAAGGTGTTTCAACGTGCAGCTGATTTAAACAGAAGCGTCAGCATGAGCTCTCAGAGGCTTCCTGCAGCTCTTAGCGTTGAATGTGAAAGTGTGTCTATTCTCCCATTAGGAGTGCTAATGTGTTTTAGTGTTAACACACAAGAGAGAGGCTTACCACAGCGCTCTCCCTGCAAGAGTGAGACGAAAGGGAGGCAAGAGCAGGAGAGGAAAGAGATTAAGACACTATGAAACTTTTGAGGAGATGATGAGAAACTCAAAATGAAGCAAATTAGCAGAGAGATTTGACAGTAAGAATTAATGTGAGATAGGCAAACAGTTTTGAAACAGCAAAAATAGTACACTGCAGTCCTGTTGTTATCCGCTCATATCCTTTCTCCTTTCTCTGATTGGCTGCAGTTGAATTTCTTGTGCTTAGCTGTATTTACAGTCAGAATGGCTGCAAATAGAGGCTTTTTAGATGTTGGCACCTCGGCATCTACTCAGGGAGAGGGGAAAAAAGGGAGAAGCTGCAAATTAGATTCAGCTCATCACCACAGCAACACTGACAGTAGGTAGATTTGGTGTTCCAGGACAAAAGGAAAGTGGCTGGTTAGATTTAATTGAAGTGAGCAGGGCTAATGGAACCTTGTGGAGTTCTGCAGGACTGAGAATCGGAGTCAGGTGAGGGATGCGACTGATGCTGCAGAAACTCATCCACGCTTCTGTCTCCTGCTTTATGAGTCACTGTGTGCAGTGAGTGAATGAACGGCAATGTAGCGCAATATGCTGCTGCATTCATTACGGATTTGGAGTTGTTTTTATTCCAGTCCTCATGAAAGCGGAGCAGATGATAGAGCGGCTCAGCGCTGGCACATGAACATAGCACCAGCACAATATGAGCAAATCGAAAGTATCTGTTTGTGTGTAGCTGGTATTTCAGGATATCTAGGCTTATAGAGAACATCAGTAGGGTTCCATCCCAATTTTCTTTATAGAGAGACAGGTTTTTAGCAATAATGTATGAATCCCTCAAGACAAACATTTAATATGCTTTGTGATTTAGGCAATAGTTCGCTTCTGCAGATCTCAAGCCAGGGACATTTTTACCATCCTTTAGAATAAAATGTGTATGATAGCGTAACTTTTGGAAATTCATTTTGGAATTTGTCACATTTTTTCATGTTCAATATTAATGTTTGTCTCAGTATTCATTTTATCCTATTAGTGGAGGGAAATGTTTTCCACATGTTTGTCAGACCTAAAGAATTCATGTAAACTCCACAGGGTAAGCTACATTTTAATATGTAGTGCAAGTTTTAATGTTGCTATTTTTACGTGATAAATGATACTCTTTTTAATGCTACATAAATTGTAATAGAATTAATCTGATTCTCAATGGTTTTATTTTTTAATCAAGTATCAAAATACAAAAAAAGTAATACAATAAATTTATTTCATACTAAGTATAGTTCAAATCTATTAACTGACCTATCACTTGAGACTTTGTACAGTCCTTATTAATAATGATATTAAAACAAATATTAGGCGTAATATTAAGAAATGCTCCAAACAACGTTTAATTATAATTTATATCAGTAAAATCAGTGATATGTCAATTAATATGTTAATAGAATTGATGTACTGTATACTTAGTATGAAATAAATGTATTTTAAATAAATTATGGCATAGGGTTTTTTATTTTTTTTTACACTAGGCAACAGACACGTTACAGCTATTGCACAGTGATACTGCCATAAGGTAGTTTATGTGCTACATATTTAAATTGTGTAATTAAAAAAATATCATATACTATGAAATAACTATACAACTTAACTATAACTATAAAAATGTGACTTATTAGTTATATTAGTTACTGGTCCAAAAGGCTTTTCGGCATTTCAGCAACACTAGTATAGGTAGAAGACAACAATAAAAGCTATATATATAAAAAATAAAAATCCTTATTATTCGGTAAGAATTATGAAGTTGCGCGCCTTACGTCATTGCTTCTTTTTAAAGCAGTGAAAAGTCAGATATGAGCTAAATGGGATTCCCTGTCAGACTACTAGAAGAGGCTTGTTTATGAGTTTGAATGCTATCTAGCAGTCTTGGGCTTTGGTTATCTGTATACACAATAGGATGATATCTTCTCAAGAGCTAGAAAAGGTTTGTTGTGTTTCCCGTCTTCCTTTACACATCGCCTACACATTCTACATTAAACATTATTCTGGTCTATATTCAGTTTTTGAAATCCAAGCCATTTTCATATCACAGAATTTGTGACCTCTGCAGATGCAACAGCGCTGTGGATAATGAAAAAGCGTGTACTATTTACTGTGAATTTACTGTATTATCAATATTGTGGAGTAAATAATTTTTTTAGCACCCAGCCCTACCCACAAGAATTACGCTGAAAAAGTTAAAAGTTAAATTGGCCTACTTGCTTTAAGAATTACAAATTTTGTTCCAGAAGTAAAATATAAAGAAAAATATATATATTGAATGTCACTACTTGCTAAACACAACAAGGTTAATGCTTCCATTGCAAATAATGCTAGCAATAAGCAGTGAAATTCTTGTGTGACTTCAGCAGTGCAGTTCAATATGTACATGATTTTTTTTCTCACTATTGACTACTCACCTGTTTCTGTGATACAGTTCAGAGTTATCAGCTTCTGTTATTGGTTTTTTATATCCCTTGTTTAGTGAAAAAAAGTATGATTTACTATAATGGGTCTTTTTTATATCTGTATAAACTTTAGAATACTAATGCCTCTTTTTCGTCTTTTTCCTCAGGCTGCCGCTCCGTCGCCATGACGACCGAGGAGTGTCCCGTGCCGCTTGGCGTGAGCCAGGTGGGGGCGGGGCTGTGCGAGGACTTCGGCCCCTCTCAGGGGGATGAAATCATCGAGGAGGTGGGGCCGTGTGATGATGTTGGCAGTGACCTCAGCACTTTGGTCGTGCCGTTCCCTGAGTTGGCGCCAGTGGTTTTCTTCTGCCTCAAACAGACCACCTTCCCGCGCAGCTGGTGCATTCGCATGGTGTTGAGCCCATATCCTTTAATAGCCGGTGCTCAGGGGTCGTGAGTAGAGTGTGACTTCTAACAATGGCTATGGGTTGACTTGGAGGAAAGGTGGTATCTAATTGACACAATAGCCAGTTGACTTAATCCAGCTTCCTGCTGCTGTGTAGTCAGCAAGGCAGTGATTAAGTGCTGTGAGATCGCAGTGACAAGCTGATCTAAACAGCTTGGCATTGCGCATGTTGTTGACAACGTCTAGACTTTCGCGAGTTGTCGCCAGTGTCAGTGACATGCAACCAGAAAAAGTCGAGACACATAGAGTATGAATTTGTGCAGTTAAATAGTGAATTATCTCGCTAAAATATTTATGAACCACATGAATTACATAGGTAAGGGTTTAAAGTGCATCGATAATGCCTCCTTGGCGCACTTTGCAAAGCAGGACTGAGTTTTCTTTGTCGTTTGAAGTCCGCAAGTTGATTTTTCTTCCCTTTTTGTGCATTTCTGCTAGCTAGCCGTGGCTGCCTTGGGGACTCAGACTCCTTTGGAAAGTGTTTTAAATCGAATTTCACGTCTCTGCATTGGTTTGGCTGACACTCTCATTTGGCTGGGCTCAGTGACAGACTTTTATACACGATGGGCACAGGTCTTCTTCGCCCCACAGAGGCCCAAATCTCCCATTGCTTGAACAGCCATAGGGCGCTAATCAGTACCGCTCAATGTTACCGCAAAGACGGGCGCGTTCGAACACTGTTGTCTCCAGCTGCTAGCCGACTAGTGATATCTGCAAACAGAGGCACTTTCTGAGAATACATTAGCACTCACACATCTCTACACAGCATGCCAAATTTATTTCAATGCCTTAATGGGATGTCTCCGTAACTTGTTATGATTTTATTACATGTAGGTAGCGAGGGAGGGGGAAAGAGTGATGAAGTGATCCTTTGATGACTTTATTAATGGTCAAAAGTGTGCTGAGATTAATTTGACATGCTTTAAAGAACAGAGGACATTCGAGGCGTGAATATACAATGCTGTAGAGGCAGAAACGCATGTCACACTTCTGGGAAACCAGGGGCTTATTGATATCGTATGGTTTACATTTCAGAAATATTGAAATTAAAGTGGAGTACTCTTTATCAAGCCCAAGGGGCAATTTGTTAATTATTTAGTAATAAGAGAGATTAGATAAGGGAGGAAAGAGAGGAAATTATCTCCCCCCTCCTTTTCCTGCATATTTAATATGTTGGCAAAATGAATCATTATCGTTTTAATAGTTTTTGCACATTGTTGCCCTTGTCAAAACACTTTAATTGGTGATTTAGTGTTTTAGATATGAAGTCCCAGAGTGTTTGCTGTCACTTTGTTTGCATTTGAGGTACAGTGTAACTGCAGGGCTTCTTACAGTCAATTACGTACCGTTTTACATTTGGTGTGCCTACTGAAATGTATAGAAAAATCGAACTCTTTAACATTAGAATTTTTGGTCCATTTTGATGCTGGTTTATCTGCTAGCACTTTAACTATAAACTAGCAATATGAAGGTTTGGATTTAAAAGGATTTAAAAGTTCACTGTAAAACAAAACTTTTTTTCATTCGTTCCTCTCTTTCTTTTACTTACCCTGAATTCATTTTAAAACGGTTTTGTTTCTGTGGAACACAAAATGAGAATTTATGAGGGAGGTTCACTACTGTTCAAAAGTTTGGGGTTGGTAAGATTTTTAAATGTTTTTGAAAGAAATCTCTTCTGCTCATTAAGACTGTATTAAGAATACAGTAAAAACAGTAATACTGTATAGCAATTTACAATTTAAAATAACTTTTCTATTTTAATATTTTAAAGTGGAGTGTATCGATTTAATGCATCCTTTATGAACAACAGTATTAATTTATTTAAAAAAAATTATGACTGACCCCAGACTTTGGAATGGTATTGTTTTTTTGTATAGTGCAGTTGCAAATGAAGTTACAAATGTAAGAAAAAGATTTGCAATATTTTAATGTTTTTCACAAGTGTAACTTACTTTTCCTCCCCACAAATACTTTTGGCCATTTTTTGGTTTAAACTTTCAGTAAATCGTTTGGTTCAAATTTTGGTCTGCTCTTCATGCAAAGCAATTGTATGACTTGTATAACAATAATCATAACACGAGTCAAATGATCTGGTTTTGCAGAGCTTTCATAGTGATTTCTAGTCACTTTTGCAGCTTGGAAGCTATGATTACTAAATTTTAGTTGCATGGAAAAATGTCTCCTTTTGTGTTTCACAGAAAATAAAATAATGCCATGCACAAAATTGCAAATTTGTCCAAATGACATTAGTGTTAGGGTTAAATTTTAATTAAATTTTGTGGGTGAACTATTTGAGCAGAATTCAGTGGAAAAAAATGATTGATCATCCCTTGGCTTGAAACTGTCCATTTTGCAAATGGTGCAGTGTGTGTCTGTGTATGCATTTATAAAATAATATTTGTCAGTCTTAGACCAAGCTTTCTGTCGATTCTGTCTGGAGAGACCCATGAATTTGGAACAAAACATTCAGTCACCTTCAATTGGCTCATTGCAATGCCCCCTAGACATCAATCCCCTCCTGCAGCACACCAAGTATGACAAAGCCCGTCATCACAGTGCCCTAATGGAATAATGATATTCCAAACCTTTGACTCCCAATACGAGAGGGAAAATTAGAATCTGTCAACACTTCCGAAAGCATTTAGTATCGGTTTTCAATCTATATCCTCGTTCCTTCTTTCAGTCTTCCTCATTTGGAGGCCTTTGTCAATAAAATCTCTGGACTCAAATGCCTCTATGTTTTTCATCTTTGTTCTTTATACAAAAGGTCTTGGCTGTAGATGGTATGATTGGATGATGAAATAATTGCTATTCTTAGTTTTAATATGTAGTATTTGAACAGTGGCTTGATTGCTGCAGGATGTCGCTCTCTGGATTGCCAAGAGCCTTGATTTCTCTCTCTGTGTTATCAAGGTGTAGCTAATAGACCTCGATCCCTCCTCACACATCACTTTTGTCTGTGCTAGACTGTCTAATTCAGCCCCCGTGTGTCCTGAAGAGGGTTCGGGAACACGAGGTTAATACTAATCTTCAGTCCTGACCGGTCTGTGTTGCTATGACAGCTCATCACACAGCCAAGACTGATGCTCGCTCACCTTCTCAACCTGCCTCTGCCTGCGTTTCTCGTGTTTCTGAATCCTCTTTTAACTCTTTCTCTCTCCCCATAGGCTTTTTTTTAAAGGCTGAAGGATCTTAAAGGGATAGTACGTGCCAGTAATGAACGTTCTGTCTTTATTTAGCATTTTGATGTTTCAAACGTGTTCAGAAATAGAAATCTTTGCTATATGACAGTTGTTCAGCATGTGCCCAAAAATAAGACTAAAATTGCTCTATATGACTTGTGCACTATATTTCAAGTTTTTTAAGAACATATAATAGGTTTCTCGAGAGTGAGAGATTAAAATGTAGGTCACTATTCACTTAAACGCTACCGTTAAAAAGTTTGAGGTTGGTACTAAGTTTTTTATTTATTTTTTTAAAAGAAGTTACTTATGCTCACAAAGCATGCATTTTTTGATCAAAAATATAATAAAACCCATAATATTGTGAAATTATAAACCCATAATATTGTGACTGAAAATGAACAGGGCGAAAAATACCGAGGGGGAAAAGGAAGAAAAGGATTACAATAACTGCTTTCTATTTTAATATATTTTAAAATGTAATTTATTCCTGTGATGGCAAAGCTGAATTTCAGCATCGGTTTAAGTCTTCGTGTCATGCAATGGACCTTGCTGGGAAATTTTTGGTACTATTGCTTAGGTATTGCATGGTGTCTCGAAGATAACATTTCTATTCTCATATGACTAGTAAAAATGTAGAAGAAGGCATTGTGTTGCCCTTAGTCAGTTTTTTGTAAAGATGAGCTTATATAGTATCTATGTAGGTTTTGTTTTTTTTTTTTTCAGGATTCTTTAATGAATAAGAGTTAATGAATGAAATACTTTGTAAACGTCTCTCTGGTCACTTTTTGTGATGGTTTATAGATCAAAAAAAGTAAAATTTCTTTCAAACGTTTAACTGGGGACGCGGTGCGAACGTTTGCAGCAAGTTAATAAATCAAAATGTTCTACTTTTGTGTCTGCGAGGAAAGAATAGAATGTTCTGACAGTCTTGGAATGGACATGAAGGTGAATGTAGTGCATTTTCGGGTAATGTTCTGGAGTTTGGATATGATCTGTCACTTTAAGACCAGTTAGCCTCTTTCTGTCTAGGGCTTTCTTTCTCTTTTTTTCCCTTCCTCCATCACCTCTGTCTCTTTCCTCACCAGGCACTCAATAAGAACTCTCTGGTGTGTGATTTATGTCACAGCATGTTAAAGTAATTACTGAGGACTACCATCTCTCGCTGTCTATCGCTCTCTTCCCCTCCCTTCGCTTCAACGCTATTTGCGTGTGTGCAGTAAATCCAGGCTGACCGCAGATCAGTCCAGAGTTCTGCGATAATGGAGCCTTCGAGTCAGTATATGTTGAGTGATTGTATCGCGCTCTAATTTCAGATCAGATGGACTTTGGGCAGTACAGCAGACCTGAGCGCAGAAATCCAACAGGACCGTTAGTTAACCTGTTATCTCAGAGAAACGGTTCAACCAAAAATGAATGTTGTTCCAAATTGTTTGAATTTCTTTCCTCTGATGAATGCAAAAGATATATTTCTTGTATAGTTGCAATGAATGGGCAAAGCTTTCAAGCTTTAAAAAGGACCATAATAGTAGTTCAAGTGACGAAGGGTACATCTCAAAGCCTTGAGATCAATTAGTTGGTTCATGAAATGTAGACTGGAACTTTCACAGTATCGTCAGATCACACGGAATGAAGATATTTGTATGATGCCGAATCAACCCCATTCCTAATTGATTACAATGGAAAAGTGAACAGTAGAAACATTCTTTGAAATGTCTTCTTTTGTGTTTCACAGAAGAAAGCAAGTCATTCAGGTTTGGAACGACATGAAGGTGAGTACTTGATGACAGAATCTTCATTTTTGTGTGAAATATCCATTTAACATAGGAGCATTGACCTTTTATAGTGAGCTTTTTATTTTATTATTTTAATAAATGATGCCGCTTTGAGGCAAATATTCTAAATCTCATCTCAAGTTCTGGATTGGAGTTCAAAAAATGAGTGCTTTATCTTCATCGATGTCACTAAAATGCTGTTGCTCGTATTCGTCTCCTGTCTAAGAAACAGATGGTGTTGTAAAATGTTATTTGATACAGTAAAGGTGTCAGACAACTGAGGTCTGTTGGAGTAACATCCGTATGGGTGATGTACATGAAACACAGCAACAAATGCTTGAGATTTGGGTGTAAGTATTTTTAATTTCACAGACATTTCTCAGACTGTTTGAAGTGAAATTCTGTTTTCCAGGTGTTTGTTTTTGCTGGCGAAGCTAGAAAGTGTTTAGGTGCTTGTTTCTTGTGATGATGGGATGTGTAATCTACTCTCTGCCTTCTCTGAGCTCAAATTGGAGATTCTAAATGGTGTTCTGTGCTAACAAATGTCTTTTGTGCTGTTGACATTGACCCACAGTTCATACTTTCTGAAACCGGATTTGTCTCCAACACACACACACACACACACATAGTAGTAGATTAGTTTCCTGGTCCATCTGTGACTGCTTTAAAAGCTTTCAAGTCTGTGGTCTCAGGGCACTGTGTTGAACAGCCGTTTGAACAGATTGTTTTTCCCTCAAACAGCACCTCTAAATGCCCGTACACACTTTCTCAGACACTCTCGCACTTCTGTCATGTCAGTGTATCTTCATGGCTCTTGTGGATTATTGGCATCAGAAGTTTCACAGCACCTCTTTCTTGACCGTATTGGCATGATATGGTTCTGTGTCATTGTCTAGGGCCGTAGCAAAACTGATATTCTTGAATTCCCAGCCTGAGATGTGTGTTTATTTGTCATGTTGGGTGGGTATCAGTGATCCCATCAGGCCTGAGTGTGAATGGATATCTAGCGGTGAGTAGGCATGTCTTGTCATACCATGTCTGTGTTTTCTGTAGGCACCAAATACAATTCTGGTTGATAAGCTGATTTTTCATGTTAGAACAATAACCGACGAATGGCCACCATTAAAAATGTTGACTCTGTTGTTTAAATCTTTTACAATGAAATCTATCAATTGAAGTGAATTTAGGCATCACAACATAATGTACAGAATGAAAAATGGATATTCACTTTGAGATTTGCTAAAAAATTGTAAAGCAGTGTTATGGAACAAGTATTATTTTTAGAGATTAATTTATGTTAAAATATTAAAGATTAAAATATGTTTAAAAATGGTAATCTAAAAAGGGGAAATGAGTATGCACAAATATCCAATGTCATTCAATTAAACAATCTCTAATTTTGGCAAAAAAAATGATATGATACCAATGTATCATGTTGCTAGACTTTTAAAAGACCTTTAGCTATAAGGTGCTGCTAGTGTTTCTATCAGGTAACAGTTACCAGCTAGACTTCCTTGGTCGACCAGCACTAGGCAATCTGTCTTTGTCTCTGTAAAAGCCATAGAACCATCCTGAACCAGCATAGAAATTCCTGCAGGTCTAAGCTATTTTTTAAGCAGGGTACTCTAGCTTGCCTTTATGAAAATTGATTTTTTAAGTTTTTGTCTAGTAAAATCAGAAACCGATTGGTAGACCCGCACTAATTTATATGCGTGCACCGAATGGATATGTGATATGTAGCAAATGTGTGATTTGAATACTTGAACCTGAAACTCGGTGCAATTCAACCAATGTATATAAGAGGGACTGTTATTAGTGCCAGTAAGGTAAGGGATTTTGCTGTTCTGTAGTGTCGAGGGGTGGGAAAAATTGCGTTGTGAATTCCGTATAGGAATTTGTTGTGTCAACAAGTATGCTTTTGAATACTTGACTATATAATACTTGACAGTTTTATTGGACACTATTAAACATACACCTGAGGTAACGGGATGCAATCGATCAAGTGAATGCAAGATTAAATCGACGACTGAGGTGTATTAGTGGGGGGGGGTAAGTCACATTCAGGAGGTTTGAACATGTAGTCTGTTTCTAGGCTTTAAATGTTCGCAAGATCTGAGGTAAATTCTCTTATTGTCCGCTTCAGTATGGCATATAAAGACCTCGTCGCGAAATAATAGTCAACTCACATTAAGACCGCGTTTCTACACCATTAGCATACAGCACATAATGCGAGTACCTAGCGGTATCATTGATTATGAGGGTGTTGGTAAATTCGTCTTGTGCTCCCGCCGTACCCAGACTATGGACAGCCTCGGTGAGTCTAAAATTGAATTCCCTGTTGGGTCTAAAAGGCCGTGTGTATCACAACATTGGGTGGGAGGTGGGGATTAGGACAGGACAACTCCGAGATTATATGGAAAAGATACTTGTCATCTCAGTGGACATGGGCATTAGAAAAGCTGTTTTGTCTGGTTAGACAGCAACTGTATAGCTTAAATGAATTATGGTCTAAAAGTTCTCTGAAAAGATAAAGGTTTTGTTAGGAGGTGTTAGGTTTTTAGAGTTTACATTTGAGGTGTATCGCGGTCAGCTGGCAGTTTAGCTCGCCGGGCAATTCACGTTGTTCTCTCAAAAACAAATGCAATTTCGCATTGCAAAGCTTAACTGTGCCCTGCCGTCTGAATCAGATGCATATGTGTATTGATAAAAGAGGAGTGGAGGAGGGGAATGCGTCGTGCTTTGCTGTGTGGGTGTGTAAATTGTGTGGTGTGGTTCAAAGTGAGGTCGAGTGGTACGTGGCGGTGGTCTGGTTAAGACCATAGTCAATCCCAGTAGGAGAAGAGGCGACCGCTAGGAGTGCTCGTAACTGTGGCTGTGGCATAAGGAGCTTTTTAGGCTGTGCCAGAACAGCGAGGGGAATCGTCGGTGGGCAGATGAGGAGGAAAAAAATGAACAACACTACACAAAATAAAGGAGTGTAAGGGGGCAGAGGGGCTGTTGAAAAAATTAAGAGAAGGGTTAGAAGTACAGTATGAAAATTACTCCCAGAGGACACGTCAGTGAAGCTGAGAGTGAACAATTTCTGTGGTAAATTAGAACACCACTACGGTCACTGACGCTTTAATCACCGCGGTCTGGAGGACCACGGCCACACGATCTGCTTGGCATGCTACACACAGATAGAGGGGAGAGTAGACGGATAAGTGTCGAACAATCAGTGAACCTGGGAGTAATGGCTGTAAATTGTGCAGTGTGCTGATATGGTCACTGTCAAAGCGACTGAGTGCCGTACCTAGACCGTCCGTAGGGGGCGCTGACTGTAATTTTTGCAGGGAGACTAAGTAAACAGCGCGGTGCGATGTACATTATGGGCGGGCAGGTTAATACCATGGCAGATTTATGCATTTATTCAGACCCCTGTCGATGTTATATATGTTGCAAATACGGGGTGCGTAAATAACTGGCATTCTACCTGGCACATACTCAATGGTTACACATATGTTGCAATGTGCCTTTTTAATGGTCCAAAAAGTGTTATTATAAATATTATTTATTTTTTTTGATTGTGACATTTCTTTAAATAAGTAAACTTAATGCATCTAGATTTGTACTTTTAATTTCTAATTTAATTTCCGATTCATTCTAATATGCTGATTTGCTGCTTAAGAAACCTTATTATCAATGTCATAGAACAATATTTTTGTGGATATGTTGGTCCTTTTATTAGGCTTCGTTTGATCCAAGAATCAATCTTTGTTTTATTTGAAATAGAAATCTCTTTCTCTCAGCAAAGCTGTGGTTTTTCTTTCATTTTTGGATTTGGAGGTACTGTATCAAGTGGTTCTGGCTTGTTTTTGACGGGTTTTGCGTGAGATTCCCATATGTGGCAGGGGTTCTGTGGTCCATATAATAGGTCGTCTTTGAGTGTACTGGGCAGGAAATTGCAGCCAGGTTATCAGGCTTGTGTAGATGACATCAAGGTTTTCTGGAGATAAAAACCAGCGAAGGCAGAGGAAAAAGAAGTATGTGGGTCGGCTAATCGGCACAGTTTTCAAATCGCGTCTGCGTTTAGACCTGTGGAGAACAGTTAGTCAAGAATTCATTCCCACTGCCCCTGGATCAGTCGGACCTCTGTCCATGAACATCCGTTCGCTGGGGTTTCAGGAGTGTGATATAATCATAAGGGGTCGGAAAATCCTCAGACATTTATATACATAAAATGTGGTTGGGTTGTGACATGGGTACCTGTCTTCTCACGACCATAGTATGTATCTCTTGAGCCAAGGCATTGTACCCCATGTTCCTCCAAATGGACCTGTACCTGCAGTCATGTCCTGTAGGTGTACTTAATAAATAACAATGAGCGTCTGGGGCTAATGACAAGATAAATGAATATTTGGTAAGTGCAAGTTTGCCGCACTTGTCCAAACAGTTACATCAACATGGCTTTCTGGGGGGTCAGCTGTCGGTTGAATCATACAGTAGAATGGGTGTTCATTTAAGTGGATAATATAATTAGCAAGTGTGGCAGATATTTTGCTGAGTGATAGGCGATCAGGGGGGTGAGAGGTAGATTTATAGGTTGTGATGCTTTGATTCAGCGTTTTGAAAACCAGGGTAGTGTAGTGCAAGATATGCAGGAATAGTTCAAACATTATGAACATTGTCTATTTCTTCAACAGTTATGATTTTCTTTCCTAATTTTATCTTCTGAACTTCCCAGAAGAATAAAGTGCCGCGAGTTGGTGATACTTTGTGAAGCTTGATAGCCGTTTTATATGTGTATAGAGATGTAACAGATAGGAAAATTTCTTATAACGGAGTTAGTGAGGTGCGCAGAAAATCTTATCCCGTATTGGTTTAAAATGTCTGAACTGTTCAAAAGAATGTTCACTCACATTTCAGGCTTTAAATAAAGAAAAGGGTTAAGTCAAAATGATAATTGATTAATAAATGATTTTATCTCATCCATAAATAATTCTAGATAACTTATATGAATTGTTTAAATAGAATCCACATAAGCTTGTTTTTCAACAACCGGTCAAAATTTACAGCAGGGCAAGCAAATTCAGAGGGACAAACACTGCATATCAGTCTGAATGTAATGGTAAATAAATCCCCTCTGACACTATGTGGCGCGTATGGTAATCGCAATACGGTTTTAATATGAATTCCTATTGGCCCGAATATAAGACACCGCCCTCTGTTTCCAATGTACCTTTGTGTGCTCTGAGGCTGTTTAAAAACCAGGACCAAATCTCTTGTAAAAGTGTGTATACTCATTAAGACACCTTTTCTCTTCATTATTTTCATATGCATATTTTTCCTATTTAATTTTTTTTGACAATTGGTGGGGAAAAAAGAAAAAGTATGGGGTAAAACTGGTCAGAGAAATGTAACCAGAGGACAAATCACCATTTAAAAATATACACTTATTGTGATATACCTATTAAAAGAAAAAAAAACAAACGGTACGCCACTGTGTAAAGACAATAGGGACAATTTAGGCGTAGTCGCATCGACTATAGCCGGTACCAAAATCTTAGGTTAACCTGAGAGGTCCATTCTTACTGTCTTCTGTCACAACTACTGTGTACTGGGTGTTTTACGTGTGTAACATCACCAAGGGAGTTGGTCCCTTTCAGGTGTTCCGGGTAGATAGAGAGGACAAGACTCCGGTACTGCAGAAGAATGGTCTTTATGTTTAGAATAACAACATGACAACAAACCTCCCGGGGGGGAAACACTGCAGGCAAGGCAGGACAAGGCAAGGCAAGGCAGGATCTGACACATCAGGGATAGACGAACCGAACTGACGCACACTGCAAAACACAAGGATAATAATGTGAGAGCCCACATCTGATGAGGTAATGAAGACCACATGTTAGGGCACATTAACTAATAATCGGTAACAAATGGGAGGGGCAAGACACTTACATGAGCACAGTGCACACCTGAATCAAAGACTAAAAAGCATGTGCTGCACGAACAAAACAACACACAATCACATGTGCCAGCAAAACAAGGAAATCACAGGCCATGTGCTAGAACAAAAAGACCTGACGAACACTAGTATACAGGAGCAGGGCAAGTAATGAGACAAACTCATACGCCCTCGTGTTCACACAAGACAACAATAAAGCCGCGGCTAAATTGCTCAAACGTCCTGCGGTTGCGGTACACAAACACACGCACCCTCTGCTGGAACCTATAAGCAGACGAACGCCTTCGTCGGGCGAACTCGAGACCGTGCACCCTCCACAAAATACAACATGGAGGCGCGAGGTCCCGTGACCTCCGGGCGCACGAACCGAACTCAGACATACAATTCACGGATCAATGTGAACACCACGCTCCAACATTAAAAGCAGTACTACACGCATACTACGAGCGGAGGGGCGTTCGAGCACGACGGCTGAGTACCGCACGCGTCCCATGAAAACAATTCCATGAGCGCGAGTGTCCAGGGCTCTGTCACAAACCATGAATTACTCACTAGAGACCGAAGAAGGTGACAGAACACTGACACTAGCCCGCGGCAAGCCTGCTCGTTCCTAACTAGACAACGAAAACAAGACAGAACATTACGAGAACAAGGCATGACAGACGACACAAGACCGCTATCAAGTACAGGCACACAAGACAGGAACTTGCTAGAACACGGGGACAAGAGGGGAGGGAGGGAGGTGTAGGGGGAACCAATGCCAGTGCCACTTACCCGCCAGAAAGTCATTACAGGAATTAACCAGGGATGGGCGTAGGGTGAAAACCCGGGGATGGCTGCGAGGAAAGATACCCGAGAAGGCTGGGGGAGCCGCAGGGCTGGACCGTAGGAACAGAACCATGAAAGGCTCCGGCCTAACAAGACCCAGGAACCAGGGAGGGGTGGGAGGGTTGAGCCAGGGAGGCTCAGGCAGACCAGAAATCTGGGGGAGCCAGGGCGGGACCGGAGGAACAGACCAGGGAGGCTTCGGCTTAACAAGAACCCCAGTTAGGCCCCAGGGCGGAGCCGGAGGGAGCTTGGTCTGGGCCGGCAGGGCAAGGAGCCTGGGCTGGGCAAGGAGCCTGGGCGGGGCCGGCAGGGCAGGGAGCCCGGGCGGGGCCGGCAGGGCAATGGTGAGGTGTCCTGTTAGGGGGTCTTTTACGGTGCTCTCCAGGGAGCCATCAACAGCGGTTCCGTGTATGGCTCCCGGGGGGCAGTGTGGGCCAGTGGTTGTTATTGCTGATGGTTAGGAATGCCGCGTGGTCTTCCCGGGCGGGTGGCGCTCCTGCCGTCTCCGAGAACGTACACTGCAATCTTCACGGCTCACCTCTTGTGGCGCAGCAGCCGCCCTCCTCGCCGACACTGGGAACCACTGCAGAGCCTCTCCGCCTCACTGGGGGTTGCCTCAGCTTCTTCTGGCCGACTCCGGGGCCCTCAGCCTAGAAGATCAATACGCCGCCTCGGGGGCACTTCCGCCATCCCAGGGGAACCGCCAACGGACTGCAGCGATCAGGTCAACCTCTAGGGCAGGCAGCAGCCAATCACCCCCCCCCTCCGCTTCCCCTATAGGGGTGGTGGAGGTGCTAAGACCCATGGCGGGTCATCCTCCTCCTCCTTCGCCAAGAGCGGGGCACGGTGCCACTGAAAGTTTCGTCAGCCACCTCTTGGTCGCAGTGCACCTCTTCGGCTCGCGGATGGACCGCGTTGCAAGCCTCTCCGACCATCACTGGGTACGCTGTGTCAGCTGTTCTGTCGGCTGCGCTACACAGGAGCTGGCAGGCAACTCATCGGCCACCTCTAGGGCACAGTGCAGCCGTGCGTACCACTGCCTCTAGGGGTGGTGAGAGCGTACCCAGGTTGCTCGCTCCTCGCCGTCTCCGAGAGCGTGGCACTGCCACTGGGGGTCGTCCGCTACACGGCATTCTCAGTCATGGACCAGGGATAGGCGGACAAGGAAAACGCGTTTCCTCCTCCTTCCGTTGGCATACATAGAGGACTTGGGGTACTAGGGTTGTTGTGTGATGGAAATGAGGGAGGAGGGCCGAAAGAGGAAGGTGAGGGAGGGCCACCCTCCTCCTCGGACATATCGGTGGTACCTACCCCACAAACTGCAGAGAGACGTATCAACCCATCATTCCCGATCTCCCAGGCATGGGGACGGGGTGCGCATTTAGAGGCTTGGTGTTACAGATGTGCCTATTGAGCTGCCTGTGCGGTCACTGAATGTTAGAGTAGACCCTCCGCTAGGCCGGAACAAAAGTAACTGGTGTGCAAAACCCTTGCCACACTGGCCCCCCGTTGCCGAGAGAAAGGGTACCAGGTCCGGTTGTGTTGCGCAGCGTAACTAGTATGAGCGGGGATGGGCAGGGAGATGGTAACAAGGAAGATTCCCATTAGTTACTGCTGATCCTCTATTGTCAGGGTTCTGACTTCAGGGGTTAGGAGTAGAGTGATGGTGAGTCGAGAACTCGTATTGCAGTAGAACGTTTATTATTGTTAATTAAAAATAAACAAGGAACGGTAACACAAACTACCTGGGGGCGGCCTTGGGGGGGGAAAAAAACATGGCCTGTCAAGGGCAAGGCAAGGTCGATCCCCCGGCCGCAAGGCAATGCAAGGCAAGGGCAGGATCCGGACACACGAATCCAGTAATAGCTATGACTACTAAGACGGGCACAACGCGGCAAACGCAAGGAGAATAAATGGGGAGCAAATGAGGAGGGTAATGAGGGAGCACATGTGGGGCAAATTAACTATTAATCAGGTAACAAGATGGGAGGGGTCAATACAATTGACATGAGCACATGGCACACAGAATCAAAGACAAAAAGCCATGTGCTCACACAAAACAAAACACAAGCAAATGTCCGCAGACAAAACAATCACAAGCCATGTGACTAGGCCAAAAGACACGAACACTTCAGCAATAGAAAACTCACAGCCGCGTGTAATCCACTAAGACAACAAGAAAAGCACGCGTCTAAACACAACCTGCGTGATTCAAAACACACACAAGGGTAAAGCCGACACGAAGAGCACACTCGGGGCCAGTGACGAACTTCGAGACCGCAGAAAGCCTACCACAACAGACAGAACGTGGAGCGCGAGTGTCCGGACCCCGACTCGAAACCGAAACTCAAGACATGAGTGACGGGATCTGAACACCACGCTCCAACATGCAACAGTACACGCAGACGAGAGCGCACTGCTCGAGCACACTCGAAGCCGCACGCTCACAAGAAAACAATGACATGACGCGAGTGTCACAAAACTATGAATTACACTAGAACGAAGTGACAGAACCCTGACAGGTCTCCCTCAGGCTAAGCGTTACATTCACACTCAATGCAGCTGTAAGGTTTTCTGCTTCTTTTGTTTTTACTCGCGATCTTTACAACACGCATTACATTACATATTTCATGGCACACTCGTTTTATGCGTATTTGGCGCCACCTATTGTTTTGGGTGTATTATTGACATGTCAAAGTCTAGACCCTGAATATAAGACGACCGCGTTTTTTCAGATGTATTTCCAAGAAAAAAACATTGTCTTATATTCGGGACAATACGGTAATTAAAATATAAAACGGTAATACTAACCGTGGGGAATTTTATCATGATTTATCATCAAACCGGTAATCGTTCCATCCCTAATGGAATAGTCTTCGTGTTCTTTATTCCATAGAAAATATTAACATTTTAATTATACTTGTTATATTCCTATTAAGTAAATGCTGAATGTTCATTTTTGGGTGATCCATTCCTTGAAGATAGATTTCTGAAAGTAATTTTCTGGTGATGTTTCTCTTCAGATTTGACAGTGGTCACTCATTCAGATGTGATAGTTGTCTTGTGCAATGGGTTAAAGAAGATGATTGAATCCTCTGAACGGAAAATTCATCAGTGGTTGTTGTACATGCAGTACATGCACGCTATCCAGGCACTTCACACTTACACGCTCGAACACATGGCTGAGATGTCATAGTGATATGCTCAGGCATCTGTTGTTACTCCCTTGCCTTTACTTTGACTATAGGAACAAACATACTGTAGGTACATGATTCACATAATTATATAACTCCTCTAAGCATTGACTGTACTATCATATAAACCTGTTTTTGACTAGATACTGTTCTTGCTTTTTCTTCAAATGTGAATTGACGACGCAATTCGCTTCAATTTACTTTTAAAGCATGAAGTGCCACAGAGCTCCAGTTCATCAGGATGTTTCCTTTTGGCCAATTTCCCAGACAGATTAAGGAAGCAGACAGAAGTCCACAGAGATCCGAGCACAGTTTAGACGATGTTATCACGGCCCACAACAACAGCCTCACACAGACCTCAATCCATTTCACCTTTTTTAAACAAACACCAGATGTTCATTCGGTACATAGATCAGTGGCGTGTGGTGAACTTGTGAAATGAGGAGTCAAAGTCCCCTCTCTAAATGTAAGGGATTTTTTATAGTTCAATTCATGTGATGTTTGCATGAGTTTGTTTAGATATGAAAGACCAATTATCATACACTAACAACAAACAGCCAGTACTGTAATATTTACATTAAAATTTACATGAACACTATTTATTTATAAATCCAAGTCACCTCAATAAAACTGTAAAAAACTGCTATATGTAAATTAATTTCTACGAATTGTTTTAATATAAATCTGTGCAGAATTAGTTTTCTCTCCAAGGTTTTTTTAAACATAATCTATGTGCAGCACAGTGTCAGTAATGTCAGACATGCTTTGTTTATATTTGTTTCCTGACGAACCTGTGACAGAATTTAAGTTCTCAATATTCAGAGTCAGGTGCATTAAAAAATCCCTCTTAATCAACTCTTAAAACCACACACATGGGAAGGGCACACGACCCACGCAAACAACACGACACCCAGCACAGTAGCACAAAGACATATAAACACACACACACACACTCACATGTATGCACGTACTTGTCTGTTTTTGACCCTGCTGTTGAGGTTGTGACCTCTTGTTGACTGTCCTCACACGGCCGCTTTTACTTGAAATCAGAATCAGAACCCTGCACCCCGCCGTAAATACCACACAAACCCACAGCACAGAACGTGTTGTTCCCTTCAGTCAGTCGCACGGTGTTCTCGACGTCAGCGTCGGAGGAGCACGAGATTGGGACGGGGATACGCTTAGAGGACCAAGTCTACTTCAAGTGTAAACAGTACGAGGCCACTGCAACACATTGCATGCTTTATTCGGGTCCAGCTGCATGCTGATACAGCGTGTGAGTGATTGCGGATAGGGCAGCAGGTGCAGCGCAGTTTCAGCTATTCGCTTCACTACCGAGCGCTGCACATCGTCTGGCTCCTGACTACTCTACCTGCAGAGAATAAGACTGAACGCGGTTCGCGCGGCATCTTGGAAGACGCTCTTCCGTGTTGGGTGAGACGATGCGTTCACAGCGGTGGTTGCCCCGGGTCGAGTGGGTTTCAGCACGAAAACCGAAAGGCTGCAGGCAAACCCCGTTGTTTGTGTTTGCATGAGTGATCATCTCCCTTGCGCCTCATCACTCTAAAAGAGCTAAAATTCCCCTAAAGAGCGGTTTGCGGGGTGGCTTCTTTTTAAAGACGACGTTTTGCTAATGGCCAACTGGTGACGTACGGTCGTTTATAAAGACATTGTGGGGTCTTGGCTCTAAGGACAACGTTATCACCCTGAAGGAGCAGTTTGGTATCTGTCGTTCCTGTGCTGAGTGTTATCATGGTCCTATCGCTGCCCTCCGGTGCCGGTGGCATGAAGCGCGCTGATGAAGGTGGCTTTCTTGGATGGACTCATAGCTACCCATGACCATCTCGGAGGTGTGCGGAGCCGCGTGACTCCGGTGTACCCTGGGCAGGAGGGCGGAGTGCCCGGCCCTGCCCAGATCAATAGGGTTCCCCTCTATGGTGGCAGCGGGGGTGTCCTTTGTCGGCGGTGGTCGGGGACGGAAATCGTTAACGGTCACGGGTGAGGAATTCGCCTAAGAGAAAGCGGGATAACCCAATCCCGCCGGCACTGCGAAACCAGTGGAGCTTTCAGTAGAGCAGGCTGGACCCTTCTGGGGGGTACCACCTTTTTCTTCCGAGGCTCCCCCCGACGATGGGATGTCGATTGCAGCATCGGAGGGTGAGCCAGATCTTTCTGGAGAGGAAGATTCGGCTGCGTTGCTCTCCTCCGGGACTGTAGCAATGCCTGTATCGGATCCAGAAATAATGGCTATGCGTTCCCGGGCCGCCGTAGGGGTAGGGCACGAGTGAAGACTTTCACCGTGTCCCGAACACTCAAGGTTGCACGATTGGTTCTCGTTGGGTGGTCCCGCGGGGCTGTTTGCGTGCAAAGCACCCTCTCCTCATTTCCTTTCTTCCCGGAGTTGTCATGAGAGAGGCCGAACCTGGGTTCGTGGACTGTGGCCCGGCCACCGTTTAACTGCGGGCAAACTTGAATGTATTCGTGTAATCGTCTTTGCCCTCCCTCAGCCACCCTGCGAGTGGGAAGGGGGGCATCTAGGGGGGGGTGGGTGACAAGGGTGGTCCGAAGCCCCGGTGGTGGCGTGGGTTGTTTGCGATGCCGTTGTGTCGCGGGTAAAGGGAATTACCGGGGGCCTCCAACGCAGTCGGGAGAAACCGTGCCTCCCGCGATCGAAACCTGGGTCATTTAGGTACTCGACTTGCCAGGCGTATGCTTATTAAACTAGCAGCGGTGGGAGAAGCGCCGGGGGGTACCGCCTTACACGCTACGGCGGTGAGTTGCAAGTGCAGCAGGCCAGGGCACTGAGGGAACGTTGCACGCGGGTGAGAAAAATCACAATACACCGGGTAATTTCATAGAGATACTCCGCACTGCGGGCGAACCTCGAGCCGTCCACGAGCGAGCGAAGGTTACGGCCTGAAAATCCTGCGGGGGTCTGCGAGGTCCCGATTGTGTTCCGGAGCGGATTGCAATTGCTGTCTGTGGACTGGCTGACCTCAGGGCGCGAGGACGGGGACAAGACATGATTGTGAGAAGTCTACTTACGAGGCAAGCAGTGTACTAAGTCCTCACGGGACAAGCCAGCGACGCGTTGTCATACATTCAGACCGACAAGTGTGGTCTGCGCTGGTCGGGCGGGGTGCGGGCCGGGGTCGGCTTAGTCGCAACAGTGGGGGCGTGCACCAAGCCACCGCTGGAAATCCGTCACTCTGGCGTCAGAAGCCTCTAGGTCGGCTTGTAAGGGCTGTTGTTCACATTCCTGGGCTGCTCAACCTGGCAGGGGGCAGCACTAGGCTAGTGGTGGTCCCTGCTATCTGCGTCCGGCCGGTAGACTGGCGACTACCATCCCATAAAGAGTGGGGCGGGGTCCGGCTGGTTGGGACTGTGTCTAGCCCGGCTGCCGGGGTGAATAGCCGTTTGCCTCTCCAAAACCGTCGTCACTGCCAGTTGTTCTTCGCACCGGACCGAATGGAGCACTCGTCACTGACTCACTGGCACACAGCTGCGGGGCCATAAGTCGTCAAGTAGGCATTATCCCCATTAGGGGGGTGATCCTTGGGCTGGCCACAGTGGGTTGCTTGTGCAAGGTCAGGAAGGGGACGAGGAGCAATGTGTCAACTAGGCGTGGTGTGCCTATTGGCCTTTGGAGGCCGACCTTTGGTTCCCAAACTAAGTCGCGCCTCGATGGGAACCAGGCCCCGGTGGCCATAATTGAAAAACCAATTCCTAACTGTAAGGAGTTGTTCGTGACGGATCATGAGCCGGGGGCACCCCTTGGCACCCGCGTCCAGACCTTTGGAAAACTTCATGTCCGGGAGAGTAAATCCAAACTAGGACGGGACTCAGAGTTCTCTGAGTGGCCTACCGCCAGAGGAGGCGTAGTTGACCCGCATCACTTCCACGAGAGCGGCGCGAAAAAAAAAACGGCTCTGAAGGTGAGAACCTGTTCGGTTGAGTGGTGTATCTACTCAGCACAGATACCCCTCGAAGATAGCGCGCGTGATGCGGTATTGTGCTGTCCGTTGTTTTGGTGCAAGCGAGAAAGATTGGAGCAAAGTCTGTCTACTCCACCCTCAAAGTTTATGTCGCTGAAATTGCGGCTAACCACGACCCCGTAGAAGGGAGTTCGTTGGGGAAGCATGACTTGGTCGTTAGGTTCCTTAAGGGGGCGAGAAGGTTTAATCCTCCGGCAGCGGGGCCCCCCCTCGTATGTCCTCGGGTGACCTTGACTCTAATGGTTGCTCACTGCACTGCCGCAGGGCCCATTTGAGTCCTTTTTGGTGCAGGCGAAAGGGGGTGAGGGGCTGAAGTTCCTTCATGAAGACTTTGCTCGGGCTCGAGCGCGTGGTGGCCTCCATCAAGAGGGTGGTGACCTGCACGCTTTTTTCTGGTCAACGATTTGGTGTTCCTAAAGTTCGGGGCCGTATTGAGGTTCCGCAGTTGATAACCTGAGGTCCCGGGCCTGAGCAGCTACATGCCAAGGGTTCCTGCTACTACTGCCCTTTAGGATCAGGTTGGTGACCGGTCCAAGCGCTGCCCTCGGGAGAGGCAACCCAGCCCGATAGTTGTTGCGCGGTCGCCGACCGAAGGCCTTAAGTGCTAAACGGGGTAGAGCCGGGACATTCGAAAGCTTCAGGACCCAGACTCAGCTCTTGTCTGTCACGGAGCTGGCAGACGGTGTGAATGGGCCGAATGTCTCAAAGGCATAAGCATGTATGGCGGCCACTGGAATTAGGGAGGGCCATCACCCCTCGGCTTAGCAGCACAGGTTTTTGCCCTGTGGTCCCAAGTCAGTCGTTGCGGAGCGGTCACTCGACTAGTAGGGTGTTTTGCTTCGCTCCTGGGCGCCTGAGGCTCGTGGGGCACCTGTGCTGAAGTATCTGATGCTGCGTTGGCTGGGGCGTAGGGGGGCCCGCAAAGAAGGACAAACGATATCTCGTGATTCCTATAAAGTCTGGAGCCTTCGTGTGGAGGCCGTATCCTCCTGATTTCTCACCTCAAACGTGTAGAAAGCAGCTGAGGAGGCGCCCACTGGCTGGTCTGGTCGGCTTGCGAAAAACCGACGCGGGGTGCATGCGAGGGATCCTATAGTAACCCTGTGGTGGATGGGGGGGGGGGAGGGGGGATGCAGGGTCAAAATCGCGTGCACGCTAGTCGTCAGCAGCATCACGGGTGGCTGCGTGAAGCTCAAACGGCGCCCGAAGTCCTGGGTCCTCGCTGAATCCTCGAGAACCGTAGAAGGCGTGGGTTCCCATTATGCTAGACCTGTCTTGTGACCTCCCAGTGTACTGTAGCTTCCAGAACGGTATCGAAAGTCGCTTGACCCGTTTCCATCCGGGGCAGACTTGCGGCCAGTACCAAGAGGTGTACACCCCAGTCGGCATTGCTTCCATACTGCGCACCTAGGATGGTCCATATTTGGTACGTGCTCCGAAAGCTGCCTTCTTCGGGGAAGGTTCGATCTTAACCCTCGTAACGTCCTGTTCCTAAGTAGTGAGGACGGTTCTTGTCCCCAGTGTTATCCAGTCCGTACTAACAGTGGGTAGTGCCGATAGTAGGCGAGTAGCTGGTCCTCTTGGTGAGGGGGGGTGGGGGCCCGTTGGCCTAGAACTCAAAGTAGGGGCGTAGTTGGCTTCCACAGGACACTGGAAGGGAAAAGTAGCTGTGGCCTTTTGGTAGGATCCAAACGTGACGTCAGGAGTGATCGACTGAAAGTGAATGTCTCGGTTACGGTGTAAACCCTCGTTCCTGAATGTAGGGACTGAGACGTCACGTCGCCGTCGCCAACCAGCGTCCTGTACCGGCGGTCGTGCGCGGGGGGAAAGCAAAGGGGCTGTCAGCGGTTTTGTCACCTGGCTCGGCTCCTGGCATCGGAAAACCTGAATATGCGCTGCAGGGGTACCTGCTTCCGTACTTAGTAGCTCCGGGTCCTGTATCATAACAGGCACTTGGGGATGCAATAATGTCGCAATGCGAGCTGTAAAGTGCATTGGCTCGTTTATTTTACACAATCGAAGTAGATTGGTCGCCTCTACGCGAAATCCGCCCAATTCGTTCGCGTCGCTCTTCTCCGACTGACGGTCTGCACGTACCCTCCTTCAGGGAACGAGGGTTACATACGTAACCGAGACGTTCTGTGACTATGGGGAACTAAATTCCATAGACTAAATCATCGTACGTGTTATACAGCCCTAAGGAACTATATTTTCTATCCCCTAACTCTACCCCTTACAGAAAACCTGTTTGCATCGTTACACTTTCAGATAAGCATCAGTTACTATTTTTTTTTATAATTTTTCCCCTTCCAAAATTGTCAAAAAATTTCAGGTTTTACTATCCTGTACAATGTAGCATAAACAAGTACACACACACACCTGCTTTCCTATCACCAAAATCACTCCCAGCCACTAGTGCAAACCCTCCAAACAATGCATGATACACCTTATTAGATGTTATTCTTTATGCTTTTTAATTTTATTTTGTAATCGCTATTAATAGCAGTTAAATTGTGCTAGTCAGTTACAAGCAAGAGATTTTTTTTTTCTGTTGTTTGTTGCAGTCGATCTGTTTCAATGCGGATTTCGCTTATTAACTCATACGTCATTTGGCACGTTTGTATCTGTGGTATTGGTTTCTTTCTGGAGTATCTGCTCTCGTGGTGGCTGAGATCAGCAGTATTGGCACTGAACTTGGCAGAAGAGTCCTCTGGGTGATATTAGAAGCGAGAAAGTAGCAGGATTGGGCTAATTTTAACACTGTATTGGCTTATTGTACAAAACATGTATCAGTAGCCTCTGAGAACAGACCCTCCCGGACGTCTCTTCCGCAGTGTACAATTATCTCGTGCTGGGCTAGTGGTCAGACTAAATGATGTCCTTTTGTTCCGTTAATGCGTCTAAGTCTGTCTATCTCTCGGCAGGGCTGCTGTGGGCTACGTCTGTCTCTGTTAATGACTAGTGTGGAACTGATCTGTTTCAACCAATTTCAATAAGGCACTCTTAAAGATATTACCTAAACGGCCAGTAGCCATAAGCACTGAGGAAAATGATGTTAACACCCTTCTGATTATTAGGTAACATAATGTAGAAAATTGAATGCTATTACTCAGAAGTTATCCAATAAGTCTTATAGTCTCACAGATCAGACAAATTGTTGGTTTCTTATTTGAAGCCTATATACTTCAGTATAATTGATTTTTCAAATTTTTTGGGCCACGTTTGTTTTGTAGGCTGTAATTTAGCCATCTGTGGGGCTGTGGAGGACAGCTGTGGGGGTGGTGCGCTCATGACTGGCTTATTTGAGTCTGTCATGTCTAAGTGATTGACTGCAGATGTGCAGCTCCAGCGGCTCAGTGGCAGATCTTCCCTTGCTCTTGGTTGCGGATGGATTTCATTGTTACAACCAATACCGTTAGCAGGTTGATAACGATGTATGAATGCTTTGTAAAAAAATATATTACTTTACTTTTAAGTGCATGTGTTGTGTAATATGTTAGTGTGTAATGTAATTAGGATTTTCTTTGGCCTGAAACTCACAGGTGCAACCATTTTCCGTTAGTCTATTGGCCAATTTTGTTATCAAATCTTGTTTTCTGTTGGTTGAACATCCTGGCATTTTATATCATCATCAGTGAGCTCCTGATGTGAAAGCTGCATAACCTGGCTGTGAAAGCTTTTTTTCCTTTTTTTTGTTTAATGCTGAGTTATATTCTTAGTACATATCGCCACCTACATGTAATTGACCCTTCGCAAGGAGTTTGATTGACAGGCAATCTGACCAATCATAACGCCGAATCTGCCATTCGGCCGACAAATTAACCGGACAGGAAAGTAGATTAATGTCAGTGAACTTCAACTTTAAAAATGGTGAGTATTGACGTCTTTCCGAGGTTAAAACAAGATACTCTCTGATGTTCATCCATGTTTATTTTGTGCTATAACTAGTAAAGAGGAAGCGTTCGTTTCACATGCTGCTTGATTGGAGGCGCTACAGCGATCTGTCATGACATTAAAGAGCCAAAAAACAGTATTTATTGTTTGAAATTATAAAAAAAATTTAAACTGAGACTGTTTCATGTCTAAAGTAACCTGTTCTGTCTTGTCTGTCGGCTCATTGTCAGTGTTCTCAGCACTAGTTTTTAAAACACACCCATTGTTTCCTTACTATAGAATATATGTAATATATACTAAACACGTATACTTTGTGCAGATGTTGTATGAATGATAAGATGTATGAAAACTTGTCCATAGCAACAAAAAAAATAAAAATAAATAGCACTTCCATTGTAAAATAAAATGCCTGCAAGTCTGTCAAAGAGCTTCCACTCTTTAGGAGACAGTCTCAGTCAGCTGACAGTGACACAAAGTAAATGAATGTGTTTCCCAACACTGGTGGCAGCTTAAGCCTTGCATTCCTCAACACTGCTCAAATAGCCAAAAGAGAACCATCACAATCTCCCCCTCTTCCATTGTGGGAAGTGGTTATGAGCTATATTAGCCATGGCTGGATTAGCATGGATGCACACTTTGAAAATAGCATGCCAAGGGAGCCCTAATAAAATACTTTTTCTGGTGCATTTTCAGTGTACTGTGATTTGGGACATGCTAATTTTAATCTGGCATACTATTTAGTAGGGATGCACCGATAACACTTTTTCCAGTACTTGCCGATACGAGACGATACCAATCGTTTAATTGCCATTTGAAATTTTAAATTATTGGGTACAGAAACCAAAAGAGTATGTATAATGTTAGTTGGTTAACTTCCTTATGAAATGAATTTAGAAATGGTAAAAACTATGACCAAGAATCAGAGTTAGGTGTCAGAAAAGTAAGAGTGATGAAGGTCAGATTAACTTTGACAGAAGGTATGTAAGGCTTCCAAAAAACAAAAAATATTCACTCAAGCGTCCAATACTTAGTTGGGCAGCCCTTAGCTTTAATGACAGCCTGTAGTCTCCTGGGTATGCTGTCACCCAGCTTCATGCAAACTTGAACTTTTTTTTTTTTTTCCCAGACTCGGTCTGAATAATTTTCAGTCCCAAATTTGTATAAATTTTACTGGTAGTCCACTGTATGAAGAATTTTTGGGTATAATATATCACAGTTTAGTTTATTTTGCTATCCTCACTTTACATAAATGAACTTTAGTGTCCTGCACCCACTATTAAAAATATATAAAAAATTATATCTGGGCTCTGAATAATTTTTGGTTTGACTGTATATCCTTATTTTCACACTTAATTATGCCCATTAAAATTTATTTTACAAGTTTGTTACTTTCACTGTTAATTTTTTTTTTTTCGTGGTTAGGGCCTACATAATCTTTTAAATTACTAAGCCTTAGAGCGCCTCATTGCAGCGGTGTAGTTAGAATGTAATCCACGACCATTTGACTGTAAAATGCAGGGAAAACCACTCGCTCTAAATCTCCTAAACTGTGAGATTTTCATAAAAGGAAGTAGCATTTTTTGTCATCTGTAAAAGTGCAGCGATTTATTTTCCAAAGCCTCAATAATGCAGAACCTCATAAAGAGCAAAACACGCGCACGCTGTGCACGTATTTGTACGGGTGTGCAGAAGAGAGGCAAGTACAGTACAGTACAGCCTTGCGACCCGTTCACACAGGATGGTAGTTTCACTTTCGCAGAAAGTATTGTATGCTTACGGGTGAAAATACATGCGTTATAGTGAATGCCCCTATCATTTTTTATATTTACGATTTAGTTTTAATCCAATTGATGAGTGCTAAGTGAGCGAACATCAATAAAGATCACACAACAGAAGTGCTCTCTATCTATCTCTCCTCACTCCCTTTACAATAAGTAACTTGTGCATTGTTTTGCTTACTACTTTTTGACATATCCAAACGAACTACAAACTTTCCAGTGATGTCTGTGATTTTCACTCGACAAGCTCGCGCATCTGCGCTGCCGCGCGCTCAATCCACTCAGCGTGATTTGATTACCAACTGGCGCGAATCAGCTATACAGGCATTAATACTGAATGTTTATATTCATTGCATACATATAATTTGTAGACATCCTTAATCTCTAATAACCATTATGCTGTCTGTTGTTCTGTTGTCAATGTTTCTTTGTCTGAATATGGCACTTATCACATGCTGTGTGGTATCGGTGTTTGGTATCGGGGCATTTTAACAAGTACGAGTACGAGCACAGGAGCTCAGTATCGGGCCTGATGCCGATACCAGTATCGGTATCGGTGCATCCCTACTATTTAGTATGGGTAGCATGCGAATTGGGATGTAGGGATTGTTCCAAATGTCTTAAATCAAGAGAACCGTCACAAACTAACCAACCAATGGCTGTTGTGTTGTTTATCACAAATGTTGTTATTGTAGCTTGACCTAAGGGTTACTTTTTATAGTGGGAATGGATTATATGTTTTCAGAGAGACTAATTTCAGCATGTCTTTCTCCCCTCTGGCATTACGGCCCTTAGAGCTCAGCCAATAGAGGTCTGTAGCAAATTGAATAATGACAGAGGGTTACGCTGAGCATCTGGCAGTCCCAGGTGTCTTTGTACATCTGCTTGTGTGTGTCTTTCTGTGGAACTGTGATTGCGCATTCTACACACCACCCCCTGCTGGCAGCTGGACTACAGCACCTCTCTCAGTGGCCAGGGGCTGCCAATACCCATCAGCGTCAGTGTGGGCAGCCCGCTGGGTGCCTAGAGCTGAAGTAATGCGCCGCCAGCGAGCTTCAGCAGCACCATGCTAATGTGTGCAAACCAGGATGAAGGGGAAACATAGGTGAGCACCTGGGAGGGAGGCTTAGAACGGCCACTCACACGCAGACCAGGCCAACAAATATTTTTAAAGCAATTATGTGTATGTGTGGCCATGTCTCGGATGGATTTGTGCATGCCTTCCGGTCTTTTTTGGCTTTTTACAGTGTTTTAATTGTTGAAGACGTGGTCCGCAATGAACCATGTGGTTGGAGTATACCTGTAGTGGAGCTTTAAAGACCCCAAAATTATATGGTTATAAGTATTATTGTTGTTGTTAATAATAATTTAATATATATTATTTTTAGTTTTATTGTATGTATATTCTAGTATTTGAGATAGATTTAATCTGTCAGTTTTTTGTCATTTATATATATATATACACAGTATATATTGTGTTCAAAAGTTTGGGTCAGTAAGATTTTTTGTCTTTTCTCTTAATTAATGCTTTTATTCCGGAAGGGTGCATTAAATTGATCTAAACAGACAGCGTGACATTTATAATGTTACCAGAGGTTTCTATTTCAAATCAATTCTGTTCTTTTGAACTTTTTATTAGGGATGCACCGATGTTTTGGCTGCTGATATTTATCGGCCGATTTTTTGTTAATTTAAAGCCATCGGCATATCGGAAATAGCATGAAAAGGGCCAATACCGATGGTTTATTAATTAACTGAATGGAGACAATGAGTTGCATGTCTGTTGCGAAATCCAACGTTTTTCTCTGGGCAAAATAATTAAATACTTGCCAAAACAAAATAAAATCTGTACAAAATATGTGTGAAATGTCCGCGATCAGCTGTAAATTCATCATAGGTAAGTTGCAATGGCCATTCCACGGGTTAGTTTATCTGTAAAGGGACCTTGACAATGCAGTCTGTTTATTATCATAATAAAATACAGTTAAAGAAACATAAAGTTACACTGCTCAATTTAAATAGTCCGTAGTACAGTCTGTGCCGTTCAGCGTGACCAGCGCGTCACTGCTGATATAGCCTATATGTGAAGCATGATGTTTTACATCGATAATGCGAGTGAAGAACAAAGCCTATAGTTTACAATATAAATAATATTTTAGCATCCAGATACGTCGCGAATATGGAAACATTTGGATTCGTGCAGAATGAGAGAGGTACACTCTAAAAACTGCTGGGTTAAAAACAACCCAATTTGGGTTATTTTGGCAACCCAGCGCTGGGTCAAAAAGGGACGAACCCAGCGCTGGGTTGTTTTAACCCAACAAGTTGGGTTATTATGTCTGACCCAGCATACAGGGTTGCTTTTTTATGGTTTAAAATTAATACACTGCTAGGCTAAAATGAACCGAAATCGAACTAGACATTAAACCTACAAATCTTGTTCATTTTAAAATCACTTTTACACACACAGAATGAATATCAAAAGGTAAATATTTATTTAAAACAAGAGAAAACAGTCAAAAGTAACATGCATGTAAGAAGAAATGCAGAAAAGTATGGCATTAACAGCTACAAAGTTTATAAATGAAGCAATGAACATTTGTTTGATATAACTTTTAAGATCAAATTCGACTTTTTTGGTCAATTTTATATATTGTATAAAAATATTATACAAAAACACTATTATACAAAAATTTTGCAATTAGTTAATAGTTAAGTTTTTTTACAAACTATTATGATGACAGTAAATAAACAACAACCATCTAAAGGGTTAATCAACCAAAAAGAATTGGATTTGTTTTACTCACCTTCAAGCCATCCTAGGGTGTATATGACTTTCTTCTTTCAGACGAATCCAGTCGGAGTTATATTAAAAATTGTCCTGGCTATTCCAAGCTCTATCATTGCAGTCAGCGGGTGTTGCAGTTTAACAGTCCACAAGTCGTCAAATAAAGCGTGCGCATCCATAATAAAATGTGCCTCACACGGCTCCGGGGGGTGAATAAAGGCCCCCTGTAGCGAATCAATGTGTTTTTGTAAGAAAAATATCTATATTTCAAACGTAATAAACACTTTTATATCACTTCCGCCAAATGTCATACGGGGAAGCCGTTCCGCGCGGTGTCGTAGCATCAAAATGTGAGGTAAACAGGCAGGAGACAACAGAAACATTTATTTTCTAAAAATAACTCACATCAATCTCAAAACAATGATGCTCTCCTATGTCTCTGGCTTTCAACATCTACAAAAACAATTTTTTTTTTACTCTTAGTAAAACAAATTGATAACATGATGGAATTATGAACTTTACTTGCCTTAAACAGTCTTTCCCTCTCTTCTGAAGAAGCTGAGAAAATCGCCTCCTCACACAAGCAGGGTTCTGTGTTGTTAACTCCCGTCGCGGGCACAATGAAGACACAAAGCTCAACAATGTCTGAAATATAACATGCAAAACATTACTTTTAACAATTATCACTTCATCAGCCTCAAAATAATTAGGCTAGTCTTTATTACATAACGCCGTTTCCTTTAGGAAACTACATTCAATTTAACCGCGAAAAAGAAGATAAAGAATTAACATGTAAATATGTTAATAACCCTCTCTTAACACCTCAAAAAATTTAAATATTGTAAAATCTTATGTAAATATGGCATAAGACACTCACTGACGTTATATTAAAAGCACCTCTTCCGTTCAGTAAAAGAGGCCGTTAAGACTATTTCTGAAGCGAAATCCGCGTACGTGTATTTTTCAATATAAGCTCTTTTCGGATTATTTCCGCCTTCCATGAAATCTCAAAATACTACCGGACTCAAACAATGAATGATGACTTTACATTTTTAATCTTTACTTACCATAAACCGTCTTTCACTCGCACTCGCTTCCATCTGAAGACGCTGAGAAAATGGCGGCTTCTCGCACTGGTGTCGTCCGATGTTAACGTGACGTGCGTGCTCTCTTTCACGTCCGCGTTCCCAACCCAGCACCGCTGGGTTATAGATCAAGACCAATTTTCAACCCAAATTGGGTTAAAACAACCCAACGTCCTTACCAGCGGTCTCAACCCAGAGCTTTTAAATCATTCGTTTTGGACTTGACATTTATATTTAGGTACAGAAGGCACACTTAGAGGATTTGTGTTGGAGGAGGGAACTAAAATAGCCTAAGGTTTGTAAACATTTTGCTTTAGTTAATGGATTTTAGCCTACATTATTTCTGAATGTAATAATAAAATGCAACATACAGCCTACTCATTTAGGCTTTTTTTTATTCTTGCTGTAAACATTTTTTTAAATATCTTGAAAAAATACTTCGATGTCTTTAAAGCGTAAGTTTTGTATTTTGTTTTTAATTACTTTGGTCAAAATTAGAAAAGTGATTGCTGTATTGGCCCTGACCAGGGCTGTGTGTTTCTCGGCAGCTTGGCTATGATAGCGCATATGGATACCAGACTCCTTCACATTTTGTTTTTTTTTCATTTTTTTGAGTGAAGAAAATGCTGACTTTTACTATTATTATTATTGTTTAAAAAAGTTTTTTAAAATATGTTATAACTGGTATTTTTTTAATCAACACGGTTTAGGAACATTAATAATACAGAGGAAAGCAGAAACAAAAGTTCAAATACCAATCTGCTCAGAGTGAACCAATCGAGATTTATATAATTATATATATATATAATTATATATATATATATATATATATATATTTTTTTTTTTTTTTTTTTTTTGTTTTTAAGCCCTGCTTTATGCAATTGACCAATATAGGTATCTGTATCGGAATCGGCCAATAGTTGTTTGTTAAAATCGGTATCATATCGGCCAAAAAAAATTATCCTATCGGTGCATCCTTACTTTTTATTCATCACAAAGCCTTAAATAATGTATCACAGTTTCCACAAAAATTCTAGCCAGTGTAGCGTTTGGATGCAATCAAGATGTTCGATAAGGTTTTAGGTATCGTAAACTTTCCCTTCTCCCTTGTTATAACTAAATTACAGATGCATGTCTAATGTCCACCTCTGGTTCAAAGAGCGGTAACACCTCTTCTATCTTCACCAACGCTAGCAGGGGCAGTCGACGGCTTTCTCGTTGAGCTTCAAAGAGATTTCAGGGGGGGGAGGAATGATTCCTCCATCCCCACGAGGAGCCACTAACCGTGGCCCAGACATACTCAAAAGCCACAATACACATAGGAAAGGACATTGGCTCCATTTATCCACAATCAAACTGTTCCAAAATGTATATAGTGTATTCCTGTGTTGTATGCATGTTCCTAGGTTATAGTAGCTTAGTTATAACTCTGTACTGTAGTGAAGCTCCAATTACTTGGATATAGACATATGAATGTATTACTGCCTTAATGTTTCCCAATCCCTGGCATGCCAGGTATCAAAATGCCCGTCTTCTGATTCCTGGATTAATGGTGTATATTATGTCACTATAATTTACACCATGCTCTTTTTTTTTACCATACTTTGACTTAATATTGGACAAATCCTCCAGACCACCATAAACCATGCAAATAAGGTGTTGCGTGAGACAAAGGAACCTCTCCTGCTCAAAATTCACACCTCTACATTGGTCAATCTGCCAAAGATGGGTGTGACTGGTAGACCCTTAAAAATTCCTAATCCAAACCAATCATGGCTCAAACCCTTTGAGACACACCCTCCAAGACTCATCACCATGGATCTGAATTTCCGTCAGTTTTTATCTTCAAGTAACTTTGTTGATTCGCCGTGGACTCTCTGATCTTCAGAACTTGACGAACGCCTCCAGCTCACTCATAAAGAGCTCATCAAGAACCTCCATTGTCTACCACATCTGTATGCTTGTTCAGCAACAAAGCCAATGCAAGTAACTGTTTCCAACTAGTTAGATGTGTGTCTAAGTTTGGGCCCCTTTGTCAAGGTGATTTTTGATTCTCATTAGGTTGTGGTTAATTGATGCTAAATACTGCCATTCTTTTCTCTCTCTCTCTTTCTCTCTTTCCTTACTTTCCTTAATTCTGTATATATGTGTTTTGTTTAGTCTTGTTGTATGTTAGCTGTAGTTTCATTTATTAAATCCCTTATATTCACAATTGATTGCCTCTGTGTGCTGCTCACAATTCGTAGTCACTGAATGTTCGTAGTCACTGAACTTGTCACTAAACACTGAACACTGAAAGTTAATGCTAGTACTGTATGAAGTAGGAAAGTTATTCTTTCTTGCCAGGAAAATAATCTTTCATAGAATTGAATAAATGATTCTCTGTCGGTGGGACGAAAGATAAATCATTGTAATATGATTATGATACCGTTAATTTAATATAGGATCTAAAGATCATAATTAATTATAACCAGTATAATTACTTATAAATATAGTTCCCTTTTGAGCTAATTTGCGCAGCAGCTTAACTGTTTTTAACATTGATAATAATCAGAAATGTTTCTTGAGCAGCAAATCAGAGTATTAGAATGATTTCTGAAGGATCATGTGACTGAAGACTGGAGAAATTCAACATTGCCATCACAGGAATACATTTTAAAATGTACAAATTAATTGTAATATATTTTAACAAAAAGTTAAAATATATTAACATCAAAAACAGTTATTTTAAATTATAATAATATCAAAAACAATACAATAGGAAACAATAGAAGTCAACTGAAAGTCTCTACTGTGATAGACAAACAACTGTGTGTGTTTGTTCTCTCGCTTAGGGTTTCTTGTTTCAGAGCTGTACTATCTGATGAGCTGTCAGATTGTGTAACCACATGTGACAGTGATGTTTTAAACGGCTACAAAAAGCCCCGAAAGAAAACAGGGTGTCTAGTGATAGCAAAAAAATGTTATGCAAAAGCAACACTTTTAGATAGATCAAACCTCTGGTGAATCAGACAGCAGGTGCTCTAATGGGACGATGGGGCTGAACTCTTCCCGGATAGCTTTGTGTGAAGAGACGGCTCCTTGTGGAGATGGCCTTGGCCCTGAGTCACCAGCTGACTTAGTGTGACAAAAGCGTCTTGTCAAAATGTCACACCTTTGCCTCCAGACTGCTGCTGTCCCCCAGGCTCAGACTTCAGCTTGTCCGCTGTCATCCATTCTGACACGGGACCTGGATTTGCTCTCAACGTTGCAGGCCTGCAAACAAGTTCAGCCAATAGAGAGGAGGCTGGAACAGCGGGAAGCGGAGAGAGACTCGTGTTTGAGATTTCAGATTGTACACAAGAACAGATGGAGGGAGGGGACAGAGTAAAGAAGTTGTTATTGTCAAGCTCTTTGTCAAGAGTTTGGTGGCTTCATTGTAATGAAGTCAACATTTACTCAATGCTTTTGTCTAGATAGGCATGTAGTCTAAGCAACAATTAGCGATGAGCAATAATGACAGACCTGTTTCAACATCATACAGTAGCTCTGTTCCAAGACCTAGTGTGCTACATCAACGCCTACAAACTGCCTTTTAAGACATCAACTTAACTGTCCTAGATTCTGATAAGTGACTGATTTGGAAACATTGTACTTTCTACATTGGCAGCAACTCATACATAGCATAGCATTTCAACATGTGATCAGTAATTGATTTGAATAGGAAAATTCATCATTTCTTTTTTCTAAATGCATGTTATTGCTCTTACCGTATTTGCAAAGGATTTCTCCTTAAACGTGTTTTTTTTTTTTTTTTTATAAATCAAAATATCATAACTCAGATATTTTGGTGACATGACAGACTTCTCTCTGGTGATGTATGCCGGTCTTCTCTGATCATTTTGTTTGCTTAAACCCGTCCCTATTTTATAATGGACTGCAATCTTTCATTAATATCTGCCTCCATCCAATCAGCAACCAAAGGAAAGAACAAGTCATCACCATGTATTTTTTCCTTTTTCGATAATCCATTACACTTGGATGTAGGTCTTCATGCGGAAGAAATGATCTATCTGTACTTCCATTTCAGCGCTACTTTAATAAAGTTTGATTTAGCATGTTAGCATGTAACAGTATGATACTGTGAGCATAAAAATTCACGGAACACAAAAATAGATAAATATTTATGCACATTTTCACTATTTATAATCAACATTGGCCACTTTGGATTTTTTTTCACTAAGCTTTCAATTTAATTTGATATATGTTTTTAAAGGATTAGTTCACTTCAAGAATACAAATTTCCTGATAATTTACTCACCCTCATGTCATCCAAGATGTTCATGTCTTTCTTTCTTGAATCGAAAAGAAATTAAAGTTTTTGAGGAAAACATTCCAGGACTTTTCAGAATCAGAATCGGAATCAGAAAGAGCTTATTGCCAAGTTGTTTGCACATACAAGGAATTTGTTATAGGGTCACAAGCTTACTATACCGGAGGACAAAAACAAACAAACATTATATTTAAAATGAGATGTGATAAAAGACACATGCATAAATAAACCACAAAAAAAAATAAAAAAAAATTGTATGTACAGGTGTGGTATAGATTGAATAGGAATAGAATAAAATAAGTTGTAGGGATGTACTCGGGTTTAGGGTGATAATTATAAGGTTATTGCACATACTCTACTTTAATTGCACAATGGGAGAACAATAACTGTTCATGAGGGGGGGGGGGGGGGAAAGGTAGATTGCCTGTGGGAAGAAACTGTTCTTGTGCCTGGCCGTCCTGATATTCAGTGCTCTGTAACGCCGACCAGATGACAAAAGTTCAAAAAGGAGATGGCTTGAATGTGATGGATCCAGAGTGATTTTCTAAGCCCTTTCCTCACTCTGGATGTATACAGTTATTGAAGGGTAGGCAGGGGAACACCAATAATCCTTTCAGCAATCCGAACCTTCTCTGTAGTCTTCTGATGTCTGATCTTGTAGCTGAACCAAACCAGACAGTTAATGAAGTGCACAGAACAGACTCGATGACGGCTGAGTAGAACTGTTTCAGCAGCTCCTGTGGCAGGTTGAATTTCCTCAGCTGGCAAAGGAAGTACAACCTCTGCTGGGCCTTTTTAACAGTGGAGTCAATGTGAGTGTCCCACTTAGGGTCCTGAGAGATTGTGGTGCCCAGGAAACTGAATGACTCCACTGTCGTTACAGTGCTATCCATGATGGTGAGTGGGGGTAGTGCAGAGGGTTTTCTCCTGAAGTCCACAGTCATCTCCACTGTTTTGAGCGTGTTCAGCTCCAGGTTGTTAAGACTGCACCAGACAGCCAGTTCTTTAACCTCCTGTCTGTAAGCAGACTCGTCTCCGTCCTTGATGAGACCGATGACTGTAGTGTCATCTGCATACTTCAGGAGCTTGACAGAGGGGTCTTTAGAGGTGCAGTCGTTGGTGTAGAGGGAGAAGAGCAATGGAGAGAGTACTCAACCCTGAGGAGCTCCGGTGCTGATCGTACGGGTGCTGGATGTGAATTTCCCAGCCTCACTAGCTGCTGCCTATCTGTCAGAAAGCTGGTGATCCATTGACAAGATAAGAGATGGGCACGGAGAGCTGAGTTAGTTTGGGCAGGAGGAGGTTTAGGATGATAATATTAAAAGCCGACCTGAAGTTTACAAACAGGATCCTCACGTAAGTCCCTGTTTTGTCCAGATGTTGCAGGATGAAGTGCAGTCCTATATTGACTGCATCATCCACGGACCTGTTTGCTTGGTAAGCAAACTGTAGGGGGTCTAGTAAGGGTCCAGTAATGTCCTTCAGATAAGCCAACACCAACCTCTCAAATGTCTTCATGACCACAGACGTTAGGGCACAGGTCTGTAGTCATTAAGTCCAGAAATTTTGGATTTCTTTGGGACGGGGATGATGGTGGAGGCAGGGACTTTGCACAGCTCCAGCGATCTGTTGAAGATCTGTGAGAAGATCAGTTGGTCAGCGCAGGTTTTCAGACAGGCTGGTGTCACACCGTCTGGGCCTGGTGCTTTTCTTCTCTTGTTCTTTCTGAAGACCTGGCGCACATCATCCTCACTGATCTGAAACGTAGGAGTGGCGGAGAGGGGGGGGTTGCAGGAGGTGTTGATGGTTGTGTGGAGAGATGTTCAGAGTGGGTGTTAGACTGGGAGTTTCAAATCAACAGTAAAACTCATTCAGGTCATCAGCAATTTGTTGATTGACCTCAGTGCTGGGGGATGGTGTCTTGAAGTTGGTGATGTCCTTCAGGCCTTTCCACACTGATGCAGGCTCATTCGCAGAAAACTGGTGTTCCAGTTTTTTTGCGTAGTTCCTCTTGGCCACTCTAATCTCCTTATTCAGTGTGTTTGTGGCCTGATTGTACAAGACTCTGTCCCCCCTTTTGTAGGCGTCCTCTTTGGCCTGACGAATATGACGAAGTTTTGCTGTAAACCATGGCTTATCATTATTGAATGTTAAATGAGTCATGGTAGGGATGCACATGTCTTCATATAAACTGATATATGATGTTACAGATTCAGTGAGCTCGTCCAGATTGTTGGTGGCAGCTTCAAAAACACTCCAAACAGTGCAGTCGAAACAGGCTTGCAATGCCTGCTCTGTTTCGTTTGTCCATCTCTTTACAGACTTTACTACAGGTTTAGCAGATTTAAGTTTATGCCTGTAAGTCGGTATAAGATGAACCAGGCAGTGGTCAGAGAGTCCTACAGTGCTATGGGGACCGAGCGATATGCATCTGAACGACTAAGACCATGGGAAATATGAATATTTAACCATAACTAGTTATAATTAATTATGAATATTTTAGATCCGCTGTAGATATTTAGCTGACCTCTCAGGGTCAACTGTCTTGTCAATTCTAAGAACATTAATTTCCTGGTTAAGGGAAATAAAATAAAAAAATTCACTTACTGTTACACTTTACAAAAGTTGAAGATAAAATCTGCATGTTAGGGACTCCAGTTATGAGCAAACATTGAACAATGTCAAGTGTGATACAAGTAAGGTTTAATTAACTACATAAACACTTAAACTAGTTCAACACTTAATAAAAACATAAACTGGTAACATCCTAACTAAACACAATTAAACGGTTTAACATACACATACACACACACACACACATACAGTTGGTATAGGAAAGGGTTAAAGCTTAACTCAGTACAGAAAGAGAAATAAGGAATGAAGTTATGGTACCATTTGATATTCAGCAGATCTACAGATCTACATCAGTTTCTTAGTTCAAACACACATTTGTAAAAAGGTGTAACTGATACTTAATGTATCAATTAATAAGACTAAGTTTGTACTTGCGAGTCTCGTCTGTCTGAAAAAGATTCCTGATGCAATCTTAAGGCCCAATATCTTTGCTGAATGTGGGTTGATGGAAAGAACCAGTTTGAGTCAGAGTAACTTGATGAATGGAAAGGACTAGGCCGAAGCCTGGCGTGAGTTTAGGGTTACCGGGAGCGTTTTTCTCACCACCTCTCAGAATTCCAACAAACCACCGACTGGGTGGGTCCCTGGAGTGCGGCCTTTAAAGCCTGCAAAGATTCACGCCTCTCAAGATGGGCTTGTCCAATGAGGAAGTCCGGAATCTCAAGTGGGAGTTTTGAGATACTGGGGCATTTTTATGGCCCTTAGTTTGAAAGCATGGTAATTTGCATATAAAACTTGGATCAAAATTACTAAAGACTCTTAAAACACTAATATGTTGCGTAGGTGTAAAAATACAATATACATTCTCAATTAGATCATACGAATACGAATTCATAGATACTAAACATGGTAAAGTTATATATATATGTAAGCTGACAGGAGTGTGTTTCGATTATAAGCCTGCATAACAGTATACAATTTCAAAGACAAAATACACGATGACAATAATATACCCAATGACCTGAAGGATCATGTGTGTTCATTCAAAGAAAGGTTTTCCTATTAATTAATTAGAGAACAGTCCTCCCTTGTGGAGTTTCCTTATGGGCAAGGAAGCGTTTTTCTTCACCTAAATTCCAGGAGGTCGTAAATGTATCGGGTGTCAGGGTTACCATGGAACCAGGGCCTGTTCGGCTTCCTGGGGTGTTACAGAGTATTTGTTAAATCTAGCTAACAAAATATATATTGTGTGTTTGATTGGTCCAGACGCTACACATCTTTGGGAGTACCCAAGGTCCAGATGTTTTAATTTTTACTGTCTCTGGTAGGACATGTAACATGCTGTCTGTTTTTTGGCAGTTCACGGGAGAGATTTGTTTTATTAAAGTCCCCGAGAATGATTAGAGAGATTACAGAGTCCGGGTGTTGTTGTTCTGTTTCTGTGATCAGATCAGCGAGTTTCTGCAAAGCTGAGCTCACATGTGCTTGCGGAGGAATGTAAACACTCACAAGAATGAACGAGCAAAACTCCCGCAGAAAATAGAACGGCTTGCAATTAATGAAGAGCACCTCTAGATCTGAACAGCACATATTCTTTAACACGGTTACATCTGTACACCACCTTTAGTTGATGTAAAAACATGTCCCGCCGCCACATGATTTCCCCGTTGATTCTGCATCGCAATCCGCTCTAAACAGCTGAAAGCCCGTGAGACTCAACGCGCTTTCCGGAATGGCGTCATTCAGCCAGGTTTCAGTGAAACACAGAGCAGCAGAGTTTGAAAAATCCTTATTTGTACGGGAGAGCAGAAGAAAGTCCGGCCGGTTTGTTGGGTCTTAGAGAGCGGAGGATTCGCCATATCGGATGCTCGGGCACGGCGGTTCGGATTAATCCGTGCTTCTGAGCTTTACGGAGTGCGCCGGTCTTTCCCCTGTCTGCAGCAGGCCTGAAGCGCTTGATCAGTGAAGCAGCTCGCCCGACTACACGTTCAGCAAAAACGTACGAATATAACACGAAATACGGTAGAAGATGGTGTGGTGTGTTTTGCCGAAATGGTTCAGCAACTCATCCCTGGTAAAAATGATAGTGTTTGAGAAACAAAAAAACAGAAAAAAACTACAACAACAGTACAAACAATGGGATGGTGGCCCAACAATGAGACTGCCGCTGCGGCGCCCATCGATGGATCGAGTTTTCTCAATTATAGTGGACTCAATGGGGAACAATGGTCTTATCTAGAATTATACAACGATCAGGTTATATAAAAAAAAATAAAAAGTTTAAATTTTTAAACCAATGACGTCTTGCATAGCTTGACTTCACGCATTACGTAATCACGTTGGAAATGTCATGCGTGACGTAGGCCAAAGTACCGACCCAGTGTTTACAAAGCAAACGTGCAAAGAATGTCAAACGCCCTTTAGGAAAAAAAGGTAAAATAACGATGTTGGACAATTCTAAAAGTTATTATATGAAGAAAATGAGATGGGAGTTTTTCGCCTACCCTACTTTTTTAAACAAAGAGATGTAGGGACTAACCACGCTTGACTTTTCCAACGTGATTACATAATGCTGAAATTTTCCATTTAAAATTTCCAATGACAAACGTCCGTTACACTTCCGTGTTCAATTCTTTATGTAAGAAACCCAGAAAAACATTTCTACTGATGAAACATGAAGTTAATAAACGCTCGATTGCGACAGTATAGGATTTATATGTGATTTGAGACTCTGCCTATTTTCATAACAATACAGGGTGTTTACATGAAAAATGCTAAATATAGTGATTAGCTTGATATAAAAGGCTACAAATAACATATTTCAGCAACATTATATGACCAAAACCCTTATTATATCACAACCGGAAGTTATTACAAACACTCGATGGTGGTTTAAAGTGAGTTTTGAGTGAAAGCGTAGTATAAATCTTATAAATTGTCTTACATAACATGATACTACAGTGTCCATGAATGGTCCCGTAACATGCGTTTTTGGTCGTGTAATGTGGATGGAGATCTTTTCTGAAATGCAGTGGAAACCCAAGCATGGATGAGGACCCTTTTCATTTTAAAACAAAGTTTTTTTAAAACTAAAACGCACTATTGTAAACGCAGCCTTACATATATGGGGGTTGGACACACTACAGCCTCACGTGTGAGCCACTTCTCTGGGCGTAACAGCGTAAACTAGTGTTTTTCCTTGATGCCTCACCAGAGCCAATAACCAGCACTTGATTTAGGCACATCAAGTATGCTGCATGCTTATTGGCTCACTGATGTTGATGAGATTTTCCTTAGGTATCGAAATTTGGAACCAATCGACAAGACATTTTTAGATACACGATGGTATCAAGGCAATTCGGTCGGTGCCCAAAAAGTATTGAACTCGGTATCTAATCTGTAGTCCCTGGACAGAATGTAACAGTCACCCTAAAAACAAAATACACGATTGAAATTACGAAATTATTAAAATCATGTTGTAAAAATGTACAAAAAAAGTTCAGCGGTTTCATGAAGAGCATTTCCCCTAGAAGAGCACTGCCATTTTCTCACTTTTTAAAAATATTTTTTTTCTTTTTTGACTGCGCTACTGTGACTTTGGTGTAGGAATTAAATACATTAGAGGTATTAACCAGCACATTAAATTAAGACTATAACTGCTGGGCTGCTGTAATGGTGGTAATGAAAGGGGTGATTGCTGAGAGCTGAATGGGCATGTAATGTTAAAAGGAGTGAGACCAACATTTTGAGAATACAAATCCAGTTAAGAGTCAGAGTTCTCCATCACTGCACTGTGTTTTACTGCACTTGGTTATTTACTGCTCCCACTGTAATATTATTTTACCCTCTTATGACAAAATGGTGGACTGCCTATCTCCTGCCATACCCTTCTGTAATACCAAATAATGGAAGGAGACCGGAGACATGTGATGCTTTTCATCTCATTTCATCACTCCGCTTTGTGTCATGCCTAAGAATTCCCCCTAAGCATGGTAAAATCACTGTAACGCATGGCCTCTCTAGGCTTATTGCTTTAAGCACCTAGCACCCATTTACAACAAACAAAATAGGTAAGACTACAGGGCTTATTGAAAATTAATGACATGACAGAACATAATTAATATTCACGAGCAAGCTAGTAAGTTTTATAATTATAAGTGTTCCTCCCCATTTTTCAGATGACAGATATGTAGATTGTCCTCAACGAAGTTCACAGGAGGTTAGATGCATAGCGGAGGAGTTCATTGTGTGTGTGAGAGACAAAAGAAAGGGAGGGAGGGAGAGAAGGACTGAGGGATCACACTGTTGAAAGTCAGTTAGATGGTAATTAAAAAAGACAGGAACATTGGATCTTCAGCTGGGCTTAACGTGACTGGTAGAATGCTGCCATTAGTGAAGTAAGCTCTCTGCCTCCCTGCTCTCCTTACAGCCACTAAATTAGCAACAGAGATGGAGACAAAATAGGAGACGGGGGATTAAAGTAACTCATTCCAGGAGGAACACGAATGTGACAAATATTTATCGTAAGGAGGGTAATGTGGTGGATATGTGAGATGATAGTGGATAGAAGGGACGGATTTATTCCCAGAGAGAGGAAAACAATGGATTGGTGTAAGATGAGAAAGGTCAAGAGAAAGAGAGATGGACGTTTATGGATTGACTTTGAGTTTGTGTTTGAGCCAGTGAAGCAGAACTCCAAAATAGACTGAATAGGATGCAGATAAAACCAATCTTTCATTGAGGCTCCATTCATTTTCTAGACATATTCTGTAAAGTAGGCTAGTGCTTGTAGTGCTTACTGCAGTAACCCTAAATTGATGTCTACACGTAAAGTAGCATCTTGAAAGTACAGGAAAGTTTTTAGAATTATTTAAAGCAAATTCATTTTTTAAAGTTAAATATTTAATATTTAAAGTTAGTTAAATATATACATTTTGAAATATGAACATTTGATTTATTTATTTTTTGACCAAATTGTCCTGAAGGTTTATTACAGTTAAACCAGTTTTTATTATTTTTCACAGTCATCTAAAATGGTATTTTCATTGTGTAAAATTATATTTCTAAGTAACATTGACTAGAACGAATATCGTAAAATATTGACTGAATTTAAAGGATGAAATTTAAAGCAAGAACCACAACACAACTGTAAAAAACAACATTGAACTTATGACATAATTTTGAACATTTATGCATTGCATTCGCAGAATTCAGAATGATTTTTTTTGTCTGGCTCTTTAGTCTCGTTTTTTTTTTTCGGGAGAATAATGTTCCAAAATCCATTAGCAAGTGTTATCGCTCTGAATAAGTTGATGAGTAAATAAGTACAGCATGTCTTGTGATTTCCTGATGTCCACTTTAAAACTTGAAAAGTTAAGAAACAAAGGGACATTAAGCTGAACTTGGAACACTGAGGGAAGATTGTGCAGTCTGGAAAATCACTGACATGGCAGATTCGCACAGCATTAAATTACAGGGAAGCTCTGGTTGTAATTACATAACTTATCAAACTAATCCCATCCGAATAAGGGTTTATGCCCTCCTTCCATCATTTATGCAGTGGATATATTAACATTTAAGTATGTGGTCACCAGTGGCTTTTGTTCCCTTACTCTGAGGCAGCCAAACACTAGCATTAGCGATTAGCATCCTCTCAGCTGTGGCACAGTAATGTTTTTACATACTTTCCTGAGCTTTTATGTTCTGGCATTCTGACCTCTCTTTCTGCATACAGCTGGAATAATGCAGCTGCCTCAGTAAACACTTATTGTTGGGTCAAATGTTACATCTCAACAAGCAGTCTCCATCTCATTCCTTTAATCTGGTTTTATAGAGGCCGCTCTCAAATGAGCCATGCTCACATCAATCTCATGGAAAACAGGATACAGTAGTGTTGTCTCTCATGGGCATGAAATTAGAATCTAATTAATCTCAAGGGAAATTTAAAGGTGAAGTGTGTATTTTTTCTGATTTTACTGATTACTGATTTTCAGCGTGTAATCTGCCCTTCATCATTTGTTATAGACATGAAATGATATCTCAAATTGTGTGTCTTTTTGAGGAGAGGTGTTGTATTTCTTTTCTGAGCAGTTGGACCTGGTGAGCCATAAAACCGGCAAAATCCATTGAAAATACTATTTTTTCTACTAGATGGCTGTATCTAAAGAATAGGATATCACAGAGATTTAGTGGTGAGCTCTTTTGGCTTGAACCAGTAAGGAACCACCTAGCAACCATGCAAAATACCCTCACATAACAGTAATATATAGATATATACAATATAACAGTATGCAAATAGAAAAAACACCCAAAATACCTTATAGCTACCACAAATCAACTCCCCGCCCAGCCTAGATTCTAGTCACTCTCGCTCTCTTCCTGTTCCAGGTGTTTGTCGTGTACATCTGCCTTGCCTCTTTCTTTGTCCAATAACAAGTTCAAAGAATTTCACCTACAGTATGTAGACCAGTGGTTCTCAACCAGGGGACCAAGGCCCACTAGGACCTCAAGATGACTTAAAACAAGACAAAAAAGCATTAAAATTAGTTAAATCAACTACAAATAAATAGATATTTCTTATTTTAACTCATCCCTTGATGACTTTTTTTTCTTTATTCCCCCACAGTCTTTAAAAGCCTAGATACAGGTAGCCGAATTTTAAATTTAAATGAAGGCATTTATTATGCCTTTGTTATGCCAAGCTCTAAAGTGTATTATTGGCAGAAATTGTGAATAAAAACACATTATACTTGATCTTTATCAAGTAAAACATGAATAACTGGAAAAGTACATTCAGAATATTCAGCTCTTGAAACTTGTGGAATCCTGCAATTTAATTAACAGAAAATCAAAGTGTGAGGGCTTTACATATTGTTGTGCACAATGGGGGCCTTGGAGTAAAAAAGGTTAAGAAGCACTGACCTACTCAGGTCTTCATTAATGAAATGTTGCAGCATGCATTATTGGGTTTCCTGCATCAGTGAGATCTGTATCAAAGCCGCTTTAAGGCAAGACTCCAAGGTTAACCAAAAAAGCCAACGCTGCGGTTCGCAGAAAAGGAGACCAGAGGCCTTTTTTTGAATGGTTGTCAATGGAAAAGAAGCTTCACTATGCTGGATAAACTGCTTTTGTGGGAAAACAGCTTATCATTTAATGAATCAACATCCTATTGGCTAATCTTCAACATCTACTAATGCCATTAAACATTCATTTTGGATTGATTTATTTTTAGAATTCACACAAAAAATGCTGTTTTTTAAGAGAAGTCACAGGCAATTTTGTGACAGGTAGAATTCGGTTTCTGGCACTTCTATGGTATCCACAAACTTTATTTGACTGTCACACAACTCTGACAGAGAATTCAATGACGTAAAGGGTGTGAGTGGTTATCAAAGCAGACATGAAGCTTTCTTCAGTAGTAGAGCCGTGGACCTTGGCATTCCCCAAATAATAAGACCATCTCTGATCTGTATTTATACCAAGTCCTAGATGCAAGTGTAAAATTCGCTACCTGTTGCATTGCGTGTAAATTGCCATTACGACTGTAATCTCATTATAGTTTCATTGGAACGGTGGCCTGTTAATCAGGCTCTTTCATCCTGGCATATGAAATATAGACCAACAGATCACGGAGCCGCTGATGGGCCGTCACGCCAGAGCTGCGTCTTCTGCGTAGCCAGCTCATTAGCAGCAGCTATTCAGCTCTTCACATCCACCGCCGGTATTCACCCAGAGAGTGACAGTCCCCCGCCTTCCGCTCTGCAAATTACCATCACAAAATGCCCCAGACTCTACCTATTAATAATTCAATTAGCTCTCTTTCTCCTGCCCGCCAGCTTCTATTGTGTGGCCTTTGAGGCCTTCGGCACGTTTGTTTCTTCTCCCGTGACACCTGCACTAGTCGCTCTTGCACTTCTGACTCGCGACTCTCTGAACATACCGGCATGGATGTTGAAAATAGCCTGTATTTTTTGGTGATGCTGAAAATCAGATGAATAGTCAATAAATTTGGATCTTGAATTGAGTTTTGATTGAGTTTCATCTCATGAATGCAGTGGCGCGGGGTCTGATTATCAGTGACAGAGAGGCATGTTAGAGGCGTTATTTATACCCCACTTGTAGTGGCATTCATTAAACATAATGATGAGCAAATGAGCCAAGTCAAGATGAGAACAGTGTCTTCTCTATTCTTGCCTTTTCCTCATGTGGTCCTTCCTGGCACTTAATAAATTTTTCTCTTTGTTGTCCAGTCTCTATCTTCCACCACTTTTCTGTCCTTTGCCTTCTTTATCTGATCACACCAAGATTTCTTTTCCATATCCTGAGAGAGCAAGAGCAGAGTTCTGTTAACAGAAAATTGTCTGTCATTTGAAGAATTGATTGAAAAATGATTGACCAGACCAAACCTTGTGTTTTTATTAGAGGTGCACCGATTGCAATTTTCTTGGGCGATTCTGATTTTCGATTTTTTTGTTGTGGCATCGGCCCGCTTACCGATTTGACGGTTCGATTTTAATTGAAGAACTAAATTGACAGAAATATACAAAAAAAATCTAATTCTAAACGCAAAGTTTTATTTTAATAAAAAAACAAGTAAAAATTCAGTAATAAATTAAGAACACATAAAAAAATTACAAACAACAGCACAAATAAATGCAATAGAATAAAGAGAGCTATGAAACTAAGTTTTTAAGTTAAACGTAAGTTTTTAGTCAGGTACGAAATACTACTGAAATTACAGTAATCCAGTAAAAAAAACATGATTGGTATTTACATTTGATTACTTTAATTTATGTTGTCTTCATTGTAAAAATTAAATACAGTTTAATGCTTACCATTAAAGTTATAAAACGTATTCAGTCAAGAGCAGAAAATTATTTTCTTTGTCTTTTGTTCTTTGATTAATATGAGGAATATTGGAATATTGGAATACAGCAGCAGGAATATTGGACTGCGGTCCCTTTAAGAGTTTATTCACGGACCCAATATACTGTTACACAACATGCGTTCTCTTTCTCAACTATTTAACGTTCCAAAACTGACGGTGTTTAACTGGATACTCGCCAAAACAGTCATTTTGACAGTTTATGTATTTAAAACGTTTTAGCGCAGTTAGCCACTCAATTTGGTATTTGTGGCTCACAAGCTGTCACAAGCGCGGATTGTGCGCTCCACTAATACAGATCAGTGGTGGTGCGCGCGCGTTTGGTAATAAGCGGTGAAACCTGCTGGAAGGACCTAAACAGAATCGGACAATACATAAGCACTATTAACCCTGGACCGTGAGTGAATGAGTGTGTGTGTGTGAGAGAGAAGGGGTCTTCGGAGAGAAGAGAGCGAGAATGCACATTGCCTGTGCCGCTGCCCGCTGGTAACAAAACAGATCGGCTCGAAATCAGAAAGAAGTGAGACTGACCGACCGATCACCGATCCGGGCCGATCATGAGGAAAATCAGCCGATTCCGATCCCTGGCCAATCGATCGTTGCATCTCTACTTTTTTTTGTGAAATAACACACACCACACTAGTGCTTGGCGGTATCCGGTTCATACGATACGGTTTTTACTTTGGTATGATATGAATTTGAAAATACCGCAATACCGGTAAGGTCACTAAAAACGGTTCAGAACGCGCCAATGTTTGAAAGGGGTGGGTGCACTGGGTGAGGGAAAAGCCTGTATGTGTACTAAGCGTGAAAGTTCCGAAACTGAAGTTGTAGAACTAATAGAACTCAACAATATCAACATTGGAATGCCTAAAACATCCACTGCCCATCTTGCATCCAGCTCCGCAGACTCACACAACCCTAAGAGGTGGACGACATTAGCCAGAGAGTTAGCAACGTTCGACCTTTTAGCGGCTTTGTCCATTAGAACATTATACTGCAAACCTAGCGACTTTTTGGCATAAAACCTTAGCTATAGTTCAGCAGGTGATCTCAGTTATACGTAGTATAAGACGTAACATTGAAATGCACAAAAAGTACACTTTTGTACATTTTTATTCAGGCTAAAACGACAATTTAGACGTATTTTTAGTAAAAACGTAAAAAACTATTTGCGTATCTTAGATCATTAGATATCTTATCAATGCATTGTTCCCTCGTATCAATAGAAATTTGATTTAAGAACCATTAACCGACCCCAAAACCTAAAACCTACCCATTTTATAGGGATATGGCAGGTTTATTATTTTAGTAAACGCAATTTAGATTTTTAGACCACTACTACCCCCAACCCTGAACCTACCATTTTATAGCGAGTATAAAGGATATAAAACGACAAATTACTTGAAATACACGGGGAAAATTAAAAAAATTTTGGAACCAATAATCATTAAAATATATTTATAGTCGCTTATTCCACTCCTACCTATAAGCCTAAACAACTCTGTACAGTATAAGAAAAACATGACAAACAGATAAATGCAAGTAACGTTAAAAATCCGGTAGGGATTGCACAAAAGCAGTACTAAAAGTAATCCAAATGACGATGCGTTGCAGCCGCAGTCCTCTGGCGGAATACAGTAGGTTTGTGTGATCCAGAGCAGAATTTATGTTGTTAATCGCTGAAAATATTATCCAGATAATTTTCCCGATCCACTCCGTGAACTTTACGGCAGGATAATCGCCTTCACGTGAAGGCGATTATCCTGCCGTAAAACCTGTCGTTTGAAGCGGCAACATTTGAATTTGTAAAGAGCGCGTCAGTATAAGTATAACGAGTAAACAATTTAATAATGCAACTGAAAACAAGGTAATTCATATGACAACTAAAAACTAATAAAATTAATGCTGCGATTTCAATATTCACAAGGATTAATTTTTAGGTGTCGTCAATACGTAAGTATTTGTACGTTTAGAGGCTGAAAATACGTTAGTATTTGTACGTTTTAGTGCCTGTAAAAACGTAAGTAAATGTACGTTTTATAGAACCACATTTTACGTAAAATACATACGAATTATCATGAGATCACGTTGGGTTCAGTTGGAAGATGTCACCAGTGCTGTCCCGCGAACGCAAGGTCGGACTTTCCCGAAGAAGTGTCACCTCTCTCTGTGTCTGTTCTGTGCAGTGAGAGGCAGAGAAGCAGCGAGTTACAGCCGACTCGTCAATAAATGAGTACAAAACAGCGTTTCCAAGCACCTGTCGCTTACTGATTGTTTGGAATTATAAATATGAGCGGTTTAGTTCGTCTGTAATCACAGGCACTGTTTTGTTGTTGTTTTTTAGTTTGTTATCAGAGCAGGCAGTGCGCTGCATGAGACAAAAAAGGAATATAACCAAAACAACCGCATAGCCACTCTTTATTGTAGATGCATGTTGATTTTGTCAGACGATGCAGCGATTATAAATGAGAGTGACTCCTGGCTAACGTATTAAAAGCGGTCGTGTTTAGTCACTATTTAATGTGGTATTTTTTTGACAATATTCACTCATCATGACAGTAAAATAGGGCATTCTAAGTCAATATACTGCAGTATTTCCTCTCTCAATCAGTAGAAAATATGGTTAACACCCGGTCATGCATGAAAAAAATACCGTCATGTACCGTGAAACCGGTATAATTTAAAAAAATACCGTGATATAAATTTTTGGTCATACGGCCCAGCACAAACATCACCCACACATGCTTTCCATAATTTTATGGGGATGTATGGTTTTATACCATAGACATTGTATTTTCTATCCCCTTACCCTAACCCTACACCTCCAAAACTTAATTTTTAGATGTAAAAAAAAACTTTGTTTAGTATGATTTATACGCTATACATTTTAATTATCTTTGTCATGACTAAGCACTCACTTGAAGTTGATCTTTTAAAACACTAATAGTTTAGTAACACGGTTGAATGTGATCTTTAGCAAATCTCAGAATGAATCTCCAATTTCGTTGTGTACATTATAAAGGTGGATAAAATTCAGATGGCTAAATTTGCATTTAAAATGATTGATTTTAGTTTTTAGTGTTTTGTTGGTAACACTTTATTTTAAGTACCAATTCTCAGTATTAAGTAGTTGCTTATTAGCATGCATATAATTAGCTTGTTGGCTGTGTATTAGTACTTATAAGCCACATATTAATGCCTTATTCTGCATGACCATATTTTTGATTCCTTAATTCTACTTAAACTCAGTGTGGGTGGATACGGGAGTAACACATTACAAAAGTAATAATATTACAGTAGTATATTCCTTTTTGCTGTAACGCAGTAATATAACACATTACTAATACAATTTTGGTAATCTTATTACTCGTTACAATATCAGTAACGCAAGTTACAACAACATTTCAAGGGTCATATGATGCTTTTTTAAAGGATCCACTTATTTGTGTATTTGGAGAACAATTAATGTTCAAAAAAAACCATTATTTCTTCAACATAATGTACATATTGTGGTACGTCTATGCACCGCCTTCTCTCAACCGCTTGTTTCTCAAGTCCCTACTTCCGACAAAGCGCATGTTTGCTCTGATTGGCCAGCGGAACCCAGGCATGTGATGGCCCCCGAACAACGCGCCAAGCAATGTCGGAAATGTAACGCCCCTTACATAATCGCAAGCTTCATCTTTCAAAATAAATGTAAAGACAACCCGAAAGGGGAACAGAGTCGCGTGAAAGACACAGTGATGAATATGTGTTTGCAGTACACGCACCACGATTAAGACAGCTGACTCCACTTTGATGCTCTCTCTCTCTCTCTCTCTCTCCCTATCGCGCTCGCGTGCTCGCACACACAGACAACACACACAGATGCGCAAAACTCGCATGAACAGTTCCCCACCCCCCCCCCCCCGCAATGCAAATGACTTAATAATAACAAACAGTAGCTGATTCAGAAAAAGCGCCAGATTGTCATAGCAAAGTCAAATTACCTCCTTTCCTAGGTTCACGAAACGGTTGTCCATAAAATGCATTGCTGTTCTGTTGTAGTAATCTTAAAGATTCCTAATGCATTCTACTTTTCGGGAAGCAAAATAAAGGCTTTTGCTTTCGCCTAGAAACACACAGTGTCTACCTGACATGGCTGCTTCAACACTAACAGCGGTTACTGAAACCACGCCTTCTTTTTTGCGTGAACATTTGGGCGGCATTATTTCCACATAGTGAGGTAGATATGTGGGGGTTTGTTAGAACGAGCCGTTTTAGGGGGGAGTGGCCCCTAAATTGCTAAAGAATATTTCTTTGGTTTTGAGACTTTAGTCTTTGCAATTCAGGGATCTTATCTATGCACAATCAGCTTGTAACACTCCAAAGAGAAAGAAAACTTGAAAATCGCATCATATGAACCCTTTAACTCAAAATTAAGGTGATTTCAAGGATTCTACATTTGTGAGATGGACACACTCCTGTTATTTTTAGTTAATCTGAGAAAAGGATAAGAATGCATAGTCAAATATGTGCGACACCAAACTCTCAACATGGAGAAACAGCACGAGTAAAACCTGGAAACACTGGACTGTGCCACTAACACAAAGCTATCGGAGAGAGCTGTGGGGTTGGAGAAGAGAAAAAAAGGCGGCGGATAAGCGCAGACAAGCAACAAAAATTAAGCTTAACTAAAAATAACAAAATCTGTTTATATTAAATCATAGTCTATGAATGAATATGCAAAATATTTGACTTAAATAGCCCAATTAACAGATTAACAAAATGAAAGGAAAAGACTGAGAGATAGGCTATGCTGCTGAGTTTGGTTCATATGCTATTTGTGTGGCGCGGCGCTCTACGAAAGAAAGTCCACGTAAAGGAAACCGAGATGACAGAAATAAAGTAAACATTGCAGTTTCTAATGATCTGTATGACCAAAAATAACAGTATTTTTTTGTTGTTTGTTTCCGCTGTTCGATCGCGCCGGCGCCTCACGCACACACATACAACATTGCAAACGTTGCAGCCTGTTCATTATCAGAATAAAATACAGTCAACCAAACATAGATACACTTTAATTTAATGTGCGTAGCCTACTGCGTAGTACAATCCGTGCCGTTCAGCCTGAGCTCGGGCCAAACACACATTTGCTCATGTGAAGAGTATGTTTTTTAAGCACGTTAAGTAAGTCTGGTTTACATAATAAATAATAGTTTAGCATTCAAATACATCGCAAATATGGACACATTTAATTGGATTAATGCCGAATGAGAGAGGTAGGCTGCGCGAGAAAGCCGTTTGCTTTCAGTTTCGCATTGAATTAGCCTAATTCATTTTGGCTTGTTTAGCAACTTATATTTTTCATTCTTGTTTTCTTCTGAAACCGTTCAAAATTGCCTATAGGCTAGGTGTTGTGTTTATTGTTTGTACATGATAATATTTTGCTTTATTTACCGGTGTTATTTATTAATGTAATAATGTGATTTGTGCTTATATTTTTTTAACCTGAACTACAACATAACATTAATGTAGACCTACATACCGGTATCTAAATATGATTTCATATATTTTATGCTATATAGACCTACCACGTTACCCTCCACTGGATGTATAATGAGCTGCAATAAACTACATTTTGGCATTTTATAATACTTCTGTGGATATTTTGGTGAAAGTAACTAAAAAGTAACTCAAAAGTAGTGTAACGCAATTCAGAGACAGTAATATTGTAATGTAACTAATTACTTTCAAAAGACAGTAACTAGTAATATATAATGTATTACATTTTGGAAGTAACTTGCCCACACACGCCTAAAACGTAAAAAACCCCCTACTAACCAGTATTAAGCCGCAAATTAGGAGTTTGTTCAAGGAAAACTCTTAGTTAATAGTGAATATGTTTCCTATTCTAAAGTGTTACCGTTTTTTTCTTAATTTATTTAGACAAAATAGTGTAGAATTTTAATTTCAGCATTTATCAGTTATAAGCCTTAATATGAAGATAATCATCAGGCTTTTAGTATTGGACTGATTTTTAACATCAGTGCATCATTAGTGTGAATAGAATTTTTGAATTTGCTTATATTAACATTAAGTATATCAAAAGTAAAACTACATAAGGGAATGTAATGATGTATGTGTGTATATAATATTTTGGAAAAGAAAAACAACACTGGATATAAATAGATCATGAAGGAAAGCTTATCTCAGTCCATCAAAGTGACGGATAATGATCTGACGTGCCGAGTGAGAGCAGGAGAAAGCGAGAGACAGTCTTCGGTCCCAGGCTTGTTATGCTTTGCTGCACTCAGGTCATCTGATCTGGCTCCTTTGGACACTATGTAAAATGGATCATGTCTCTGCATTAGATTCATGTGAAATATGAATGAAGGTCTTGAGCTCCAGGGCTCTCTGAATCACTTAACTGCCATGTCCTCCACCACCTCGCATGAAATCTATCATCCACACTCTTTCTCGTTTTTTCACTGTAAATTCAGTCTCTGCTGTTGTCCAGCTGTTATTTCATTACGCTAGGCAGCGAGAGAAAGAAAAGTGTGTTGAGTGTTAGAGTGTTGGATAAAGTTAGTCTTGAGTGTGTGAGTGTATTAGCCATTTTTAAGCTTGTCGGTTAGCTGTTGTTCAATAATATACATTATAGTTAGAGAAGGCATTGTTTGGTTTGTTTAAATGGTCTGGCATGTCACCTTCTGGCTCAACCAGTGACGCCAGTCAGGTTAGTGCTATTAAATCTTTGAGAATCCTGTTTGTAAACAGTCATTTCTACAGTTCCATTTGGTGCCACATTCCACCTCAAAAGTTAGATAAACTTGCTGGAAAATATTACTCTATTTCCATAATTCCAATATATATTGAGCAGGAAGCTTGCTGAGGGAAGATCTTTCTTTATGTGTTCGCATGGCTTCCCTTCATCGCTTTGTTCTCTTCCACTCTCAGTTGCCAGGAGCAAACATTGTGAAAGGAAAGGTCAAAAGTGAAGTGATGAGGGAAACATAAGGAAATATTTGAAGACAGGGAGAAACGGAGAAGGAGGGGGAGAGCGACAGATGGCCGGAGGGAGGCTGGTGTTGTCATGGAGTTCTGTGTGTCGTCATGCAGAAGTCAGTTTCCTTTGTCACTTTTACTCTCTCTCTCTCTGGTTGTTTTTACTCTCTTTCCAACTGTCACTTGCTCTCAATCACTTTTCCATCCTCATCAGTCGCCTTCTTGTACCCTTCATCATCTCTGACACTTTCTGACTATCCCCTGCCAAACAACTTATTTTTACATTGTGTGTCGTGTATTTGAAACGTTGTCAGATAAATACATGTAGATGTCCAAGAGACAGTATAGACTGTCCTCTCATATATGAATGGGAGAGATCAAAACATTCATCTATCTATCCGTTCTTTTTTTGTTTCTTTTTTGGGATCAAACCTTTTGATATCATTGTTGTCAGATTCTATTGCTGATTCGGCACGCTATTAAAAAGGTTCTGGAGATTTTCATCTGTCACTTTTTAAACTTTTTATGAGCTGTAACTTTTTATATACTGTGCATTTTATATGTCATAGTAGGTTTTACTTGCCATTTACAGCTCAAGTGATATGGCAGATTTTTAATCAGAACTGACTTTACGATGAACAGGAATACATGGGAATAGCTTTTTCTAGGTATTATAGACCTCCTTGGTCTAAATTAGAACTGTCAAGATAATGTGTACACAATTATCATAGCCAAAAAAAATCTTGATAATATATCATGACATTTTAAAAATGAGTATTTTTTATTTTTATTTTTGTATTTGTTATTTTTTTTTATGAAATCCCAAAAAATTCCACACTGGTGAGCTAATTTTAGGAATACGGGAAGGGTGTTTCGCTTACACCTCTCTGGTACTCCAGAAGAGTAGTATGTCTCAATTTATAGTATTCAAAAAACGGTTGGCTAAAAGTACCTGAATGACCTTCCCTCTAAAAAAAAAGACTAGTAAAAGAAGGTAAACCTGCTACAGTAAAAACCTGTTAATTGGTTAACCGTAAGCTTTCCTACTATATACGGTGTAAAACTGTATTGGACAATACATATAATTTTATGAGAATATACAGTTTTTGGAAGTGAAAACAATATATAGGCCTAATTTATAGTGAAAAAAAAACGTAAATTGACATTCCCAGAGTTCCCTGCGATACATTTCACAATTTATGTTTTCACTGAAATAACGGTTTCTTCTTAGTTTTTTCATCTAATGTTATTAAATTAATGTTTATTGCATTATTTCAATTTCATGTGTGTTACCATGTTGTTGTTTAGCATTTGTGTGAATGACACTGCGCACCTCAGCTTGTGGAAAAACTGCTTGTGATGAGCTTTGGTTCATCATGTGAATTTCTCACCACCACCTGTTTTTGGTGGTTAGTAGTAGCTATATTACAAAGGTACTTAACAGATTTCAGTAGGTTAGTAATAAGTAAGACGGGATAACTATATCAGTTAATGAAATATGTTTTTTAAATGTAAATTTAAGTTAAATCCTTAAAACCTAAAACGTTGCTACCATATTTTTTACGGTAAAATTCAACCACAGCTGGCAGGTTTTTTTGCCATAAATGTTACGGATATTTTTTTGGACAGAGTTACTACTCCTGCCCAAATTCTGGAGTGCGCATTTGATGAACACATTATTATCCCATGATGTCTCAGTAGAGGATGTATGAATGGCAGTGAAGCGACACAACTATGTGACAGTAACATGGCAGATGTAGCATGTCTGAATTTCATTCATACTACCCATATTCATACTATATAAAATGGTTGTGAGGTAAGTTTCAAACAAAAATGTAACCTACTAGACAGTATGCAATTTCAGGATATTTCAGCTATACATTTTATAGTTATACGTTATTTTTGGATTATCTTCTATCAAAATATTGGTCACAGACATAGAGATTTATTTTAATTTTCACCAAGCTGATTACTCACTAAAAACTCCCACAGATCGTTTTTTCAGGCCATTTTTTTTTGACCTAGCAAAGTGGTTATATCTAAGTGTGAGTTTTTTACTTACATTTTTATTTGTCTTCCCATTAAAGCCATTATTTTGTTCATTCAGATTGAATGAACAATATAATGTTAATTCCTGAACGCATGAACCTATCATGGCGAACATAACTAGTCTTATCTAATCATATCGCGATGGAGGCATTACGTCCTCTCACATAACTTTTCCCCATTCATTCTCACCCCATCAAACCCACCGCACACTTTAGGGGGGTCTGTTAAAACTCAGTGGGCTCGGGGGAGGCGAGAGAGACGCGGACTCCCAATGTAACTTTACCGGTTGTCTAAATCATGTATTTGAGGTGCTAGAAAACTTTTGGTGGTCTGTACGACCCACTTAAGTACAGAAGAGCAGCCGTTTGAGGTCGCACACACTCACCAATGTACCACTCTCCAACATAAACAGACACGATCAAACCCTGCTAAGCGATTTGATACACACAGATAAAACACTGCCATGTCAATGATCAAAGCCTTCTGGGACAAGGTGAGGATCAATTAGCACCCAGCTGGGGGAGTAGGTGTGTGGTGTAAACTGGTGATGAAAGCAGAAGAGGAAATGGGAGAATCCCGATAATGCCTTTTTTTAGAATGCATACACATGTTTGATGGGACATCACCTATTATCATCCTCAGTGTCATTTCCATTGCTATGGAAATGGGTTAATACGAAGCTTGGCCTCGTCTATCCAATCTGCGGCGTGACGTTGGTTTTCTGACACATGAGCGGCACGCACGTATAATCAAAGCGCTCGTGCGCTCTTTGCAATTCCCATTTTGTTTCCCCTCACAGGAGAGACACGTGGTTTTAGTCAGTATTGATGGAGGCCACCTCATCTGATCCGTGCTGTGGCAACAGGCCTCGGCTTGTCTCGGGCCTACGTCGGGTCCAGTGCAGCTTTACATAGGCGAGACAGACACCAATCCCTTCCTCTCATCACTTATTTGCGCCCCCCACCTTACACCCTTAGACAAGTGTGGTTTGTGTGGATCTGTGTACTTACGTCATGCTGTGAGTCATGATGTTGCGCTATGTCTCGATGATTTTGAATGTAAGAAAAGTCTTGTGTCTTTTCTAGGCATAATTTTGAATTAAACATTTTTCTTACCCGTTGGCTCATGATTTTTTTTCGCATGAATTAGATAATCCGCATTTGGGATACATTTGTCTAGTGAGGTGAGTTAGCTAATTAGGTATGTTAAAAACATAGCCGAGGTGGTTATACAGCAGTTTGTCTAATGTCCAAAGTTATTGTTTTGGGGATAGGAAGCATCACATTCAGTTTTTACATCCCAGTGTGACACTAGACACAAGGTGTTCAGTTCCAATGCTATCTCACGACCAATTCGTATGTATTTTACGAGGTGGCTAATTCGTACAAATTCGTACGATTTGTCTAGACCCCAATGACGGGTAGGTTTAGGGGCGGGGTTAGGTGTAGGTCATTCATACAAATTCATACGAATTGTGCAACTCGTAAAATATGTATGATTTAGCAAAAATCGTCTGAATTTGTACGAGTGAGGTCGTATGAATTCGTATGAATGACCTACATCTAACCCCGCCCCTAAACCTACCTGTCACTGGGGTCTAGACAAATCGTACAAAATCGTACAAGGTCGTATGAATTTGTACGAATTAGCCACCTCGTAAAATATGTACGAATTGCCGTGAGATCGGGCGGTAAGTTCCACTGCAGTCTGTAAGTGCACTGTGCTGTGCGATGTCCCCTCTTTGCCTAGATTTTCAAGCATTAAAGTGTTAAATGAATACAGCTTAAACACACTTTACTTTGTTTGCCTGAGAAGAAGCAGTTTATTATTGCTCTAGGCTGCTCATAAAATTACAATGAAGTTTCTTCTATTTAAAACGTAGATGGAACAAAACAACAGCCGCAGAACCAGCCAAAACACATTTGGTCTTGAGTGTGATGCACATGGATTTGCAGAACTGCTGTAGGCCTGTAGGTTGTGTTCATGTGTGTTAAAGGTATCATGATCAAGAAAAGCCTCAATTTTGGAATATTAAATATGCAAATTCATCAGTTTTTCCCATGTTTTAAAACCCAAAATGGGGGGGGGGGGGTGCATAGCTTAACATGTTAATAATTAAGTCAGGCCTGTGAATACTTGATTGATAATAGATTAAGATGAGCAGATGACCATAATGAAAGGAGGCGTGTCTGAGAGGGTGGTAAAATTCAAATGTGCTCTGGTGTATTTTAGTTTTTGCTCAGTTTATTATTTAAAATGTGTGAATGTGGTAAACATTTTAGAAGAAAAGTTAGCTTTGGCTCATTTACTTTTTGAAAGTTAATTTATGACCCAAATGTAATGTCTACGGTACATTTTTGGGATGTGCATTCATTTTCAGTAGCTGAACTGTCATTTGTAATGTACAAGGATAGGATCAGATATAGAAATTAATTGTATGTCCTTAAAGAGATCCCATAAATATAAGAAAATTCTGTCATCATTTCATCCTCAAGTTGCTTCAAGTCTGTATGAGATTCTTTATTCTGTTTAACACAAAAGTCGATATTTTGAAGAATGTTGGTAACCCAACTGTCAACGGTAGCCATTGACTTCCATAGTATGGAAAAAAAAATTATGCAAGTTAGTGGCTACCATCAACTGTCTGGAACAAGTGGAGTAAAATTTATTTTTGGATGAACTATCCCTTTAATATGAGCTTCCTGAACGAGGAATGAGGTGTAGCCTACTGTCTCTTATCGGTTAATCCACTTTGAGATTTTTACTCATTCCGCCAGGGCTTCATGTGTCTTCAGCTGCTGAAAGTGTGTGTTCAGCTGAGATTCACTGGATGATGACAAGAGTTCCTTGACAAGACAGTCTTTCTTAACATGATGAGGTTGTTGAGAAGGTCAAGGGTTTTTAGTGAAGTGTGTACATGTGTCTGACTCTAAGTAGTGACATCCAGCCAGCGTCTGCCTACTTTATCTGGTGGCTCAACACGCTGTGCTCTTGAGCAGTATGTGTGCTGCAGTTAGCTAACAAATTCAGCAGATAAAGAGCTGAGGAAAAATAAGGAGAGAGAACTTATGGAATGAACAGAAATTATAAAATGAACTGTGAAAATTAAGGCTGGATTGGAATAATACTTTTAGAGCCTTCAGTAAATGATTCAGTGTTGTTTTTAGTCTTGAGTGAATGTATAGCACAATAAAATGAAAACTTGCTGAAAATGTACTCACTCTCAGGCCATCCCTAGTAAAAAAGTAATATATTAAATAAATTATTTATACTGTTCAAATCTCTGACATTTCACTCGAGACTTACTGATATAAAAATTATAATTCAACTTTATTTGGAGTACTACTTGTGCACAATGCACATTTCTTAATATTAAGCCTAAAATGGGTTTTAATGTCACTATTGATGAGGGGTGTGTGGTGTGTGGGGATTGTATGATTTGGCATAAATCAGTCTAAATGCAAAAATTTAAGTATTACCTGAAGTATACTGCCATAGGCCACTTAGCACAATCAAATATACTCAGTGTATCTTTAGTGGGGACCCTAGCACTTACTGCCACAATGAAAGGGGTCATATGGAGTTGCTAAAAAGAACATTATTTTGTGTAATGAATGTGTTATGCGTTTAGTTCAAAAACATTATTTTCCACATACTGTACATTATTGTTTCTCCTCTATGCCCCACCTTTCTGAAACGTGTCGATTTTTACGAAGCCATCGGTCTGAAAAGCGAGGTGTGCTCTTATTGGCTAGCTATCCAGTGTGTTGTGATTGGCCTAATACCTCAAGCATGTGACGGAAATGACGGAAATCATACTTTGATACCGTGTCCCAGCCGGAGCGACGAGACAAAAAACATGAAAACCCATAAACGAGGCATTCGTTGCATCCAGAAGGGACATAATTATGGATTATAATGACACATACTGTCTTTTTACGCGTTGCATTGCATCGCACCGTGTAAACATAAAACCATGTCTGCATTTGTGATCAGAGAAATTACAAACAACAAGTGCTACTCTACACTGCTCAAAACTCGTGTTTGAATCATCAGTGGCTAATTCTTTAATATAAAATACGTACTTACAGTCTGTGCGTCAGAACAGCCGGCACTGTTAGTCTACTCTACCAGGATCAGGAAAACAGTCCTCCATAAAATGTGCTGACAACATCGAATATTTGGGTTGCACAAACTTAAACCATGACGATTTCTAGCTTGGGTCATTTTGGAAGCCAACAAAGTAAGTTTCGCTTGACACAATGAAACACACAGGTCACACAGTGGCGGCGGGTGGGTTTGCAACAACCACATGTGACGACTCCGGGCTGGACTCCGCTTCGTCCACAGTGAAAGCCGATCCGGCGATCCACAGCGCGAAGTTGATGTATTTCCTCAGCGACCAGCACAGATCAGCTCCAGGCATGACGAAGCAGATATCGTCCTCTTTAGGAAGACCAAACAAAGTAGTTTAGCTTTCACAACGAATCACACAGTGCCTTCGCGACATGGCGGCGGCAACAGCAATACTACATTGAGAATAAAAGTTATGCCTTCTTTCTGTGCGTGAACATTTGGGCGCATTATGCAAATATTCCCACATAGTGACGTAGACATGTGGGGGTGTGTTAGAACGAGCCGTTTTAGGTAAGCGTGGTTTGACTCTTAACTTTTATAAAGAATAATCTCTTTGGGGATTTGAGACTTTAGTCTTTGCAACTTACAGATCTTCTTTATGCACAATCAGCTTGTAACACTCCAAAGAAAAAAACTTGAAATGCATCTAAGGACCCTGTAAAGTGCATTAAGTGCAAAATGAGTTGTTCCAATTTAGCAGACTTTAAGTATACCTGTTTAGTATAGTAAACATACAATTGCAGGGTATTGTTATTAAGTACATAAATATGTAAATGTATGTAGTATACTTCTAAAATCTGGTAATACAAACCAGTGCATGGGTTAAAATATGGACAAACCCATCAAGGCGTTGTTGACACAGTGGTTGGGCTTTAAACAGCAATGGGTGATTAACCCAGCATTTTTTAGAGGGTATACTTAGCATGAATATAATTGAATTTCAAATACATTTTAGTATATTTATTTTTCACTAGGGATTCAACATGCAGATGAGTTTGTTTCTTCACGGGAACAAATTTGGAGAAATTTAGCATCACTTGCTCTGCAGTGAATGGGTGCCATACGAATGCGGAGTCCAAACATGCTTGATAAAACATCACAAATCGCAAGTAATCGTGTTAGATTCATTTTGAAGGCACTATTTTGGTGTGAACTATTCCTTTTAAAAGTATGTATAGGGATTTTTTTACTTGAAATAATCATTCATAATAAGAATAAAATAGAATGAGGAATATCTATTACAGTATTTTCTCAGATAGACAAGCCATGTGACCTGCTTTTCTTATTGCCATGTATTAGGGATGGGCGATACCACTTATTTTGTTTTCGATACGATACCGATATTTTTCAAGGCAGTATCGTCGATGTCGATATCGATACGATACTTCTGAACTAAAATTTTAAATGATGACATTTATTAAATTATTAAATTACTAAGAATAAAATAGGTAATGACACCCACTTAACTTTATATTTGAAATGCATTTTAACATTCAATACGCCTTAATTGTAACTTATTAGGTTATATTTGTTTACACATGGTGCACAAATGTGTTTTTGTTTACACATGATTCAAAACTATAAATACTACAGTTGAATTATGGTCACTTTAGTAAAACCATGGTTCATTTTCATAAAGGACTGCCAGTGAATGGCTGATGCATCCATAAAATGCAACCTTTTTGTTCTGACAGTATATGATTTCTATTAACATTACAGAATAGAACATGATCAGTATTATCGTTCAACGTTCAATTTAAATAAATGTAACTGTACAAACTATGTAGGCTATGATTTCAATTTGTTTATTGTGAAATAACTCAAACATTTATGTTTTTTCTTCTGTTCTCTGATAAGCATTGTTCAGGGCTGCCGTTCCCAGCTTTAATGCTTTCTTATGATACTTTTGGGAAACACAGCCCTGTTTGAATGCACTTTTAGAACGCTCTCTTTGATTGATTAGTTCTGTCTTGCAACATTTGTGTGTGTTCAGATGAGCAGGAAAATAATTATATCCTACACAATTACTTGCGACAAAGTGTTATTCGTCCAAGTAATGCATTGGACGCTTATTTTTATTATTTTTTTTTAAAGAAACAACAATCACTGGTAAATAAAAAATCAACCACATCCTTAGTATAGATATTTTTAGTTTGAGTAGTCGATACTTCAGATCACTCACGTCAGTACGATTATCGATACTTAGGATCGATATGCCCATCCCTACCATGTATCTGATCTTCGGTCGGTAAAGAATCCACTGGTTGGATATCCGTTTCTGCTGTTTTGCAGATCGTGGTTCATATTATTTAGCTAGGTTTGGAGAGGTGATCTTGGATCTGAGAGACGGAGTGAGCTTTTAATTTACTGGAAGATGAGTCTGCTACACAGGCAACCATGAGTCACCATGCCTTCGTCGACAGAGTTTCACACGGACACTCACGACTTCACACCACACGGCATCTAACGAGAGTGCAGAACGCAATCACTCACCATGCACACACCCACAGACACACACACACACACACACACACAAACACAAACAGAGTGTACCAGAAGAGCAGGCAAAGTTCAAACTGCCCGTACAAACCCACACAATTAAGGACAATGATGCAGGCAGGGTTCAGAGGTGCTCTGTCGATTGTACACAAGGGAGATCCACACTGTTTCTCTTCACAGAGCTGTGGGACGTGCATACTCGCTTTTATAGTGAGATAGCGGTGAAAGGTTTTAGTTAACTGCGGTTATTAATCCTCCTCTTAACATCTCTTAACACCAATAACCAGAGCAAGTGTCGCACACTCTCCCTTCAAAACACACACTGCCTGCGAGCTCTTTACATGCGCACGCTTAATGCTAATGTGCAGAGGGTGGTGGGAGTGCTTCTGAAATTTGTTCCCTTTTCCACTGAGAGTTGCGTAGTTAAAGCGGAACGGTTAAACGAGCGCAGAGGCAGTCAGCTGAGGAATGGCTTCAGTTATTTGCAAAGCTCCGCGTGGCTGTAGGTTGTCTGAGGCGATAGAGGTTCTGCATAGCGTGAGCGTTTGTTGGCTGACGACCAAACTCGCCTCAGAAGTCTCCATCAGAGAGAGAGCGACAGAAAGTAGACATATGATGACAGTTTGAGAAAGAATCTGTAATACCCTGTCCCTTTTTTTCGCCTTTTGATTTGCTGATTCAAAGTGATTCAATGAATCAGTGATTCATTTTTGAGAAATATGATGCTTTTCTCCTAAAGGCTGCAGAAGCTTAAGAAGCTCTGTGAACTGTCAGCTGAAAAAATTACTTGATCCAGCTTAAACTGGTTTGCTGGTCTTTGCTCATCTCCCATCCTGTACTGTTTGCTGGTTTCAGAGAGGTTTTGGACACATTTCACGCTGGGGAGACAAACTTGACTAAATCAGCTGCAGGATAGGAGACCAGCTCTGCCTATAAATCAACAAAGACCAGAAAACCAGCTTAAGTTTGTTTTTCTTGTTCTACAGCAGGATCCTAACCAGGTACGTGCACAGATAGGGCTCAACCTGTGCAGAGCACATGCCCTTTTTGCCCTTACACTCCGAAGTGTCCTTTTTTTGGTGATGGTGTTTTTTTCTTCCCTTTAAGAAATCAATGATATTGGTCATCCTTTACATCTGTCTGTCTGCTTTACAAATATTTAGCTAATGAAAAGTATTAAAAAGAGCTTGTGACTAAATCTTGTTGGATCCGCTCAAACTGTCAGTAAACCTCATAACTCCACCCCCTCTATCTTGACTGAATGAACTGAAGTTCCACAGCAGCAGAACTAGGTCTGCAAGGGTAAATAAAGATCTTGTTGTTTGAATAAGTACAGTGTTTTCTTTACGCAAGGAACACTATGTCTATAAAGGCTCATAATTTATGTATTTGAAACTGAGTGCTGCGCCCATATAGCTACAACAAATACCTGGTGATGAAAACGTAACGCCGCCGTTTTAATGACGGACAAAATGCACATTTGCACACATCCCTTTTTCAGTTTCAGCACATGCCCCTCAAAAGGTCTGTGATGCCCTCTATCTAACCATATAAGCGAATAACTATATTTCCGTAGGCAATTGATTTTAATACTGTTTGCTGTTAGCATATTGCTAAGCTAATGCCGCAATACTCTGAGCATTAAATTATATATCATGTGTAAATATTGTTAAATGGTTCATTTTTATTTATTGAACTATTTTATTAATACATTTTAGTATTAATGAAATACAAGTTTATTAATACTATTTCTGTCTATTTTTTTCAAGTCTGTCAATGCATTTTGGTATTACCATTTCTTCACATGTTGCTAAGCTAATGTCGCAATACTCTAAAAAGCATGGAAATAACATACGTAAATATTGGTAAAATAATTAATGTTTAATTACTGAATTTATTTTCGGAGTGAATGCAATAAAAGTATATTTAAAATCAATATTTGTTTTTTTTTCATTTGTCATCATGGATAAAAAAAAATGTCACTAAGACAGTCGCAATGCATTTTGGGATTGCCTTTCATGAAGATTACATGTGATGCTGTCTTTAAATTAGTCTAAAATGAGACCTTTGGAGGCATAGCAATTAAATTACCTATGTTTTTTAAAGCCTTCACATCAGCTGCACAATGCCTTAAAATACTGCTTCTGTAGGGCAACAGAAATTTTCGAGAAACAGAGAAAGTGGGATGGACAGAGCTGTTTTTGTAGATGAATTAGCTCATGCACAAGGCCAGATGTCACACCTGCAGCCTGTCTGTGTGTGAGGAAACATTTACAGCATGTGCTTTAACCGTCAACTCACACCACACTAGCTTGTCCGTCAAATCTGTTTAGTATGCTTCTGCGCAGCACCAGGGGTGCATTCAAATCGGAGTTTGTTCTGCAATGTGAGACAAATATTGTGTCCTATGTGGGACCTAGAGTCCTGGTCTCATTATTAAAGTATCCGGGGGAGTGGAATATCCTTAAATAGGTCCCTTCCTCCTCATCAACTGCTTCTCATTCCCTTCGCTCAACATCTACAACTCTTGGGCTGACTGTAGCCCCCCACCTAAAATTTGAAGAAATTAGACTATATACTATATTAAAAAATTATTTTTAATATTAACTTTATTTATTCATTTTCTTTCTTTCTTTTGTGAATGTACTTTTTTTTCCAGTTGCCTCCTCTGAGAAATCATCCCTGCTACACATTACTGTCTCTTCCTGTCTTTGTCATTTCCATTTCCATCTTTGATGACCATTTCTCCTTACATGTGAGTGTTACCCTGTAGTCCTAATAACCATTGAGGACAAAGGGTTACACTTCCATGATGAACACAAAATGAACAGTCTACACCTGTTCCTCCCTTCTAATTCTGCTTCATTGTGTCTGACCCCTCTATCTATAAGTGTCCTGTCATCTTAGTGGCAAATCCAACAATACTGTGCTTTGGTTTCTTTCACTTCAGGGTGCCAATTACAGTTTCATCTTTATCCTTCTCCTCCTCGGTTGTCACAGTAATACGTTGACTTAAATATAAGCCATAGCTGTCTTAATCAGCTAGCACTTGTAACTGATGGAGCTGCTCTCAAAATGAACTTGTTTCGTCACTAATCATGCTTATCATCCATCTGCTCCTCCTCCTCCTCTCTCTCGTTCATCTTTCTCTCTCTGTCAGTTCTGCACTTAATCACCGTGGCTCTGATGGCATATGTATTGGCACTGGTGCTGTGCCCCTTTTCTGATGGGCCTCAGGAGGTCTGATTGTAAGTGTCTGTGATTGGCTGTTGATACTCTGACCCTCCTCTTTCCCTTATAAGAGCTTTCTCATGCATCATGCATGATCTCATCATTGAGCCATTTTGCATACGTGTCAAAGGTATGCGAAACCATTGTCATAATGGCCAATGGTGAGTGAATTGGGAATACTTGCTGTCCATTAGGGCTGCAACAAATGATTATTTTGATGAATAAATGTAACAAAAGTTTGTAGGTCGGGAAGAAGGAGGCGGGAACCGGCAAACATTTAAACAATTTAATAAAATAAACAAACACAAAACTAAAGTAAAGCGGCAGCCCCTCGCGGATGACTGCCGCACACAAAACCAGAGGCGGACAAAGTACTCAACTCCATTACTTGAGTGAAAGTACAGATACTGCTGGTCAAATATTACTCCATTACAAGTGAAAGTTGTAAAGACAGATTTTTACTTAAGTAAAAGTACAGAAGTACTTGCTTTTAAAAGTACTTAAGTACCGAAAGTCAATTTCCTTTTTTATGCCAATGCACTATTTTGTTGTTGTACGTAATACTTGCAATACTTTTGAAGCCACTTAGAATGCATTACACCTACTGAATACACTGACTAGCTTGTAGTATCTTTGGAATAAAGAGCTTTTAGAATGTTAAAAACCTATGTGAAAAAACTAAACTAAACAAAACAAAAAAAAAATATATAAATAAATATTTAACACCCCTACCCCCCCCCACAAAAGCAGGATGGTAGTGATCTCACACCAACCTCTGCAACATCTATGGTGTACCTTCATTCATCCACATTTGAAACAGAGTAGACAGTGAAATCCTGTAGATACAGAGTGATAAGGAAGAAAAAAAAATCTAAACCTGCTTTAAAACCCAGCACAGGTACCCAGGTACTTTGATGTCACACACAGAACGGTCTGTGCAGTGCTGCTTCGGTCCAACACCTATTGTGTTTTATTAGGAGATGCACAACAGTTCTTCTGTGGCTTTATAGGTAATGTTTTCACTTACACAATTTAGCAAAATCCGACAATATTGTGTCTAATATAAACCACAATATTACTTCTTATTATTGACTTGTTGTAAATAAATATCACATTTGCAAATGGTCAGTGTTCAAAAAATGCTGGGAAATCACTTCATGTAGCCCTACTAGAGTGATTACTGATAAACTGTCTGAAAAAAAGAAAGTCATGTTTTAGAGAAGAAAAAAATCACCCACTGACTTTCAAAGCTGCTACATAGTAACAACTTTCTACTTCGAGGACCTTGATAGAAATGTAGTGGAGTGAAAAGTACAATATTTGTCTTTCAAATGTAGTGAAGTTCATAAGTCATAAGTTCCCAGAAAAAATAATACTCAAGTAAAGTACAGATACTCAAAAAGTGTACGTAAGTACAATACTCAAGTAAATCTCATTTAGTTACTGTCCCCTCTGTGCAAACAAACACAAAATAAGTCCAAGGCCTTGTCCTGCCTCTCATTCTTCCAAACTGTCGGTCCTACTCCTCCTTTAATATTAATATAATACCTTCGGAGCTTCTCTTCCGTGGGACTAGAGCGCGGTGTGGCGCAGCTGTCTTGCATTGCATTTACGCCTCTTCCAACCGGCCCCTCGCTCTATCCGTTTTCCCCCGGCTTCTCAAACCTAGCGACAAAAAACACCCCCGCCCCTCTCGTCACATTACCCCCATCGCCTCTTCGTAGGCCAGGGTGTACTCACGGATACTGGTGCGCGCTCCCTACTTTCCCCCCCTCCCCCCTCTGGGGGATCTAATCACGCGGCCGTGGCGTACCTGGGGATAAGGACAGACAGACGAGGCGAGAGAAAAGGGAGACGAAGGATAGGTAGAGACAGAGACAGAGAGGGAAAAAGAAAAAAATAAAATCTTGTTCCGGTCCCAGACACAACTGCGCTCGTCCCCTCCACCACTGGTAAACTCTTTTTTCCCCGCTCTGTCTGGCTGCGGCACTGGATAGCCCTCGGTGGACAGCCCCGACACTCCTCCGCCACCCAGTGAACGGCGACAGCTCCTCCGGGTTCGGGCAGCCGGCAGGAGTCCCCCGTTCCCTGCTCCTCCCCATCATGGCGGATGGCAGCAGGCTCCGGCCTCAGGCGAACGGCGTTGGCGACTCCGCTCCCTCACGGACGGCAGCCGTCCCTCCACATCCCAGGCGGCCGGCAGCGAGTTCCAATGTAACAAAGTTCGTAGTTCGGGAAGAAGGAGGCGGGAACCGGCGAACACTTAAACAAAACTTTAATAATATAAACACAAAACAGCGCGACAGCCCCTCGCGGACGACTGTCGCCCACAAAACACAAAATAAAGTCCAGGCCTGGTCCTCTCTCGTCCAACACTGTCGTCACTCCTCCTTTTATCCTTCCGGAGCTCCTCCGTGGGACTCGAGACCGGTGAGTGGAGTAGGTGTCGTGCATTAGCATTTACTCCACTGGCCTCGCCCCTCTCGTCACAATAAATAATCTTTGTTTTTTAGAACGATTAAGGCTGGAATACACTACATGATTTTTCCCCAGAGTCACAGTCTGGAGAAGTCGACGCTAGTTGCTGAAAGTCAGAGCCAGTCTGCAGATTTGAGTTGACAGATTTCATAGAGAATTGTGTAGTGTATGATGGTCACAGACTGGCAGATTTTGGGGGAATCTCCAGTTGGGGGAGATCAAACATGTTTGATATTTTCAGCCGATTTTAGAACACATATTGTTTTCATTTGTCACGTGTCTCCTATTATGCGCACGTTTCTGCATGAGTTTGTTGTGATCGGAAGGAATTTAAAGTCTGGTAGTGTATGATCCTCAGTCGTTTAGTGGGCCATAACATTTAACACATACACAAATACCACATCTATTTGTCATCTGTTAAATGTTATACTTACCGGTGAATGGTATAGCCCAAAAAAGGGGCGGGGTTTGGCCTATATAAGCCGAGGCCAAACCCATAGACATTGCTTGTTTACCAAGTCGATGGAAGAGTGCTACTGCGGTGCCTCAAGCAAACCCAAAACCCCTTCGTATACTGTGGATACCTGTTTACTGTTTGATATATCATTGTTGGATTATTTTCTGGTTTATTTTTCCCTTTTGTTGTTTCTTTGGTACTTTGGATTTTTTGCATTTTTGTGTTCACGTGTTTATATTCTTCACTGTGGACAATCTTTCTGGCACTGTAAATAAATTCCACCTTGCACGAAAGTGTTTCCTCTGTGACTATTACAAAGTCGATAAGTGTATGATGCCTAGTGTTTTAAAATCTGTTCAGATTTTAAATGTTGTATAGCGTATTCCAGCCTTTAGTCTTGTGTTGCAGCACCACACTGGTCAAATTGTGTTATTGCAGGCCCTTACATTAGGACCTAATGATTAGGTCATATGAGATCAATCAACTATTTGACAGCAAAAATATGTATTGGCATTTTTTTTTTATTGTTGATGTCAGTAATGTCACCTGCTGTATATAAGCATTTCTGAATTTTTATAAAACAAATATTTTTGTCCTTGTTATCTCTCTACATAGAGTAAAATAACATGAAACTGTAACTTTTTAAATATTTTGCATATTTAATTTATTATTTAAATATGCAACTTATACTTAACTGACTTATAACCAGCTTTGTATTGTTACAGTGTTGGTAGTATATGTAAACATAATTTTTTTTATTTATTTTTTACTTGTGGCTATATTCCCTTTCTTATCATCCGGAACTAAACCTCTCCCAATATCATTTTTCATTCTGTGCTTTGTGGACCATAGCTCGATGATGTGTTTTACATGATTCGAGTGACTTTTGCAGACAAATAAATGTGTTTATGTGTTCAGGTAACATGGAGAGAGAGTGCACACAGTTCATTTTAACAATACAAAGCATATTTGAAAATCAGCAAAGTTATTTTTTAAATTTGGATTATTTTGTTTTGTTTCATTTTTGTACTGTTGATTGTTTTCTTTTTTTCTTTTGTTTCTTTTTTTTATTCTTTTTTTTTTTTTTTTTTACATTTTTAAATATACCTTCGTTATTTTACATATTTTTTGGCCTTGTCAGTTCACCTGGTAATATTAAAGAGCTAATTAAATTATTTTTTAAAAACTATTTCATAATGTTTCCTGAGGTGCACTTATAATCGTTTTTTTAAATCCAAAACAGTCATAATTTGGATTTAAATGGTCAGTTTCTGCCCTGAATTTATCCCTCTTATTTGAAGGGGTGTGTCTGCAGTGAGAGTTCAATATAAATGCTCACTCCTGTGTAGGGAAGGGTATCGTTAAGGTTTTAACGGTATTACTACTCTTACCGATACTGCTTATCGATCCGGTACTTTAACAGTATTCTTATCTGTACTTTTTGTTTATATATATATGACAAATTAAGAGCTTAATTAACATTGATTTATATTCTGAAATGTAAAAAAAATATTTAATGAAATGAATATAAAACAAATTTGTAAATGCACCAGTGTGCAGGCATTTTTAGTGTTTTATACATAAGATAAGACACAGTAAGAACATGAACAAAGAAATAAAGTAAAACAAACTGACAAATACAATAAAACAAATATACAAATGAAATGAAATAAACAGTGCTGTCCTTTTTCTGTGAAGTTCTACTAACATTACTGTTCAGGTAAGTAATAGCCTACAAAAGAAATCTAAAAGTAATCAAATGTAAATGAACACTGCATAGTTTTCAGTGTATGTATTGATAGATGTGAAAAAAAAAGTGAAATGTGAAGTGACATGTGGCCAAGTATGGTGACCCATACTCAGAATTAGTGCTCTGCATTTACCCATCCAAAGTGCACACACACACACCGTGAACACACACCCGGAGCAGTTGGCAGCCATTTATGCTGCGGCACCCGGGAGCAGTTGGGGGTTCGGTGTCTTGCTCAAGGGTCTTACCTCAGTCGTGGTTTTGAAGGTGGAGAGAGCGCTGTACATTCACCCCCCACCTACAATCCCTGCCGGTACGAGACTCGAGCCCACAACCTTTGGGTTATGAGTCCGACTCTCTAACCATTAGGCCACGACTTCCCCCCTAAGGAAGATTAATGCTTAATAAGATTAATGCTTATTAAAGCTATGACGTTATTCAGATTAAGAGCAGATTTGCATTTTGATGGCCCAAGCACCAGTCTGTCACTTTAAGACAATATATTGACACACATCGGATTTGTGTTCTCTGTTCTCCTCCACTTAAGACATAAACTGTGTTTAAGTAAATACTCTCCAAGTCGGCCATTTTGACATATTTTTGTGTGTATTTGATCGATTGGACATGCACCCGAAGCTCAAAGTGTAATTTGTTTGTCTGTTTTGGAGCGCGTCGCGCGCACACGTTTCTGCCTGAGGAACAGCGTCTCTTGTGCGAATTGTGCTTTCAACGTTTTATTATCAAACATGTCCCACAATTTAGCAACAGTAAAGACGGCATCTTACAACAATCACAGATTGAGCTGATTCTGACGTTAAGTTTGGGTTTTAGGGAGGAACGAATGCGCACCGCTGTGAAGGGAAAGAAGTTGCACAATACGAAACGCAGCTAGTTTTTAATAGCTTTATCTCATGTCTTCTTTTGTATAATCCTTAGAAGCCAAAATCGAAATCAAAAAATTAAATTAGCTGATGTTTGAATGTTTAGTTCTCTCTTCTATCATAATTAAACAGGGCTTTCATGTTGCGTGCGCAATGGCAAAAATGCATCATAGACAAATGTTTGAAAAACAGCTGGTGAGATAGAATTTGCAAGATAATGTATATAGAGCAATAATAAATGTAAGTGTGTTTTATTAATTTCTCCAGTACCGATAGCAGAACCGTTAACGTCAGAGCTTATCGATACTCCGGTCTTTCATAATTTAGCCCCGGGACCGATTAAATACCGGGTTTCGGTACCCATCCCTGCTCCTGTGATTAGCTAACATCTTTGCATATGAAATCAGCATTAAATGTGAAATTTTCACTGTTTTTAAAATAAAAATCAATGCAAAAAGTGTTGATTATAGCATTATATTTAAAACTACTCCTGTTGCATCAAAAGCTGCTACCTTTCACTGTAGCCATGTCATGATAATCTTATTGCAATGTGATTTCTGCAATCTCACAAATATTTTCATCATAACTAACACAGTGAAACATGATGTAAATAAGATTTTTGTTTAGCAGTGCAAACTGTGTTATTGATTAGAATGAGAGTTTTGGTGAAATCAAATCATTGATAGTCTCACACTGATCTTGAAGTAAGGGGCGTGTCGAGGAGATTCAAATCTGGCCAATTCAGAAGGGTAGAAAGCAATAATTAACATTTGAAACTGCAGACATAGTTTTGAGTTTTGAAACTGGCAGCATGTTTTTACTGTAGAGCCATCTCTCATATGTGTAAATATTTCATGACCCCTTTAATAAATTCCAGCATTTGATTTTTAAGGACATTTTTATTCACTTTTATATAATAAACAGTGCTGGAACTGTGTTTGGTTGCCACTTGATATCCAAAGTGAGATCAGGTCCTGAAGCAAAATCTGCAGCAAATCCTCATCCTCACTGATCCTACTGTGACCATTTCCTTTTCCCCCCAATAACTTCTTTGAGTGAAATGTTATGCCTGTGTGCATATGATTGTCTCATTTCACACCCCTTCAGCCTTCCTTCCATCTTTCTTTAAATAAACGGGCCATGTTTCTGTCAACCCATCAGCCTTGACTCGCTCTCTTCCTTTTCTGTCTCCCACCCCTCTCTCTCTCTCTCTCTCTCTCTCTGTGATGTGTACTGTGAGATTGATTCTGTGCTCCTGTCCCTTTAATGTCATTTAAGTGTTTCTGTGGGCGCTTTTTTCCCTCTGCCAAAAGCTCGCCTTAGAACCTGATGAGGTATCAACAATAATATAAAAAAGAAAGGAGCAATTTCCTGCAGTAACCATAGTGAACGCTTTGCAGCATGATGCGGGTGCTTGCTTTAGCCCTATGGGGGTTGCAGTCTCCATTCTAATGATTAAAGCAGGAACACAAGCCTGCGAGGATTTTTACAATATTGCACACGCAAGTTCAGAGTGTGGCCAGCACTGTAGCAAATCCCTTAGTCTAATATAGCACATGCATATTGAAATGTAAATTTTTCTTCATTGAAAGTTTGAATGAGGTTGAAGAAAAAAAAAAGTGAAAATTTGCCCATAAATCACATTTTACTGAGTGCCAGAAGCCTCTTTCCGGTGCGGTACGTTTTTTGGTAGTTCCTAATTAATTGAGGAATGTATAGCGCTGTTAAATTCAGCACAAAGCGAAATCAGCAGCCCTTTTGCCCTGTGGCTAATGCAGTTCTAACACTAGAAAATTTTTCATGAAAACAGGAAATAAAAGATAAGTGTTGGAGATGAGAGGCAGGAGGGAGCGAGAAAGAGAGAAACATGATGGAGTGAACAAGGAAGTTAAATGAGGAGGGGCAGACGTATGTGCAAACAGAAAAAAATAGCTCACTAAAAGGTTGACCAAGCCGGAGGAAAAGATGGAGTAGAGTAAATTGAAAAAGAAATGGTCCATAAAGGTGAAGAGATGAGGCTTGTAGAGATTTAGTGGAGAGGCCTGAAGATTTCACTGCAGCTAACAGGCCTGAGGGAGGAGGGGGTGACAAATGCATTTTCAGTGTATTTTGTGTTTCTTTGTGATGTGCTTTCACTGTGAAGGTTGTATTAATTGAGTGGAGTTCTCTTTGGATTTGTCCTATTCATACAGTACGGTGTTTGTTAATTTGATCAGATTGGTGTGAAATAACAAATTACACATTTGATGTAAAGTATATACACACACACACACAATAAACAAGATGTTATATTGTATGATGTTTGGTAAATATTTAATGCTTATGAAGCAAATGCAGGAACAAGATTTGTTTTTAAGGAGCTCATAATTGGTGTCATAAATCAACCCCAAACACGGCTAGTAATGGAAGATTAATCTGAAAAGCTAATCTTGTTTCTGAATTTGCTTAGGAAGCGATAAATACTCACCAGTGACATAAATAAACCCAAAACCTATATTAAACTGCAGCATGGAACTTATTCTGCCAGCAATTATGTAGCAAACTGCTTAATTAGACAACCATTCAAAATTTGGGGATTTTTAAAAATTGTTTTTGAAAAAAAAAGGTCTCTTATGTTCACTAAGTCTGCATTTATTTGATAAATAAATTCAGTATCTGATGAATGTTTCTTTTAATATAGTTTAAAATAAAATATATATATATTATTATATTCCTGTGATGTCAAGCTGAACTTTCGCATCATTACTCCAGTCTTCAGTCTCACACGATCCTTCAGAAATTATTCTAATATTATATAATATAGATTTAGAAATCATTCTAATATGCTGATTTGGTGATCAAGAAACATTTCTTATTATTATCAATGTTGAAAACAGTTCAACAGTGTTGCTTAATATTTTTTTCAGAATTTATTTGAAATATAAATATTTTGTAACAATAATAAATGTAGTTTTGAGTGAACGGCTGAGTAAATTTCTTTCAAAACAAGAACCTTGCTGACCCTCAAACTAGTGTGTCCTAGCAATGTGATAGCACTTTTCTCACAAGTAAGCTAAAAAACCTAAATCCAAAAGTGTAAATGTCTAATTTTGTGTATTATTGTATTTACTTGTCTGCTGATAAATATTGGCCTTAACATATGCTTCCTCACGTGGTTCGAGCGTATCAGTATCATGGTGATCCTGCTGAACTGCGTCACTCTGGGGATGTACCAGCCCTGCGAGAACATCGACTGCACCTCAGAGCGCTGTCAGATTCTACAGGTCAGTGTGGACACATATATACACTAACTAGCTCTGTTTCAAAATATAGTGAGCAACCTACTAAGTCAGCATTCTAAATGTCATGGAACAAATGCTCTGCCAATCTTTATTTATTTATTTATTGTTACCTTGTAGGGCTCAATAGGGAAATTAGATTGGCTGTAGAGCTCGATAACTTACTAAAGTGTCAATATGAAAAATAATTGTGATAAAATTGTGGCTTGTGATCTTGCCTGGGATGTGATATTTACCCATGAAAGGTTCATAGTTGGTTAATTTACTTACCCAAAAGATGAGACTAAATTAAATCTGTTTATCAGTATCTCTTCACAAGATTTTGAATAAACTGCTCAATTAATGTGGTCTTGCTTTATGGCACCTTTATGACTTTTGTGGATCGTACAGGTTTTGGCTACTTGAAGTTACAATGAAGGGACCAAAAGTCTTAAGGGTTTGAAACAACATACGGGTGTGTAAATGATGTCAGAATTGCCTTTTTTGGGTGAACTATTACTGCTTGAAGGTACTAATGTATGCCTTTTAGGAGTAGAAAAAATACACAGTTGTCCCTTTGAGGCTACTGGCCCAATGATAAGGTTTTGTACCCTTACAAAAAGGTAAAACTTTTGCTATTTTTTCTTACAGTATAAAATTTTCTTCTCTGCAAAGCGTACATGGAGTGGTTGCTCAAAATTTTGCCAAAACTGAAATATTTAAAGCATAATTTAAATGAAGTTACCTTTTTGAATAGCTTTGACAGCAGGAACGAACCTAAGATGTCTGCCTTCATGAGAAGCTCCGTAGGTTTTGAAACAGCGAATCTGTATTGCTCTCTTTCCAGACATATAAAATCAACCTCATGCAACAGACCAGCCCTGAATGTAGTTTATATGCCTTGTCAAAATGCAATTTTTTTTTTATGTCAGTTAAAGAGAGTTTAAGGATCATACGATTCCCAGCCCATCTTGTATCAAGATACAGTCTTCTTCTTTTCTTTCCCTCCATTTATTATCATCATCCCTTTCGACTCTCTGTGTTTAATGAGACTCTCTCTCACTCTGAGAGGTTGATGAAGCAGACAGAATTCGGGGGGGGGGGTTTGTGTTGACAGAGGATGGCCTTTAATTGCTTATGTCATCTTCTGGGAGCTTTAGGGACGTTTTTATGTGTCCTCTAAACTCTCTATGCATCCACTGTCCCAGGAGCCTTGCTGTGTTCATTAGCTTGCCTGGATGTGACGGCTGGGTCCAGGGAGTCTGTTCAGAGACCTCACATAAAAACGTACATGATCATTGTGTGTTAGAAAAATCATCGCCTATGGCACTGCTCCAGTTCAGCTTTCATGGCACAGCTTAAACATGAACACACTCCATTAAGGGATTAGCTCACCTAAAAACTGTGTCCTCATTTACTCACTCATGGTGTTCCACCTGAATGACTTTCTTGCTTCTACGGAAAACAAAGAGATATTTTGGATGATGCAGTTGGTGATGATCATTCTTTTCAATGTAGTTACAATGAATATAGACTAAGCCTTTCATGCTTTAAAAGATAAACATAAAAGTTTGATAAAAAAAGGGGGTCAGTACAACAACACACTACATTCCTAGTATTCTGCTGAAGTCTTGTTATAGGTTTAAGTGGTCAACAGATCTAAATTTAAGTTATTCACTAAAATCTTGACAGCCACCTTAACTTACATTTGCATGTTCATGAGAGCAATGTCAGATTTGTGAACAAATTTATGATTAATTCGAGTCAGATTTGTTCTATGAATTGAACTAAATGACTCTTTGAATTGAACTAAATGACTCATCAGATTTGGTTTTTATATTCTCATTGATTCAGTTACAGCAGTCAGTAGCTTACAGGAGACATTTTGAATAAGTGACAGCTTTCATTTCGGTGTGTTTGTCATTCAAATCTGCCTTCAGAGCAACTTATGTTTTTTTTCTGCTTTTTTCTGTTCATTGTCAATTGGGGAAAAGAGCAACAAGTACTAATATTCTGAAGAATTTATTTTTTGTCCCGTGGAAGAAAGTCATTCATATGTGTTTGAAGCAACATGAAACTGAGTAAATGCCTTGACTTTCATATTCAGATAATAAAATAGTAGCAGTATTTTGCCCTACTTTTTTCATACTATTCACCAATGCATATAAACTCTCTTTGTATCTTATAAATAAAACAGGACTCTTGCGGGCCGCTCGTCCCCACAACACATCAATATGAGATTAATTTATACTCACCTCTTGTTGAACAGTGTCATCAGGGATGGTTGTAGGTTGGTGAGTTTGACTTCTGTCTGCAGTTGTGAATATCCTCAGTGTGTGCAACACCATGAGACATTTTGCTACACCATCTAGATTCATAAGCCCTGTATTCACAATAATAAAGGCACAGACCAATTTGATCTGATGGAAAAACATACTGCTTAAAGGCATAATTCACAGAAAAATTAAAGTTCTGTCATCGTTTACACACTTTCATGTCTTTCTAAACCTTTATGACTTTCTTTCTTCTATAGAATATATTTTAAATCTTGTGTTTTTGCACATACAATCAAAGTCAATGAGGTCCAAGCAACACTGGACCCCACTGACTTCCATTGTAAAACACACATATACAAATATCATCTTTTTTGGTCTACAGAAGAAAGTAAATGAAATCATATAGTTTTAGGTGAACTATCCCTTTAAGTTTTATAAGGATGAAACATAGGCGAAGCGCTGTAAGTCATCTTAAAGGCTTTTAGTCCAAGAGATGATAAGTTACCGAGATCTTCCCCTAAAGACTAGGCTTTCCGCCAAATTTAATTGAATTTTATAGCAATTCCCAATCACTTTCCACAGTGCATATCCCAATTAAGAAATAATGCTGACTGTGAGCTTACCTCATTTCTCAGACTTACCTGTGAAAGTGGCTTGCGTTGCGGCAGGCCGGAGGCATCAGACGTCAGCTTTACCTTCTCATAGGTACAGCTGAAATGGAGCGAGAGCCATGACTCAATGTTTTACCAGTCAAGATGGCTGACAGTATTCCCTCAGTGAGCTCTCGCTGTTCAGAGCTGTACTTTCATTGTGTAAAAAGAGTTTTGAAGAGAGAAATGCAAATTAAGAAGGTCTGCAATGCGATATTTCTCACATTAGCTTTTTGGATTGACTGCAAAACAAAAAGACGGGGTTGAAATGAAAACTGTGTGGGCAGGAACGAAAGTCTGTCTCTCTCCTGCTTGCTGTGTGTGTACCGACTCGTATAGAGAGCCATATGTCAGGTATGGTGTGTGGAAGAAGGTAGTTTAGAGGAAGCGTCCTCTTGGCGCTAGGATGTTTGTGTCCTCTGGTCCCACAGGGGATCTTAAACCAGTGCTGTTTTGCTTGTCCGCACCGGCCGGATTCAAACTCTACATTTCTCGTGCGGGCAGCCATCCAAATTGGCATCGCTGCCCAACGGCCTCCTCCCTGTATCACACATAAATACTCTGTTGTGTGAAACAAAACCTGTATCAGTTCTACTTGGCAACTGGGGACATGCAAAGTGACTCAGACTAAGGGGCACAACGTAACAGACGTTCTATTTTCTGCATGTGTGTGCAAGAAAATTACACTTCTCACATCGTTAAAATTATCCCTGCAGGGTTGAACTTAAAAACTGAACGAGTGACCAACATGAGAGCAGAAACAAAGCCATTAATGAGGGCGATCGCGGCTTGACTGGTCTGTGTAATCAGTCGCTCGAAATCCCAGCTATCTGTGGCGTCGTAATGAGAACGCAGCAGGGCTTTGACAGCGACAATCACGCGTCGGAGTGTTTGTAAGGAGCTAATTAACAGCCCTCTTTAAGTCTGTGTACTCGCGCGACTCAATTGTTTATGAAAGAAACACTTTCTGTGAAATGGATCGTCTGCTCTGATCGTCAGTCATCTCAGCGTCGGTTGGGAAATGAGATCCAGGGTGGGTCGTCTGGGGTCAGATGAAGTAAGGGTGAACAGGCTGGGTGCTGACTGGACTTCATAATCAGTTGTTCACTTATACAAGGGTTCTTAAAAGCCCTTTTGTTTCAGGCTCATTCAGCTTTTGACTTCTCTCAGGATCTCATTAGCTCTCGTTAGCAGTCAGATACTGAGCAACACATTGCTAAGTATTTCGGTTACTATGTCCTTCCCAGAGAGGTCATATTTGCAGAGCATACAGTTGAGCAGAGCAATTAATGGATCGTGAACCAGATCTGGAGAACTGATTCCATCCGGACTGCTAATAATTTCTTATAAGTTAAAATATGTCTCTCTGTTGTTCTTTAATTATCTGTCTGTCTGTCTGTCTGTCTGTCGTATCTCTAGGTATCAAGCTATATGTCTGTTGTTCTGTCGCTCTATCTATCATTCAATCTGTCAAACAGTTTTTGAGCATCTTTCTTCCTGAAAAGCACCAGCCCCCACTGATTTAGATAGGAATTACAACTGACGGAAACAATATGTGTCTGCCACTTGTTGTCTGACGAACAGCTGAAGGAAAAACATGCTTTAAAATTCATGATGATGGCCTAATGCAAAGCTACCATTTTCTTTCCAATAACTCAGGTTCGCTTTGTAATCAGCCAGCAAGTGAAAGACCTAATCTAATCTAATCTAATGCTGGGTCTGTTTAAAAAAATATATATATATATATTTATATTCTTAATAATTATTTGTTTATCATTATTATTAAGAATTTATTTAGACATGAACTATTTAAACTGAGCTTTAAAACTTGAAAAATTAAATTGAAAATTTGTGGTATACGGGGAGGGACATTCTCATTCTTGAGTACATCTGACCAATCTGTGCTGCTTTTGGGAGCACATTATAGTGATGGTCTCAAAGCAAAATATGGAATTAATGCCACTCTAGATTTAGATTTTATAGGGTATATTTAAACATACACTGTGTTATACAAGTGTCTTTGTTGATCTCTTTTAGGCATTCGATGCATTTATCTATATTTTCTTTGCACTGGAGATGGTGGTGAAGATGGTGGCTCTGGGAATCTTTGGCCATCGCTGTTATCTTGGCGATACTTGGAACAGACTGGACTTTTTCATTGTCATGGCAGGGTAAGGGCACTTCTGTTTTCTTTCAACCTTTCTTGACACACCATTCATTCTAGCTCCAGGTGAATCGGGGGCTATAGTGACCCTGAGTGCTTTTATCTTTTATCTCAGTAGAGACGTCTACATTCTGTGACCTGTATTAATGGACATTTCATTTCAGTTGTTCTGGGAAATTGGCTTGTGTAGAATATGACTAAAGGTTTACAATGTGATCTCTGAAGGATGTGTGCTTCATGTTTAGCTCCAGAATGCCTTTGATGGGCTTTTCATGTATTCTGTTGTATGTCCAGACCAAACACTGCAGCTACAGTCCTTCAGATCTCACTTATGGCGAGTACAAGCATCCCACATGTTCTGATGCTGTTTTCAAGATCTCCCAGTTTTCACTGCTAAAAAGAGAAGTGCAACTGCTAGAACTGCTATAAAAGTGTTAATTTACCAAATGTTTCTGGACAATTCTTTGAGGAGGACATCAGAACAGAAAAGGAGAAGCATTGGATCATCAGGACAGACCTGCTGGAGTGAGATAAACTTGTTTTAATTTGTAATACACACACATAGGCTCTGTCTCTGTCAGACTTTCCTCTCTAGATCACAGGAAACAAACACTCTTAAGTTAAGAGGCTGAACAAATTTAAACACAGCCGTAATGTGATACAGGGTGTTAATTTTTTGTATTATTTGCTACCTTAATTGGCTATGAGCAAAGCATCCCATAACTATTTTTCATTCTCTTCATAGAACATTTTAATCTTTCCTTTCTACTTTTGCATGCTAATTTAATTAGACATCCAAATGTCTGTTCAAGTACTGTAGGGTAGTTCAGGGTTTGTAAAAGTGAGCAGCCCCATCCCAGGTTTTTCTCAGGTCTAGCAGGATTTGCTGAGTGAAAGATTACACTCATTATAACATGATGGGCGTGAATGTGGCCTTGTGTAATGATAGACATTAGTCTCTCCCATGCTGGTCCTTTTGGCATAAAACACTTTTTTGTCATGCACACACACAAATTACAGTTTTGTGATCTGTGATAAATCCCACTTTTTTTTTTTGACAATTTGCACTTGTTGATATTGTCCGTTAAAGCAGTTTAAGGTTATATACCAATCTATTCTGAGGGTTTTAGAGGGATGTTGTGGGTTTTTTAGTTGGTCATGTTGGGAGACCAGATGGTGGATTCAGATCCTCCACGGCTGTCTGACACCTGGCAGATAGCCACCACCTAGTCAATAAAAGAGCAGTTTCCTTCTTCTCTGGGTCACACACACAGCATTTTTGGCCCTACCATTTGCGATGGCCAGACACTGAAACCATGCATCAGAACCTGTTTGGACACAGACACTCTGTCTCCTCACGTTCAGATGCAAATGGTCTATCACTCAGCCAACACGATGCATGCTGGCGAACTCATGTTCCCTCATCCGTCGGTGGCACATGTGACAGACCCTGCGGACAAGGCACGGTGTGTTTTAAAGGACATTTCACCTCCTGCCACAGCGCCTACCACTTCCAGGTACGTCGAACATGGTTCCTATGAGACCATTGGCAGGATATCTGGATGCTAGATTTAGCCTCTCCAATCCCTCCCGATGGCTCCTCAGAACCATTCGGCTTGGCTATGCGATTCAATTCACCAGGCGCCCGCCCAAGTTCAGGGGCATTCTGTTTACTTCAGTACGAGATGAGAATGCGGCTGTTCTTCGGGCGGCGGTTGCAACCCTTCTGGAGAAGGATGCAATCGAGCCTGTCCCCTGGCCAAAATGAAGAAGGGGTTTTACAGCCCGTACTTCATTGTATCTAAGAAGGGCGGGAGGCTCAGACCAATCATGGAGACCAATCCTGGGTTTGAGGACTCAGAACCGGGCCCTTCTCAAGCTTCCGTTCAGAATGTTAAACCTCAAACATGAAACTTTCATATCTCAATCCTACCAAGGCATACATAGGCTGTTTCTTCGGTTTGCCTTCGAAGGATGGGCATATCAGTACAAAGTTCTTCCCTTCGGGCTGTCCCTGTCTCCTCACGTCTTTACGAAGATTGGGGAGGCTGCCCTTGCCCTTCTCAGGGAAGTGGGCATTCACATTCTCAATTAACTCGACAACTGGCTGATACTAGCTCAGTCTCAGCATTAGTTGTATGCACACAGGGACCTGGTGCTTCGGCACCTCAGCCTGTTGGGACTTCGGGTCAACTGGGAAAAGAGCAAACTCTCCCCTGTGCAGAGTATCTCTTTTCTCGGTGCAGAATTGGACTCGGGTTACGATGACTGCACCCCTCTCTCAGGATCGTGCTCAGTCAGTGCTGAAATGCTTGAGGGCTCTCAAGCAGAGAACAGCAATCCCTCTCAAAAACTTTCAGAGGCTCCTGGGGCATATGGCGTCCTCAGCCGCAGTCACGCCGCTCGGATTGCTTCATATGAGACCGCTTCAGCACTGACTTCGTACCCGAGTCCCAAGATGGACATGGCGTGCCCTTAGTACAGGTGCCCAGACGCATTGTTGTTACAACAGATGCTTCCAAGACAGGCTGGGGCGCCGTGTGCAATGGACATGCAGCATCAGGGGTCTGGACAGGCCCTCGGCTGCATTGGCATATCAATTGCCTGGAGTTGTTAACATTGCTTTTGGCCTTGAGGAGGTTTTGACTCTTGATCCAAGGCAAGCACGTGTTGGTCCGGATGGACAACACAGCGACGGTTGCATACATCAACTACCAGGGTGGTATTCGCTTCCATCGCATGTCACAGCTCGCCTGCCATCTCTTACTTTGGAGCCAGCACAGACTCAGGTCTCTGCATGCCACTCATATCCCAGGCAACCTCAATCGTGTAGCGGATCTCCTCTCGCGACAGGTCTCGTTCAGGGGCGAGTGGAGGCTTCGCCTCCAAATGGTTCAGCTGATTTGGAGTCAGTTTGGCCAGGCACAGGTGGACCTGTTTGCTTCATCGGAATGGACCCATTGCCAGGCTCCCCTCGGCACAGATGCACTGGCAAAGTCAGAGAACAGCTCCTGCTTGTGGCCCCTTATTGGTCCAACAGAACCTGGTTCTCAGAGCTCGTGCTCATGTAATCAGTTCCTCCCTGGCGAATTCCCCTGAGGAAGGACCTTCATGTTTGGTCCCTGGACGCGACCAGGAGGAACTCAGAGACCTTTCACCAGCAGTGGTGAATACCATTATTCAGGCCAGAGCCCCCTCGACGAGACGGCTGTATGACCTGAAGTGGCGCATTTTCGTGAATTGGTGTTCTTCCCAGGGGAAGGACCCTCGGAGATGTGGCATCGGATCTGTGCTCTCTTTCCTCCAAGGAGGCCTGGGCAGGCACCTGTCTGCTTCTACACTTAAGGTGTACGTGGCCGCGATTGCAGCTAACCACAACACCGTGGGAGGCAGATCGGTGGGGAAGCACGATCTGGTTATTAGGTTCCTCAGAGGCGCCCGAGGCCACGTCTGATTCCCTCTTGGGATCTCACTGTGGTCTTACAGGCATTACAGAAAGATCGGTTTGAGCCTTCAGTCAGTTGAGTCCAGTGCCCTCTCTATGAAGACGGCCTTCCTGACCGCTCACTTCTGTCAAGAGGGTGGAGGACCTCCAAGCCAAGGTTCTGCCTCTATGGCGGCTCTCCCAGATGTTGGAGAGTGAGGTCTTAAGTCTTGGGCATTGGAAGGTTACGAGGAGAAGAGGTGCATTTGGTTGTGACACGTTAGCTTGTCAACATCTGCACCCCCGTGGACTCATGACACAGTTCGGCAGTTGTGGCGTTTAGTATAGGGACCCCTAGTGTCGTCATTCGACACAACTCGGAGTGAACAACAGAAAGGGAACGTCTCGGTTACGTATCGTAACCCTCGTTCCCTGATGGAGGAAACAGAGACGATGTGTCCTTCATGCCACAACTCCAAATTGCCTCTGAGTGGGTTGAGACGCTTCTCGACTCCTAAGAACAGAACGAGTGAGCAGCTGGCCTATTTATAACCGGATGTCCGGGGCGTGGCCAGCTAATTCTGCACACCCAATTTCACTGGCCTTTTCTCAAAGATGTCAGAGGTGTTTGGGCCCAGGAGCGACCCCTAGTGTCGTACACTCGACACAACGACACAACGAGGGTTACCATACGTAACCGAGACATTTCTCAGTATCAGAATAAATGCTATTATGTGCATCAAGGCTGCATTTATTTGATCAAAAACACAGTAAAACAGTAACTTGTGAAACACTGTGATGATTTAAAATTGTTTTAACATAATTTGTTTCTGTGGTAGCAAAGCTGAAATTTCTGTCACATAATCATTCAGAAATCATTCTAATATGCTGATTTGGTGCTCAATAAATTATTATTTATCAATGTTTGAAACTGCTGTGCTTCCTAATATGTTTGTGAAAACCGCAAGGATTAGTTCATCAAAGTTAAAAAATAGCATTAATTTGAAATATTTTGTAACAAGTCTAAACATCTTTACTGCCACTTTTAATCAATTTAATGTATCCTTGCTGAATGAAAAGTAATAATTTATTTTAAACAAAAACTTGTATTTTGTCATTCATCACTCTAGTGTGATGTTATCAAGGACATGTGTGAGAGTTACTGATTGGGTGAAATTACTGCAATAGAAATCGATTGAAATAAATGGAAAACAAGTTTGGTATTTCTACAAGAGAATAGCAGGAAAAGAATGTTGTGCATTCGTTTTTTGGGAATATGCTGTTACAGCAATATTCCAGCTGTGGAACATTAATAGAATAAAGAAAAAAATTTGTGTTATGTAGCTAGAAATGTATTGCTTTTAACTTGTACAAATATCACTCACAGAATTAAATTAGTCGACTAATGATTTTTAACTTATAACAGTCGAAAAAAGCTGACTGACTAAGCTACTTCCTCACTCTTTAATAAGACACCTGCGCTTGTTTGTCTTTCACAGTTGTAACACTTCTGGGGGCAATCATACAGAAATATTCTCAGAGTAAGACCTAACGGCAAATTCATCCAGATGAAAATAATCCAGATGAGATGTTTAACAAATGTAAAGTCATTTGCACTATTTGAATGGTGGAATTTAAAAACTGCCGGACCTCAACAAGTAGGAAATATCACCCACGAGCAACTACACCGCCATTAGTGCACATTTTAATGAGAACCTGTGACTTCCAGGCGGCGAAGACATGTTAAACAAAGCAAAATCGAAATGTTTCTTAGTACCCTCTGGGGTACACGCACACCTGGTTGGTAAACACTGGATTAGAAGCCCTGTTACATCAAGTCCTATCCTGTGTGAGTTTCCTGTGTGGTGGGATGTTTGTGTGAAATTTTCTAGACGACTCTTGGCTAATCCCTCTGTTGTGTTGTGGGTGAAGTCAGTGAGGCTATCACTAAATACACACCCAGCTTACATGCCTCTTTCTCCCCATTTTCCTGAACACACACACACACACACAGCCTCAGTGTTTCTATTCTCATAAGCTTAGATTGCCTCACTGCCTTTTTTAGTCTCTATCTCTGTGACTTTTTCTCTCTTCCGTCTCCACACCCACAGAAGAGTCATCATTTTTGCAGTCTCATTTCACAAGATGCACAAAACAGCACACACACACACATACACACCCCACACATTAACACTCTAGAAGACTGACGGTACATGAAAGTGAGGGAGATGAAGAAAGAGCAGGAGAATGAGGCTGCAACAAAGCAGTGAACAATTAGAGAGAGGCTGCCCGTCGGCAGGTAGCTAATTACTCTCACAGACACACACTCTGATTGATGTGTGCTGAAACAGCCGAGATCTCTCTCTCTCTCTCTCTCTCTCTCTGTCTCTCGTCTTCCATCTGAGCCTCTGTTCAGGATTTGCCTCTGTTTATTTATGTCTCTCCCCACAATACCTCACATATGCTGTGTTTTTTTAATTTTTCTCTTTTATTTTTGGCTTTATTTTCTATTTCCCTCCCTTTATCACATTGGCATGTTCCCTCGCTGCTTGGCATAGCTTGGTTGATTTGTAATTCAATTATTCTGTTGAAGTTATACTAGACTCACCTGGGGGGCCTGAGATGTAGTAATGACTATATTCATTACAAAAGTAAAGTAATGAATCCTCTCTCCATCTGTCTATGTAGCTATCTAGATATCTAGTTGTCTATTGTTCTATTTCTTTATTTCTTTCTGTCATTCTATCAGTCATTATGTCTGTTTAACTATCATTATACTGGGGGTGGGCGATATACCGGTAGATACAATTAACCGGTAGAAATTTGTCAACCGTGGTCACAAAAATGTATCGTTTGCACGAGTTTTTAAGCATTGCGGTTTAAAAACAAATAATTTTAAGCCTTTGAATGCAAAATCCGCGGAAGAGAACTAATTTTGCTGTATGCAAATGCTGTCTGAGAGACTGTTTCTGAGCGCGGTCAGAGAGGTGCACACACGTTAAGACGGTGCTCATAGAGCACAGGAGTATTGAACCAAGTTATTTTTGGCACTTTATTGGTTAAATACACTCACTTGTATGTGTCAAAATGCCCATCTTTGCAAGTATCCTTGGAAACACAGTAATTACGTATACGTTGAAACAAACCAGTCAGAAACGTAAAATGAACAGTATATAGAATAGCTCTTAAAGTGACAGCAGTCTAATGTTCCTGCTGTCTGTCATTCATATTAATTAAACAACAAAAGAGAGAAAATCTCTCACTGCTCTTGACTAAATCACTTTTGTAACTTAATTAATAAGAGATATGTAATTAAGAATATGCAGTGTTTTTATACATTTGTTTACTTTATGTACAGTATGTAGCATTTCATATTTATTTGTTCTACTGTAGTTTTTTGTTCTATTGCTTGTAATTTGTTTCTTATTGTTATATAATCGCCAAGTGTTTACTTGTCTTCAGTGAGCTTGAAATTTTTTTGCAATATTGATGCTGGTGACACGAATTATGAAATCTCTATGGTATCTAAAATATTGATAACATGAAGACCTTATTTAAAGAAAAAATAAGTATATCATATCATTACAGTGAAATAAAATTATTATTGTGTAAGGGAAACAGGTCAATAATTTAGCTCAAAGAGAATCATTTAAGATTTTAAAGGGAACACCACCATTAATATGCAAGGGAATTAGGACAGAATCACAGTTTTACGGCTGATCACTGAGACGCCCAGCGAACTTCAGTGAACGAGTCGTATGACATCAATTCTGCAATGGATATTAATATCCAAAAGTATAGTGAAAACACTATTTATTAGCTCAGTGACAAGATCGGAAGTTTAAGACATTAACTTGTGAGCACAAAAACACAAGATACTTCTCTTTTCAAAATAAATAAGGCTTTATTGAATAAATCTAAGACATATAAACTAATCAAACACATGAACACACGCATTCACACAAGTTTTCAGAAAGAGAGAGAGGAAATAATTAAAGAGAACGCACACCCCATGAAACATGTGACCCAACCCAAGTAAGGGTGTACAGCAAATTGTGCATTGTATAGATCTGAACAAACAATCAATCACTTAATGAACCCTCGCACGGAGTTCCTCAAGGAGTGGTTAAAATTTAGATTAAACTGCAGCAGGTGTCAGTAGGGAATCTGAGGTACTTGCGTTTCTGTGAGGCGGGGTTCCCTTTTGTTGGTTGCTGAAAGGGGTTCCGAGTGATTTATTATTGGCGGAGGTTTCAGTAGTGGGAAGAGCCAGGGATTGGGCGTTGGCTGCGCGGGAGCTGTGGTCATGGCAGTTGAATTAGACAGCCTATTTTGGGAGATGCGACGTTTAGGCTTAACTCAGAACACGGAACTCTCAATGGAAAAGAAAATAAATTAAAGTAGAGGAATAGGAGTAAAGTTTGACGAGACTAGGTGGTGTTTTTCCTCATGGTTTTGGAGGAGCTGGCGTTTAAGCCAGAGCACGCTCGAAAGCTAAAGAAGCATGATTAAAAACATAGCTCAAAGCTATGCCTAAAAAGAGGAGAGAAAGAGCAAAGAAGGGGGTTGAAGAAGAGAACCAAAAGCACCAAGAGCAGTGATTTGATGGTGTTTCTAGTATTTAAACAAGGCTGTTTAACACACCCCAAATGGTGTAGCGAATCAGCTCATGCGCGACCAAATATGAATAATTAACAAATAATTATGATTAATGAATAATATTTTAAGTAATATCCGCTGTAGATATTTACTTGACCTCTCAGGGTCAACTGTCTTGTCATTTCTAAGAACGTTAATTTCCTGGTTAAATAACTTTCTTACTGTACAATTCTTTAAGTTTGTAACGTAAATCTGCATGATATTGACTCCGGTTATGAGTAAACAATGAAAACGTCAAGTGTGATACAAGTAAGACATTATTAACTACATAAACACTTAAACTAGTCTAAAATACTACATAAACACATTAAGCCGGTCAACACTACACATAACACACACACACACATAACAGTTGTCTAGGAAAGGATTAAAGTTTAGCACTAAAGAAAGAGAAATAAGGAATGACATTTATGGAACCATTTTTCATATTCAGCAGATCTAAAACCTGAGGGAAAAAGTCAGATTCTTAGGTTCAAACACAACTTGTAAAAAGGTGTAACTGATACTTAAATGCATCAATTAATAAGACTAAGTTAGATACTGGGATGGTAGATGAAAAAGATTCCTGGTGCAATCTTAAGGCCCCAAGATCTTGCGGAAGTTGGTTGATGAGAAAGAGCTAGTGTGAGTCAGAATCACTTGATGAATGAAAAAGACTAGGCCGGAGCCTGGCACGAGCTATGGTATCCTGGAGCGTTTCTCACATCCTCATCTTAGCATCTCACTGAACCACCAACATGGGCGGGTCCCTGGAGCCGGGGCCTTAAGGTCGGAGGAAGATCTCCGCTTTCGAGATGGGCTGTCAATGGCAAAAGGAATTTTTCCGAGCGGCGATTGGTGGCAATGCTGGAGGGTTTACGACCTTTGTTCTAAGCCATGGTAATTTGCAAAATGGTGTTTTTTATTTATGCCTAAATCGAAATTTCTAACGATTCTCAGGGCCCTAATATTTATTGCCTATGTACCAATATATAATATTCACGCTTGTTTCGATCATAAGAAGGCTAATTCATAGATACTAAACAAGGTAAGTTTACATATAGTGAAAAGGGAGGATCAGTAATGGGTCCCCTCACAAGCATACTAATATAGTCTAAGAATATCAAAGACAAAAATACACAATGACAATAATATACTCAATGGCCTGAAGAATATGTGTGAATAACGTTTTTTCTATGAATTAACTAGAACACAATCCATTTCTACTCTGCTTTTCCTTGGAACAAGCAGGGATTTTCCCTGCTTTACATACATTTGGCCAATAAACCCAGTGATATCACCGTTGGTTGCCATGCAACAAAGAAGCCTGTTCGACTATGGGTGTACGCATTCCGGGGGAAGGTTCATGGGTCTACATATGGACTGTTAACATGAGGTACAGAGATTTTGTTATATAACAAAAGAGAATATCTCGTGTGTTGGTTGTCCAGACGCTACAAGTGTCTAGACCAATGTAGCTCAGGGGTGGCCTTGTTGCAATGTTTCTTCTTCCCATTCATAAATCAACTGTTATTTCATCATTCACATGGTCCGCGTTTTTTCCCGCTCAGGGAGAGTATACATTTGGACATGATTTCTTATAATAAGAATAAGATACATTTGACAACGAAGTGATTAGAATAAACATTTCAAGCATTAATTCTCAAACTCACACATACCAAACATGAATACAAACCATTAAGCTATTCAATAGTTATTAAAAAATACATACACAATAAATGATTAAGACATGATGATTAAACATGTGGGTTACATACATAATATGGAGTGATTAGATATATAGCAATGGTTAGTTGCTGGTCACCAGTCCTTTTAGTGTCTTTTAGATGCATATTTACATGGAAATGGAGTTTCTGTGCCATTCTCTGAACATAAGGACGTGTTCTGTGAAGACCAGAGGTTAAGAGGTCTCTAAGGAATTTCAGTCTGTTCGGTTCTGTAGGTGGGGGATGTAAATTCTCAAGGCGAGTGTGGATGTAGTTACTAGGTGTGATAGCATGCGGTGTCATCTCTTTGAACATTTAATCTTGATTAGCTTGCCCTAAAGTGACAATTCCTTGGGGGAGTCCATGTTGTTCTTTTGTGTCAATGTGAAATTGTTCTGTGACAGGCGGGGGGGTTGATGCTGCTTCAGCCTGGTCTGGGATATGATGCTCGGGTCGATTTATGACCATCTGGTGTCTTGGGCCTATGTGAATTTGGGGGACTACTCGAATGCATCCAACTCTTTTCATGTTTTGACCAAATCTTAGATTGTCTGATTCGGTCTGATATCCTACATTGTGATGTAAGATTTTGGTCATATCGCACACCCCTATTGTATACTGTATCATACTATCTAACTACGGTTCTGACTGTTCTATCTTTATGTCTGTCTGTGTCATCTCTAATTTTCAGTCAGCATTTATTGGTTTTATACCCTGCTATGGGTTTCATGTAATGCAAACTATACAAAAGATGAGCAAATTTGTCTTCAGGTACAGTATGTGTCTCTCTGTCCAGGAGGGACTGCTTCTTTAAGAATATTTGATGCAGAAAGACCTCCTGCAGGTTTAATCCTTCCAGGTGGAAAGGAAATTGATGAGCTCATCTCTCTGTGGTTTATGTATGCGTGTGAACTTGCATGTGTGTCTGTGGTGGTTAATTTGTCTAACTGTGGCTAGTTCAGTTCTCCATGTCCTGTCGTGTCCCTCTGTTAAAGACATCCTGTAGGCATCATGGTGCCTTTGAGGGTTGGACCCTTTTGCCATTAAAGTGTGTTTGTGCAAATTGTGTTAATGTCAGTGTGTTTGTAGAGGGGAGAGATCCTGCTCTCTTAGGTATTCTCACTCTATATGACATTTCAATCACCAGTTTGACATTTCAACTGATTCTACAAAAAAAAAGAAAAAAGCTCTGCTGATATTTTTGGATCATCCAACCTGGTCAGTCTGAGTTCTGTGTTCTGTGTAGTTCACACTGCCTTGAGTGCAAGTGTGTGCTTGTGCCTCTGAGCATGTGTGTGTGTATTCACCCAAAGCCTGCATTTATGCATCTAAATGGAGCATTTATGTTGTTCATAATCAGAAACACTGTGAAGAACACTACTTAAAGTGCTACAATGTTGTCCGATTATACACCCGTCTCATTGGCTTCACTCGGAAACAAAATAACTCAACGTGTAGTGTTCTTCACTTAGCTGTCCAATCCCCTCTCTGATCCTCTATTCTAATCAGCTCTCTTTGCATGAATGAATAATGTATGTATGCTAATGAGAGGGCCAGCTGCTGTATGTGATTAGCAGGTGTTTATTGAGTGACGGACGGAGCACTGCAGGCTCTGCCTCCCTCAGCAGGCCCGGGCGTGAATAAGTAAAGATGTTGTGGAAATTCAAAATGAAAGAGTAGAAGAAATTTCTACTAGATTGAAATTGAGATGTTCAGAATGAGTTGATGCAGTCAGGGACATCACTGTTACAGTAGTATCACTCCAAATAATGCCATTGAAACCATTTTTAATGGTGGTGTTGTGTTTAGCGTGGCATGTACTGTAGTAGATATTCCCATGTAGCTTGAGGTACTCGACCTGAACTGGTTTGTGGAGCAGCACTTGCGGCTCATGCTTAACATTGCCATGTACTGTATTATTTGAGTTCAGTGCAAGAGGCCGCTCGCACAGGATGCTAGATGAAGTGCAATAGAGTGGAACAGAACACAGGGATCTCAAGACTCGTTTCTCAAAGAAGAACTACTTATATATTTACATGCTTTTATCCAAAGCGACTTATAGTGTATTCAAAGTATAAATTTTTTATCAATGTGTGTTCTCTGGTAAGCAAACCTGTGACTTTTAATGACTTTTATTCCATTTAATGTTCATCTTGGCTACACTTTCTCACATAAGGTCAGTGATGCCTAAATGGCATAAATATGTCATAAAAGTTGTCCATGCGACTTGTATGTTTTATTCCAGGTGTTCTAAATCTGTATGATACCTTTGTATGAGAAAAAGACCAAAAAAAATAAATAAATACTGTAGTTTGATTGAGTGTGTGACTTAACATCAACAGAACATATATAGGTATCAATTTATAACTGAACTAGCTGAACTGAACATGATTATATAGCTAGTAGCATTTATTATTTTACATTTTAGCATTTTTTCCAAACATTTTTGGTCTTGATCATTGTTGTTATTGTTAAAACTAAAACTGTCATTTTGGTAATTTAAAATAAATCTGAAATAAAATAGAAATATTGGATGAAAACCTTAAACTTCAGTGTAAATTAGAAATGTTTCCTTGGCAATTAAATGAAACTGAATAAATGACTAAAACTAGCCTAACTAATAGAAAAAAACAACATCACAATCAAAATGACATTACATAACAAAATGACTAAAACTTAAACTAAAATAAATAGTATATAAATAGCACCAAAATCTATGCCCATCAATTGAGAAGCACTGATTTGACTGGTATAATACTGTAAGACATTATGGTGAGATGATGACAGTAATGGAGAGAATAGGTTGTGAGAAAAGGAGATACTAGAGGGAAAAAACAGAATGAAAGAGGTTGAGTAAAAGGAAAGAGGGAGAACGAGTCAGTGACGAGTGCACATCAAACTTAGGAGTTTTCCTGAAGCCATGCTGGTCTGAAGCTTTTCAATAATTCATGATGGACATGCAGGAAGGCAGATAAATCTAGTGAGAGAGAAAAAGCGGGATGGAGGGAGAAAAAGCAGTGTGAGCTGTGTGTATCTTAACATAGGCTGTGTCCGAAAATGCATTTTAGGCGGTACATGGAGGTAGGAAGGCGTCAAGGCCCCTCTGAATCCAATGTTTGCATAACATCCACATCCATCCACATACTGAGATGAAGGCAGCATAGATCTATTCTTTGCTGCCTATGATATCCCACAATCCTGTGTATGTTGTCCATTGGTTTGTAGAAAGAAAAAACGTCTCGGGTTACTTATGTAACCATGGTTCCCTGAGGGGAACGAGACACTGCGTCCTCTAGGGGTCGCTATGGGGAACGCCTCGTCGTGACCCGTGTCTGAAGCCTACATTGAAAAAACACCAACTTGTTTGGCCGGCGACAGCCATGACGCCACTACCGTCGCAACTAGTACAAAATAGGCGCCGGTAGCACACATCATCACTTCTTCGTCTGAAGCTTGTATCCGCAGCATGGCACAAAAAATTAGAGGACGCAGTGTCTCGTTCCCCTCAGGGAACCATGGTTACATAAGTAACCCGAGACGTTCCCTTTCGTGGAACTTCGAACTGCGTCCTCTAGGGGTCGCTAGGGGACGATATACCCACGCCGCCAGGAGGGAGGGAAGCCAGAACCAGGCGAGCCACTCAAGTACCAACTACACCATATGATATGGGAGTTGCCCCTGTCTGGGACTAGACGGTGTCAGTGAAATATCCCTACGGCCAGAATCCTAAGGATGCAAGGGACATACAGAGCCTCACAGTGTGACTGGTTAGGTTTTTGTTAGGGGGGAAACCCAGGCTACCAATAGTCTACCACGGGAATCAGTCTCTCGAGATTGACCTCTGGTGTAATGAGGGCGGCTGGCTCGGTGCCCAGAACTGCGGGACGGCAGGGGCCACCGTACCAGCTGTGCCAAAAAAGCCTCCTCGGAGGCGGCACCAGGGCCTAGAATCATGAAGGATTCCTTCCAGGGAATACGACCAAGAGCCTACTTATTGGATCAATTACTAGTCTTGGCCTGTCACTCAGGGCTACCTCACTTTGCAGGAGGACCTGTCTCAACAGGCCTCTAGTGGAAACACCCTGTCAGAGCAGGTATTCGAGGACACCATGAGGAGTGGGTCCCAGACGGAACCAGGGTTTTAGACCACTCAGAAAAAGAGAACGAAGCTGTGCGCGTAACTCTTACCATATAGGATTTTAGAGAAGTGGGCAAAGTAGAACGTGCGCACTTACCACTTTCGTGGAATTTTAGAAAAGTGGGCAAAGATACCGTGCCCACTTACCACCATGTGGATTTTAGAATGTCCATATGTAGATGGATACAACCGTTCTAGGGGGTTCTCGTGGCACTTCTGGAGGGCAGCCTATAGATGGAGCTCTGAGTAGTCATCAGTCTCACCTACGGCTATCACGCTGGCGTGGCTAGCCGCGAACCTGTAGCTGAGGGAGCAGACATCCATTCAGCGGGAGCTCGACCTACAGCACGTTCCATTGGTGGAACAGCTAGCAGTTATCAGCTGGGGGAGCAACACGCCCAGTTCTCACCGAGAAGGGGACTCGACCCGCAGCACGTTCCAACTAGCGGAACCAGCTAGTAACAATTTCGGCGTGGGAACACACGCCTGGTCCTCAGACGCCCAGGGGGCTCGACCCTTACTAATGCCGGGTTTTCCCCGGCTGGCAGTAGCTCATTCTAACTGGGGGAGCCCAACCCACCTCTCACCGAGAGGGGGGGCCCACCAGCAGCATGATTAAAAATCAGAGGGGTAGTATACTGCAAGCTAGCCACATCGCCAGCGCATCAGGTAGGCGGAGGACGGCCCAATCCTACTGATGCAGCTGGTTCGAGGTCTTTCTGGAAGACAGCGAGCTCAAGCCTCTCATGAAAGAGGCACCTCCGTTTTTCCTCAGCGGAGGAATACTGTTCCCATTCCAGGTGACCCTTTCCTGAAAGGGGAGCAGTGCTCAACATTACCACGAGGACAGCCCATGGAGCGAGGGATTCAACTCCTCGGAGAGGATCCTGCTCGCCAGACGACACCCTCTTAGTACCCCTTGATATCGAGGGGGGCAGTGACTTCTGAGTGCGTCGATCGAGACACACTGGTGGAGAGGAGCCCAGGAAATCGGGGCCTAAACCTCTCCGAAACAGGGAACGAAGTCAGAAACGCGTAACCCTCACCATACAGGATTTTTAGAGAGGTGGGCAAAGAAGAACGTGCGCACCTACCACTTTCGTGGGATTTTAGAGAAGCGGCAAAGGATAACGTGCACACTTACCACTCACGTGGATTTTAGAAGGTGCGCAATGAGCACTCTTAGGGTTCTATTGTCACCCGGACGTAATGGCCAGTCGGGAACAGCAGCTCCAGCAACCTCCTCAGAGGTGAGTGCAGTAATGTCTCCAGGGTGTGTCGACCAAGACACACTATTTGAGTGGAACCCAGGGTACCGGGGTGTTACCCCACTCTGAAACAAAAGGAACGAAGACAGCACTCGTAACCCTTACCTTCACAGGATTTTAAAGAAATGGGCAAAGAATCCCGTGCCCATTTACCACCTAAGTGGAATTTTAGAAAATGGGCAAAGCAACACATGCCCATCTACCAGCTATGTGGATTTTAGAGAAATGTGCACAGCTTCACGTGCACATCCCCCACTCACGTGGCATTTGGAGAAATGCGCAAAGCCTTGCTTTACGTGGACATTTACCATATTATCTGGAATTTAAGTTCATGGAAACCCGACCATATCGGCCAGCCGGAAGAGGCCGGCTCTCACATCTCAGTGGTGATGGGAGCCCTGCCTCAGACAGCCTTACACAGGAGGATCCTGGTGATGCCCCCGTACCTCCCGTTCGTTGCCTCAACAAGAAGGAGTACGCCGGTGGCCAGGAAGCCCCTCGGGGTGACCAGGCACTGTAGCCCAGTCCGGGTGCCTTGCAGCGTAGCACCGGGGGCCTGATGTTCACGAAGGCTCCCGCAAAAGCCCGTGTTCGGCCGCATGATCCAGGAGGTATGAAGCCGAAGCCAGGCTTTTCTTACCGTCTGGATATATGTCGACGAGTGATACGCCTACTGCAAGTAGAGCACCTGGCTTCTGAGCCCAGCAACGGCACCTCATCGAGGGCGTCTAGCAAGGGACAGAAACGTACAGGTCCCGGGAAACACTGCAAGGAACTATAGAAGGTTACACACACACAGCCATCTCGGTCTGTCCTCGATATACAGATATCATGATATTTGGATCGTACTCACCCCCATGACCTCTGTGCTGGAGCTCTGCTCCGAGGATCTTTCTGACCGGATCATCCGCTGCAGGTAACTTTATAAATTTTTTACACATGACCACCTCAGTCTCCCATTAGTATACACTCTCATGACCTATGGATCATACTCACCCACCACGAGCCTTTTTGCCGGGGCTCTGTCCGGGGATTTTTTGACCGGACCATCAGTCAGGCGGTTACTATGATCTAGCCATAGAACCACCAACAACATCATGGGCCCAGTAGGAGACTGTTTGAAAAATGTTTTACAGCTAACCTCAGTCAGCTGGAGATGGTGGTCATAAAAAGGGAATTGGAAAAAGGGGAGGACAGGGTAGATGTTGCACCCCCTGCGGGAGAGAGTGAATACCTAAGTATTACTCTGACCCGGACGAAAGCGCTGGCGCCTTGCCCAGGTCTCACCCCTCGGGTTTCGCCTGCCTGCCCTTGACCCACGATACTTCCTACCCCCACCCACAGGTGGAGGCGGGGCGCGAGTCGCGACACTAGCCCTCTGTGCCCGTCTCTGATCCTCAAACCGAGACGGGCCAGGACCCCTGGTTTGTTCAGGCTCAGACCTGGGCCTTCGTGGTAGAAGGAGTGAACGCTGCTGAGCGCGACGTAGCCTCCCTTTCCTTTTTTTTTTTTTTTTTGAATTTGTCGACCACCGTCTCAACGGAGGGGCCAAACAGTTCAGAGGGCGAAACCGTGGCATCGAGAAGAAAGCCCCTTTCTTCTTCCCGATGGGTCGCTAAGTTCACCTACAACTGCCGCTCCGTCACCACCATAGCAGCCATCGCTCTGCCCATGGCAGAGGCTGCCTGCTTGGTAGCCCGGAGGGCCAAGTCTGTGGTGTGCCGCAGCTCAGCCGTTTCACCAGGGGAAAGGCCCTGCCCCTCATCCAGGTCCTTCAGCAGGTCAGCCTGGTATGCCTGAAGCACCGCCATCGTGTGCAACGAAGCCACAGCCTGACCTGCCGCTGCGTATGCCTTGCCGTTCGTGCGAGATGTGGCTTGAAGGGGCACGGATGGCAAGGAGGGAGTTTTGAGAGATGACGTCTCCCCCAGAGAGAGGTAGCTGGCTAGCGTCTCTTCCACCGGGGGCATCATCTCATAGCCGCTTTCACGCATCGACTCGATGTTCGCATAACTCGTATGCTGAGACTGATATATGCGTGAGGAAAACGGCCTCTTCCATTCCTTCTCGATCTCAGTGTGGAGATCAGGAAGGAAAGGAAGGCTCACTTGAGCTGAAGGTCTATGGTCAGAGAGATAACGTTCGTCGAGGCGACCTCGCGACGTCACCTCCCTGGCTCGTTTCCATGGTAATTCGAGCCTCGCCCGTGGCCCGATCCATTACCTCTAGCAGCTCACCATACGCAGGGCAGGTGGACTGGGAAAGCTCAGCCTCGGCTTCTTCACTCTCCACATCCATTCCCTGTGTAACGTGCATTAACACTGCAATAGCAGATTAAAATAATGGACCAATATCAGAAGTCTAAATTCAGCTCAAGGAGGAAAATGGTGTGTTCAATGAGACAGACACAAGATTGCAATACTCAGTGGTGAAGTATATTACAGTGAAATAAGTTGACAACATTTACATATACACATAGATAGTATTGAGTTCAAAATTATTCATGAACCATTCAAGTGTCCTCAGAATGTATACATGGATTGAAGAATTTAAGTGCTGCAACTGTTCATATATCACCCACGCAATAAGCAACGTCCGACAATCAAGGAGAGTTCAAGAAGGATCAGTCCATAAAGCAGAAATGAATGTGCATGAGGATATGTAATAAGGATGTGCAAGGGTGTATAATGGTATGCGAGGGTGTGTGAGGGGAACGACTGCAGCGCCTCCTACCACACCGGCAGATGCTGCACTCTCAGTCTTTGGTTCAGGGCCTAGTAGCTCGCCATCAATACAAAAACCTGGCCTGTAAACAGGACCAAGCAATAAATAACACTTTACGTAAATCACATAATATCATAATGTTATCATATTATCATCATATTCCATCATTATCATCATATTCCATCATTATCATCATATTCCATCATTATCATCATATTCCATCATTATCATCATATTCCATCATTATCATGTACATGATTCAAATTTATCCTGCATATAGCAATATAATTCAACAATCGACAAGAGTACTCTGTAATTAACATATAAACAGTTTCAACCTACATCTCAGTATTAAATAGTAAACCATTTCATAATCAATAACATCAATATTGCTATAAATGTCAATAGTAGTGCATTGTTCATATAAAATCGATATAATTAAACACATAATATATATATATGATCTGAGTCAATACAATAACAACCACAGCCAGCGCCAGCACCGGCTAACAGATCCATATGCCATATGCAAAAGCGCTAACATTAGCACCGTATAATACAACCAATGACACTCACCAGTTCTCGTATCATTAAGTCACTCAACACAGCACAGTCTTAACCAAAATGGAGACATCTAAAAGAAAATTGGCAGGCATAAATCAATTCAAACCGGCAGTCGAATGAATAACTATAAAATTTACCCCCCCCCCCCCCCCCCCCCCCCCCCCCCCTGCGGTTAACCCGCCTCCTGACCAGGCAGCAAAAACATCGACTCCCACACACACACACAAACAATAGCGTGCAGCCATATTTAAAGGGAAATGACGCGGCCTCTATGCAATATTTGCATAAATCTCGCGATAGCGTGAACAAAACCCACCCCAGGTAGCCCCCGGAGTCGTGAGAAGAGAAAGTAAAAGCAGGAAAACCAGGGTTACATCCTTCCCCCGTTAAATCATGCACGTCCCCGTTGCATAGTAACTACAAAAGTATTACAGATTGGAAAAAGTGTCTGCTGCAGCAGCGTAACTAAGAGCCTCTGTATAAGCATTAGACAAACTATGAAAAAGAGTTTGAACAACTGAGATTAAGGGGTTACCCAAGGTTGTATATTGAAAGCGTTGAAGGGGCTGCCGTTGCCGACCTGAACGTCTAGGTGCTACATCAGGTCTCACTATATCATTAAGAATAGTAGCAGGACTCTGAACATCAGAACCCACAGATGACTCAGATTGGACCGCCCCATGATCTTCAGCCTCAAGCTCCAGAATCACTTCAGCTTCAGGCACATCAATAAGTATCTCTTCCACAGGTAACTCCATCTCTCTCTTAACATATTCATTCATCGGTTCAAGTAAGGAATTTCCAGGTTCTTCCACCACAATTTTTCTTGCCAGAATGTCTACATCACAACTGGACATTGATGAACCTTCACCACTAATTGACCTAGACTCTTCAACTTCCGGTAAATGGTTCTCAGATATTGCAATGGAAGGTCGGGTAACCAGACTTTGCGAGGAAGGTGGAACAAAATCAGTGTCACTTGAAGCAGTCGTTGAGGTAGACCCCACAATTTCAGGGGTCAGGCATTCTTGTTCACCCACTCTTTCCACACTGAACTTCATTGAGAATCGAGGAGGACTCCCAAGGATGGCATCCACTGCATCCTCATCCTCAAAAGTATCAACTAGGTCAGCAACATGGTTGCGACTCTGGCTGCGAGTGTGTGGTTTTGGAGCAGGAAGATCTTCGGGAGGATCCTCTGTAGTACAAGCCGACAAAAAGCCACAAGGCAAGAGCAGATCACGATGAAGCGTACGGATAGGTCCCTTTTCGGTCTCTAGCCTTACAATGTAAACTGGAAGATCCCCCACACGGTTCACAACCACATATACATCTCGCTCCCACTTGTCTTCAAGCTTGTGCTTGCCTCGAATTCTAACATTCCGGACAAGGACTCTGTCGCCAGCCTCCAAGCTTGCAGGTTTTACACGTTGATCGAACCGCCTTTTGTTCCTTTTAGCTGACTTCTGAGCATTCTGGGATGAAAGCTTATAGCTCTCCTCAAGACGAGATCTTAAATCCTTCACATACTGGGAATGTGAAGATGATGGAGATTCACGAACAGGCAAGCCAAAAGCCAAATCAACTGGAAGTCGAGGTGATCGTCCAAACAGGAGTTCATAGGGCGTAAACCCCGTTACCTCATTCCGTGTACAATTATACGCATGAACAAGAGGTTTAACGTATTCCCTCCACTTGGCCTTTTGCTTGCTCTCAAGGGTTCCCAGCATATTTAACAACGTCCGGTTGAAGCGCTCAACAGGGTTACCCCTGGGATGGTATGGGGTAGTCAGAGTTTTCTTGATGCCAGCTACATCACAGAACTCCTTAATCAACTTAGATTCAAAGTCTGGGCCTTGGTCTGAATGTAGGCGCTCTGGAATACCATAGCAACCCATAAAGTCATTCCACAGACACTTCGCCACAGTCTTGGCCTTCTGATTCGCAGTTGGAATAGCGACGGCAAACTTGGTGAAATGATCAGTAAGCACCAAGATATTCTTTGTATTACTGCTATCCGGCTCAAGTGTAAGAAAATCCATACATAGCAATTCCAAAGGACGACTAGTTTGAATATTTACTAGAGGAGCTGCCTTTTCTGGAAGAGTCTTACGTCTTACACACCGACCACAGGTTTTAATGAAGTTCTCAACGTTAGCTGCCATCTTAGGCCAAAAGAACCGCTGCCGTACCAAATCCAAAGTTCGCTCTATGCCCATATGCCCCATGTCACTATGGAGACTCTTCAAGACAATAGGACGCAAAACTGGGGGCAAGACAAGCTGAAGAACAAGTTTATCTTCGTCCTGTCTTCTCCTATACAAAATTCCATCTTCCAGTTCTAACCTATTCCACTCCCGTAACAACAAAGCAAGCTCAGGAAGTTCCTCTCGAGCAGTTGGGGGAACCTTTTCTCCCATCCCGAGCTGATGAATAACTTCACGGATTACTGGGTCAGCACGCTGCTCTTCTCTCAGGTCGGCGTGACTCAGAGGAGAAATGACAGGAAGGCCATGTAACTCCTCCATAACGAAACTGTCAGGAATGCTATTAACATGGACAGAAAGTGACTCAACTAGGGTCAAATCAATTTGAGGGTAGTCAACAGAACAGCACGATCTAACAAGACTGCCCTGACAAATAGCAACCACACTATCGGGGGATATTTCTGCAACTTCACCCGGGTCACATAATTGCTCCACTAAACGATTCACACATTTCCACTCCTCACAGCTTGTAGTCTTATCTAGCACTTCTCCATGACAGCGCCGGGACAAAGCATCGGCATCAAGATTATGTTTGCCAGCACGGTACTGCATCTTGAAGGAATATGTTGACAATGCAGCTAGCCACCGATGGCTGGTGGCATCCAGTTTTGCTGAGGTCAAAACGTACGTAAGAGGATTGTTATCCGTAACAACAGTAAAATTAGCACCATAGAGATAATCATGAAATTTCTCTGTGACACTCCATTTTAAGGCCAGAAACTCAAGCTTGTGTGCCGGGTATCGAGACTCACTCTGAGATAGGCCTCGGCTGGCATAGGCAATAACCTGCCGTTGACCATCCTGTTCTTGGTATAGAACGGCTCCCAATCCGATTATGCTAGCATCTGTGTGCAGAATGTAAGGCAATTTTGGATTGGCAAACCCAAGGACAGGAGCAGATGTTAACTTGGAAATTACTGTATCAAAAGCAACTTGACAGTTGGACGTCCATCTCTCCCCAAAGGACTGCTTCGGGTCCAGGAACTTCCCAGCAGAACTTTTATCTTTGGTAGACCGACGGAAGGGTGCATAGCCTTGAGTAAGAGCATTAAGGGATTTCACTATGATGGCGTAATCCTTAATGAACCGCCGATAGTATCCTGCAAACCCCAAGAAAGACCGTAGTTCCTTAAGATTTCGGGGTACTGGCCAGGATTTAAGAGTAGATATTTTCTCTGGGTCAGTTTCAACACCCTTCTCGGACACAATATGTCCAAGGTAACGCACACTGGACTGGAAAAATTTACATTTTTCAGGAGACAACTTCAAGCCGAACTCAGTCAAGCGGGTAAGTACTCGGAGTAAGCGCTTCTCATGTTCCTCCAAAGTGTCAGAGAAGATAATGATGTCATCTAGAAACACCAGGACTTCCTTGAGGTTTAAATCCCCCATACACCTTTCCATCAGTCTCTGGAATGTACTTGGAGCATTAGTGACCCCTTGTGGCATCCGATTCCATTCCCAGAACCCTAGCGGTGTAACAAATGCAGTTTTAGCTTTGTCAACTTCATCCATTTGAATCTGATAATATCCAGACTTCAGATCCAGAACCGTAAACCATTTGGAACCCGTTAATGCGGAGAATGACTCCTCAAGATTTGGCAAAGCATAGGCATCTTTCACTGTTTGCAAATTTAATTTACGATAATCAATGCACAACCTTACATCACCATTCCGCTTCCGGACCACCACAATTGGAGAAGCAAAAGGTGACTCGGACTCTCGAATGATGCCAGCTTCGAGCAGGTCTCGCAAATGGCTTCGAACAGCTTCAATGTCACGAGGATGGATTGGCCTAGCTCGTTGCTTAAAAGGGGTTTCATCATGGAGCTTGATATGATGCTTTACCTGGTCTGTACAACCGAAATCAAGATCATGATGAGAAAACACTTCAGGCATTTGACTGAGCTTAAATGTTACTCGCTCCTTCCATTCAGGTGGAATAGGAGATTCTCCGAAATTCAACTCCAAAGTATCTCTCTGGGAACCTCCTGAAACTGAAGAAGTTTTTACGGTGTGCTGGGCCAGGATGGTAAGTGATGTGCCAATATCAGCAATTACTGTCATTGGTGGAATAAAAGCATCTTGCTCAGACTCATTCATAACAAGAACAGGAACCTTATAGGGAGCGTGAATTGGAAGTGTAATGAGACAGCTCTGGACACACAGCCCACCAGGAAGTGGTGATTTAGGATGTTCAATTACAGCCCATTGGACTATAAATGAGCTGTCCACTCTAGCAGAACCTTCTAGGACAATGGTCTGACCAGCAGGAATCAAAACTGGCGTCTGACTCAATAACCTCACAACTCCTGTTCGGCCCACCTGGTCCTGTTGATGCTTCAGTTGCAGAAGCTTTAAGACTGCACAGTATCCTTGGGCCGTGGGTTGAAAACCAGAGGTGTCACTATTGACATATCGTTCATATAAAGGCTCTAAAGTATTCATGCCGATAAGCACAGGTGAAGAACCCCCAGAATGTGCATCGGGTACAACAAGAGCAAGAGTCGGTACATCAATTTCTTCTCCCAAAAACTCTTTGGGAAAAGCTATATTCACTTCTACATAACCCAGGTATGGCACTGCCTGACCGGCGGCACCCTCAACCTGGAGTAAATTATAAAGTGGCTTCACAGGGCAATTACTGAGACTCTCGTTATAGAAAGAGACTGGGATCGTGGTAACCTGCGAGCCGGTATCTAAAAGACAGTGATAATTCTGTCCAGCTATCTGCACAACAGCAAAACACTTTGAACCCACCAACCCTTTTGGAAAATGTATAGGTGCGTTCTTTATTTTGGACCGTGACATTTCTGCACAATGGACAGTCTGCTTTTCTTTCGTGAGACGAATTTGGTCCCCGCTGGCCCCTGTCTGTCCCACAACAGGAACCGGACTCAGTTTAAATGAACAATGTTGGAGGTATTCTGTTGGTTGCTGGTAAACTGTTTCTTTTTACGAGCAACCAGAGTAGGATTGGGCTCATTCTCACACTGGGGACGGATATGGCCATCCTCACCACACCGAAAGCAATAACCCGGTTTGGGCGGAGCATTTGTGGGCGATGAACTGTGGCTTTAGGGCTCTGGTTTGTGACTGGCTGTGTGTATGGGAAAGGTCTTGGGAATAGAGTGGTCTTTAGACTGGCTGGGCCGTAAGCTGCTTAATTTTTTTTTTTTTTTTTTTTTGTCGCTGGACATCAGCTAATTGTTTTTTTTTGGCAGTTTGCTGGGTACTATTAATCAAAGAGGTGACGGCCCTTCCATCTCGGGTCAGCACGAGCAAACTGGACATGGAGTAACTTCTGCCGTGTGGCCCCAGAGTTGCGTCATTCGAAGTGCTTTTGCTGCCGCCGAGCTCTTCGGTACGCAAGAGTAGCAGCAACTCAGAAAAAGTGGGCGGATAAATCTTCTTTTGCTTTAACTGAAGTTCAGCAATTAGGGAATTATCCCAGCACCCACGACAGAACTGATTCAACAAATGTCGATTAACTTCAGACTCTATAACCCCTCCTCTTTTCAGGGCAGAGTTCAGGACAACCTGAAGCCGTTGGAGGTAGGCAGATGATTTCTCACCGCTGTCCTGAAATGTGTCCATAAATTTAGCAAATAATTAATCCCCATCTTGCACAGTGGCATAGGCCGAATCAAGAGTGCTTAAATACACAGCAGGCAATGTGCTGGAACTCAATTGCTTGACCATATCTGCTGCTGGGGGAAGGAGGCTCTCAACTATCCTCCTAGAACGATGGAGATCAGACACAGATGGATCCTTCAACAGCAGTTCCACTCCTGACCGCCAAGTGTCATAGTCAGCCTCATGCACAGGTCTGGGAAGCCGACCTGAGAATACCCTGAGCCGTTGGTGATGTACTGCATTCTCCTCATTCTTTACAATGTGCTCCACTACATAACGCTGGACCTCAGGTGGATGGACGTCAATGCTGGAAGTTGACTGCCTGAACTCCGGCCGCATGGAATCAGATGGATCATTATGGGGCTCAGTGGTTGATGGAGACTGAATCAATTTCTTCACAGATAGCTCTGACGGTACGGCTGCCTCTGTGATGGGTAGCTCTTTCACATAAGCCTCAGAATGGAGCTCAGGTACCGAAAGTCCAATCTGAGTCATCGTTGTTTTAAGCACCTCTTTGTAATCTACCCCAGTTAATTTAGCTAAATTCTGCAAATCAGACAAATATGACATAGTATTAGCTTTAGCAAAATGCTCAGTACAAACAGTGGATAACTCTGAAATGCAACATGCATATGTCTTTTTAGCAGAGACAAACGTATAAGGTAAAGTGGGACGCAACACGTCCAAAGCGGTACCACTAGTAAATTCAACAACAAACATACCATTAAACTCAGATTCTTTTTCGGAGATAGTCTCAGTCTTACTAATTAAACCATATTGGTCTAAAAACTCAATAACTTCATTGCCTCCTAGTTCGGTTATGCCCTCCACCAGCACAGCATTGGGTAATTTAATACCACATTTCAAAAACACATCCAGAATTGCTGCTGAACTGCAATAAATTTCAAAATATACATTAACCACCCCAATTCCTCCTGGCTGGCTCGCCAAATGTAACGTGCATTAACACTGCAATAGCAGATTAAAATAATGGACCAATATCAGAAGAATAAATTCAGCTCAAGGAGGAAAATGGTGTGCTCAATGAGACAGACACAAGATTGCAATAATCAGTGGTGAAGTATATTACAGTGAAATAAGTTGACAACATTTACATATACACATAGATAGTATTGAGTTCAAAATTATTCATGAACCATTCAAGTGTCCTCAGAATTTATACATGGATTGAAGAATCTAAGTGCTGCAACTGTTCATATACCACCCACGCAATAAGCAACGTCCGACAATCAAAGAGAGTTCAAGAAAGATCAGTCCATAAAGCAGAAATGTATGTGCATGAAGATATGTAATAAGGATGTGCAAGGGTGTATAATGGTATGCGAGGGTGTGTGAGGGGAACGACTGCAGCGCCTCCTACCACACCGGCAGATGCTTGCACTCTCAGTCTTTGGTTCAGGGCCTAGTAGCTCGCCATCAATACAAAAACCTGGCCTGTAAACAGGACCAAGCAATAAATAACACTTTACGTAAATCACATAATCATACAATATCATAAGGTTATCATATTATCATCATATTCCATCATTATCATCATATTCCATCATTATCATGTACATGATTCAAATTTATCCTGCATATAGCAATATAATTCAACAATCGACAAGAGTACTCTGTAATTAACATAAACAGTTTCAACCTACATCTCAGTATTAAATAGTAAACCATTTCATAATCAATAACATCAATATTGCTATAAATGTCAATAATAGTGCATTGTTCATATAAAATCGATATAATTAAACACATAATATATATATATGATCTGAGTCAATACAATAACAACCACAGCCAGCGCCAGCACCGGCTAACAGATCCATATGCCATATGCAAAAGCGCTAACATTAGCACCGTATAATACAACCAATGACACTCACCAGTTCTCGTATCATTAAGTCACTCAACACAGCACAGTCTTAACCAAAATGGAGACATCTAAAAGAAAATTGGCAGACATAATTCAAAACCGGCAGTCTAATGAATCAATATAATACATTTACAGCGTTAACCGCCTACCTGCAGCAGCACAACACATCGACTCCCACACACACACACAAACAATAGCGCACCGCCATATTTAAAGGGAAATGACGCGGCCTCTATGCAATACTTGCATAAATCTCGCAATAGCGTGAACAGTAGGGAGTCGTGAGAAGAGAAAGTAAAAACAGGAAAACCAGTTACAAATGCTCTGTTGGCGGTGGCCCACTGAGCACTGGCCCCCTGGATCGATGATATTAGAGAGAGGATTCACGTCCAGCGGCGGTCCTCGCCGACGCGAGCGCGGAAGAGGGAAACCCACCTTCAGCCTCATCGGTAGGTCCACCTGAGCTCACCACGAGTCTTATCTCCGTCATCACATCGGCAGGTCCGAGCCGCGGGAAACCTAGGTGGCCTCTCCACTCGAGAAGAAAGACAACGAGGAACGGAGTTTTTCAGCGAAAAAAAGCAAAAGCGCTAACAGTGCACGCAGATTGCCCCCTCGGAGACATCGAGTGCGTGCTCTTTGCCCAAACAAATAACACATAGATCGTGTGTGTCATCTGTTGTCAAATAGCGATGACACGGATGCACACAATTTCTAAATGCTCTGCTAGTGCTCGCCATAGTAGGAAAAGGAAAGGCTCTTACTTTGCTTTTGGAATGTTTCAAACAGAACGGTCAGTGAAGACGAAAAAAGTGATGATGTGCGCTACCGGCGCCTACTTTGTACTAGTCGCAGCGGTAGTGACGTCATGGCTGTCGCCGGCCAAACAATTTGGTGTTTTTTCAAATGTATGCTTCAGACACGGGTCACGACGAGGCGTTCCCCCATAGCGATCCCTAGAGGACACAGTTCGAAGTTCCACGAAAGGGAACAGCATCTGATGTAATGGTTAAAAGCAGAAAATGAGTTCATAAATGTGTAAAATTACAATTAGAATTCTGTTTTAAGGAGAAATAACCATTGCAATCTTTAAATATTCACTTAGTTATTTCTTTGGTTTATCTCTTTCTATGTTTGTTTTTCAGTAGATCATTAGATGTGACGTTATGGTGTCTTAGAAGGTCATAATGCTAGTTCTGTCTGTTTAGTCATGGACTGACTGGGCAGTAAGACACCTGCCTTCAGTTTTGAACAGTTCACACTTGTTGAGATTGTTATTGTGAGGGTTTCTTCTTGTTAGTATGTTTCTGAAAGAAATGGGTGATGGGTAGTATAGTTAAGGACTGATGACCCAAAAATCTCAAGTTCATGGGGCGATCTGCAGGGTAGCCCAGAGCAAGGCACTTAAACTCAGGTTCCTCTTCAGGAACTCGAGCTGCGTCGACAAACGCTAGGGGAACGCCTTCTGCGACCCACGCTCTGAATCACATGTGAAATCAGTCCAATAGCTGGGCGAGATGTCACGGGCGAGTGAAGTCATGACCAGGAAGCTATAAAAGCACGTGCGGCGGAGCCCGCGTCAGCTTTCTGTCATTCAGCGAAGCGCTCTGTGTGTGTCAGTCATATTTATTGTTGTCTGTCTATTTTTTGGTAAAATACTTATAAGCAGCTATGTCTAAAGCCCACGCTAAGACAAAGCATGCAAAAGGGGGCAAGCCACGTTATAGGTTGTGTGTTCCTCCCTGCCCACGTTACATCATGAGAGGGGATACACACAGCTTGTGCATGGTTTGATTGGGAGCGAGGCACGCAGAGTCGGCTCTTGAGGGGGCCGGCTGCCCGCATTGCGAGCGCCTCCCACTGCGTACGCTTCGCTCCCGGAGGGCTCTCTTTGAGGAGGGAGCCTTCGCCAGCGTTCCTCGCGGTGCTGGCCCCGCTTCCGTCGAGTCGGAGCGGCGGTTGCATTCGTGGGGTTCGCAGTTGGATCTGGCGGAGGGAATGGAGACGGGCGAGTCCCTATCTCCTTCCTCACCCACCGGATCCAGTGCCCGATCTCTGGTTTCGGAAGCCTGTTCTGCGGCTACTTCCCCCCGGAGAGCAGGCTCGGCGCTTCTCCTATCTTCCTCCGAGGAGGTTGACGTGGAGGACGGCGAAGAGGTTTCGCCCCCTCAATCGCCCCAGTATGAGGAGCTAGTGGAGGTGCTTACTCGTGCCGCGGCCAAGTTAAGAATCGATTGGCCCGCCGAGAAGCAGGCCGAGCCGCAGCGAAGTAAGCTTGATGAACGCTTCCTGCGCGCAAGGCCGCCACCTCCATGCCGGAGCCTGCCGTTTTTCCCCGACCTCCACACCGAGGTGTCGAGGTCGTGGGCCAAGCCGTTTTCAGCCCGCCTATTCGTCCCTGCCTCCGATTATTATGGGAATGTGGCAGGGCTTTCTGAGCGCGGCTATAAGGCGATGCCCCGGGTTGAACAGACACTAGCTATCTATCTGTCCCCAGGCATGGCATCGTCCTTAAAGGCACCGGCACTGCCCTCCAAGCCGCTGCGTACAACATCAGCGCTTGTGGGCAAGGGGTACGCGACAGCAGGTCAGGCCGGTGCGTGTCTGACACAATGTCGTGTTACAGGGTACCAGGCGACTGTTGAAAGAGTGATGAGGGCGGGAGCTTAGCTCGGAAATATCGCCAGAGATTAAGGAGAACCATATCTCTCTCTCAGTTCCAACAAAGAGGACAGCCGAAGCCATTGGCGGTCAATGGAAGCTAGGTGGCAGCAGAGAGGATGTGTGGTGGACCTGTCTGATATGAAGAGAAAGGGACAGGGTTTCCATCTCGAGCCCCGCTGGGCTTCTGCCTGTTTGGCGACACTGTGAATTCAGGCGTCGACAGGGAACAGGAGGCCGGAAACAAGCGCGGCGTTTCAGCGTTCCTTACTCGCGGTATTCAGCCCGGGGGCTGCGGGCGGCAGCAGTCCCCAGCGTCCAGCTGCCCCACATAGGGGGAGAAGCCACACCCCCAAAAAACAGAGTGTTGCCGCCCATGTTCCCCCGCGTCAGGACCGGAGGCAGAAGCAGCGCTATGGGTTGGGGGCCTCGAAGCCTAAGCTGGATCTGCGGACCGTCTTTCAGGCGAAGAGGTCCTCGACCAAACGGTCCTGACTGTTTCAGTATAGGACTAGCGAGGGCAGGCCCTTCTGGGGCAGAGAGGGTCACACCGCATTACACGGTGCCCATCTCGCCCCAGTGCCCTCGGGAGATCGTTCTGCCAACCCTGCCGGTGTTCCAGGGCGCAGCGGTCTCCAGCGAGCATATCTGTCAGTTACCGCCCGGCAACGTAGCGGCACTGAGAGGCTCGCGGCCTCGGCGGAGGTCCCCAGAGCAGCTAGTTCAGCATCCCCTGTCGGCGTGCAGACACTTCAAGGCACCGAACTAGCCGTTCTGGGCAAACCAGAAATCAGTCTCGAGAGACTGATTCCCTTAGTAGATTATTTAGCAGCGTGGAAGCTACTGCCAAATGTATCTCAATGGGTCCTGCGTACTGTAGAAAGAGGCTACGGAATCCAGTTCGGTTCTCGTCTGCCTCGATTCAACGGGGTCACCCCCACGCTAGTGGGTCCCGAGCAGGCTCTGGTATTAGAACAAGAACTAGTTACTCTCTTAAGGAAGGAGGCCATCGAGGTGGTCCCTCCGCACGAGACAGACTCCGGTTCTACAGCCGGTACTTCATTGTTCCGAAGAAGGGTGGAGGGTTGCGTCCCATTTTAGATCTACTTCATATGAACCGCTCAGTCATGCGACTAAAGTTCAGAATGCTCACACTCAAACAAATCGTGTCTCAGATCAAGTACGAGGACTGATTTGTCACGATCGATCTAAAAGATGCATACTTCCACATCTCCATCCTTCCTCATCACAGGAAGTTCCTGAGGTTCGTTTTTGGGGGCAAAGCGTACCAATATCGTGTTCTTCCTTTCGGCCTTGCACTCTCACCCCGTACTTTCACGAAGTGTGTGGATGCTGCTCTGGCTCCGTTGCGACTCCAGGGCATCCGCATACTCAACTACATCGACGATTGGTTGATTTTAGCTCCTTCAGAGCAGATAGCGGTTCAACATCGAGATGTCGTTCTCTCACATGAGAGAGCTGGGGTTAAGACTAAACGCCAAGAAGAGTGTGCTTCCTCCATTACAGAGGACCACTTATCTAAGCGTGGTGTGGGATTCAACCACGATGCAGGCACGGTTGTCTCCTGCTCGGATCGAGTCGATCCTCACTACAGTCAAGAGAGTGAAAGAAGGCCAGTCACTCACTGTCAAGCAGTTTCAAAGACTGCTGGGTCTGATGGCAGCTGCGTCCAACGTGATAACTTTTGTACATGAGACCCTTGCAGTGGTGGATCAGAACCAAGAGATTTTCCCCGAGGGGGAATCCGCTTAGCATGATCAAGGTCACGCGGCAATGCCTACGTGCCTTAGACATGTGGAGGAAACCTTGGTTCTTGTCTCAGGGCCCGGTGCTGGGAGCTCCTTGTCGCCGCATAACGCTAGCGACGGATGCATCCCTCACCGGTTGGGGTGCGGTCATGAGTGGCCACCCTGCCCGCGGTCTGTGGAGTGGTCGCCATCTGACGTGGCATATCAATTGTCTGGGAGCGGCCGTTATTTCAGGCATTCGAAACACTTTCTCTCGGACCTGGAGGTCACCATGCTGTGGGTGCGCACGACACACAGCAGTGCTATACATAAACCACCAGGGAGGTCGAGCTCGCGCCGTTTTTATAAAGTGGCACAACCAGATCCTTGTGTGCCAGGAGAGCGCTCCTCTCGCTGAGCGCGAGCACATTACTGGGCGTCTCAAGGTGGTGCAGACATCTGTCGAGGGGGGGGGGGGCACCCCAAGGGGCCGAGGCCCTGGGAATGGATGCTTCACCCCGAGGTGGTGAAGCAGATATGGAGAGTTTTTGGCCAGGCTCAGGTGGACTTGTTTGCGACTTGTCAGACATCGCAATGTCCCCTCTGGTACTCTCTGACTCATCCAGCTCCGTTGGGGCTGGATGCCATGGTGCAGGCGTGGCCGAGGCTTTGCCTGTACGCTTTTCCCCCGATCGCTCTGCTCCAGGGAGTTCTAGAGAGAGTGCGTCGGGACAGGGTCCGTCTATTGCTAGTAGCCCCGTTCTGGCCAGGCCGAGTATGGTTCTCGGACATGATTTCTCTCCTCGACTGCGCTTCATGGGAGATTCCTGTCAGGAGAGATCTCCTCTCACAGGCGGAGGGCACGATATTTCAACCCCGCCCAGAGCTGTGGAAGCTGTGGGTGTGGCCCCTGAGGGGGCACAACTCATAGCCTCTGGTCTCTCATCTGAGGTTGTTGAGACCATCCTCCAACCAGAGCTCCCTCTATGAGGAAACTGTATGCCCTGAAGTGGAAGCTTTTCACTTCCTGGTGTAGACACCGCCAGCTCGACCCAGCTAGCTGCCCAGCTGGTACAGTACTGGAGTTCCTGCAGGCCCAGTTTTCTACAGGGTTAACCCACTCCACCCTAAAGGTCTACGTGCCGGCCATTGCGGCCTACCACACCCCTATTGGTGACCAGTCAGTGGGCAGACACCCCCTAGTTACACGTTTCATCCGCGGTGCGCTGAGGCTGAGGCCCCCAGTACGATCTCGCGTCCCTACGTGGGACCTAGCTGTGGTGCTAGAAGCTCTCTGTAAGCCTCCATTCGAACCTATCGAAGAGATTTCTGATCGCCATCTTACAATAAAGGCTACCTTTCTTCTGGCAATATCTTCTCTAAAGAGAGTTGGGGATCTACAGGCCCTCTCAGTGGCCCCTTCTTATCTTGACTTTGCGCCCGGTCTGGCCAAAGTATTTATGTACCCTCAAGCGGGGTATGTTCCTAAGGTCCCCTCCTCTACACCACGGCCTATTGTACTCCAGGCCTTCAGTCCTCCTCCCTTCAGGGAACCAGACCAGCAGAAGCTTAACTGTATGTGTCCAGTGCAAGCACTGGATGCATACGTCCACAGAACTGCCCTGTGGAGGAGGGCGGACCAGTTGCTTGTGTGCTACGGTCCCCCTAAGAGAGGTCTTCCAGCGACTAAGCAGACCCTCAGTCGGTGGATAGTGGATGCCATCTCCTAATGTTATGAGTCCTCTAATCTCCCCTCGCCATTAGGGGTCAAGGCCTACTCGACTTGAAATGTGGCAGCCTCTAAAGCTTTTTTAGCGGGTGTACCTATGCAGGATATCTGCAACGCTGCGGGTTGGTCCACGCCCCTTACCTTTGTTAGGTTCTATGAGCTAGACATGCGAGCCACTCTTGGCTCTTCTGTTCTCTCGCCCTAGCTGTGCAGTCTTCCACATTAGGCAGAGATTTGGAAGTCTGGCGGTGTGGGCATTCTCGTTCCCCTAGTGTTTTTTGACGCAGCTCGAGTATGTAGAGGAACGTCTCGGGTTACGTATGTACCCTAGTTCCTCGAGGGAACGAGACGCTGCGTCTTGGTGCCATACTTCCGGCGTCCCTGCCGGCGCTTGCTTCATTCCTAGAAGCTGACGCGGGCTCCGCCGCACGTGCTTTTATAGCTTCCTGGTCATGACGTCATCCGCCGTGACGTCCCGTTCAGCTATTGGACTAATTTCACATGTTATTCAGAGCGTGGTCACAAAAGGCGTTCCCCTAGCGTTTGCCGACGCAGCGTCTCGTTCCCTCGAGGAACTAGGGTTACATACGTAACCTGAGACGTTTTTCCAGGCTTGCTGATGCTATAGTAACTGTACTATAGGACATTACATATAAAAAGTGTAAGCTGAGAATAACTTAGAATATAGTACACTCTTTGCATGCAGTGGATAAAAACAGAATGACATTTCAGGTCAAGGCTATGCATGTGTCACACAACTTTACCACATCACTGAATGGGAAATTAAAAAGTGTTTGGACAGAAATCATAAACCGTTCCAGCAATGTTGGACATTGGTACAAAGTTCTTAACAGCGCCCTCCATCATACTTTTTTATTTATTATTGTGGAAGTTTTGAGGTATCAGACAATAGATGATAAATTCCTCTGGTTCCACAAGAAAATTTATAAAAAAGCATTCCATCTGCTGAAGCATCATGGAAGTCATGAAAATACAAGGTATGCATTCTACAGCTGCCAATTGATGCTGATTGGTTGTGATTTTCTTGCATCACGCAGCATTTTTTGTTTCTCTGTGGACAAAAAACATTGCTTGTCACTGGAATCTTGTCTCATCGTGCATTGCTTTGCCATGTTGTATATGTTATATTTGTTAAGAGAAAACTTCTGCCTGTTTTTATGAGGATTTGCATGGGTATTATGAAGGATTATTCTCTGGATTTTTTGATTGTTTGGGAGTGTGTCTCTCACTGCCTGAGCCACATGCATGAGCCACACAAGTAGCCGCAGTGGTTCATGTGGCAGTGTCCCACTACTTTTTGAGTGCTGACACCACTGTCAGTCAGACAGTAATTGACATAATGGGATTGTCAAGCTCTACAACACCACTGCAGTCGATCATTCTTCTGTGTTAGTACTACACAGGAACACAGTCCGTGTCCTCATCCTATTCCGCTCTCTCTCTTGTTTCTGGCTCAGAATTACTCTTTTCCCTTAAGCCAAGTTTATTTAGATAAATCCATGCCGCTGGGGGTGACGAATATCCCATAAGCCCTTTGTACAACTTTTATTAACATGCAGTCTCATTGGTACAGTCAAAAAGATTGGTTATTTTTCTAATCAAGGCACAGCATGTCCGCACCTGCCTGACGAAATGCAGCGCTTGCAACCAGATGTTTAGTCTCTACTCAATATTTTAATTAGCTCTTTGTTTCTACTCGCTGGTGGGTTGGATACAAAAATGTCTGAATTTCAGTGCAGTGTTAATTTTTACAGTTGTTTTTGGTTTTAGTCCTTTAAATACAGTCAATATTTTGTTATGTCATATTCATTAATTTTAGGCCGCTTTACTTGGATTAAAATGACATCTAATTTTAACACAAAAAAAATGTTAATTGTTAAAAATGTACAAAATTAAAACAAATATTCAGACTTTCGAAAAAACATTTTAAAGTCATCTATGTATAAACCTGAGCTCCTAAAATTATTCATCAATTGTATATCAATTATATTGATGATTATCAATTATACTGAGTACAGTGTTATTGAGTCCTGTTAATCTTTATGCTATAGTAATTTATTTTCCACGTAGAGCATAACTATGGTGGCCCAGTAGTGCACAATACATCAGAAAGAAGCCGCAACACAACAAAATGATCACAACACAACTGAAACAAGTCGCAATACAATGGAAAAAAGCCGCAACACAGCGGAAACAAGCCGCAACACAACGGAAACAAGCCGCAACACAACAAAACGAGCAGCAACACAACGGAAACAAGCAGCAACACAACGGAAACAAGCAGCAACACAACAAAACGAGCACAACACAACGGAAACAAGCAGCAACACAATATAAATTAGTCCTGTGCATTGTGTTGTGGCAGTTTTATTGTGTTGTGGAGATTTCGATGTGTTGTGTACTACTGGGCCACCGTAGCATACTCACAACGTGACGTGCATATTCTGGCCAGTGCATCACTTGTGCATTTGCATCATTTTGTGCTGATTTAAGATGTAAAATTATATTTATGCTCTGTATATATATACTGGAAAACTGAACCCCATTATTAGAGGGTTAATTCAGTGGTTCCCAACCCTGGTCCTGGAGGCACCCCAAAACTGCACATTTTGCATGACTCCTTTCTCTGACACACCAATTTCAAGTCTTTAAGTCTCTACTAATGAGCTGATGACCAGAATCAGGTGTGTTTGATTAAGGAGACATGCAAAACGTGCAGTGTTGGGGTGCCTCCAGGACCAGGTTTGGGAGCCACTGAATTAACCCTCTAATAATGGGGTTCAGTTTTCCAGTGTTCATTCACTGTTCAGCTTCAACTTACGAAGCTCAACAAAGTCAATCCACAAATTCCTGACATAATTGGTTTATTTGAAACAATCATATTCTTTCTAGATTTTTTTTTTTTTTCAAAAACATTTCATTGTTAATGCCATGTGTGTTAAAGGGGTCATATGATGCTGCTAAAAGAACATAATTTTGTGTATTTGGTGATTAATGAAATGTGTTTATGTTGTTTAAAGTAAAAAAAAAACATTGTTTTTCACATACTGTACATTATTGTTTCTCCTCTATGCCCCACCTTTCTGAAACGTGTCGATTTTTACAAAGCTCATCGGTCTGAAAAGCGAGGTGTGCTGTGATTGGCCAGCTATCCAATACGTTGTGATTGGCCGAATACCTCAAGCGTGTGACGGAAATGTTACGCCCCTTACCATATTGTAATGCCCTGTCCGGCTGGAGCGACGAGACAAAAACATTAAAACCCATTATAAACGAGGCATTTGTGTGGTGACATAATTACTGATTATAATGACTTATTTTTACTGTCCTTTTACACTTTGCGTTGCATGCGCCGCGTAAACATAAAACCATGTCTGCATTTGTGATCGGAGAAATTACAAACAACAAGCGCTACTCTACACTGCTCAAAACTCACGTTTGAATCATCAGTGGCAAATCCTTTAAATATGAAAACGTACTTACGTGAGTCAGAACAGCCGGCATTGTAGTCTACTCTACCAGGATCAGGAAACAGTCCTCCATAAAATGCGCTGCACACATCTGAATATTTGGTTTGAACTGTTCTGGAAAAGTGTTGTAAATCCAACTTAACCACTGACTTCTAGTCGTGTCCTCTTTTGGAAGACCAAACAAAGTAGTTTCGCTTTCACAATGAAACACAGCGTCACACACGGTGGGCTTGAGTGAGCGGAGGCCGGTGGCCTAAAGTGAGGAACGGCCGGCGGATTCGACGAAGGAGCGTCCAACGGGCTTGCATCAACCACATGTGACGACCCCGGGCTGAACTCCGCTTCGTCCACGGTAAAAATCCGATGCGGCAATCCACAGCGCGAAGTTGATGTATTTCCTCAGCGACCAGCACGGATCAGCTCTAGGCATGACAAAGCTGATATCGTCCTCTTTTGGAAGGCCAAACAAAGTAGTTTCGCTTTCACAACGAAACACACAGCGCCTTCACGACATGGGGGCGGAAACAACAATACTACAGCGAGAATAAAAGTTATGCCTTCTTTCTTTGCGTGAACATTTGGGCGGCGTTATGCAAATCTTCCCACATCGTGACATAGGCATGTGAGGGCATGTTAGAATGAGCCATTTTAGGTAGGCGTGGGTTGACTCTTAACTTTTATAAAGAATATCTCTTTGGATTTGAAACTTTAGTCTTTGCAACTTTACAGATCTTCTTTATGCACCAAGAGCTTGTAACACTTCAAAGAGAAAGGAAAAATTGAAATCGCATCATATGACCCCTTTAAACTAAAAGTTTTTAGCAATACTTTTGTAATGACATTAGTATTTCACCTGTCCAATCAAACAAAAACATCACAGTTTGAACGGTTCAATTATACAACCACCTGCTTAAATCTGTATTGCAAAATCAGCATGGAAACAGCGTTTACAGATTACATATGGGCCCGCCGATCATTCTCGTTAAAGTAAACGCTACTAAACGGTATAATTGCGTGTATTTAGGCAGGGTTTTGGCAGCGGAGTGGCTCTGGAGAGCTGTGGAGTATTTCTCGCTGTGCGGTTATGTAGACATGTTGAATGTGTGACTACCCGTGCTGCTGCTGCTATGAGACACTGTCAGTATATTCTCAGTGGCCGTTGTGACTCATTCGTCCCGTTCTGTGACTCAGCTCTCACCGCAGATGCTTCCCGTTGAAAAACATCTCATGGAGACAGAGGTTAAAGGGAGGCTGACAAGATTGGTGACATCACGGGAGGTGTGTCTGTTTAAAGATGGCCCTCGCTCGGGTGGGAAGGATAAAGTGGCTATGTGTGTCTGCTTTTGGTAGTACAACAGCATCTAGATTTGTTCGCTGTGATGAACCGTGCAGATTAAAGGGGAGCTCAACAGCAGATAATGTCTTCTTCTGTCTGGGAAAAGAAACCCTCTGGCCTCTATTTTCAAACACACAGTCCCACAGGGCCATTTGATGCAGAGAGCAGTCGGTAACTATCCCAAACAGAGCTGCTCTCACACAGACGAGAGAGATGAACCCACACCGCTTCAGTTCCTGACAAAGTACACATGGTGTACTCAGATCAAGATGAACAGTGTTGTGCTTTGGGTTGGGTTGCATTAGAATGGCCTGTTCTCCTTCTGTGTGTGTGTGTGTGTGTGTGTCAGAGTGATGAATGAAGGTCTCTGTTTGTTGTGTGTAGGGCTAGTCTAGTTTTAAACTATACTCACCTACAGTGGATGTTACCTGCTGCTGAGGATGGAAGCGAGACCAAAACCTTTTAGACTGCTAATGATTCACAGGACAAGACAAAAATATGTTATGCACAATACATTTTTTTTAATGTTTTTGAAATAAGTCTCTTATGCTCACCAAAGCTGCATTTATTTGATTAAAAAAATAGGGGAAAACTGTAAAATTGTGAATATTATTATAATATACTGTGTAGCGTCTCGACCAATCTGACACACTAATTTTTATTTGATTTAACAAATCAATTATTCATTAGATTAACAAACAATCACAGACCCCTCACCCAATAAACATACTGGATGCCAGGATTTCTGCTGAACACCATCCCCCCCTTGGTCACCATGACAACTAATTATGATATCACTGGTTTTATGACCCCCCCAGGAATGTGAGTAGGATAACCCACTCTTTGTCCCCATAGGAGAGGCAGAGCAGAAATGGACTTTTCTACTAATTAATTCATAGGAAACCTTTCTTTGAATGCACACACATATCCTTCAGGTCATTGGGTATATTATGGTCATCGTGTATTTTGTCTTTGAAATTTTATTGACTAGTTTATATGCTTGTGAGGAACCCAATTCCTGAACATCCCTTTTCACTATATGTAATCTTACCTTGTTTAGTATCTATGAATTTGCCTTCTTATGATCAAAACAAGCGTGTATATTATATGTTGGTACATAGGCAATATATTAGTGTCCTGAGAATCTTTAGTATTTTCGATTCCAGTTCCAGATACTAAGTTCCATGTTTCCACACAAAGAGTCATAAACTCCCCAGGATCTAAAAACGCCCACTTGGAATTCCGGCCTCTCTCATTGGTTAAGCACATCTTGAGAGGCGGGGATCTTCTCCAACCTTAAAGGCACCACACCATGTGACCCGCCAGTCGGTGGGTCGGTCAAATGCAGATGAAGATGTGAGAAAACGCTCCAGGACACCCTAAGTTTGTGCCAGGCTTCGGCCTTGTCTTTTCAATTTCACCAAGATCCTCTGACTTAAACTGGTTCTTTTCCCTCAACCAACTTCAGCAAATATCTTGGGCCTTAAGATTGCATCAGGCATCTCTTTCAGACAGCCGAGACTCGCAAGTATCAAACTTAGTCTTATTAATGGATACATTAGGTATCATTTTCACCTTTTACAAAGGTGTGTTTGAACTAAGAAAACTAAGAAGCCTTCAGGCTGTAGATCTGCTGAATACGCAAATGGTTCCATAAATTTCATTCCTTATGTCTCTTTCTTTAGTACTAAACTTTAACCCTTTCCTATACCAACTGTATGCGTGTGTGTGTATGTGTATGTTAGACCAGTTTATGTGTTTATGTAGGATGTTAGACCAGTTTATGTGTTTATGTAGTCTGTTAGACTAGTTTAAGTGTTTATGTAGTTAATAAAACCTTACTTGTATCACACTTGACGTTGTTCATTGTTTTGCTCATAACTGGAGTCTCTTAATCATGCAGATTTATGCTACAATCTTTTGTAGAATTGTACAGTAAGAAAGTTAATTCCTTAACCAGGAAATTAACGTCTTAGAATTGACAAGACAGTTGACCCTGAGAGGCCAGTTAAATATCTACAGCGGATCTAAAATATTCATATTTAATTATAACTAGTTATGATTAATTAATATTTCCCCTTTGAGCTGATTCGCTACAACACACTGTAATAACTGTTTTCTATTTAAATGTATTTTGAAATGTAATCTATTCTTGTGATTTCAAAGCTGAATTTTCATCAGTCATTATTCCAGTCTTCAGTGTCACATGATTCTTCAAATATTATTCTAATTTGTTGATTTGTTTCTTAAGGAACATTTCTTATTAATGTTAAAAACAGTTGTCTACTTAATATTGTTTGTGGAAACAATGCTACATTTTATCAAGATTCTTTGAGGAGAAAGTTAAAAAGCAGCATTTATTTGAAATACAAATGACATTATAAATGTTACAAATGCTACTGTCACTTTTAATTTATTTAATGCATCCTTGCTGTATGAAAGAATTAAAGTGCCATTATTCAGCTCCAGTCAGTTCAACGATGGTTCAGTTCAGTTCAATAACAGTGTCTATGTTGCAAAATTCAAGAATTAAGAACAAATTCAATTCATAAACCAGACTCTGTCGGGGGACCAGTCCTTCTCTGGTCTAAATGCACAAACACAGTGCAAAACTGATCAGGAAACATCACGTTGGCATTAGGTGGGAAGGAAACCACCTTTCACTGGGTTAAGCTGTTTTTTTTTCGAGGAGGTATTTAAAGAGACGTTAGAAATGGTCATGATTAGAATAAATGCCTAACATATGAAAATAAAATACAACAATATTATAGATGATAACCACTTGTAAGTAATGAAATGAGAGGAAGAAACCAGTGTTTCTGCTCAGAAGTCAAGACCAAGTTCAGAAAAGGGTCACATTTGAGTCGAGTCTGAGTCATTTTACATTTTAATGGTGTTGGTCTTATGGACTGGAGTACAAGTGGACTCAGTCTTGACTCGAACTCGACCCTCTTCTGGTCTCTGTCTAGACTCTGCTTTAATGAGCTGGTCTGAACTACAGAAACAACACTCAGAGTTTGTCTATACCCAGTGACTGTGACACTAATTTTCTCTGTTTGTTTCTTCTTCTCAGGATAGTTGAATACTCCCTTGATCTCCAGAACATCAACTTCTCTGCCATCAGAACAGTGCGTGTACTCAGACCTCTCAAAGCCATCAACAGAGTACCCAGTGAGTAAACACACACACACACATACACACACAAACACACACTTTCCCCAAAAAATCTGTGTTCTGCAAACCTCAGGTGTTACACATGATCTGATTCATTGTGTGTAGGATTTTACTGGTTGTGTTAATGCCAAGCCTCAAAAGCACCCCCATGTGTCGGCTCCAACCCCTGCTCTATCAAACCCACGGTAGCGTGCATGTGTAGCTTTGTATTTGGTGTGCAGGTCTTCCAGAACAGCAAAGCTGGAATGAATCAAAGAGGATTTCAGAGCCATTACTTTTCTGCCACCACCATTAGCAGAGCCAGATTAATCCCTCCTGTAATTGGGTAGAAAAACAGTTGTCCTTGAACAAACGCCATAATTCATATTCCTCTGTCTCACGTTCACACCCCTCCCAAATATTGTGGCCTTTCTTTGAGCTTCTATAAGAAGCCCAGGATTTATCTATATTTCAGTGCCCATGGCAATGGTGTAGCGCATGAAATATGAATGCTAACTGAATTAGCTCGCACTAGAGATAGTGAGTTTTTGAGGGGAGGGTTTCAGGAAGTGTTTGTAGAATGTAGGTCTTTGTGTGTTAACTCCTGTGCATGTGGGGGGAAAAACTGATTTTGAAGACGCACACAAACCCAATGCATACGCACTGTTCCACACTCTCCCTCCTGCATGCAGGCATACAGAATTAAATTAACATCCATTTAACTGTGCATATAGCATGCCAAATTGTAACAAGGCTTTATGCAAGATTTTATTAAAGGGATAGTTCACTAAAAATAAACATGCAGCCATCATTTACTCATTCTCATGTCATTCCAGACCTGTAGTTTTTTTTTTTCTCTTTCTGTGGAATAGGCAAAATGATATTTAGCTAAATGTTTACCAAATCACTATCTGCTTTTGTTGGAAAAGAGCAGTGTGGACATTTTGCATGGTTCCCATGGTTATCAAAAACCTGGAAATTTCAGGGAATTGTAAAAATTCAGTGCCAAGAAAATTTCTGATTAGATCCTATTAGAAAATTATTATTATTATTTTAATTATGGCAGAATTTTCACATTTGGTGAACTTTGTAACATTGAGAAAAAAACAATACGGAGAAAGAAAGAAAGAAAGAAAGAGAGTCTTGATAAAGACATGGAAAATTATGTTGTGATATCTAAAAAAATAACATCCCACTTGGAAACTAAGCTCGCATGTGACCTTTGCATCACACGTTTTAAATCATCCTCTTCTCTCCTCTTTATTTCATTTTATTTGTTTATTTATTTTTTTAAACTGTGATTCCCTTCATTTCTCTGTAAGTGGCCCAAGACAGAATTCTGCTTTCATTCCAGAGGTCCAGATATTCACAGCACCAGTCGCTTCACCTGTCCACATGCCGTTTATAACATTTGTGTGTTACCACACATGACTCGATGTGTTAATGTGTTCCATCAGTGTTGTGTTAGTTCCCTGTTGTGTTTCTCCAAAACCACAAACACTGCAGTAATCACATGCTGCTGTTCTCCAATCAGAACGGACATTCATTCAGTCCCAGCAGTGCTTCACTAACACACACATGAACACACTCTCACTCACAAACGATCCCACTGGTGTGGAAGTAAAAACACAAATTAAGTTTTATGAAGACAATCTTTCAAGAGTTTCTAGATGGTCACAGTGACACAAATTGTTATCTACAAATAAATGAAGGATAAATGACTGGATGACCTAAAATAACCTAAGATTGGCAATGTCTAACTTACGTAACGTGACAATTTATGAGTAATCGGTGAGAATTACATTGATTTTATTCATTGAGATTTGCTTAATAATAGTAGTAAGTTGTGTCAGAGGTAGAAAAAAGTTATTACATTTCATGAAAGGATATTAAAACCTTTTTATTTTTTTGAATAATGAATATCTCAGTGCACATTATTCTTTCGCATGCTAATCTTTTTCTGTGTTCTTGTGTTTGTGTAGGTATGCGTATCCTGGTGAACCTGCTGCTGGACACTCTTCCCATGCTGGGAAATGTGCTTCTGCTCTGTTTCTTTGTCTTCTTCATTTTTGGCATCATTGGCGTGCAGCTGTGGGCTGGACTACTAAGAAATCGCTGTTACCCAGAGGAGAACTTCACCCTGTGAGTACCAAAAGAGGAGGGCTGGTGGGCTTAAGGGAGTGAGAGAGAGAAAAGACTGAATGTACTGAATGTTTTCATCTGTGATTTCATTGAGGACAAAAGCAGCGAATCCAAAATGTGAGTTTATTTGGATGACAGTTTAGGTTTACAAGGATAAAGAGATTGAATTTAGGAGGCCGGATCTTCTGGAAGAGGCATTCGGAGTACCTGATCAGTCCATCATTGGATTGGACTTGTATTTCAAATGTCCTTTCTCTCGAAGAAGGGATACTTGATGTAATCAATGGATATTTTGGGATCACATGGACCTTGGGGACCAATAAACAAATCAGTCGTTCAGTTCCATGTAGTGTATCGGAATTAGCCGATAAAGTTTTAAAATGTAAACATCGGCATCAGCTGATGTGAAAAAATTATGCCGGTAAGACAAATAACTCACATGTGCTCAGAGTGTGCTAGCTAGTACTTGTAATAAAATGAAAGTTAAATACACAAATAACATTAAGATACTTGTGTTTCTGAATAAATAAAGCAGTAATTGATGTCATAAAATCAAAGTCTGTTTTGATTTAAAGGTCAGAAGCTGTAGCTTACATGAATAAATTACAAACTTGACAATTGTAAATTAAATAATTTAATGATAAAGATATGTTCATTTATATGTAATACATTTTTTTTTAAGAGAAAACTTTTTTTAATATAATTTTTACAGCTCTTTTCCTTTAGGCCATCTATTAATATTAAAAAAAAAATGTTAAGGTTTCAACTGCATTTGTCTGGAGAATACAGCAGAGATTTATTTTATTATAGTTATTTTCAAACTCATTTACTCTTATTTATATATATTGTATATATGTATATGTATATATCCTGTATAGATAAAAACTAAATTAAAAATATTGTGCTTATAATTTCTGCATAGGAGAGACTTGGTCTTATTTCAAAACAAAAGGAAATATACATCGGCATCGGCTATCTGCAAAAATGATTTGAAAAATATCGGCATATCGGATATCGGCAAAATTGTATCCTTGTCGTATATTCTCAAAATCGTCGTTTTTAAGATGTAAACTGGTCTTACTTTATATATCCTTTTGTTTAATCTCTCCTCTCATCTTCTTGTTTTTACTGTCTACCTGCCACTAAAAATGCAAATATGGTTCCACCCAGTCGATGGCTCCAGTTGATTAAACCTCAGATTGGCATCCATATTCATGAGTGGGTGTCTGCCTGAGGTTACCGGGCCAACCATGGTCTGCCTGCTTCTCTTTGCTGTGTGATTGGATTTGAAAGGAATCACGGTGCATGGCAGTGTGCGAGACTCACCGTGCGTTTTTTTGTACGCGTGTGTGTGGGATAAAGAAGCGCGTGTCTGAGTTTAAACGTCAGCTGAGGCCTGATTGTCGTTTATTGTCTTGTAGTGAGTATATTTACATGCTGGCACTATAGTCAGAGGATGATGAAGTGTTTTGAAAGGAAAGTCTTTCATAGAGTCTCCTGAGAGAGCGCCTGGTTTTCTTCTGCTTTGTACATTCTCTTACAGTCTTCTTAAAATGTACACTCTCCTTCCCTTTTGGTGAGGATGAATTACTTAAAATGTTTTTATAGGGTTTGAAAGAACAAATGCTACACAGTTATAGTTTAGTTTAGCGTATAAGGGGGTCTCTTTATATGAGAAATATCTTTAGCTTTTGCAGACATAAATAACTGTGAATGTTAGATCACAAGTTAGTCGGAACACGTGTTTTCACTGATTTCAAAGGTTGCGTAACCAAAACAATGTAACCATAGCAACAGTTGGCTGCTCAAACACTCTTCGAACATCGAAACTTTAACACTGTCAAAATGTATTGGTTCAAAGTTTTACATACAAGTGTATAAAAGAAACATCTTTAAAGCTGCTATTAGCAATTTAGTTAACTTTAACCATACACCATTTTAAGAAAACCTGAACACACTAAATGATTCCATTTCTGATCGGCTTCTGATTGAATATTACATTGATTGAAACTCCAAGATGTGAATCTTCATGTATAGACTGAGTCAACGATGAGCGCCGCCATTACGAATTCTAACTTCCGATTGGATGCTCTTCTGTTCCGGTCTCCATAGGAACCCATTCAAATTGTGCCAATCTGTTTTTAATTTAGCTAACGTCGGCAGCTTCGTGTCATCTGCACACTCATTAAACTTTGAGGAATGAGGCACTGACAAATGACGGTCATTGCGACACTGTAAAGTGATGGAGCTATGGAGCCATGTGCTTTTAAAAAACATTTTAATAGGTTTAACATTAGATTATCAGCTCGGAATATACGCTAGTTTGACTAGAAACACTGGGGACCGGAAATGCAAAGCATCCTTCCAGTTAAGAGTCAGGCATGACTTTCGCATTCAGGAATGAGGATATGTTATCTATGCAGTAAAAAGACATATAAACTACAATGGATACACTTTATTGAACTACTGAATTTCACTTTACTAGAATGGAGACGCTTACTACCTTTCTGGGCCTTGAACACGTCAGTTGCATTACTGTCTGTGGAGGGTCAGAAAGCTCTTGGATTTCATCAAAAATATCTTAATTTGTGTTCCGAAGATGAACGAAGGTCTTACGGGTTTGGAACGACATGAGGGTGATCAATGACATAATTTTTTTTTTTTTTTGGTTAAACGATTCCTTTAATCAAGAAGAGAAATTTTCAGATGTGAATGTTGGACTCAAAAATGAATGAGAGCTTGCAGTCGATTGGAGGGGCGGAGAATAAGCCAACTGAATTATTGCAAAAATCTGGCATACATCACCAGAAGCAGGTGTTGATTTCACCAGAAAATCTTATGATATAAGGTCAAAAAACAATTTAAAAATGAAAGGTAAGACTGTTGATGTTAACTACGCTACAGGCACCGAAAAGACAATTTAGATTGAGTCATTTTCACGGCATCTGCTGAGGTTTGACTTGCACAAATGGAAGAAATTCCTTTAAAAAGTCAACCCTCAAAGTCACACTTCTCCTCGGGGCTCGTTTTATGCTGCATTCCTTAACATCCACCCACCTGCAACGACCCACAAACAGCTTGTCAGTCATTGGTCAATTATCTCCATGTGCGAGAGCAGTCTTATTGGCAGTGGAATGGCATTTTGTGCCACAGTGGGGTGTTAGCGGTGTGCCACGCTGGGCTGTGCTCCTCAGTGCGCTGTCACGCTGTGCCCGAGCCCTGGCACTGGCACAAACATCATTCACACTCCAGCACTCCTTGCAGAGCCCTGACAGACTTACTGATTCTCTGCCGCTCTGCCCCCCCAGTTGTCGCCATACCGCTGAGCTCTTAAAGAAAAGCGGTGCCACGCGGTCCAGCTTGACTGTCGTGTTGAAAATACAGACTGACATTTATAGGAGAGATCTCAGTATGTGCCGCACAAAGCCCACGGGGGAATCTGCGAAGGTTTGATGCATTAGCTCAATTTGCCATATCACAGGCATTGATTCGTTTTGTGCATTGGAAATGTGCACACGCATATCCTCGCACGAGTGTCACCACCGTGGTCTGCCTAGGCAAATTGCTTTTTCTGGTGTAGCCCGATATACCATTGCTCATTACTGCTATCGAATGGTTCAGATCTTTTGGCTGCTGTGTTGTTGAAGGGCAAAGGAAAAATGTCCTCCGCGACAGCAGAAACATTCTTGGCCTTTATCGAGCTGCGAGTCTGCGGAGGAGTCCTCTGTCCAAATGGGGAGAATTACACCCTGGGGATGATGAACCAATCCTTTCTTGGCGCCCAATACCTCCAACATGGCTGTCATGGGAGCTTTGTGTGTGTGTGCACATTTAGATTAACTGTCAAGACCACAAAGCAATAGAGGCATTGATTGGTCAGTGTGGCTTGCATGTACTATGCTTGTTTTATGCTAGGTGGACAAATGGCATTGCATGTTGGTGCTTATTCGCGTATACATGGATGTGTGAGAGAAACGGGGAAAGGGAGGAAAAAAGGAGCGAGTGAGGGGGGAAAGGGAGTGTAAATAGTCATTGTGACCCTGTTATGTGTATGAGAGGGTGAGTGGCTGATGGAAACCGCTATTTCTGGGCAGTGAAACACTATGATTAACGGGCAGGCTGCCCTCAATGGGTCACTCACAGAGAAATGGGCTTTACACACATGTACGCACACACTACACACGCCCAGTTGGTCTGTTATAGAATGAATCCACATTGGTTACTGCTCAGATCTCTTCAGGTCTGCCTAGAGATGTTTCAGCTATACTATAAGAACACTTTAATAAATGCAAAACGATTTAACGATTTAAGTCTTATTATTTTTTAAATTAGATTTTTGTGTAGGGTTTTTTTCTTATACGCACAGGCCTCACAACATTTTGTTAATATGACAATCGATAAATTTGGCAGGTGAGGAAAAATATGATATTTAGGCAAAATAAATCTTTGTTCTGTTCTCTTAGTGTTTCCTTCTGGAGCATCAGTGAGCATTTGAACTTTTTGTAATAGTTGCGTACGAGTCCCTCGGTTGTCCTCAGTGTGAAACGATGGATCTCAAAATCATGCAGTCACTGTTGGAAAAGGTTCAAATATGCAAAAGATGCTGGAAAACCAACAAATTTGTGGGACCTTAAGGATTTTTCTGAAGAACAGAAGGCAGTTTAACTGTTCAGGACAAACAAGGGACTCATGAACAACTATCACTAAACAAAAAAACAACAAACTGTGGATCATTCAGGTAACAATACACTATTCAGAATGAAGCGTATGTTAACGCTTTTGAACAGGTCGTTTTTATAAATTCAACTGTTATTTTCTCTTGTGGACTATATGTAAACATCTTTCGTGTGAAATATCTTATTCTGGTCAGTACTAAATAAACAATAACATGCATTTTGTATGATCCCTCTTATTTTGGTAAAATAATTAACATTTTGCAGATACCGAAAAGTGTATGTAAAATTTTGACCACAACTGTATTGATAAATTAATTTTCTTTTAATGCACATTAATTTAATTAATTTTTAACACTGAATTTTCAAAAACCTTGACTTCTCCTTCCGTCTTGTCCTCAGCACATCTGGCATCACCCTCCCCGCCCCATATTATCAGCCTGAGGAGGATGACGAGCGGCCCTTCATCTGCTCGTGGCTCTGTCCTTTTTTTTTTTTGTGTTTTTTTTTTTGTTAAAGATAAGGATAAGGGCTGCAGCGACGTGCCCACTCGGAGAGAAGGCGGACGGGAGTGCTGTCTAGATAAAGAGGATGCGCTGCACCGTCAGGCCCTGGGCCTGAGCGCGGAGCCACTGGTCAACGGCAGTGCCTCCGCCATGGGGCTCTGTGTGAACTGGAACCAGTACTACACCCGCTGTCATACAGGACACACCAACCCACATAAAGGAGCGATCAATTTTGACAACATAGGTTATGCATGGATCGTCATATTTCAGGTGAGAGATTGAGTCAAGTGGCATTTGTTGAAATAACACATCTGATTCTGATCCTATTATAAATCAACAGTGCTTACTACAGGTGTAAATGCGATTCAATGCATTTTGTGATCTAATCACTCAAACCATATTCAGGGGAAGTTGAACATGCATGTGACAGCATTGCATGTGTAGTGTGTTGCAAATGCTAATCCATCCTGATGCATCTTGGACAACAGTGAAGGGCTGCCTACACACCTGTCAATCATCCACGTGGTAAACAAGTGTAAAGAAATTATTTGCAAATGAGGTAAGAAAAATCAACTTGTTTTCACTTTGAATTAATTAGAATTTTTCTTACCCATTGGCAGATAGTTTTAAGCATTTACATTTATTTATTTAGCAAAGTGTTTGACATTGTTTTAAGTTTTAGTTTGAGCAAGATTAGTACAAAAGCTACAGAAGAAATCCGAAAAAGAGCAATAGAGAAGTTTATATATATACATATAATGTTATCTATATCTATTATATATCTTATATATTCTTTTATTGTGTTGTGTAGATAGGCGTGTATACATTTCATTAGAATTGCTAAAGAATTCATCAACAATTAGGTTTTAATTAGTGATGTTGTTGTTCTCTTAATGCTTCTAAATCTTATAAAATTATATGTCACAAAATTAGTGACTCTCCCCTCGAAATCCGATCACAAACAACAGACGCGTGTTACTTCATCGTAAACAGCATTCGTCTCAACTGACAACTAGTGATGGATCATCTGAGACGGATCTTTCCCAGGTGCATAAAGAGCTTGATTGTGGTCTGGTTTGTGCAGGTGATCACGCTGGAGGGCTGGGTGGAGATCATGTACTATGTCATGGACGCTCATTCCTTCTACAACTTCATCTACTTCATATTCCTCATCATCGTAAGTTTGTATACCTTGCCATGCATGTGTTCAGAGATAAAGCATGTGTCCTAATTATTGAGAACTTGTAGTCTGTGGTTTTATATGGCATATGTAATCTGGGAGGACCTGAAGTTTGGTGACCTTTAACAGGACCAGAGGCTGAACTAGATGTTTGGTCTCACTGGTAAGAACATAAAGGTCATGTCTTCCCCCTGGACACAAAAACACTGCTTAACCCATCACAACAATAAAGCTTTTAGCACAAAACCTACTAATTAGGGATGCACTGATATTAAAAGAGTCATGAACTGAGAAATCAAAAATGACCCTTCGCAAAGAGCTTGACAAGCGATCTGACCAATCATAATGCAGAATTGTCATTTTGTCCGACAAACAAATCAGACAGGAGAGTAGATTAACTTCAGAGGACTTAAACTTAAAAAATGGTGTGTATTGGCATATTTCTATGGTTGAAACAAAATACATTCTGATGTTCATTCATGTTTATTTCGTGCTTTAAATATGATCGGTTCACATGCCGCTTGAACCGAGGCACTACAGCAAACTGACATGAGACATTAAAGAGCCACAAAACGGTATTTATTATTTGAATTTCTTAAAAAATTACCAAATCTGAAAGCTGAGACCTTGTTTCATAACAGAAGTAACCTGCTCTGTCATGTTCTGTCTGTGTAGGGTGAGAGCGCCATGGCTTGTTGTACATAGCAACAGTAACTAAGGAGGGCAGGTTTTTGCGAAGGGTCAATTCCCTTGATCTTTTGACATATAAGAGGTCATTGTACTATTAAAACATCCTGTAAGTTTTGGAACTCAAAACTTTCTCGTTAGTCTAAAAACAGCTTATATTGAAGCCATTCGACAAACCTCGAGTGGAAACATACCACGTTGAGTACCAGGTGGCTAAACACACCAGACGACGATCAACGCCGGTCTGCATCCGGCTGTTTAGCTACAGCCCACGAGTCGGCAGTAGTGTAAATAACGAGAGGTGAACGCAGGTCTATGCAGAAACCAAACGATAAAGATGGCTCTAAAGACAACAAGATGCTGTGCAGTGCCAAGATGTGGAAAAACAGTCTTTTCATTACATTCCTTCTGATACCAACATTAGGAAAGAGTGAATGAGCTTTTTAATGAAGATCTAGACCACGTCAGTAAGAACTTGGTCTTTTGTTCAATTCATTTTAACGTGGTCGTTTACAACACAAACACGGACGCAGGAATTCAGAAAGATTGAAACTAAAAGACGATGCTGTGCCTACTAAATTGGATCCGACAGTAATGCCGCAACACACAAGTTCGAGTAACTGTTTTTATTACATGATCACTATTGCTATGTCTGTTATTACAGATTGTTTGATATGTACTGAGTATTTATGTGTTTTCAACCTAAATCACAGCTGCGTCCATCTATAAAGGATGTAGGCTGTCAAACATACACAACTATTAGCCAATCATAGCAGTGGGCATTTACTTCCGAGTCTACAATCCACCACGCCTTCAAACAGAGCGTTCTGATGAGAGGGGTTAAACAGGACAGAAAATAGCCTATTACTTCTAAATTATGTTGTTGTTTTTTTATGTAAAAATTTTGATAACCATTATAAGTGGACCTCAGAGAACAGTACAAAATTAAAAATAAAGGCAGTTCATGACCCCTTTAATACCCCGGCCGATACCGATAAGTCTGATACCGATAATTATTTTCATGTAATGGCTGTTAGCTGATAAATAGCTGATATTAAAATTCTGTACTATTTTGTCTGAGTAGAAATTAAAACATTTTTAAAATAAAATCAATCATTTGAAATGTAAAGTTAGAGTAAAATTAAGCATCACAACATTATAATGAACAGTATGAAAAACTGACATTCATTTTGAGGTTAAAGAATCACTAAAAATCACTACTAATATCAACTGATAACCACTGTGGTACTGGTATATTGTGCATTGCTACTTCTAATTGTTTACTTTTTCTTCTAAAACAATTATCTTGTAAAAAATTGAGACTCATGTTTAGTGTTTAGAGTGACATCTGTAAGCTCAAACTTAGTACAGTATTTTTAATGCAAGGCCATGTAACGTCTAATAGAAGTTTAGCAGTTTGATTAGTCCTGCCATATGGTGCATTGCAAGTGAAGTTTAAAGTCTTGAAAAAATCGCTACTGTTATTCCTTAGAGATGTGTTCAGACCCAGCTTTTATTGACAGACTGAACTGAACTGAATCTGCAGGACTCCCGCTGATGGCCTGAAGGTTTCAAAGATGCAGATATTAGCTAAACAGCACATTTAGTAGTCGACAGAGCCGCAGAGATCAATTAGGCAATGAACAACATAGTGAAGAATCAATAGCTGGACACTATAAAATGAATTTATCTTTGCTTCGGCTGCATGTTTAACGATGCCATGATGGAGTCAGTTCTCGCACCGCGCCGGCCCTCTCCGTTGAATGGTAGGAACAGCAGTGAACGAGACAGCCCTGCAGTGAGATGTGCTTCGGATAATGTCTCCTCCCAAGATTAAAGAAGAGAGAGAGCGGAAAGAAATGCCCTGAGGATGAGGAAAAGGATCTGAGACTGAAAGACAGCAGGAGACTAAAGGAATAAAAGAGGAAGGGAATGGATTTAGGAATGAGATCTGCAGGTCAGATAGTACAGTAGAGAGGCCTGCTGATATTTGTTGTAGCTATTTGTGCTTTTCTTTACCTTTCTCATTTCATGCTTTCAAACGCATGTTAGACAACTGATGGCTCTGCTGGAGATGCCGAAATCCATTTTAGCCCAACAAATGGCAAGTACAGGGAGATGTGGGTGTGTGTCTGTAGCTAATGACAGGACCTAATCCTGTGTAGGTCAGCGGAGTGAAAGCATTAGCAGTTAATTAGAGCCCATCAGACTAGCGGACCCCTGCCGCCATCTCTGCAGTCTCACACTTCCTGACAGAGACCCTGCTACCCCGACACATGCACCCTGCGAAGCTGTCATGTGATCCTTCCCAGCATGCACCAGCAGAACGCCGACTGGTGGAATGTGACACTGAGTGAAGTATAAAGAGACTTTCAGGACTGAGACATAATTTAGATTAGTCATTATCAGTATTGTGTTGCCTAAAAAAACAAGAAGTGACAGAAATCAATAGGTGCAGCGCAATTGATTCGGCTGTGTACTCGCCCTCATGATTTACCACAGTTCTTTGTGCGGTATTTAATGTTTAACTGTGGATACTGTTGTAAAAATCCTGCGTGTTATGGAAATCCTAAAGTATTCAACCTGCACAAGGCTATATACCGTATATATATAGATAGTATATATATATAATATCGATATATAGGTGTGTGTGTGTGTGTGAATATATAGGTTAGTCTGGGCAATTATTATCATGCTGACCAGGAAAACTAATTTTGAATAGTCTACTAGTCTACTCAATAGTCTGCTTTACAGCTTTGTTGTGTTTACATAGTACTTTCGCTTTTGCAAATTATTCTCAAACTTGTAGATAGAGAGAGTTGTCTTTAGTTTTTTTATTTTTAAACAGTGATTTTGACTTCAACTTTGAAGTTTGTCTAGTGTGTTTATATACGGTGGCCAAGAGAGTTGAACACCGTCAATGAAAAAACACATGCAAATAGAAAAGACACCTGCAAATTAAGAAAATATCTTCATCAATTTGACAACACACGCACTGCAATCAAATACCAACCAAATACAGAAACGCGCTGCAAATACTCACAACACAAACAAATGCGCTTCCCTTAAACATTTCCGATGTGGTCTGTGCATATTTGCAGCGTGTTTCTGTTTTTGTTTGTTTGTTTTGTATTTGCAGCGAGTTTCTTTGTTTGTGTTGTGAGAATTTGCAGCGTGTTTCTGTATTTAGTTGTGTTGTGAGAATTTGCAGTGCGTTTCTGTATTTAGTGTTTGTGAGAATTTGCAGCGTGTGTGTTGTCAAATTGATTTTTTTTTTTTGCATGTTTTTTCCTTTGCAGCACGTGAGCTCTCTCGGCCACCGTATTTATAGCCTAGCTTTAGCTTTTTAGCTCTGGTGATTTAATTTAGTATTCAATTCAAAATGGGTTAATTTGTGAAGATCGATGAACAAAACAAAGCTATTATCTTTTTGTCAAGGGAACCAAGGTGATGCTTACTTCTGGGCTGGCCTACAAAAATATGTCATCTCTGCAGCACTTTATTACAAAACTCTGATTGGGTCAGAATTAATCCAAAATATGCTAGGTTGTGTCTTTATGCAGCCCCAATTTTTGTCTGTGCTTGTCATCACCGTGTGTGCATTATATCTGCACTAACTGGTGGGTCCAATAGAAAAAAAAAACAGAAAAGTGTGGAAAATGTAACAGCAGGCAGAAAATAAGAAAGTGTGCCATAGGGTTGAACTTGAAACTTGAAATAGTTTTGTCTCAAAATGTATTATTTCTAAATTTAAATAGATTTTTAAAATGTACTTTTGATTTTTAAGTTTGTATTTCCTTTTTTTTTGCAATTTTGCCTTTATTCTGATAGGATAGTAGTAACGACAGGTAGCAAAGTGGGAGAGAGAGAGGGAGGCCGACTCGGGAAAGGTCCACGAGCTAGGACTCAAACTCATGCCCATAGCACAATGGCGCTATATGTCGGCACACTGCCCACAAGGCTATCGGTGCTGACAAGTTTGTATTTCTTAAATCTTTTGAAAAGAAAACAGTAACGAGGTCTTGAATTCACTTTTTGCGCTTCTGGCTAACCTCTTTTAAAAATAAACAGATGTGTTCTTCCAAGTAAGTAAGCAAGTAAGTTTTATTTATAGAGCACATTTAAAATTCAGCGTTACACTGACCAAAGTGCTGAACAAAACCAATAATAAAATACAGTAAATTCTAAAATAAAGTAAAATTTAAAGAACAATAATAAAAAAAATGTAATATTGGCAATAACAACAGTTTCACATTCAGTTAATAGCCCGGAAAGGCGAGGGAGTAAAAATGTGTCTTAAGTCTGGACTTGAAAATAGAAAAAGAAGAAGCACTAATGTCAGGTGGCAACTGATTCCACAAACGTGGAGCAGCGACTGCAAAGGCTCTGTCTCCTTGTAATTTAAGTCGTGACCGAGGGACATGTAATAGAGCTTTATTAGCGGATCTGAGAGACTTCGGCGTTGAATGCAAATAAATAAGATCAGAAATATAAGATGGGGCTTGTCCATTAAGAGCTTTGAAAACAATAAGTAAAATCTTAAACTGAATTCCAAAAAAGACAGGAAGCCAATGAGGGGACGCTAAAACTGGAAAAATATGTTCGCGTTTTTTGGTGCCGGTTAACAATCTAGCCACCGCGTTTTGAACCATCTGCAGCCGTGCCAATGAAGATTGTGGAAGACCAACATATAACGAATTACAATAATCCAGGCGTGATGTGATAAAAGCATGAATGACTTTTTCCAGATCTTGAAAGGAAAGTGTTGATTTAAGCTTCGAGATGATCCTCAGCTGATAATAACTATTTTTAACAACTGAGCTAATTTGTTTTTCAAGACAAAGCTCAGAGTCAAAGATAACACCAAGATTTTTTACATGAGCCTTAACATATGGAGTGAGGTTTTCTAAGTTCCCAGCAACAGAATTTCTAGTTTTAGAGGGACCAAAGAGAATCACCTCAAATTATCATTGTTGAGCTGCAGGAAGTTATTTGACATCCAGTATTTTATATCCTCAAGACAGTCGATGAGAGGCTGCAGAGAATCTCGAGATTTTAATGGAAGATACAGCTGAGAATCATCTGCATAAAAATGAAAAGAGATTTTATATTTCCTTATGATATTACCAAGTGGAAGCATATACAGATTAAAGAGTAATGGACCCAAAATGGACCCCTGAGGGACCCCATAGAGAAGAGAGGCAGATGATGAGATAAACTGGCCAACAGACACTGAAAATGACCTGGATTTCAGATACGACTCAAACCAGCTAAGTGCTGTACCCTTTATGCCCACCCAATGTTCAAGGCGTGACAGAAGGATATTATGATCAACTGTATCAAAGCCAGCACTAAGATCCAATAAAACCAAAACTGCATTATCACCAGAATCAACCGACAGTAGCAAATCATTCATCACTTTTAACAAAGCTGTTTCAGTACTGTGGTGGGTAGTGAAACCTGATTGAAAAGGTTCAAGTATATGAACCAAAGTTCATCTTTATCTTTACTTCCAAAGTCAGTCAAATGTGATTTAGCATTATGTAACTGTTAGTCATCTGTGGTTTCTGATGCTTTATGCTCTCTGGTGCCCCCCTCACAGCTGGAAACAACAGTCAAATCCCTGCGTGTTCTGCAGTGTTTGAGGGGAGTAAGATGTGTCTTTTCACTGTATGTGTGTGTGCAGGTTTATGCGAGTGTGTCCCTCTGCACTTTTATTTACTTCTTTGACGCCCTGCTCTGTCTGTAACCTGGCAACCACACAGTCAGCCGTCGCTACCTGTAGAGAGAGGGCCATAGTGTGCCGACACAGCCCACACCCCGCCGATGCACCTCTATTCACTTCCTTTCACTTCTATTGAACATCGGAGCAATTAATTCAGGCTTGCCTTCTCTGTGCCCAGTTTTTCCTCTTCAGCTGTTCTCTGATTGATCAGTACGAATGGGCAGAAGGATCTCAAATAATTAGATTAAAGACATTGTCTCTGATTACAGGCAACAAAATATTAAAGGGGTCATATGATGTTGCTAAAAAGAACATTATTTTGTGTATTTTGTGTAATGAAATGTGTTTATGCGGTTAAAGGTTAAAAAACACAGTATTTGCCACATATGTACATTATGTTTCATTATGAAACGCGTCAATTTTTACAAAGCTCATCGGTCTGAAAAACGAGATGTGCTCTGATTGGCCAGCTATCCAGTGTGTTGTGATTGGCCGAATACCTCAAGCATGTGACTGAAATGTTACGCCCCTTATCATATTGTGATGCCGTGTCCCGGCCAGAGCGACGAGACAAAAACATTCAAACCCATTACAAACGAGGATGCTGCATCCGTGGGGAATAATACGGAGAATGATTTATACTGTCTTTTTACGTGTTGCGTTGCATCGAGCCGTGTAAACATAAAACCAGTCTGCATTTGTGATCGGAGAAACAAAAAAAACAACAAGCCTATTCTACACTGCTCAAAACTCGAGTTTGAAAAATTAGTGGCAAATTCTTTAAATATAAAAAAAAAAACTTACAGTCTGTGAGTCAGAACAGCAGACATTGTAGTCTACTCTACCAGGATAAGGAAACAGTCCTCCATAAAATGTGATGAACATCTGAATATTTGGGTTGAACTGTTATGGAACAGTGTTGTAAATACAACTTAACCACTGATTTCTAGTTGTGTCCTCTTTTGGAAGGCCAAACAAAGTATTTTCGCTTTCGCAACGAAACACACAGCGTCTTCACGACATGGCGGCATCAACAAAACTACAGCGAGAATAAAAGTTACGCCTTCTTTCTTTGCGTGAACATTTGGGCGGCGTTATGCAAATCTTCCCACATCGTGACGTAGACATGTGGGGGCGTGTTAGAACGAGCCGTTTTAGGTAGGTTATTTTATAAAGAATATCTCTTTGGATTTGAGACTTTAGTCTTTGCAACTTTACAGATCTTCTTTATGCACTAAGAGCTTGTAACACTCCAAAGAGAAAGGAAAAATTTAAATCACATCATATGACCCCTTTAACACTTTTTTTTTGCTTGCTTTGCGGATTACGATAGATTAATTATGTGCTGATGTACGGTATGGGAATAATTTTTATCTATATTATGTTGGTAAAGTTCTCCCTGCGTTTGCACAGTGATGGCACAATAATGAAATGATCGGTTCTGCCTACTGTTCTTTTTTGGACAGGCAGTCTTAAGGTCACCCTGCTTGCAGCCAGACCCTTCGATTGTAAGAGCAGTATTAAATCATCACCTGTCACCTTTCATCCAACTGTAACAGAACTGAAGTATACTCACTAACCAGCACCCCTTTGACCTCTCCCTTTCTACTGTCATAATAATTGTAACATAATGTCGTAATTTCAAAGATTTGACTTTTTTTTTTATTTAAAAAGATCCATTCATAAATTAGATATGGTTAGTTACGTCATGCATGGTCTCCAATGTTTTGATTAATTTTATTTATTTATTTTTTAAAGATTAATTTTTGGCATTTTTGCTTTTATCGTGATAGGACAGTATGATGAACAGGAAGAGAAGTGGGAGATAGAGACAGGGACGGGATCGGGAAAGGTCCATAAACCAGGATTTGAACTCGGGACGCCCGAAGCACAACAGCACTATATGTTGGTGCGCTGCCCACGAGGCTATCAGTGTCAACAGTTTTATTTTTATTTTATTCAGTTTTTATTATTTTATTTTATTTTATAGGAGAACTAGAGACAATGTCTAGATTTTCAGTGAATAATGATGTAAATTATAATCTGTTCTTTACACAAAGCAATCACTACAGTTTTTATGGTGCTTATTTTGTCATTTTGAGTTCCTCTTTCATAATATTCATGAATGCCCTGAATTTTCTTCAAAATTTCATTTTTGTGTTCCACAGAAGAAAGTCAGTCATACTGTATAGGCAAGATGGTGAATAAATGATGACAGAATGGGTGAACTATCACTTTAAAAATCAAATACGTATAAAGGATGTCGAAGTGTGTGTGTGTGTGTGTGTTAAAGCGTGCAGAGGAATTGATAAGAGGAAAGGTGAATGCAAGGAAAGAAGTTGTCTATCTGCATAAAACAGTGGTCCGCCTGTTGATTAGGAGCAGTCCAGTCACACATCAGACTCCCAAATCAGGACAGCAGATGTGGAGGCAGGACACACATGCACAGCTGCCCCACACACACTTCTGTGCGTTTCTCCACCTCCTCTGTCCCCCTCACGATTCATCCATCCCCTCTGATCCCTACTTCACATATGCAGGAACCAGGCTGTACTTTCAATAAGACCTAAGAGCGAGCTCTGTGTGCATTTGCGTGTTGACAAATGCCAGTGATATGAATGGCGAATGATATAAGAACAGGCTTTCTGTTCTGTTGAGTCTGGAACTGGTTCGCTCTCGGCCTTTAAAATGATTTGCTCGCAATTCTAATCCGTTTCACGTTGGCAGAGGGATCCAACCCTTCTCTGCGAGGACTAGGAGATATTTAGAGATTTTGCTCCTATGAAAGAGCCTGATAATTATAGCATATCAAAGCCAGAGCAATACAGGAGCACACACAACAAAACAGGCTCTTGTTTGGGCGTCTGCTGACTTTTTCAAACATAGGGTCCGTTTATAGCAGCTCATCTAGACAGCTATGGCCGCTGCTTATGCCAAGCACTGCAGCACAGGCTGTGTTAGAGAGCTTAGAGGGGTTTAGGTGTCATGTAGATCTGGATATTTAAAGCAGCTGAGACTTCACACATAGTGCAAGAGTTATGGTAACAGAATCAAACTTAAAATTTATCTTTAGTGTATAAGAAAGCAATGACAGCAAAATGCTCAAATAAATGAACTAAAAAGGTGTTTTTAAAGGTGTAGTTCACCAAAAAATGAATATTTAGTCATTATTTATGTGTTATTTCAAACCCTGTGATTTTATACTGAATGCTAACTGGAGTGTTAAAGCTTTAAAAAGTTGCAAAAATATCATAAAATCAGTCCATATGCAGCTATTGTGCACTATATTCCAAAAATATCAACAATACTTTTGTCTGACAAAAAGGCCAAAATGTTGCTATTCATTGAAAATATTTGCGATCAGTCCTTAGAATATTTATAAAAGACGCACTAATATCTGATTTGTAAATGAATCTGGGGGATTGTTTTACTCAAATTGGTTGAATTGGTGGATCCGTTTAAGTCTGAAGGATTTGTTCACAAGTTCAGCTCATTGACTATGTATATAACTGTGGTGAGTGTGACCAATCAGTAAATCGAACTGAAGATCCAAATGAATCTGATTTAAAGAGGGGGTTGTCAATGAACAATTGTTCCCTAGAAAATAGCTTCAGAAAGGAACAAGCAGTACCAGAAAGCACTCGAATGTTTCTGTAGCATTTTTTTAATCCAGAGAAGAAAGTTAGTCAACTCTCTCTTTCTCTTCTTCTTCCTGTTCCAGATTGGATCTTTCTTCATGATTAATCTGTGCCTGGTGGTCATTGCCACTCAGTTTTCAGAGACCAAACAGCGAGAGCACCAGCTGATGCAAGAGCAGCGCGCTCGCTACCTGTCCTCCAGCACGCTGGCTTCGCTCGCTGAGCCCGGAGACTGTTACGAGGAGCTCTTCCAGCTGGTCTGCCACATCCTGCGCAAGGCCCGCCGCCGCTCAGCCGCCCTTTACTACATGCTCCGTGGCAAAGCCCCTCCCCCTGGAGGAGGGAGGGGGCGTGGCAGGGGAGGGGCAGGATCGACAGGGGGAGGAGCTAATGTGAATGGCAGCGAAAGACACCACTGCCATTCTACTCAGAGTAAGGAGAGAGTTAGAGACAGAGGAATGGCATTGGGTCATAGAAAAGCTTTGTCTAACAGTGTTGAGGAGAGAATATCTCAAATTAACCAAACACATGTTTATTTTAGCCTGACATTAGCTCAGCTGTGTTCAAAATAGTAGCAAGCTGTCGTACTAAATTGCACTTTCTTGTCTTGTATATAATGTTGAAAAGGTTGATTAGTTCTAGAGAAATCAGTCATCCTAAACTCCCCATTTTTGCTTATACGGTGTTGAAAAGTTTGATTCAGTCTAGCGAATCAATCGTCCTAAGCTAAAGGAACCTTTTTCACTCATAGTGTAGGAAATTTCAAAATTCACTCTAAACTGTTCTTTTTCACTTATATGTTGTGCTAGAAAATCTGATTTGGTGGGATCAGACCTTCCAACACAAAATGTGAGTGAGAGAATGTATGAAAATCTGATTCCTTTGTTTGTCTTAAACTATCCTCTCTCACTCAAATGTAGCACTGGAAAATCTGATTGATTCAGTTCATCCTGACCTCTTATCTATCACTTGTATTTGGCATCAAACATTTTGATTTATTCTAGTGAATTGATTCATGTTAAACTGCCCTCTCTTGCTTATACTGTATGTATATTGGAAAGTGAAGGTTTTTTTAACAATGTAAATTAATATATAAAAAAGAAATCACTGCACAGCATTTTACGTAGTTTTGAAGTAAATCCTAAGTTAATTTAAATTTAAAATTAATTGTTAATTGTGGTGTTTTTTTATTCAGTTAATTTTTGTTTTATTAGGATATATTCCGCTACTTTCAGTTTTATTCAGCATATATTCTATTCTATTTTTTTTCCTTTGATTTAGTATCGATTTATTTGTAAAAGTCTGATGTCGTCACTGTTCATTCCTTCAAACCCCAAAAGAATATGGCTCTAAAATGAGGAATTATATCATCAGAAAGTTATTTTAAACAGTATTGCCCTTTTAAGTTGCTTCAGTGTATTTTAGCTTCTTTTGTGTCATAAAAAATTGCTTGTAGCCTGGCCAAGTTTCAAAGTAGCTTCCCCGCCACTCTAAACCAAATAGCAAGTTATAAAAGCAAAGAGCAAGTTGCAATAAAAACAAGAACAAATCCATCCATGTGTTTGCTTTTATGGCCCAATGACATTTCAATCCCAAGCAGCAGCGTGGCAGTTGTCCAAGAAACTGACTGGCAAAAATGTTATTGTATTATATGAAAATGTCAAACAGAAATGTTGAATTTTTCGTCTGTCTCGCAGCACCTCACTGTATTCACGATACCAAGTTGGACCACAGCTCCCAACCTCTGGAGAACGCCATCTCCCTCTCCATCACCCCAAACCCAGAGGAGTGTCCTCAGTGTGCTGCCGCCCTGTCACTCAAGGAGGGGGCGGGATCGACGGGGCACTCGGCCAATGGGGAGGAAGAGGAGGGTGCGCTGGAGGAGACCGACAGGGACGAGAACCGCTTGGACGAGAAGGGGGACGATGACTCTGTGGATGCACCAAAGAGGAAACGCACCTGTTTTGGGAAATGTAAAGATGTTTGGGATGAAATGAGAGTGAAGCTTTGGGGTATAGTTGAAAGCAAGTACTTCAACAGAGGGATTATGATCGCCATCCTCATCAATACAATCAGCATGGGCATCGAGCACCATAACCAGGTAATTTCACCCGCAGCACAGTCGGTTCACATAATGAACCCACTCTGAAGAAGTGTTCAACCTCATCATGTCACATATTACTGTAATAGCCGGCTCTTTCTGCAGTGCTGATAGAGTCTTCACAGTGCCTGCCATTCAAAGTAATGAGAGCCTGTGGAACGGCCTTTGGAGTCTTGTTGGATTTTTTCTTGCCTTGAAAGTGCAGTTAATTATCTTTGGAAGATCTAGAAAGCTACTACTACTCATGCACACTCTCTCTATCTTGCTCTCGCTGTATGTCTCTCCCCCTCCGCCCCCTCATGTCTTCACTGCCTCGCCTGCAGTGGGGCCTGTTTTCTCATCTCTCTGGGCTCTAAAAATATCAACAAGCAGAGAGAGACAGATATAGAGAGAGAGAAAAAGATATAGTCACCGCTGGCTTCTATTACGCAGCATTTTTAACATGTGAGACATCATGTAAATGCAGCCTACGCAGGCAAACAGAGGAGCCCCTGTGTACGGGCTCGCATATAACCAGGACTTTCCTCATGAGAGTTTGTGTTCCACTCGGTCTTATATGGTTAAACTGATCATGTGTGATGACATCATCTGCTGTGACTCAGTATGTTTTAACCTGACTCTCAACCAGCCTGGTAAAGATCGCAATATTTACATGTGTGTGTGCTGTGTGTGTGTGTGTGTGTGTGTGTGTGTGTGTGTTTGTACTCACACACAACAGTCGATCGAACAAGTGTCAATGCACTTGGTCTGCACACACAAATGCATTTAAAGGTTCCTGTTGCTCTAAGAGAAAAGCGTGGCCCAGGAAGTGTATCAACTGAAATTCTTTCGATATGGGAGGTGAGTGCCAGGATCATGCAGGGATTGTGCGATTGTCTGAGGAAGCAGCAAGAGGAAGTTTCAAAATAATTAAACGTTAAATAAATTAAATGAAATGCAGATTTAGGATCAAGATTTACTAACTAGCTTGTGCCAGTGCAAACTAGTACTGTATAATAGTATTAAAATAGTACTGTCAGGATTTACTAAAGACGCGCAGTGAAGAATTGTGCAAAATTTATGGGAGGAGAGTATTAAAATTAATCATGCAATTTACGCGATTTACTAAGATTTGCGCTTGCCAAATTACTGGTATTTGTGCCATTATTTAATGCCCAAAAAAAGCTGGTGTTAAAGCAGTCGCTAATTTGCGCTGCTCTTGGTAGATTGAGTTGGTCATTATGGAAATGATCTGGCTGCGTCTGTGTTCCTTAATGTGTGCATTGTTAGTAAACCCGCAGAATTTTCCCCTCCCATCGGCGCTTTTATGGAATTGCGCTCCAACGCTTATTTGCCCTTTTTAGTAAATCTGGCCCTTAATCTGTAAAGTGTTGCATATTATTGTATGTAATTCATTTCAAATGGAGTTTGCACATTTAATATATAGACTGGATAACAAAAATTGATTAATCAGAATTAAAAATTGCTTTATTACCAAGTGTGCTTGCACATACAAGGATTTTTTTTTTATATGAAACTTCCATTGATCACATATAAATACAACAAGACATAATAATAATTGAACAAGTATAAAGACATGCACTTTTGTGTGATTAATATGAATAAATAGGAGTTAACGTATCACTTTCTTTCTTCTGTGGAACACAAAAGAAGATATTTTGAAGAAGTTTTGGTAACTTTTGACCTTCATTGTATGGACAAAAAAAATCACTGGATCATTTCTTAAAATATCTGATTTATTTTCCGCAGAAGAAAATAAGTTGGAACAACATGAGGGTGAGTAAATTGGGTGAACTATCACTTTAAAACATGCTTGATTTTTAACTCATTTACAAGGACTGGTATTTTGGACCAATTCTGTTTTTTGAAGTAGGGAAGAAGGGATTTTTTTTTAATTAATTGACAGTTGTTGCCTCTTCCTGAAATCTGTCAGAATTTGTACTGCATTTAACATCTTGAACATCTTAGCTGTTAAAAAAGCTGATAAAGACTGTTCTATAAAATATGCATAGGCGTAATATCCTGGTGGAAGTAGCAGGTCATCCGGGGATTTGTCATCTTTTGTCCACAGTAAAATCCCCAGAGTTAAATCAACTCTGCTCAGAGTACATATTGTCCCAATCAATAGAATGTTAAAGTAACTGAAGCAGAGTTGAAGTTAATGAGATAATTAAGTGATTAAATAAGTGATGATTGAGCAATAGTGATGAACACCTGCTGTTAACAGTGTTGAAGATGAACAACTACTGCTCAGGCTTTTAGACATGAAAACTTATCAAGCAATCCTCAACAGTGCTAGCTCTGCTTCTGTGTTACTTTAGCACTCTGTAGATTGGGACAATATGTACTCTGAGCAGAGTTAATTTAACTCTGGGGATTTTGCTGTGATGAGTATTGTGTTTTTGGATGCTCAACACTCAGTTGGTGTACTTTCGCACACTATGTAAAAGGGAAGTTGCCAAATTTGGATGAGGAGATAGCGTTAAACATTAGACTGGCCCCCGTCTCCAAAATCCTGCCCTCCATGTCAATGAACACTCAAAATGACTGACAGATTGGCTGAAAAAGAGAGTCTAGGTGAGATTTTTCAAGTCATATTTCAGTGATCTGTTGGGATTTAGTGACAATTTATTCATGGTTTACCAAAAATCACTTACAGCATTGTTGAAGTATTGTACAAATAGGTTTGATAATGAGATGATCTGCTGATGGATTGATTTAAGAGCAGTTTACAGTACAGTCTGTGGGAGGACAAAGAAAGAAGGGGTGATAAAAATGGAAAGAGGGAGGAGAAGCTACTGGTGTTTTTTTACCGTGTTGTTTTGCCATTATTACTCCTGATTGCTGTGTCAATATTCAATTTCTCTAAATGGCATCTCCCAGGAGCTGCCTGTGGTTTGGTTTTCATTCGTCCTTCAGTTGTGTTTTCTTGGCTTTAACTTGTCAATGGAGAGATATCGATCGATAAAGGGATGGAGAGAGAAGGAACAAAAGGGCCAACGAAGGAAGTGTTCTTAAATCAGATTTCGCTTTTGCTCCCCTGGAATTCGGCCACCCTCTCACTTGTGCACATGAACATACATAGTGTTATCGGTTGAGATAAGGTGTAATGGATTTATGTGATGTTAGATTACACAGCGTGGACTGACGCAGATCAGGGTGGCCTGTTGATCCCTTTCTAAGCACAGTAGATCTTACACTAGTCTCAGCCTTCGATAGACCCCCCCACAGTCTGTTCACCGACTGTCTGATGCTTAGTGCACACAAAAATGGCTTAAATCACCAGCTACAATCTGAATAGCTGGAATTATTTGCCTCTGCACATGACCATTAGTCTGCCTGGAAACAAAGCTGTGGAACCTGGTTGGGTTAAGAGAGCCTACTGTATTTTTACTGTAGTAGTAATACTACACTACCATTCAGTCAGTTAAAATGTTCTCTTTTTATCTTTAATAATGTTGCGAAATATTTCAAATAAATGCTGTTATTTTTATCTTTAAAGTAAGAATCCAGAAAAAAAATGTATCTCAGTTTGCACAAAAATGTTAAGCAGCACAGCTGTTTTCAACATAGATAATAATAAGAAATGTTTCTTGAGCATAAAATCAGCATATAGAATGATTGGATCTTGGGGAAAAGCTGCAGAAATTTCAGCTTTGCCATCACATAATTACATTTTAATATACAGTGTATTAAAATAGAAAACAATTTTCTTAAATAGTTATAATAGTTCACAATATTACTGTTTATTACTGTATTTTTGATCAAATAAAAGCAACCTTGGTGAGCAAAAGAGACTTATTTCAAAAACATTAAATAATCAAACCGACCCTAGCATTTTAAACAGTAGTGTGGATATATAGTTATTTTATATATCATATTTGCATATTACGTAAAGATGCAGTGGGCATCAGCATTTTGATTCAGGTCAAATAACTACATTTACAGTTAACTATTGTAGATAACTAAAGATATTCACAAGCAGAATCAACTTTGTTTTTTGCATTTGTTTGTTTTCTATTATCAGTACTTATTTTTGGACTGACAGCAATTTTGACTGTGTTTTCGGTCCAAACGTTCACAGAGACTTAATGTTTTTCTGCACCTTTCTGTGTTGTGTAATCCATTTCAAATAATCTGCCTCTAAACAATGCATAAAAACAAAACCATCTGTGATTGGTCACCTTACATGTCAATCAGACAGTTTCTTCCCATCTAGTGGGCAGTTCTTGGCCAGAATAAGCTGCAGACATGCAGCGTTTACAATTCACATATAGTATCATTGTACTCCCACCACCCCTGATCTTTTTCTAACTGATGTTCCACAAGGAATTGTTCAGGATTAAACTCCGTTTTCTCTGACCTTTATATCATATGAGGAGGTCACAGCCTCACTGAGGAACTCATGCCTGCTGTCAAAAGCTGATCTTGTCCATGCAACAATGCACACACTCTCTTGAACAGCAATGCAGTGATCTGAAATGACCTCTCCACATTTGCCTCTTCTTTTATTCTTCCCATATTCTCGCTTGTCCTCAATGTCTCTCTCTCTCTCTGTCTACAGCCTGATGAACTGACTAATGTCCTGGAGATTTGTAACATAGTGTTCACCAGTATGTTCACCCTGGAGATGATCCTCAAGCTGACTGCCTTTGGCTTCTTTCAATATCTGAGAAACCCCTACAACATTTTTGATGGAATTATTGTGATCATCAGGCAAGTGCATTCACTTTTATAGTTTGTAGAATGTCTGGGGGGGGAGGTATTATTTTGCATAATATTTGACAAAATAACAGCTTGACTGGAAATAACTCAACAAAAATAATGATATTTAACTTGGATTTTTTCCCCCACATCTCATCTCAAGCATGCTTTTTACTCATTGTCTCATTGGTAACCAAGTACACTTCATAGAGAAACTACAAAAAGGGACACCACAACAGACAGTCAATTTATGAAAAAAAAAGTTTTGAAGCATAATAATTGTAATAAAAATAGCTTAAGATTTAAGTTTTAAGATTTAAGACAAGTCAAGAGTACATGTGACCTTTAAACTGTGCGCCTGTGAAAATTTGATGAAATGTCACTAATGTGACCATACCTTAAAGCCATTAAAAAATATATGTAAAAGGCATTTGAGTAGCAAAAATTTATGATGAAGGCAAGATAAAATGTCAGTTTTAATGCTGTGTTCAAGTAAAGGTTATTCTGTTGTAGGCTATTGTGTACCCTTGGAATACGATTTATATATATATATATACACACACAAAATATATATATACTATATATATACACACACATATACTGTATATATACACACACAAATATTTTTTCCTACATTATAATCAACACTTTTTTGTGTGTTTGTGTATAGTGTATGTGAGATCATTGGGCAGTCTGACGGGGGTCTGTCCGTCCTGAGGACATTCAGACTGTTGAGGGTCATAAAGCTGGTGCGGTTCATGCCAGCTCTGCGCAGACAGCTGGTGGTCCTGATGAAGACCATGGACAACGTGGCCACATTCTGCATGTTACTAATGCTCTTTATCTTCATATTCAGGTGGGTTGAGCTTCGTTATTGCATTCCTGTGGGTCCCTTATGCAATTATTGGTGAATGAAACTTAATGTGTTTCATATCGGTGTGATTACTCATAGTCCCTGTCTGTATCTGAGCGCACACTTGTTAGTAATAAAAGACACACTTTGTCATTAAACACACACACATACATTTTTTTTTCCTTGGCTTGTTTTGTTATCTGCAATAAAAAGAGGAAAAAATATTTATGTATATGTATTTGGACCGTTTTATTATGATATTTAAATATGAGATTATTTATTTGTGGGCTTTTTTTAGATAATAAAAAGAAAAATATATAAATAACAAAATATTGAATGTATAGTTTTTTTATTTATTTTTATTTATAGTTATGCTTATATGTTGATTGTGTAACATTGGGCACAAAAGTGTATGTGTAGATATAGATATTACTGATGATCTCTTGACATGTTTATCATACAAAATCAAAAGATAGAAAAAAGAAATGGAATCATTCATTTATTCATGTTTTCTTTGAGAACTAGAAAAAATATCTGGTAAAAGTTAGTATAGCGGACCACTTCTTACTGTTAACTCGTTGCAATTAGTATGCATATTCTTAAACATATTGGATATATATATATATATTATATATATAATATATATAACTTTTTTGTTCACCGGCACTGTGGCTAGTGGTTTTCCAAATTTACAAGCCACTCAGCATTTTCACTTGCCACAATTTTGTTGTTGGGAAATTATGTTTTATATGACTTAATACTGCATGCAAAAATGTATTTACATTGATTTCCAGGTCATTTTTGGGCTATTTAAAGGGCATTTTTCCCTTCAAAAAATCCACTTGTCCCAAACAAGCATTAATGTTGAGCTCTGTTACTGTAAAATTCAGCCCGCCAAAGTGGCTAGTGGGAGAGACCGTGTTACCCGCCACTGCTGAAATTCACCCTCATTTGGCGGGTTGACGGTGTTAATGTCAAGCCCTGTATATACAGTGGGGCAAAAAAGTATTTAGTCAGCCACCAATTGTGCAAGTTCTCCCACTTAAAAAGATCAGAGAGGCCTGTAATTTTCATCATAGGTATACCTCAACTATGAGAGACAAAATGAGAAAAAAAAATCCAGAAAATCACGTTGTAGGATTTTTAAAGAATTAATTGGTAAATTCCTCGGTAAAATAAGTATTTGGTCACCTACAAACAAGCAAGATTTCTGGCTCTCACAGACCTGTAACTTCTTCTTTAAGAGGCTCCTCTGTCCTCCACTCGTTACCTGTATTAATGGCATCTGTTTGAACTCATTATCAGTATAAAAGACACCTGTCCACAACCTCAAACAGTCACACTCCAAACTCCACCATGGCCAAGATTAAAGAGCTGTCAAAGGACACCAGAAATAAAATTGTAGTCCTGCACCAGGCTGAGAAGACTGAATCTGCAATAGGTAAGCAGTTTGGTGTGAAGAAATCAACTGTGGGAGGAATTTTTAGAAAATGGAAGACATACAAGACCACTGATAATCTCCCTTGATCTGGGGCTCCACGCAAGATCTCACACCGTGGGGTCAAAATAATCACAAGAACTGTGAGCAAAAATCACAGAACCACACAGGGGGACCTAGTGAATGACCTGCAGAGAGCGGGGACCAAAGTAACAAAGGCTACCATAAGTAACACACTGCGCCGCCAGGGACTCAAATCCTGCATTGCCAGACGTGTCCCCCTGCTTAAGCAAGTACATGTCCAGGCCCATCTGAAGTTTGCTAGAGAGTGTTTGGATGATCCAGAAGAGGATTGGGAGAATGTCATATGGTCAGATTAAACCAAAATATAACTTTTTGGTAAATACTCAACTTGTCGTGTTTGGAGGAGACAGAATGCTGAGTTGCATCCAAAGAACACATACCTACTGTGAAGCATGGGGGTGAAACATCATGCTTTGGGGCTGTTTTTTTGCAAAGGACCAGGACGACTGATCCGTGTAAAACGAAAGAATGAATGGGGCCATGTAAAGTGAGATTTTGAGTGAAAACCTCCTTACATCAGCAAGGGCATTGAAGATGAAAATGTGGCTGGGTCTTTCAGCATGAAAATGATCCCAAACACACCACCCGGGCAAAGAAGGAATGGCTTCGTAAGAAGCATTTCAAGGTACTGGAGTGGCCTAGCCAGTCTCCAGAACTCAACCCCATAGAAAATCTTTGGAGAGAGTTAAAAATCCGTGTTGCCCAGCGACAGCCCAAAAACATTACTGCTCTAGAGGAGATCTGCATGGAGGAATGGGCCAAATACCAGCAACAGTGTGTGAAAACATTGTGAAGACTTAAGAAAACGTTTGACCTCTGTCATTGCAAACAAAGGGTATATAACAAAGTATTGAGATGAAATTTTGTTATTGACCAAATACTTATTTGCAAACCTAATTTTTGCTAAATAAATTCTTTAAAAATTCCTATCAATGTGATTTGTTCAGTGGATTTTTTTTTTCATTTGTCTTCATAGTTGAGGTATATACTCTGAGGAAACTTACAGGACTCTCTCTTTTGTAAGTGGGAGAACTTGCACCTGGTGGCTGAGCTAAATACTTTTTTTTACCCACGGTATATATATTGTAGATATTTACATTTCGACATTAGCGATGCTTTTATCCAAAGTGACTTCCAATGAGGACAATGGAAGCAATCAAAATCAACCAAAGAACAAATCGTGTGTCATTCGACTCATAGTTTTTATTAATATTGCAAAGTAGCAAAAATAGAAAACGGCTCGTTTTCGTTCATGGGTGGAAGAACAATGCAAAATAAACCGCGTTGAATATTAGGATTTTAATGCGGACGGGGAACATGACACGACTTTCCTGTGGTTTTTACTGCGGATGGTCAGCCGAAGATCAATTGTATGGATTAATAACTCATTTTATTGCAACTACATTTAATATTTTTTTAATCAAACAAACAGTCAAATTAATAGCTCGACACAACTCATCAGAGTCAGGGCAGAGTCTAGACAGGGCTTTCTTCTGTGTATATATAAATTCTATTATTTGCATCAGCTGGGCATGGCAGGGTATGATATGACAGCTGTTCATTAGTCTGTTTGTTTGATGAAAAATTTGAAATTGATAAAATAGGTTTACCTTATCTCGTAACCTGGCCGAGCAGCGGGAATGGTACTATTAGTTGCGCGTGATACTGCGCGGAGAATGAGAGGCACTCACGTTTGATCTTCGCATTGGCCTGGACATTCAGCAGAAAGGGGCCCCGCTCTTTAATTGCCACCTCAGTACGTTAGAAATCGCAATAGTAAAGCTGTTTTATTCATTTTTCACCCTGACAAATAAATTGTAAATTTAAGTGTAATTCTGTTTTTTTGGAAAAAAAAAAAAAAACAAAAAAAAAACGGTTGAAAAAAAAAGAGTCAGATTTTTAATTTTTCTATTTTCAATATTAAATCAAAAAACTAATGATCGAATGATACACGGATTGAGCAATGATATGCAAGTGCTATAAAAGTCTCAGTTAGCTTAATGCAGTTACACGTAGCAAGTTTTTTTTTAAATAATATAATAAATAAAAAAAACAGATAGAACTGCCAAAGAATAGAGCAAGTGTGTCAGTAGGCTTTTTTGCTTTTGTCTACTTGTATAATAAATAAAAGGCAAACAAATAGACTATAATACAAAAGCATTAGAGAAGCAAGGTGTTAGGGTTTTAAGATAACAGCGGTAGTAAATAATAGACGTGCCCAACTCTAAAGGGGCACGCTTTTTTTTTTTTAAGAATAGATTTAGAATAGAGAGTGCTAGATTTAGAGGGTCAATTAAAGATGGAAGAGATGTGTTTTTAGCGATTCTTGAAGATGGCTAAGGACTCAACTGCACGGATTGAGTTGGGCAGGTCATTCCACCAGGATTTTTTCGATAGCGAACAGTTAATGAAAAAGTCATTGAAAGTGATTTTGTGCCTCTTTGGGATGAACTATAATGCGACGTTCACTTGCAGAACGCAAGCTTATAGAGGGCACATAACTCTGAATTAATGAATTTAGGTAAATGGGTGCAGAGACAGTGGTGGTTTTGTAGTCAAACATCAATGCCTTGAATTTTATGCGAGCAGCTACTGGTAGCCAGTGCAAATTGAAACTAAAATTAATCTTGCTGCCACGTTCTGGATTAATTGTAAAAGTTTGATAGAACTGGCTGGAAGACCTGCCAAGAGAGCATAGCAATAGCAAAAACAGCTTAGACAGAACAAGAGCTTGAACAAGGAGTTGAGAAGCACGTTCTGAAAGATAATGGGCTGATCTTCTTGATGTTGAATAAAGCAAATCTGCAAGACCAAGCAGTTTTAGCAATCTGTTCTGAGGAAGTCAGCTGATCATCAATCATAACTAAGGTTTTTGGCTGTTTTTGAAGGAGTTATGGTTTATGTGCCTAACTGGATGGTGAAATTGCGATGAAACAATGGGTTTGATGGAACCACAAACAGTTCTGCCTTGGCAAGGTTGAGTTGAGAGTGATGGTCCTTCATCCAGAAAGAAATGTCTGTTAGACAAGCTGAGATACGAGCAGCTATATCGTCGGATCGTCAGGATGGAATGAGAGGTAGAGTTGATTGTCATCAGTATAGCAGTGATATGAAAAGACATGTTTCTGAATGACAGAATCTAGTGTTGCCATGTAGACAGAGAAGAGAAGTGGGCCAAGAACTGAGCCCTGAGGCACCCCAGTAGTTTACACTGTTAAGGGTGGGCGTATACCTCTATTTATTTTCGATCGATACGATATTTCAAGCCCAGTCATCATCGATGCCGGATTATCCTTCTAAACTAAACTGATCTTTTAAATAATTAAAAGAATATAATCAGTAATTATACTCACTTGATATTTTAAAGCCATGTTTTTTTTAACATTTCATAGGCCTTTTTTTTGTTTACACTGTCAGAAATAAAATATACTATACAGTTTTTTTCATAGTTTAGACCTTTACCTGGGGTACTCGGCCAGTAACCTCAAAGCGTGCAAACTTATACCCCTAAAAGTGTATGCATTTTTTAGTACCTACCAAGTATGCATTGCTTTAGGCGATGATAAGTTATCAAAGGTTGCACTTTGAGGTACATCATGAGAAATAAACATGGTGTACATATGTACTAAAATTATTATGTATTATTATTATTTAGTTACCAGGTAACTTTGTGGCTTTTCTCTGCAGTTTTACTAAAAATACTGTGGTAAAACTGGGTTACGTAATAAAACCATGGTTATTTTTTGTTAAACGGATGCAGCGTGCTACCCCTAAAGGGGTGATTGGAAATTAGATAATTTTTTCTGACAGAGTTATTAACAGACAATACAGAACAACACAATAATTTGACATTTGAACAACACAGTTTAAATAAATGACTATGACAAACTAGCCAGTTTGAAATATATACCTATAGCTTATACACAAAAGGTTTTGGGCCTTTTTTTCGGGGTCAGTAGATTTTGTAATTTTTAAGTTCTCATGCTCACCAAGGCTGCCTTATTTTTTGGCAACAAAAAAAAAACAGTAAAAGCAGCAATAGGAATTTTCAGCATCTCCACTCCAGTCTTCATTTTTCAGAATTAATTTTATATATAGTAACAATGTTATGTAGGCTAATGTAATAATGTGGCAATAGTTTCTTAAGATCTACTTATGCCTGTTTAAACAAGCTACTGGTGAGCCCTTGCGTCCGAGCGAACGCTGTCTGTGATTGATTGGTTCTGTCTTTCAGCATTTGTGTGTGTTCCAATGAGCAGGAGAAATGGTTCTATCCTACAGAATTATTCGCTAATACTTAGAAGCTTTTTTTATGCACCGAATTTCTTGATAAATAAATAAAATTAATGGTTTAAAAATGCACTTTAGAATTTATATTTTTATGTGAGGATCGATCCTTTCGATACAAAATCAGTATCGAAAGTATCGATACTTAAGGATTGATCACACCCTCCCTACCCAGTAGTTAGATGTTGTGACTTGAACACCTCACCTCTCCAAGATACCTTGAAGGACCTATATGAGAGGTAAGACTCAACCAATGGAGTGTGGTTCCTGAGATGCCCTTTGCCAATAGTGTTGACAGGAGGATCTGGTGGTTAACAGTGTCAAAAGCAGCGGACAGATCCAGCAAAATAAGTATTGAAGGTTTGGAATCCGCTTTTGCCAGTCTTAGGCCTTCAACTACTGAGAGCAAGGCAGTCTCAGTTGAATGTCTCCACTTTCTGAAACCAAGATGATATATATATTTATATAATATATGTATTTAAATATACAACTTTTTAAAAGGTTTTTGTTATTATATATTTATTTATTTATTCATTAATCTTTTATTACTTCTTAGGTTTTGCCATAGAATAGTTTCATTATGCAATTGTAGTTGAAATGAACCTCACTCACATCGTGTGCTGCTCATGAGTCTCTGTCACACACCAGTACGACACACTTGTTTGTAATAAACGCAACACCTTTATAAACAAAGCAGCGAGGGTTTCTAAAGTCTCACAACTAACAGCAGCTGGATCACGCTGGCTCGGCATGGTGAGGGGTTCAGCGCACCAGTGTACACTTAGATAAGCTGCAAGTGACAAGGCATAAGGATCCAGAGTGAGCTGATGTGAGGGCAGAACAATAAACACTCTAGGCCCTCTTGTGCCCCTGGACTTCAACGCCCCCTCTCCCCACGAAAGACGCTGCCATTTCAAGCAGAGTGCACCGAGACAGATGGCGGCTGCTGCAGAACATGAGTGCATCAACAATCCCCGAACGATCCGTCTTTCCCACTCAAGTTTAGCTTTCAGAGTATCCCTTCCACCTTCACCAACCATCTCGGATTCTAAACCCTCTCCATCTGAAAACAATACCTGATTTGTCCTTAAATGGATAGAGTCGTCCCCAGCCTGCGGGTACAGTCAACAGGCTTTCGTAAATGTTAGCAGATGCCTGGGATGACGTATGGATGGAGCGAATGGAGAGAATGAATCAGCATTACAGACTGGAAGCTGTATTTGTGCCAATTATTAATCGGCTTCGTCATTGCTCTGCTGCATAGAGAACTGCTGAACTCAAATGAGGAAAGAAAAACGTTTGTCACTGGGTGGTTTGTATGGAGTTGTGTGGGATGTTATTGTTAAAAGTAATGCGGTATCACAACATTGCGTTTTACTTTATTTATGTATGAATTTATTTGATTAGATTTTTTTTTTGTATTTATTATTTGTATTATCCCTGGGTGGAGATCACCGTACTTCCCGGTGATTTTTTATTTATTTTTTTCAGAAAAGTATAAACATGTCACAGGACTATCAGCCTTCTGATTTAAACATTTCTATGGATTTTATGTAAGCATATTTTATACAAGCATATATTTCATATAGACTTTCTTACTGTCTTAAATTGTGCACAACCATTGTCAAAACAACAGCAAAGTTTATTTTGACCATATCTGCGAGTTTGAGGACAGAGCAAATCCACCACAGCTCTGATCCAGTCCCCAGATTCTGATATTTTGTCCACTATTCATATTTATCAGCCTTGTTTTGCAGTTTTTAAGTAGTAAATCTGGCAGTAGGCTGCAAGAAATCATTGTAATGCTCTGTATGTCACTTCTAAGCATGATACACACTGTCTAGAACTACAATACCCATTATACTCGCACATACAACAAAGCTTTTAGCACCACAAGTAAGCGTTGTTCAGTTATACTTACATATTTTAATTTAAATGTAACATGTTTACGATCTGATTATGTCAAATCTGTCATTAGTAACATGCTACCGACAAACACTGTTTGTATGTTTGTAGCATCACCCCTGTCTCATTTATCTGTTGGTGTGTGGTTCATTTTGTATTCAGTGATCCGTCTCTCCAGCGTGACTGGTCTCATCTCTGGCTGCTGTCCAACCAGGACATATGTCTCCTCACACAGCACTGATATCATTTTTATAGGCTCCTCATCTCTGACAGACTCATTCACCTCACATCCTGTTGGGGTCGATCGGAAGCATACGGTATCAGAATATCTAAATGTGAGAGTAACATTCAGAGCTTGTTTGTCTGTTTGTTTCTGCAGTATTCTGGGAATGCACATATTTGGCTGCAAGTTCAGCCTGAGGACAGAGGCTGGGGACACAGTACCTGACAGGAAAAACTTTGACTCCCTGCTGTGGGCCATTGTCACAGTGTTTCAGGTGTGTTTTTTCTTTTCTCTCAGTTTTTGTATGAGCTCTCAAAACCTCATCTCACTTAGACAAAGAACTGATGCAGGCTGCCGGGAAACACAGGGCAAAAGGGAAAACTGGCGGTGGAATAACTTATTTTAATCTCACACACACACCTGGGTATTCTCTGTGGAGATGAAAGGCTTAATTATACATGGGATTTTTATAATAATAGTGCCAAAAATGTCTCATATTATAGTATATTTGTAATCTTGATTTTAATATTGTTAATATCGTACTATGTAATCTTATGGATTTGTATATTATATACATTAAATAGATAAACAAACCGAATAATTATAAATGAAATTATTTCACTTTATTGTGTAGCCTGCATGTAGGTATTTATTTATTATTGATTGGACTTTTGTACAATAAATTTTAAAAAAGCAGGGAGACATGAGGATATAAATGCTATTTATATCTTTCCTTAATTAAACAAAAATATTAATAAAAATAAAATACAGTTCCGAAATATAGATAAGGTTAAATATATAAATGATAAGTTATGTAAATAAGATGTACAGTTATCATGCAAACAACACATGCCATTCATTGTACACAATAATATACAATATAAAACAATTAAAAAGAGGGGCAAAATATGATTGGATGTATTTGGATGGTTGTTTAATATAAAATCAAAAAGATAGAAAATAAAATAATATTGAGATGATGTGATTTGTGGCCTTTTTTTAGATAATGAAAAAAAAGAAAAAATATCTAAATAACAAAAGAATAGAATTTGTTTGTTTGTATTTTGTATTTTTTTATGTATTTTTGTATTAAAGTCTGTATGTTATGGCTATTACCACCGGGAAACTAAAGTGTAGGTGTTGAGAAAAACAATAGTATAGAATTAAGTTTTAATATAATGATTTCAATATTTTGATGCTGCATGCATGTATTTAGTACTTTATTTTATCTGGCCAGTTTTTTATTAACAATAAATAGGAAAAAGAATGGAAGCATTAGATTAAATGTCTTCTTTATATTTTTCTATATTAAACAAATATTAATAAAATAAAAGACATTTAAAATGAATATATATAAAAATTTAACAAGAAAAAAAAAATACAACAAATTTCCATTTAATGATTTTGTTTGTTTGTTATTTAATCAACTTATGGCTCCATGATGAAGTAAATATAAGTAGATTTTTTGTTTTTTGGCGGCGGTGTTGTCTTTTGTGTAGATCCTAAATCAAGAGGACGGAAACATGGTTTTGTTATAACGCCTATTGGCCTCCTACCTCCCCCTGGTGCCATGCATATTTCGTTGCGATCATGACTTTTCGAGGAACTATGTTCTGTTTTCAATATGCTTGGGCTATCCTTAGTGGAAGGATTTCAGGCTGAGGTAAGGTACACACTTCAAGGCATTTGAGAAATCGAGTGGTTTGGTTGATGCACAAAACAATCTCCGATGTAACAGGGCCAATAACTTTTGGGTTTAGCTGCTGAATATTAATATTTCATGTTCACTGAGTTCATTTGAATACGTTATTGTGATTTTACAAACGCATCTGTTGTCGCGTGAGCTTTTCGTTAACAGGGTCAAATTTGTGCTGGTGTTTGGCAATAAAATGACAGCAAGAACATGGCGTGGCTCTAATAACTTACCGCTGTCCTGGGGCATTTTTCCACTGGCTTTTGTTGTTCTTGCCGGTGAATATATTTTCGATGGGCATGCTTGTATTTACGGGCAGGTATGCAGACTGCAGGAGTAGGTTATCTCTCTAGGGAGCATGTAGAAGTGGGCCTCCAGGTTATGGTCTAGATCTGAGGCACTGTGTGAGGGTGAGTGGGGAATTAGAGCAAATGCGATTGACTTTCAGAGGGAGGGCAGTGAGATTGACATATCTATTAAAAAATGCTCAGGGCTGTTTAGTTATTTTACAAAAGAAATTCTGTCCCTCAGTTTAATCTGTTATTTGTCTGGCTCACACAGCGCTAGAATAATATTGTCTATCCCGTGGTTAAGTATGGTTATGTTCACACACTACGTTATAAACGAGTAAAAAGCATCAGCTATACCAAAAATGACTTGGAGAGTGAAATCTCTGTGCCATGTGAATGTAACTCAAGCTGTCTTGTGTAATCCTGTTTTTTTTTTTTGTCTGCGACAGGGTGATGCTAACCGTTCCTACTCTGACGATGACAGATCATCTTGTAACTTAGAAGAAACTGAGAAAAAGGACTCACTCCAGCTGTCAGGTACTGAGCTGTGGACTAACTAAGGAAGTGTTCTTAAAGCACAGCTGTGTTTTTCCGTTTGCTTCTGAACCTTCTGTTCTGTTCTTTTTTTTAATTTTGGTTCATTCTAAGTAGAAACTCTGTGTTCATGTTCTGAGCTCCTTTACAGATTATCTGAAAGATAGTCTTTTACAATGACATTACACTGTGCTGTGGTCAGCTACATGTTAACATTCATAAAGTAAGCCTTTCTGTATTTTGACTTTTTAAAATAATTTTGTTGGTGAAGGTTTTGTCAATGATAAGTCCAGATGTAAATGATGTGTTATGCCAATAATTTTAATTAGTTAAAGCTAGTCATTTATCGTTTGGTGTCAAGTTTGGAGTTTTGGGGTCATTGAGATTTTTTTTTTTTTTAAGAAATTAATACTGTATTTTATCAAGTTGATCAAAAGTGACAGAAAATACATTTATAATGTAAAAGTTATATAAATGCTGTTATTTTTCATTAAAGAATCATTTAAAAAAAATGTAAAAATCACAGATTATAAGCAGCACAACTGTTTTCAAAATTGCTAATAATACGAAATGTAAGCATATTATGATATATGATTTCTGAAGGATCACGTGACACTGAAGACTGAAGTAATGGCTGCAGAAAATTCAGCTTTGTCATGGCAGGAATAACTTACATTTTAAAATAAAAAACAGCTATTTTAAATTGTAATCATTTTCAAAATAGTACTTATCTTTTATTTAAAAAATGTTGCCTTGGTGAGCATAAGAGACGTCTTTAAAAAACATTTTCAAAATCTTACTGACCCCATAGATAGACTAGTTATTGTGACCAAATGCTAAATTCATGCAATATCCTGAACCGTTTCAAAAATGAGTAACTGAAAGCAATGCATTGAAATGTCTCATTAATATCTGGTCAAAAACTGAAAAAAATCATGGCGCTGAGAGATCTAAGGACATGATGTTATGAATAATGCATGTACACACTGACGCTCTCCACAGACAGAAGACAAACTTACACGCTCCCACCAGTGTCGCCTGGCATGAGAGGAGGCTTTAGAAATACCAGAAAACACGCAAACTTGAAACTTTAATAGGCTTAGTGGAATATACTTCTTAATTCCGCACCACAAACACAAAACAAATAGTTTTTGACTTATTGTGCCTTGCGATAAGCCAGCTAGTGTTTCTCATGGCTTGAGTCCTTCTGATGTGTTTGTGATCTAATCAGTCTTGGCATGTGTGTTTGTGCAGATCCCAAGATTTCCACTTTGACCCCTAATGGGCATCTGGATTTGGCACCTGCACCCAACGCTAGGGGCCTGTACCCGTCTGAAAGGCTGAGCTTTGCCCTGGGTTCCCGCAAGAGCAGCGTGACCTCTCTGGGCAGGGCTAGCCTGGAGCAGACGGCGCTGGTGAGCTATTGTGCATGCTGCAGTCAACCTGCCATTCATTACAGGGTCTTACTCACCGAGAGGGCACCGAAGCTATATCATACCACTCCAGCAATCCAAACCCTCTCAAAAAAGCACAAAGAACACAATAATTATCCATCAGCTCTGCATGTATTAGCATTTTGCGAACCATTAATAAGACACTTACTCAGCACTTAGAGCGCCGTCTCTACTCGTCTAACTTGCACTATATTAGCATACACACAGAGGGTCGTTGAGCGGGCACTCGAAGAGCTGAGAGCAACTTATAAACTACATAATTATTTTTACAATGGTTTAAATAATAACAGCCCTTGTGAGGAGGTTGGCTTTTTATAAGAGTTCTAGACAGTAATGGGGGAATTCGCTAAGAATGAGTAGAAAGCGTGGATAATTTGCATGCGCTGTCTGTTGTTTTAGTCAGATTCACCAGGAATTATATAAATCGTGTAACACCCAAAACTTTAGTGCATCGTGTGGGATGGTTTTGGGTTTTAGGTTGTGGAGGTCGCAGCAGATTAACGCAATGTGAGACACTTTACGGTACAGCATCATCCCACCACTGCAATCCAAACACCTGGACCTGAACCCATCTCTTTGAAATACAGTACAGTATTCATTCCACTGGACTTGTTTACCATCAGCTTCCTGTGGACAGTAGAAGCACAACATTAATTATGCCAGTGTTGATTAATATGTAAATGTATGGTAATTAAAAAAAATAAAAATTAATTTAGACTGTTGTCTGATATATACTAATATCCAATCACCTGAACCCGTCAATTAAAAACACAGAATGTGTTCAGCTAAAGCAATAAGTCCCAAGAAGCCGTAGTTTACAGTGAATTTATAACAGCTAAGGGGCGTTGTTAGGCACGACGCGAAGCAGAAATTAATATAATATAAATTGACTGTAAACCACGGCTTCGAGGGGCTTATTGCTTATTCCATATACACATATATTCCATATATGTAGCAAGGTTTCACAGAATAAAACAGAGCAAATAAAGTGTAATGATATTAATACAAACATTATTCTTCCGCCAAACATTGTAGTTCCTCAGAAACGGTTGTGGTTGCAACAAAGTGGTTGCCGAGCAACACACAGACGTAAACAAAGGTGTATGTTTGTAGAGTAATTTACAACAGCTTCGAACGCGGCTCAACCAATCAGAATCAAGGACCAGAACTGTCCGTTTTATAATATAAAAAGTGTTTACCACCTATTTCCCATGGGAAGTAAAAGCACAATGTTAATAATGCTAGGCAAATTTTAGTAATTTAGTAATTTGATTTTAATAATAATTCATTAAATTGTGCTTAAATTCATGTTCATATATTGACTATCAGCTTGCATTCTATGCGTTTCAGTGTCCAGGACAAGCCTCTCTGTACCACAACTGGGGACGGCCCGCACGGCCAGGAATATGGAGTCGCAGGTCGAGCTGGAACAGCTTGGGTCGATCCTCTAGATGCCTGGGGATGGGGGGCGGAGGCAGTTTAAGGGTCCGTAGCCCTCACTCTCACCCCGCTGAGCAGGAGTCCCTGCTGTCTCCTCCGCCCCCTCCTCTGCACCCGCCTCTGCTCTCCAGACACTTCGTCCCGTGCAGAGAACGGCGGGCTCTCTCTCTGGAGCTTCCTGAGCTGCTGCAGGTGCCTGGACCGGCCTTGCCTCCTCTGCATCCCCGGCAAAGCAAGAAGAGCTTCTCTGGGGGTCTGGGAAGCGTTGGAGAGCACCAGGACTGTAATGGGAAGACACCGTCAGGCCAACCACAAATCATCAATGAGGTCTACCCTCAGGTCAATGCACGCAAGGACAGGGAGGATCTGGACGATGAACTGGACTATGTAAGTGTCCATTAAAAATGATTTCAAGGGATAGTTCACTCGTTTGGTAATTATGTTTCTAACTCATGTGACTGACTTTCTTCTGTGGAAATCAAAAGTAGATGTTTAGCTGAATGTTGAACGGCTGCAGAGCGGCAAAAATGACAAAAAAGCACCATAAAAGCAGTTCATATGAGTTCATGTCATATTCCAAGTCTTCTATATCCATACCATAGCTTTGGGTGAGTAACAGACCAAAATGTAAGTCTGTATTCACTGATCATTCCTTCCGCAATAGCTCTCAAATCTCATTTACACATTTAAACTGGTACATACAAATTGCTTATGACAACTATTGACATTTGGTGTGATTGCTATCAAACCTGGCACAATGCATCTCACATCATGACTAAATATTATATTTGAGCCATAGTTCAATTCAGCCAGGATGCAATAAATGTATTTGACTGTATTTTTGACCAAATAAATTTAGCCTTGGTGAGCATAAGAGACTTCTTTCAAAAACATTAGCAAAAAAGTCTTACCTGACCCCAAACTTTTTTAACAGTAGAGTATGGCTCTTCAGAAGACTTCTGTCATTTATGGAGCTTTAGAAAGTGGTGTTCCATGGAAGAAAGAGATTCAAATGTTGGAACCAAATTGGTTTTGATGAAAATGAGAATTGTCTTTTAAATGGTCATTTTTGTGGATTATCTTAAGTTAGATTGGCTCCTGTAAAACAGCGTTTGCACACATTGCAAATCTTCTTGAAGCAGAGCCAACTGCACATACAATCAACTACACAATGAAAATCGCCCAATTATTATCTGTTGAGGAGGAATGCTAACAGATGGCAGTAGGATTTCAGTTTTTAATTTACAGCCAGACTCTTGTTTTTTACAGCCAGACTCTCTTGTTTTGTAAGCAATTAAGAGTAACATGGCAGCTCCAAGGGGACCTGAAACATTGGAAAGCTCCATTTCATAACTGCTTCAATTATCAAACGTGTTTCCAAGAAAGTTCTCCCACCCTGAATACTGCAGAATTAATCTTTGTGCTCATTTTTGCCAACTAAATACATATTTTTCTGTCGGCAGAGTCTATGTTTCCGGATGCAGAAGATGATAGAGGTGTACAGACCAGACTGGTGTGAGACCAGGGAAGACTGGTCCGTCTTCCTCTTCTCTCCCCAAAACAAGTTAGTCCCTTCACTGCCTCATCTGTGTCAATACATAACAGTCATGAATATACTTTATAAGAGCTGATGGAAGCGGTTTGATCTATTGACCTTTGTTTAGACACAATTTATCTATAGTTTTACATGTTATATGCTAACTGTGAGTTAGAAAAAAAGCAGAGAAACAGGCACATAGTTTTGGTTTCTTAGCTGCCATGTGTGATCGACCTTTGGGTGATTATGTTCACAGCCAATCAAATGGCATTTAACTTTTATGTGGTCAAAGAGACTTTGCAGCAAAACTTGTCACTAATAATAAATAAATGCCATTTTGTAGATGCCATCTTATTTTGTTTGCCTTGGTAGTTTTATTAGCTTACTTGAAACAGAGAGTGCAATATTTACAATAATCACCTATGGCAGGGTTTTCCAAAAGGGTTTTTGTATTGATGAAAAAGCTTATAAATAATCAAATGATACATTGTGTAACATTAAAGTAAATAAATACTTTTTTTTTAAACAATTAAAAAAAAAAAAAATGTTTGAAAAAAATATTTATAAAAATATTTGTTTAAGGGTTATTATAAGAAACTAAATCTATAGCTAAATAAAAACTATAATTGTTTCGCAATGATACAAATTTAACACGTTTTACCTGCATGTAATGTGGCCATTAATTGACATCATAGAACTGTTAACATACTAATTGTTGTTAAATTATTGAAATAAAATCTCAGTGGGTACTTGAAGTGAATACATATTTTAGGTCATACGGCTTTGGCTGAAAAAAAACGTTCGTGAAAACCTGGTCTATAGTAATGCTTTTGCACTTGTGCTGCTGTGTCTCACACGGCCTCATCGTAAGCAAAACCTGCTGGCAATCATGCCACCTTCCTGTTCCTTTTACACTTTAAAAACGACTCATGGGTTTTGTCAGATACTGCAAGAGTCAAATGTTGTCAGTCTAAGCTAAATTTGAGAGTGCAGCTGGAAGTCTGACCTCATTCTAACACAACAGATTAATAGTTGCTCCACGCCCAAGAGCAGGTTGAAATTAAGCAGATAAAGGCAAGCTTGTGTCACAGGTTGTTTCCTATAGTGCCACTGATTTGATCTCTGAATAACACGGAGGGAAAGATGCCCCCACACCTCTTCTTCTCCCTGCCTGATCAATAGCACTGATGGGCTGCCAGCTCTTTAGAGGGTGGCTTGATTAGGATATTGATCTGTGTCAGCGAGATAGGAGCCGATTATTCCCACCCTCTGTCTGTCAGTCTGTTTTTTTCCAAACGGTCTAGTCTTTGAATATCCAGCTAAAGTTTGGACTGCAGTGGAAAAATTGAGATACTTGACTGTTCCAAAATCTAGTGAGCTGCCAGAATGTGTTGTGACAAGCTCCATGAAAAAAAATAAATCCAAGATGACAGATGAAGTGACACTCATATACTACTGTTCAAAAGTTTAGGGGTAGTAAGATTTTAGTATTGATTTATTTATTGATTGATTCATTGATTGGTTGATTGATTGAAAGTAGTCGATTCTTTATTTCAGCTAGGCAACAGTTAGTCATTAATTATTTTACAAAATATTTCGATTTCAAATAAAGACTGTTTTTCAAACTTTCTGTTCATCAAAAAATCTAGAGAAAAACATTATATTGCAGATTCCATAATTTATTACCATTTTCAACTGTTTTCAACAGTTATAATAAGAAATGTTATTTCTTGGGCATCAAATCAGTATATCTGAATGATTTCTGAAGGATCATGTGACACTGAAGACTGGAGTAATGATGCTGAAAATTCAGCTTTGCATCACAGAAAGAAAAATAGAATTAAAACAAATACATAGAAAACAGGTAATTGAAATTATAGTAATATTTTGGAATAATACTGTTTTTTTCTTTATTTTCATCAAATAAATGCAGCCTTGGTGAGCATACGATGCTTTGGGAAAGTATTTTATATACCAAGGTCTGTCTTACATGTAGTATTGAGATGTATTGATTAATCCATTCAGGGAAATTTCAATATTAATATTTAACCCAAAATGTGTGTATGTTTTACATTTGTGCTTATTGCTTAGTACTGTGCTGTTAACATATTTCAAAGGGGTCATATGATGTTGCTAAAAATAACATTATTTTGTGTATTTGGTGTAATGAAGTGTGTTTATGTGGTTTAAGGTTAAATAAACACATTATTTTCCACATACTGTACATTATTATTTCTCCTCTATGCCCCGCCTTTCTGAAACGATGTCGAGTGCTTACAAAGCTCATCCCCCCCCCCCCCCCCCCCCCCCCCGGTCTGAAAAAGCAAGGTGTGCTCTGATTGGCCAGCTATCCAGTGCATTGTGATTGGCTGAATACCTCAAGCGTGTGACGGAAATGTTACGCCCCTTACAATATTGTGATGCCCTGTCCCGGCGCGATGAGACAACACCAATAAAACCAATTATAAACGAGGCATTTGTTGCATTCCAGTGGGGACATAATTACGGATTAATTGCATATCGCACGCGGTTAAACAAAAAACCATGTCTGCATTTGTGATCGGAGAAATGACAAACAACAAGCGCTACTCTAAACTGCCCGAAACTCGCGTTTGAATCTTCAGTGGCAAATTACTTACATATACAAAAACTTACTACAGGCTGTGCGTTCAGAAGGCAGACTGTGGTTGGAAATGCCCCACTTTATAGAAACAGCCTTTGAGCACAGATGCATTGTAGGCTACTCTGCAGGATCAGGAAACGGTCCTCCATAAATGTGCTGCACACATCTGAATATTTTGGGTGAACTGTTCTGGAACAGTGTTGTAAATAAAACTTAACCAATGATTCCTAGTCAGTCTCTGTGGCCAAGGCCAAACAAAGTCAGTGTCGCTTTCACAACGACCAAAACACATAGCATCACACACGGCGGCCGTGAGTGTGCGGAGGCCTGCGGTAAGAGGAGCGTAGAAGAGGTCCGGGGCTTGCTTAACACATGTGACGACCCCGGGTGGGACTCACGTCATCACGGCGGGTGAAAGCCGATCCGGCGATCCACAGCATGAAGTTGATGTATTTAGGGCATACTAGGCATGACGAAGCGGACATCGTCCTCTTTTAACTTTCACTTTCACAACGAAACACACAGCTTCTTCACGACATGGCAGCAGCGGCAACAACAATACTACAGCGAGAATTAAAGTTACGCCTTGTTTCTTTGCGTGAACATTTAGGCGGTGTTATGCAAATCTTCCCACACTGTGACGTAGACGTGGGGGCGTGTTAGAACGAGCCATTTTAGGAGGCGTGGACAATGTCTTATTTATAATACAAATTCTATGGTTGAGACTTTAGTCTTTACAACTTTAGGGATCTTATCTATTCACGAACAGCTTGTAACACATTTTGTAACAGAAAGGAAAATTTGAAATTGCATCATATGACCCCTTTAACATCAAAAACCACACCCTTGATGCCTATGTAGAATGTTCTAAATCGCTTCAATTATGAGATTCCATGATGGTTTGGATGCTTTCTATGTAGGCAGCAAGGCAGCTCACTTGGTTTTGGAACAAAGCTATGTATTTCTACTTTAGTTGGTCTCTATATACAGTTTCTCTATTCCTGACCTCCTCCTTCCTCTTCAGGTTCAGGGTGTTGTGCCAGTCCATTATTGCCCATAAGCTGTTTGACTATGTGGTGCTGGTCTTCATCTTCTCAAACTGCATCACTGTGGCTCTGGAGAGACCCAAGATCCTTCAGGGTAGCCTGGTAAGACTGAGGCCAATGGACCATTGATTCAGTTTTTTTAACCTATTTTAGTTATTGATGATTTCCATGTTGTCCACAAGCAGATATTCTCACAGCACTGACAAAATTCCAGCTTTTTCCACAATTTTGCTCTCTTTTTTTCTCTCCCTCCTCTTCTTTCTGCAGGAGAGGCTTTTCCTCACCGTGTCCAATTACATTTTCACAGCCATATTTGTGGGGGAGATGACACTCAAGGTAAATATTTACATTCACAGCATGATATATTGTGCTGATTTCAGAACTCCCATGTATAGATTTTTTACCTTCCTGTATGTGCTAACATGCCTCTGATCTGTGTTGGTATATAAAGAGAAAATTATCAATATGGTAATTGGACACTCTAAAAAAATGTGACACTCAACAGTTGGGTTAGTCCATATTTGACCCAACATTGGGTTGAAACAACCCAGCATTTTTTAGAGTGCATTCACAGCCTGCAATACGGAAATTACCTACTACTTTTTTTTCTTTTTTCTTGCATGTTTTAATGGTTTGAGTATAATATAATCCATTTAGTTATGCATATAACATACAGTGGGGTACAGAAAACACCAGTGAAAATGGTTCTATTTTGCATCTTTCTATTTCAATGCAATTTTCCAGTAACACTTAATATTATCAGCATAACATTGAGATGACATATGTTTCGTCTTAGTAGTTTGAATTCGCCGCCGTATTTTGCTTTAGCGATAGCTGCACAAAGGTTTTTTTTTAACCTAACCAATCATGTTCTCCAGCATAATTTGAGATATTCCAAAGTAATCTGCTGCTCTTGGAAAATACAGCAAATACACCGGTACAGAAGTCAAAAAAAAATTTGCATATTTGATCAGTGACCTAGAAATAGTTTGAAATGTTACCGTTTTTTTTAAATCCCAAATCTTTCAGTTTTATGTATGAAAGAATATTACATAATGCATCATTATATTATATTTTGATAGATATTGAACAAAATTGCACGCATTCAGATTCATTGGAGACATTGTTAAAGACTCTGGTCATTTGAATGGGTAATTAGCTAAATGTTTTCCAGTAGATGAAACAGTGTGTGTGTATCTCTAATCCATCTCTCATTTCGTCATCTTCCTTTCGCTCTTTCTCACTCGTTTTCACACACACTTTCTCCTCTGGGCCTTTTGAGAGTGGGGTATTACGTTTGCTGGCTGGCTCTCTTGTGGCAAGCAATTAAGCAATGATATTAATTAGAGCCAGTTTCCCCTTTCAGATGCAGTCAATCTCACAGGCTGGCCCATCTATTCAGCTGGAAATGCATGGCACTTGTAGGTCATCAGTTATGTAACTTAATCAATTATTGGGAAATGGAACAAACAAGAAATAGACCTGTCAAAAGCAACACTCCATTACATAGTAGGACTATACCAGACTGTTGTAAGTGAATTTGTATGATTTTATTTTATTTTATTATTTTATGATTTTATTTTTATTGGTTGAATTTATTTTTATTTTTTTATTATTGTTTGGATTTTTTATTTATTTATTTTTTTTTATGTTTATATTTTATTTATCCATTGTATTCTATATTTTATTATTTTCCTCCCATCCATAATCAATTTGTCCAACTGGCTTGTCTTATGACGTAGAGTTACAAGCATGTGTTATGTTATTTCAATGTATTTTATTTTTTATCACCAATTCCAGACTGCTGTCATATGTAGGGCCATGAATATAATCCTTTTTTAAATGTAGTTATTTTATATATTTTATAATAATACTTATTATATTTTTTTGATGTTTTTCATACATTTGTTGCCATTTAAAATGTCTTGTCAACCGCCTATACGCAGTTAATATAAGATGATGCAGAGCATCTCCTTTACTGTGGACATTTTTAAAAGCGTTGGTGCAGTGGGAGACACAAGTCAAACAATGATTCCACCTTTCTCTCGAGGACCAGAAAGTCAACAATTACAGTTTATCCTTGGGGAGGCAGATTCTGCAAGCTACAGCAAAAATATACCTACCGGTATAACAGCCTGAGGGGCAGCGGCTGATTTTACTGTCCCCAGCCCACCTACACTCGACTAATAGGAGTTCTGCAAGCAGATCTGCTCTCACTCAAAAAGCACCTTCTTAAATTGCTAGCGTGAGTGTCACATTACTGTACTAGCCTGGTATGCATCACTGATTTATTATTGGCTTTCTTTGGCAGTATTGTAAAGAAACTGTAAGACTAATACAGGCCAAATTGATCCCAAGAAAGAGCAGATATGTGTCGCAGTACGGCATCTCATTTCTTAAAAGTACATAATTCTCTCTGTCTACTCTTTGTTCTTCTCACTCTTTAGACCTTAGCAAATGCTGACGTCTTATCGAGTGTGTGCATGTACTGTTTCTTTCCTGTCACTCGTCTTGTTAGTGTCACAAGAACCTGCCTGGGAGGCCTAAGGCTCAGGTCACCTTGGAGCTTCAATGGATTTTGTATTTTCGTCAATTTTACTGCTTTTTAGTTTCATAGTTTTAGCTGTTTTTCCACAAGTTACAATGTTTTTTAAATCTCCAAGTCATATCGCTCAGCCTTCAGCAGCTCCCTTAAGTACATCTGCATCTCACCGCTGACAAAATGGTAGATGTTAGATGTAAATTGTGCAGAGCTCAGTTAAGTTGTAAAATCAGCTCTACAGGAAGCACTATTTTAGGGCTATAATTAGAAGTCTTGGCTTGGCTTGCCTGGAGATCACAAACTCTGACTTTGCTGTCTGTTTCTCCACTTCAGAAAATGTTTCGATCAATTCCAGCAAAGATATGTAAGCAAAATCACACTAGAAGGGACCGGAATGAAATTCTATATCAGATTAGAGGACCAGAAGTCAGTGCTACATAAAACCGAACAAAGTCTATGCAGTATTACACCAGAACAATGAAGATATACATTACAGAACTGCTTGAAGTTTTTATGCTGTCCATTTGAGACATTGTTTCTTTGTTTATTGTAGGTGGTGTCTATGGGTTTGTATCTTGGAGAGCAGGCGTACTTGCGCAGCAGTTGGAACATTTTGGATGGTTTCCTGGTGTTTGTGTCTTTGATTGACATTGTCGTGTCGATGGCGGGCGGGGCTAAGATCCTGGGGGTGCTCAGGGTCCTCAGGCTTCTGCGCACACTGCGCCCTCTCAGGTACATCTAAAAAAATGCAAGCATTCATGTGGCATTGCCCAACATATGCTTGGTTTATAACTCTGCTAAATGCTTTTTTTTATCCCTTCTGACAGGGTTATCAGTCGAGCTCCTGGCCTCAAACTGGTTGTGGAGACTTTGATCACCTCTCTGAAGCCTATAGGAAACATAGTTCTCATCTGCTGTGCCTTTTTCATCATCTTTGGCATCCTGGGAGTCCAGGTAAAGAACAAGATGCTCTCTGAAACATCTTGTCCATGCAAACTGAGGAGACAGTGTGCTACCTCTGATGTTTTAGAAGAGCATTTTGAATGCAACTTTTTAAAAGAAATCTTTGTATCTTTGATAAATATTTGTATCTTTGGAAATTGAGGTGAGTTGTTATTATTATTATTGACAAAATATACAAACACTTAAACCTGTGGCAGAAAGTCACCATTTGTATGTCAAAATTTAGTTTAAAAAAGGCTGTGTATATGATGGTGGTGAGGAGATATCCTCGATAGGATTGCAAATGCTTTGGATGACAAAAGCGTTATATAAATGTGTGTGTGTGTGTGTGTGTGTGCACGCACGCGCGTTTTTGTGACATATATGAGGACACAAATTTGTATAATGACATGGGTATGACATAGGTATTACAAGAAGAAGGTGACTTATGAGGACATTACCTCATGTCCCCAGTTTTTCAAAACGCTTATAAATCATACGGAATTAGGTTTTTTTAGAAAGTAAAAATGCACAAGGTTTCCTGTAAGGGGTAGGTTTAGGTGTAGGGCAATAGCACATACAGTTTGTATAGTATAAAAACCATTACGCCTATGGAATGTCCCCACAATTCGCAAAAACAAACCTGTGTGTGTGTGTGTGTGTGTGTGTGTGTGTGTGTGTGTGTGGTGGCTGTGTGGTATTGGATTGATTGATTGATGGATTGATTGAACGATTTCTTTAAGATCATGGACACTGAAGACTGGAGTAATGGCTGGTCAAAATTCAGTTTTGCAATCACAGGAATAAATTACATTTTAAAATGTATTCAAATAAAAAACCTTGTTAAATGGAATAATATTTCACAATATTACTGTTCTGTTCATTCAAAAACATTTTGATTATTATTATTTTTTTTATATTTGAATGGTAGTGTTTACATCTTAGTGTTTCAATTTTTTTTTTCAAGCAAATATAACTTGGGATTTAAAATGGGGACCCATTACCTGCTGAACAAAAGCTTTCTTTTACCTTACTTTACCTTGAAAGTTGCTTTTGTTGTTGTTTTTGCCACTGGTGCCCCCCTAAAAAAATGATCAATGATGCCCCAGGGGGTCCTGATGCCTTTTGTCTTTTTTTCTTCCAGATTTTCTGCTTAACCTCACTATAATACCCTTTTTCTCTTCCATCACCATTGCTTTCAGTTTCTTTTTAGTTTGTGTTCATTATTAGTTCTTATTCCTTTTCAGTGCAGCATCTTGTTCTTTTCTTCATAGAAAATGTTTTCTTATTCTGTCCTGGCCTCCTTTTATAACACCCTTTTCCTTTCAAATATCCTCTGCTCTGACAGTTTTATTAAAGAGATGCTTGAGTAGTGTGGCGTTGAGTGACATGAAGTGTGTGCCATTTCTTTTGCCTCAACAGCTTTTCAAAGGCAAGTTCTACTACTGCTTGGGCCTGGATGTCAAAAACATCACTAACAAGTCTGACTGCCTCTTGGCCAATTATAAGTGGGTCCATCACAAGTACAACTTTGACAACTTGGGGCAGGTTAGTTTGTTCTCTGATTGGGCTCATCAAATTACATGACACATTCACAAAATACCAAATGCTGAGCAACTCAATTTGTTGCTTTGCTCAATATACCTTTATTTGTGTGCATCTATACCAGAATGACCTCTTCTTTACATTACATGTGGTTGTCTAACTGTCTTTGCAGCATATTTGTCTGTTCAACCCCCATCTATCTTTGTTTGTCCTGCTTGTCTTTCCACCCATCTCCATACTTCCGTGTCTCCTTGCATGTGCTCGTATGAATGTGTGTTTATGTTTTACAGGCTCTGATGTCCCTGTTTGTGCTGGCATCGAAGGACGGCTGGGTCAACATCATGTATCATGGTTTGGACGCAGTGGCAGTGGACCAGCAGGTAATGCTCTTCATGTAACATGTCCATCCTGATAATACTAACCTGGTGAATATAAATTGTGCTCTTTCAATGTCATATGGATGTTGTAATACATTTGCATATTGGTATCACAGAGAGCCATCACTGTCAGTCCTCTCATATAGTCCTCTCAGTGTTAACCCAAAGCAGGCACATTTATACAGACTTTTTAAAGTACAAATAGCAACACAAATACAATCACACATGTGATTATACAGAAGTCTAGGGTTTAAAGAATTTAAATAAAGCTAAAATAAATATCTGACCATGGACCACAAAACCAGTCATAAGTAGCACGTTAGTAGTGTCTGGGTCAAATATTATAGCATCTTTCTTTTTTATGCCAAAAATCATTAGGATATTAAGTAAAGATCATGTCCCATGAAGCTATTTTGTACATTTCCTACCATAAATACAGTATATCAAAACTTGATTAGTATGCATTGCTAAAAACTTAATTTAGACCACTTTAAAAGGCGATTTTCTCATTATTTAGATTTTTTTTTTTTGCACCCTCAGATTCCAGATTTTCAAATAGTTGTATCTCAGCCAAATGTTGTCCTGTCCTAACAAACCATACATCAATGAAAGCTTATTTATTCAGCTTTCAGACGATGTATAAATCTAAATTTAAAAAAATTGACCCTTATGACTGGTTTTGTGGGGCAGGGTCACATATTAGATGAAAATCTAAAAAAAATAAAAATAAAATGCTTTAAAGAATAGAGGAATTTACTGAAACTCAAATCAAAATTAAAGCTAAATATAAAAAAATCTAATGAAAATTATAAAAGCACATAAAATTACTTATTATTCATAAGTTACTTTGGATAAAAGCGTCTGCTAAAAGAACAAATGTAAATGAAAATATAGAAATAAAAGCCAGTTCAGGTTTTCACAGTGGCCTGGTGCACAGTGTACTTTTATTAAAAACTATATTCTGTAATGAAGATACTAGAAGTAAGCTTTAACAACTGTATAAAATTTAATTTATTTTCTGAATTAGTTATTTTCATACTTCTTAAGTGTTAAAAGGTCTCTAAGCTAAACAAAAGTCAGTTTCTTCTTTAACTAAAATAAAGAGCTTTAAAGAATAAGCACTCAACAGTGAATATTTAATCCTGAATACACACAATCAGCTTCATGAATACTAACAGGCTTTTGGCTCTGAAGCTAAAAACAATGACTTTCAAGAGTCCTCGATTCAGAAAGCAGTAAGCTTGCATCAGTTAGGGACAAGCACATAATGATTAAGTGAAGGCCTGCAGCCAGACCCTCTCACACTGGAAGAACCCAGCATCTCTAGGGAGTCAAACACAGGGTGGAGAAAAAAAAACTTGTAGATTAAATGGCATGTGTAATTTCCCCACTGCATCATCTCTGTCACACCAGAGTCCACTGCAGGATATAATCTATGTGTGGAAGCAGATGGAAATGTGCAGAGTACCGTGTGCTTTCTCATCCCATGTTTTACAATGAGCTAATTTAGACTTTGGTGTCTTTGTTTCGCTCCACACTGCTGCTAAGCAACTAAGTAAAAGCTGAACCTAAGTTCACTTTACCATAATTTGACCAATTTCCCTCAAGCTTATGAGTGTCTACATTACACAAGGCTGTGTTGATTATATTGTTAAATTAAATTTTAGGCAGCTCCCTGTTCTGACCAGTTTCTTGTGTCGTTTTTTAGTAGTACTTGAGAAGAAAAGCATTGTTATTATCGTTCCTCATTGTTCTAGCCACACCTTGCAGAATAACCCTTCCTGCCTGGCTAGTGCTAGGGAAGTTAATTATACCTGAAATAATGCCTATAGGCAGTTCACATTCACATTTTCTTCAGAAAATCAAGTGTATATCAAGTGTTTGTTCCTAACTCTTTCATTTTCCGTTCTTTCTGTCTCTTCATTTTTCAGCCCATAACCAATAACAACCCCTGGATGCTGCTGTACTTCATCTCCTTTCTCCTGATCGTCAGTTTCTTCGTACTGAACATGTTTGTTGGAGTGGTGGTGGAGAACTTCCACAAGTGCCGACAGCACCAGGAAGTGGAGGAGGCCAAGAGGAGAGAGGAGAAGAGACTGAGACGCATGGAGAAAAAGAGACGGAGTAAGAAAGAGGAAAAGAGAGGAGAGGCAGAAAGCATGTGTCGTGGAAATGGGTTTGGCCAATAAAAGAGTAATAACAATGGAGAACACCACCCTTTTTTCAATTTAACATGGTCTTTAGTTTGACTTATTAGGCTGAATTAACTTAGATATTTATTTTACCTGCAATAATTCATGATGACAGAATCAACAGGGCCAAAAAATAAATTTAAAGCATAAAAAAGAACGAAACGAAACAAACAAAACACAACAAAACAGTTCCACGGAGAGGAGAATTAAATCCATTAGGGAAAGGGGAAAGAGAGGGAAGGATGGAGCGCAGTGAAATGAAAAGAAGTGTAAATGAAAATAGATGATTTGATTTGCACATGATATGCTGAACAACCAGTTTAATTCTCCAGACATTTCATAATAACATTAGCCAGATGGAAAGACCTCACAGGTGTGTTCTGTGATGCTTCTTTCCTCTGAAGAAAACAAATCTAGTTTACGGACCAGAGAGTAGCCTTTTCGTCACATATATAAACTGTAGATCATTTTGATAGTGAAATATTTTCTTGCCCCAATCTAATGTGCAGAGATAATTGTAAGTAATCCAATAGTAGGTTGATTTTCAGAGAAGTGTGATGATATGATGTTTTAAGAAGGAGGCGCGTATGGCTGCCGTGGTGTGGAACGCTCCCGTTCTTTTGCTGTTTTTGTTTGTTTGTTCTGTTTAGTCATTCTCTTACTATCAGTTTTACCAGAGACGAACTACTGGACATAAGGAAACACACACCAGACAATTATTTTCCGGTTTTTGATTATTCAGACGCTTTGTTGGATGTTTTGGTCAGAAGGGCAGCGGTCCTATTCAAAACGTTCCCTTCCTAACAAAACGGATGAACTTCTCCTCACCTGCACAAACAAGGACTTTTCAAAATCTGCTTCACTGAAACCTGGCTGAGTGAAGCCATTCCGGACAACGCGCTTCATCTGCCGGGCTACCAGCTGTTCAGAGCAGATCGCATTGCGGAGTTAACGGGGAAAACGAGAGGTGGTGGACTATGTTTTTACATAATTGAAGGTTGGTGTTCAGACGTAGCAACTCTGAAGAAGATGACGAAAGTGAAAGTGACGAAAGTGAAAGTGACGAAAGTGACGTGACATGTGGCCAAGTATGGTGACCCGTACTTGGAATTAGTGCTCTGCATTTAACCCATCCAAAGTGCACACACACAAGTGAACACACACACAGTAGTGAACACACACCTGGAGCAGTGGGCAGCCTTTTTTTTTTTTGCTGCGGTGCCCGGGGAGCAGTTCGGGGTTCAGTGCCTTGCTCAAGGGCACCTCAGTCGTGGTATGGAAGGTGGAAGAGAGCGCTGTACATTCACTCCCCCCACCTACACAACCTGCCGGTATGAGGCTCGAACCCGAGTCCGACTCTCTAACCATTAGGCCACGACTTCCCCCATGTGCTCTCCTAATTTAGAGGCGCTCTCCATAAACTGTAAACCATTCTATTCTTCCAGGGAGTTTTCCTCTTTCATTCTCATGAATGTGTACATGCCTCCGGATGCGTGCGTGAGCGCCGCGATGCAACAGCCTGAAATGGAGCAAAGGTACCCAGACTCTCTTTTAATCATTCTTGGAGATTTTAACTAAGCAAATCTCTCCCATGAACTGCCAAAATACAGACAGCACGTTACATGTCCCACCAGAGTAATATATTGGATCACTTTTACACAACAATTAAGGATGCATATCACTCTGTTCCACGGGCCACTTTAGGACTCTCTGATCACTGTTTAGATCATCGAATACCGACCTACAGGCAGAAACTGAAAACAGCTAAACCTGTATTAAGGACTGTAAAAAGATGGACTAATGAAGCAGAGCGTGATTTACAAGCCCGTTTTGACCTCACTGATTGGAGTGTTCAGCTACTGCCACTGATCTGGACGAGCTCACACAGACTGTAACATCTTATATCAGTTTCAGTGAAGATATGTGCATTCCTACCAGGACATTCTTATCATTCAATAATGATAAACCGTGGTTTGCAGGGAAACTCAAATAGCTTTGTCACGCCAAAGAGGATGCTTACAGAAATGGGGATGAAATCTTGTATAACCAGGCCAGGAACAGAATAACAAAATGAGATCAGAGTGGCTAAAAAGAACTACTCTGAAAAGTTGAGAAAACAGTTTTCAGCCAACGATCCGGCATCAGTATGGACTGGTCTCAAGAAAATCACCTTGTACAAGACACCACCCCCACAGTCTGTGGAGAAACTGGCTGACGATCTGAATGTGTTTACTGCCGATTTGAAAAGGCCAGTCTACCAACCCCCATCTGCTCTGATCTGCACTTCACACACTCACCTACCCCTCCTGCAACTCCCCTCCCTGCCTCCCCCACCTTTCAACCTGTGCTTAAGGTCTGTGTACAGGACGTGAACCGTGTCTTCAGGAGCAGTACATCAATGAAAGCATTCTTAGGTCCCAAGATGCTTTCGCTGTTTCACTGCGTCTGAAGTCTTTGTGCTGACAAATAGGCCACCTGTCTCACTTCAGATCTTCAAACAAAGATAACGGCACGAGTGATAGGTTCCCTGCGATTCAAACGTTTCACACATCATTCAGTGCCCCAAAAAACCCCCAACTATGGACTTACTGCTACATAACACTGTCATTACGTTGTGGGCCATGAAGAAACTTTTGAGTGACTGGTCCGGGCCCCACCCTTACCAGGAATTTACGGACCTATTGCTGGATCCTCTTCAGTTTGTTTACAGAGCAAACAGGTCTGTGGATGACTCAGTCATCATGGGACTGCATTACATCCTGCAACACCCCGACAGACCTGGGAATTACGCAAGGAATTTGCAATTACGAATTGTGGACCTCAGTTCGGCCTTCAATACCATCATGCCTGACCTTCTCTCTGACAAACTCACACAGCTCTCTGTGCCCACCTCCATCTGTCAGTGGATCACCAGATTCCTGACAGACAGGCAGCAGCTGGGAGGCGGGGCAAACTCACATACAGGCTTATACACCAACCTAAGCCCTGCCGTCGCCCCTCAGGTCCGGTGTGTTCTCTCCCACACCTGCTCTCTACATGTACACGAATGTCTGCACTTCAAGTGAAGTGAAGTGAAGTGGAAGGACATGTGGCAAGGTATGGTTACCCATACCGGAATTAGTGCTCTGCATTGAAAAACATCTAGTGCATCACACCACCACCTATTGACAGTCGAAACACACAAAACCGTGAACACACACAGGAGTTCAGTGGGCACATTTATGCTGCGGCGCCCGGCGGAGCAAGTTGGGGTCGGTGCTTTTGTCTCAAGGAACAGCAGTCGTGGTATTGAGGTGGAAGAGCGCTCGTTCATTCACTTCACCCCCACCTACACATCCATGCAGGTACGAGACCGAACCCACAACATTTAGGGTACGCGTCCGAACTCCTCTAAACATTAGGCCCACAACTTCCCCAAAGGCCCCCTCGTCAAAGCCCTGAAGTTTGCAGACTACTACCTCCAGTCATTCTGCTCATCAAGGACAGAGCCTGAGTCTGCTTACAGACAGGATGTTGAGCAGATGGCTCTCTGGTACAGTCTTAACAACCTGGAGCTAAACACTCTCAAAACTGTGGAGATGATAGTGGACTTCAGGAGGAACCCACCTGCTCTCCCTCCACTCACCATCATGCACAGCACTGTGACTGCAGTGGAGACATTCAAGTTCCTGGGACCCATCATTTCCCAGGACCTGAAGTGGGACACTCACATTGACTCTATTGTGAAAAAGGTCCAGCAGAGGCTGTATTTCCTCCGCCAGCTGAGGAAGTTTAACCTGCCACACGAGCTGCTGAAACTCGGCCATCATTGAGTCTGCCCTGTGTTCATCTATAACTGTTTGGTCTGGCTCAACTACCAAATCAGACATCAGGAGACTACAACGGACAGTCAGGACTGCTGAGTGGATTATTGGTGCCCCTCTGCCCAACCTCCAAGAACTTTACATCTCCAGAGTGAGGAAAATCGGACTAACGAAAATCACTCTGGACCCTCCACCCAGCCCAACTCTCTCTGTGAACTGTTGCCTCTTCTGACCGGTGATATTGAGCGCTTGCAACCAGAAATAGCCAGAAACAAGAACAGTTTTTCACCCCAGGACACTATGCACTATGAAATCACACCTAAACACTAAGTACCCGCACATCTGTAATATAACTATAAATATCTGTAAATACACATATGCAATAACAGTTCTGTATGGACATTTTTTTTTTTTTTGGCTTTTTGTAGATTGTCTTACTATTGTTATTATAATTTATTGTTCTATTCTTATTTTAGTTAACAAAACAGTGGTGTGAAAAAGTGTTGGCCTTCCTGATTTCTTATTTTTTGCATGTTTGTCACACTTTAATGGTTCAGATCATCAAAAAAAATTAAATATTAGTCAAAGATAACACAAGGAAACACAACATGCAGTTTTTAAATGAAAATTTTTATTATTAAGGGAAAACAAAATCCAAAAACTACATGGCCCTGTGTGAAGAATTGTTTGCCCCCCTGTTAAAACTGTGGGTTATCACACCTGAGTTCAATTTCTCGAGCCACACCCAGGCCTGATTACTGCCACACCTGTTCGAAATCAAGAAATCTCTTAAATAGGACCTGCCTGACAAGTGAAGTAGACCAAAAGATCCTCAAAACCTAGACATCATGCCAAGATCCAAAGAAATTCAGAAACAAATGAGAAAGAAAGTAATTGAGATATATCAGTCTGGAAAAGATTATAAAGCCATTTCTAAAGCTTTGGAACTCCAGCAAACCACAGTCAGAGCCATTATCCACAAAAGGAGAAAAGCTGGAACAATGGTGAACCTTCCCAGGAATTGCCGGCCAACCAAAATTACTCCAAGAACACAACAACGACTCATCCAAGAGGTCACAAAAGACACCACAACAACATCCAAAGAACTGCAGGCCTCACTTGCCTCAGTTTAAGGTCAGTGTTCATGACTCCACCAAAAGAAAGAGACTGGGCAAAAATGGTCATCATGGCAGAGTTCCAAGACGAAAACCACAGCTGAGCAAAAAGAACATAAAGGCTCATCTCAATTTTGCCAGAAAACATCTTGATGATCACCAAAACTTTTGGGAAAATACTCTGTGGACTAACGAGACAAAAGTTTAACTTTTTGGAAAGTGCGTGTCCCGTTACATCTGGCATAAATTCAACACAGCATTTCATAAAAAGAACATCATACCAACAGTAAAATATGGTGGTGGTAGTGTGATGGTCTAGGGCTGTTTTGCTACTTCAGGACCTGGAAGACTTGCTGTGATAAATGGAACCATGAATTCCTGTGTTTACCAAAAAATCCTGAAGGAGAATGCCGGCCAGATGGTCGTGGACCGTAAGAGGAAGGAACTTGGGTTCTGCAGCAGACATCCAATGACCATAAAACACACCAGCATAGCCACCTCTGAATGGCTGAGTGAAAACACTAAAATGAGACCTTGGAGCTCGGCCTAGTCAAAGTCCGGTACCTGATCCTATTGAGATTTGTTGTGGCCATGACCTTAAAAGGAGGATTCATGACGAAAACCCTCCAATGTGGCCGATTACAACAATTCTGCAGAGATGAAGTGGACCAAATTCTCCACAGCGCTGTAACGACTCATTGCACGGTTATCGCAAACGCTTATTGCAGTTGCTTGCTTGCTAAGGTGACCAACAGTAGAGGTTCTAGGGGGCAAAACTTTCACACAGGGCTATGCAGTTTTGGATTTGGTTTTCCCTTAATAAAAACCTTCATTTAAAAACTGCATGTTGTGTTTACTTGTGTTATCTTTGACTAATATTTAAATTTGTTTGAAGATCTGAAACATTAAAGAGTGACAAAAATGCAAAAAAATAAGAAACCAGGAAGGGTGCCAACACTTTTTCACACCACTGTATGTCTGCACTTTGTTTGTATTTTCTGTACCAGAAGCTCCTAACACAAAGACAAATTCCTTGTTTTTGTGAACACACTTGGCAATAAAGCTTTTTCTGATTCTGATTCTGATTCTGAAAAGTGTGAAGAGTGTGGCTCTGTAGCGCTATCAAAACATTTCTCTTTTTGTTTGAGCCTCACAGCATAGCAACACTGGCTGAACCAGTGGACTGAGTTTGGGGAAGGGACTATGTGTTTGAGTGTTATTGTGGTGTTAATTAAACCTGTTTGAATTATATTTGTTGACTTTACACACTTAAGCTTTATATATTTGTTGTCAAAAGGTGCTCATTATGAACTGATCTGTTTGTTTCACTCAGAGGCCCAGAAGTTGCCCTACTATGCCAGTTACAGTCACGTGCGACTGATGATCCACACCCTGTGCACCAGTCACTACCTGGACATCTTCATCACCTTCATCATCTGTGTAAACGTTGTGACTATGTCACTGGAGCACTACAGCCAGCCTCATGTAAGATAAAATGTAGACTTCATGCTCTAAAACAGGTTTTCTCAAACTTTTTTGAACCAAGGTCCCAACTCTCAACAATAAGTCAGTTTGACTTTTGTATAGTATAGGTTCGTTAAGAAAAGGGTTGGTAAGAAACATGCACTGTAAAAACGTCCCATTAAAAAATGGTAAATGACTGGCAGCTATGGCTGCCAAACAAAAACCGTAAAATTCAAGTAAAATATTATAATTGAAACAAGGAAAAATTTGTAAAATAACTTTTTTTCTGTAAAACCTTTAATGAAAATTTCTGTAAAATTATTGTTTTTGCACTTTATTTCAATTAAGATATTTTACTTTAATTTTACGGTTTTTGTTTGGCAGCCGTAACTGCCAGTCCTTTACCATTTTTTACGACGTTTTTTGGTTTACTAGTGGGGAATTAAAAACATTTCTTATTATCAGTGCTGAAAACAGCCATGCTGCTTAATATTTTTTTGTGGAAACTGTGATACATTTATTTTTTCTGCTGTCCTTGGATTTCGTGAATAGAGTTCAAAGAACAATATTTATTTGAAATCTAATCAAAAATTTACGCTTTTACTGTCAATGCGATCAATCAATTCTCCTGTAATTAAGTAGAAATTTCTTAAAAAAAAGAATTCTTACTGACCCCAAACTTTTGACAGTTGGCCGTGGGTGGGTGTGTGTTTGTCTCAGATATATACAGTCATGTGAAAAAGAAAGGACACCCTGTTGAATTCCATGGATTACTGTATGAGGACATAATAAAAAAATCTTCTTGTCCTTAGCAGGGAAATAAAATCTCAGATGAACAACACATGACATATTAGATGGTCTCATCTTTATTTCTTCGCCAAAAAATAAAGCCAATAGGAACGTCTTTCATGGTGACAAACTATAAGGCAAACCTATGATTCCATTCGTAGATCCACTTTTAGCAGCAATAACTTGAAGTAATAATTTTCTGTAAGACTTTATCAGTATCTTACATCATTATGTATGAATTTTGGCCCACTCTTCTTTTCAACTTTGCTCCAGTTTATTGAGGTTTGTGGGCTTTTGTTTATGCACAGCTCTCACCACGGCATTTCAGTCAGGATGTGGTCTGGACTTTGACTTTCTTTGACTTTGACTTTTCCTTTCTCTTTGGAGTAATACAAGCTCTTGGTGCATAAAGAAGGTCTGTAAAGTTGCAAAGACTAAAGTCTCAAATTCAAAGAGATATTCTTTATAAAAGTTGGAAGAGTCAACCACGCCTACCTAAAACAGCTCGTTATACACACGCCCCCACATGTCTACGTCACGATTGTGGGAAGATTTGCATAACGCCGCCAAAAATGTTCACGCAAAGAAAGAAGACAAAACTTTTATTCTCGCTGTAGTATTGTATGCCGCCGCCGTCATGTCGTGAAGGCGCTGTGTGTTGGGTGTTTCCGTGTGTTTCATGAGGGAAGCGAAACTACTTTGTTAGGGCCGCTTCCCAAAATTGATCGGAATAGACTCCGCTGTAGGAATGGAGCGATCCGTGCTGGTCGCTGAGGAAATACTTCAACTTAGCACTGTCGATCGCCGGATCAGCTTTCACAATGGACGAAGCGGAGTCCAGCCCGGGACCGTCACATGTGGTTGCCGCAAGCCCACCGGCCGCACCGACCCACTCAAGCCAATCCTCCCCCCCTCCTTGCTCATCTAGGCAGCCGCTGTCATGTTGTGGAGTCGCTGTGTGTTTCGTTTGTGAAAGCAAAACTACTTTGTTTGGTTTTCCAAAAGAGGACACGACTAGAAATCTTTGGTTAAGTTGTATTTACAACACTGTTGCAGAACCGTTCAACCCAAATATTCAGTTGTTTGCAGCGCATTTTATGGAGGACTGTTTTTTGATCCTGGTAGAGTAGACTACAATGTTGGCTGTTCTGACTCACAGACTGTAAGGACGTTTTTTATATTTAAAGAATTTGCCACTGACGATTCCAACGCGAGTTTGGGGGTGGTAGAGTAGCGCTTGTTGTTTGTCATTCCTCCGATCACAAATGCAGACATGGTTTTATGTTTACGCGGCGCAATGAAATGCCATGCGTAAAAAGACAGTATAAGTCATAATAATCAGTAATTATAGTTTGGATGTTGCGCGCAAATTGCAATGCAATGCGTAAAAAGTCAGTATAAGTTATTATAATCAGTAATTATGTCCCTACTGGGTGCAACAAATGTCTGGTTTATAATGGGTTTTAATGTTTGTGTCTTGTCGCTCAGCTTGACAGGGCATCACAGTATGGTAAGGGGCCGTCACATTATTTCAATCGCGTGAGGTATTTGGCCAACACATAAGCCACGGTAGCGGGTACCAACCTCACTTTTCAGACCAGTCTGAGCTTTGTAAACTTCATCCTCAAGAGTTCATGAAAGGGGGGCAATCTAGCGGAGCAACAATAATATACATGTATGTTGGAAAAGGACTTCGTTTTTGTGAACTTTAAACTGCAACACCATTTTCTACATCAAATACCACAAATAAGGTTCTTTTTAACAACCTCATATGACCACCTTTAGGACCAGATTATTTTCTTACGTTCGTTAGGATACGGAAACCCACTGCAAATCTAATTAGGGGTGTCCTTTCTTGTTCACATGATGTATGTATATTGTTCGAACCTGGACCACCAAAACCAGTAATACTATGGACGACGATAGGTAGCGAAATCAATTTAACATGCAAATATGCAATAGATCGGCAATTTGCTAATAGTTCAAAAGGGCATTGGATTTCTGTATACATTGACATTTTACCATACCCTACGTGAAAAGTGGTAGCAATTAAGTAAAAGGAAATGTAATTATTAAATTACATCCGACCCACAACAGTCCAACAGTAGGCTAATATGTAAATTGCCATTGCTTACATTGAACGCTTTATAAGTTGCGAATATAACCATGAAATGTACGTACACAAATTGATTTGATAAGTGAACATGTTCAAAGACAGAAATGGTATGCAAGGATCATTTATAATGCTATTTGTCCTAAATGCATTAGACTACCGTTAGCAACACTTAGGATTGCATTTTCATAAGCGCCGTGGGATATTGTAGCAAAATTCAATTTGAAAATGCATTCAGAGCTGACCACGCCCACCCTCCGTCAATCACGTTTACGTTTGGATCGTTTGAAACATGGAGGCTGGAGATCTGATAAGATCGCTGAATTCACTGCAGATGAAGTGGAGCGTGAACAGAGAAATATATGAAGCTTATGGCGTTCGGACGCCATAGTATTCCAGACTGTAAATGGACATTACAAGCATTACAATAATGATAAATAAAACAATTTTTTGTATAATTAATTAATTTAATTTAATGTTTCTAATAGACACATTTATAACAGAACTACAGAACCTCAAGTAAACTACATGTTGTTTTGTTTAGTCATATACAGGTGGGACCTTTTTCAATTTATTACTCAGAACGACTATTAGCCTACAACACCTTTAAATACTTATTCAGGGAAGTACAGCAGGATACAGGAAATGGTTGAGTATTATTTTAGGTATAAAATATCATTGTAATGCTTGTAATGTCCATTTAAAGTCTTTACACAGCATCTCGGCTCCTTAAATGTTTAAACTCCAGCTAATTTCAAGACGCTGACGTCACATGGGTACCCGCAGTGTAAGACGCTCAAAGCTCAAGACGTTCAGTTTGACGTTCGATCGGTCGGTCGTTCGAATGTTTGATTTTAGCATGGAATACGCTTGTGAGGTGAACGCTTCATATATTTCTCTGTTCATGCTCCACTTCATCTGCAGTGAATTCAGTGATCTTATCAGATCTCGAGCCGCCATGTTTCGAACGATCCAAACGTAACACGCTTCCGACAATCCCTGCCTTGAAGCAATGATTGACAGAGGGTGGGCTCGGAATGCATTTTCAAATTTAATTTTGCTACAAATATCCCACAGCGTCACGATGAAAATGCAATCCTAAGTGTCCTAACTGTTAGTCTAAATGCATTTAGACAAATAGCATTTAAATGATAATTTTTCTACCATTTCTACTTGAACATGTTACACGTATCAAATCAATTTGTGTACTACATTTTCATTTTAATTTCGCAACTTATAAAGCATTACAATTATTATGCAATTTACATATTAAGACTACTGCTGGAAATGGCAAATGTAAATTATATAAATTAATTTTCATTTTACTTTTGCACCAAACTTTGCACGTATGGGTAATGGAAAATGTAAATTTAAATACAGAAATACAATGCCATTTTGAATATTGCGTTGCCATTTTGAATATTGCATTGCCATTTTGCATATTGCAATTTAAATTGAATTTCGCTACCTATATGCTTCCATCAGTCCAAGGGGCATTTTTCCAAAGTGAGATTTAGACATCATCTGAAAGGAATAAAATATAGCTTCCCCATTATGTGAATGATTGTTAGGCCATGAGGGCAATATTTGGCAGAGATACAACTATTTGAAAATCTGGAATCTGAGGGTGTAAACAAATCAAAATATTGAAGAAACTGCCTTTATAAGTTGTCAATCGAATGATGAAGTTCTTAGCAATGCATATTACTAATCAAAAATTAAGTTTTGATGTATTTACAGTAGGAAATTTACAAAATATCTTCATGGAACATGATCTTTACTTAATATCCTAATGATTTTTGGCATAAAAGAAAAATCAATCATTTTGACCCATACACTATATTTTTGACTATTGCTACAAATATACCCCAGCGACTTAAGACTGGTTTTGTGCTCCAGGGTCACATTTATCCTTCCAGCCATCATTGCTGATTTGGCTTTATATCACTTTGCATCCGTGTTTTCTGTGAAACCTTTTTGTTCACAATTTAGAAGTTTCCCACAGTCCCTCTGGCGATTTGACACCCTGGGGGTCCATGAATTTGAGAAACTGCTCTAAAAACACTTAGAGTCTGATGAATGCATGCAGCTTGTCTCAATATATTAAGCTTTACCTGAACATTCGCAGAATACTTGATATTGTTATATTGCTAATGTAAAAATGACTGGTTTGGCTGACTTTATGAACCCGAGGCGAAAGTCTTTTAATCATTCACACCTCTCTTGTTCTCTTCCTCTGTCTCTCTGGCTTCCTCTCCGTCTGTATGTTTCCTTCCCCCCCAGTCTCTGGAGATCACACTCAAGTACTGTAATTATTTCTTCACCAGCACCTTTGTGCTGGAGGCTGTCCTGAAGCTCATTGCATTTGGCTTCCGACGTTTCTTCAAAGACAGGTATTCAGTTCATTCCCCTTCTCACCTTTCATCTCCTCACGTTTCCTCTCCTCCGATCGCTAATTGATTTAATTAATTCATTCGATGTTGATTCCACCTGACCGAATCCCCTTAGTTTGTTCTCTAGAGTTACTGGAGGGTGTGTTATTGGCAAAACGTTGCATCTGCTGTTGCATTCACGGCGCAGATGGAAATGAAATTAGCCCTGTGTGATGTTAATACAAAAGTGCAACAGACTACAGTGAAGAGCGAGCGCGAACGTGGTTATTTGTCTCAAGGGTTTAATGAAATCTCTCTCCTGTGTTTGTTTCCCTAATAGAACTCCTACTTATCATTAGGCTGCCTACAAGAGCGGCTCCTCTGGCTTGTCATAAACTAATAGTGACATGTATCTAGGTGCACTGAGCAAGCACAGGGTGTAAACATCCTGGCATTTTGTAGCTTTATTAGAATATATGGTATTGACCCATTTAAAAGAGTAAAAAAAAAAAAAACCAGGCTCAGACCGCAGTGCACTTTGTCTTTTTTTATTCACGCATATTTGGGTCTGACACCAGAAAGCATTCAACAAGCCATTATTTATTGTCGTAGCTTTCCGTGCCTCTTAACTAGGTCACAATTACAAGCTGGATGGCAGAGGTGTGTGCACAGACAGGTGTGCCGTGGCTGGTTCCAGCACTGCAGATGTGGGCGACTGTGATTTGTGCTGTAGTGTAAAAACGAGCCATCCCTCGTCCTGCATTAGCGAATGAGGTCACCTATGCTGGAGTGGGTCCTTAATTCTTCCTAATTGTGTGTTATTAAGTGGTCCCCAGCAACAATTCAGGTCCCAAGCCGCCTGTTTGACCAGACTGAGCTTCAAATGTTAATTTCTTTAAAGCCACCTCTCTGGAGGAATAAATGACCAGAGTGGAATGAAACTAGAGGGAAAAGTTGGATTCAGAGTGCATGAAAGTTGAATTTTTGCATAACTGAGCAAATCTGTCCCTTGTGAATGTGTGCAGGTGGAACCAGCTGGATTTGGCTATAGTGCTGCTGTCAGTCATGGGAATCACGTTGGAGGAGATCGAGATCAGTGCTGCTTTGCCCATCAACCCCACCATCATACGCATCATGAGGGTCCTGCGCATCGCACGGGGTTAGTTATACAAACACAGACACTGACCACTGGCTAACAGCACTCATCATAGCTGCTGCTGGACGTTTCAGCACCCCTAAATACATAATTAAACTGTCAGACCCCTTAAAATATGTAATTAAATGAACTTTCCTCATGCTTGCCGAAAACAGAGACTTCAGTAAGATACATAAGGGTTGTTATTTTTTTGACTCTGAATTGTCTCATCAGCAAGAATGGGTCATGATTGTCAACCAGTCATCCCACAACCAACTTTTCGATTAGTGAGGCCAACTAGCTTAATGTTGCTAAGATTTTCAGTTTATGTAGTTTAAATGAATTATGAAAATTTCCCATAAAAATAAAACCTGCTAGAATTGATAACTATAGATATATATATATATATATATGTAATATATATATATATATATATATTTAATTAATATGTGGTTGTGTGTGCGTGTGTGTATTAATTGTCCTATTTATTAAACTGTAATTAACCGCACAGGCCAAAATAAAATATACAATAAAATAAGGTATCTTTCTATATTGGAAATTATATATTTTTTTTTATATTAGTTCTTCATTTATATATATATATAAACCAGTCCTTTTTTCAAAATTGAGATTATACTCATCTGAAAGCCCTGAATAAATGAGCTGCATTGAGGTATGGGATGGACATGGTTTGGCTGAGATACAACTATGTGAAAATCTGGAATCTGAGGGTGCAAAAATCTAAATATTGAGAAAATCGTTTTTAAAGTTGTCCAAATTAAGTTCTTAGAAATTTATATTACTAATCAAAAATTAAGTTTAATATATTTACAGTAGAATTTACAAACTATCTTCATGGAACAGATCTTTATTTAATAGCCTAATGATTTTTGGCATAAAAGAAAAAATCGATAATTTTGACCCATACAAAGTATTTTTTGGCTATTGCTACAAATATAACCCAGCAACTTAAGACTGGTTTTGGTGCCTAGGGTCGCACACACACACACCACACATTATATATATAACTTATTATTATATATATAATATAAGTATATATATATATATATATATTAATAATATATATAGATATATATAGATTGTTTATTTTTTCTTATAACAGTATATATTCCAATACAAGAATAAGTAGTCCTTACCTATAGTCAGTGAAAACTGATATACTTCTAGCGAAATATATATATAATACATGCAGTATGATTGGTTTATTCGAATATCAGTGGAGCAAGTTGAACCTCTTGCTCTTGAAGCAAGAAATATTTCTGTAACCCACATCAGGTCTTGTTCAGATAAGACTGAAATCCTAGAATTGCCCCTGCCACACATCCATTCTGCTGTAATCTCCGCGAGTGCTTATTGTCACACACCACAGCCATTATTCTCCTTACTTTTATCTTTCTTTTATTTATTTTTAGCCCTTTTTCACTTTTATCGAGTGGCAAGTAGCAAAGGAACAGGAAATGATGGGGAGAGAGAGAAGGAATGAGCCTGGGAAATGTTGCGAGCCAGATTTGAACTTGATCCCCCACATGAGCACCACAGCCAAATGTGTTTTAGCATATCCGCCAATCAATTTTTTAATCAGGTATCCTAATAAATGACAAAAATCTATTTATTTTGTCTGCAGTGTCCTCCAGATCAGATCAAAAGGCTTTATTTCCCGTCTCAGTGCACTTTTTAATCAACCAGCCAGCCTGAAATACAAATGAGCTCCCTTCATGTACAGAATATTGTTACGAAAAGTTGCTTTAATACTCATCTCCAGCGCCAAATTCAATTAGTCTCTCCAAATCTCTCATTTTCTCCTCCCCATTTGCCTCTAACACCTGATCAGTGGCCCGTGTGTTGATAAGCCCCTAATAGCCAATGACTCTTACGTTCGCCTCATTACCCAATACGAGCCTTAGAAATATCGACTCCATCTTACCAAAATGGTATTTTGCACAGGTCAGTGGTGCTGTATTATTGAGGATTGATCTGTTTGTCTAGAGTTTAATCTGGTATTTAATCCTGCTGTTGTCCACAGCCATCACTGAGTCAGTGTGCCATCACTCTACATCTGTACGGAGGGAGCCGGCAGCAGTGTGAGGGTTTAATTTTAGCCCTGACCTTTTCCTTCTCTCCTCATTAGCCGTTTAGGCTGGAATTAAACCAAGGTGGGGGGGATCCTTGTCTGTTATCGGCCTCTTTGTTTTTCTTCTTCTGAAATGATCAACGCCTCATAGACATGCACACACACTGAGCTGTCTCGTTGAACTCTCTGTAACTCTCTCTCTCTTTCTCGCTCTCTCTGACAGTGCTAAAGCTGTTAAAGATGGCCACGGGAATGAGAGCGCTGCTGGATACGGTAGTTCAAGCCCTGCCACAGGTGATAATATCACTACTTACCTCCCTGATGAAGCATTGCATTGTCACCCCACCCCCTTTTAGTCATATTTTGGCTCGAGAAGAGCAAGTCATCCAAGCAGTGTCGACAACAAGAACAGGCTGCTCATTGGCCCATGAAATTTGGTGATTCATAGGAACCACAAAATCACTCATGGCACATAATAACCCCAAAGCAAGAATAGAGTTCCTGCTTTTGCATTCACACACTCTCACACACACACACATTCATCTTGTTCATTGCTTTTTCAACTGGGATACATTAATAATAAACTTTATTTTTATATCACACCTTTAAAGGTAGCTTTAAAGCACAAGATCAAATCTAATAAAAAGACATGAAAAAGGAATGAGTCAAATAAAAGCTCTCCTAAAGAAGAAGTTGAAACTCTAGTGTAGCGAGATCCATAATTTTGATCGCCCATATAAGTTTGAGGAATAGTTTGAAGAAAGATGACACACACACTTCATAAAGCAATCCAAACACTTTCATAATCAAACACACAGAACGCTATTGCTGTCTAAGTGGTCACAGAGTGGCGACTGCTTGAGGAGAGAGCTGCTGGCTAGACATCTCCAGGGTGGAGTAAAGCGTCACTCCTCTGTGGGTATCGATCCCTTGTTCATTACTGCTGGGCCCAATGTCTTATCCCCATGGCATCTGTGAGGTAATTAACACTGCAGCTGATTAAAGAGCCACTCAGGCACTCAGTCCCACCACACATAGTTCTTATTTAGTACATCCTTCCAGAAACTCCTATGCATTTCCTTTACAACTCTCTTACAGATACTGTTCATTCCCTGTAGGCTTCAGATTGGCTTTTATTGTTTAGTCTATATTATTTAACCTTCTTATGGTCCTCGTATAGATTTAGTTTTGCATAAACATTTTATAGGACTGCAGTTTTTAATATAAATATTAAAATATTTTTACTCAGAGATATGCTTAACTGGTTTATATATAAAAAAAGGATCACCTGAATGTATTGTGTTAATCTGAAATGTTTTTAATAGATACATTTACATATATTCATTTAGCAAACGCTTTAATCCAAAATGACTTATGGTAGGTCGAACTAATGAAGTACAAGTTTTTTCAGGTTCCATCGTGTAACGGGTTTTTTTTGTCATAACCCATGTTAACGGTAACACTTTAGAATAATGGTCTGTTGTTAACAAGTAACTATGCAGGAAGTAATAGGTAGTACTACATTAATACTTAACTTAATACTATTAACTAATAGAGAAGCAAGATTAACTAAGCAGTAAGTAGTAGCAAATTTAGGACAAAGGTAGTTACTTATTAGATATTTGATAATTATTAAATAAAAATGTCCTCATTGAGAACTACTTGCGAACTATGACCAAGATACCAATGAATTACTAATCACAACAGTAACGTCTTAAAAGTGAACAATTGGGTTCTTTGTGGAAAGTAATTTATGAGTTTGATATCCCCCAAATAAGTCGGCTACATTTAAAAGTTGTGACTACTACTCTTACCAAAGGATGTATGTTCTCTGTTTATTTCAAACAAAACATAAAATAATAATAAAAATAATCAATTTAAAAATGTTAATAATTAGGAAGTTTATGTGCTGACATTAAGTTTCACAATTATGAGCTCTTAGTTTTGTTCTCCGACTCCCCAGACCTATACTCTATTAGATTGCCAGGAGGCTGGGGAGACTGATTTTTTGTTTCTTTCAATATAAATCATGATGTTTCTCTGATGCACAAAAACAATCACATTCTTAATGAAGCGGCAATCCGCCCTTGCATTTATATTGTGTGTTCAGCATCAAACCGCAAATTCCAGATTACCGTGTTTGGTAAATATCACTAGTCGCCTCACAAATGCATGTTGGTCATATATAAAACATATGTTAAATAACTTATTAAAAATTACTTAGTAATTCGGATATGGTTAGAGGTGTTTTTTTCACTTTAAAAATAATGGCCATAATTCACTAGTGTATACCACAGGCTGACATCGGTATACGCTCTCGAGCTATTAGTGAGAGTGCTAATGTGTTTTTCACAGTTTACAGTCTAATGTGCACTAAGCAACACATAGTGATCTGGCTATCCCTATAATTTATAAAGTGAAAAACACCCCGTTACACCCTCAGTAATTACTCACAGATAAGGTAATTACTAGTTACTTAACTACATATTTTATACTCTTCACATACATTGTAACAGTCATACATGTTGTGTGAGCAACATGATATTTTTACAGTGGTCTTTATTGGTGGTGGCATCCTTGATTCTGCAACTGAACATGAAGCAGACGATCATAATTGTTGAACTAATTCATCATGGAGCTTGTCCAGCATCATTCTTAATTATTAACCATTTTCTAAGTCAATTTGCATTTTTAATTATGTATGCTAGATGTTTAATTTGGTGAACTATCCATCCTTTGGTAAGAGTTGTAGTCACAATTTTAAAATGTAGCCGATTTATTTGGGGGATATCATTTTCATAAATTAGTTTCCACAAAGAACACAATTGTTCACTTTTAAGACGTTACTTTTGTGATTAGTAATTAATTGGTTATTTTTTATTAATTGGTCATAGTTCGCAAGTATTTCTCAATGAGGATATATATATTTTTTAGTAATTATCAAATGTCTAATAAGGAACTACTTTTTTCCTAAATTTGCTACTACTTACTGCTTTGTTAATCTTGCTTCTCTATTAGTTAATAGTATTAAGTTACGTGTTAATGTAGTACTACCTATTACTTCCTGCATAGTTACTTGTTAACGACGGACCATTATTCTAAAGTGTTACCCCTTTTACTTTATGCTCACCATGAAGATAGCCTTGCTGCTGATATGGTGTTTAAAAATTACAAATAAATAATAGATGCAGTTTTGCAGTAGACATACCTTAAGCCAGAGATGTACACTACTGTTCAAAAGTCTGGGATCAGTAAGATTTTTTTTCTCTTATGCTCACCAAAGCTGCATTTATTTATTTGATAAAAAATACAGTAAAAATTGTATAATATTATTATAATTTAAAATAACACTTTTCTAATTTTAATATTTTGTTTTACATGTAATTTATTCCTGGCGTTGAATTATCACCAATATTCACTGCCCATCTCTTCAGATGTACAACACAATCTTTCAGAAAACATTCTAATAAGCTGATTTGCTGCTTAAGAAACATTTCTTATTAAAACAGTTGATATGTGATCCTTTTTTTCATGAATCTTCGAATAGAAAATTCAAAAGAACAGTATCTACTTGAAAGTAATTGACGAAAGTCCTGTAAACTGTCACTTGATCAAGTCATTGTTTCCTTGCTGAATAAAAGTATTAATAATGACAATAATAGAATGAAACTTTTTTTAGACATAGTACCATGGTATTCTTTCGAGGACCTTGAAGAGCCTGTGGTATATGACTGTAGTAATCATTCAGTATCACAGTATACCAAACAGTGTGAATTTACCATCTTGAGACCATCACTGTACTATAGTATTTTGTAAGCTGCCTAACCATTATTTTGTGCATCACAGTCTTGTAAAACACTTTCGATCATACCATCATAGGCTCATTGTAGATTTGCCAGAGAGGCTCACTTTAGGAACAAAAAAAATGATGCAGTATTGCAGCTTTTATACACACAGCCTGGTTCTGTTAAGTCATAATTTTTCCCCTAACATCTTGAAGCCAGTATGTCTTTGTCATTTTGTAGCATTGGTTTGTAGGTTTGATAGGCCATTACTTAGCATTAAATGGTAATAAAGCTCAGTTGTTGTTTTATCAAACCTGCTGGCACGCTGCATAAAACGACACGACCAACCGCATCCGTGTAACTATACAAATTACATTAATGCGATCTAAGCTGATTGTTTTATTCACCATTTTGCACATTTATAGCTCCCTCACACGGTTTTCTTAATTACTAGCACTTTAGACCAGCTGTTAGCGCCTGTGCCATATTCTTTGTCGCCTTCGGTTTTATCTCATCTCTTTGTTTTGTTTTGTTTTGTTTTGAGATGCCTGTGCTGTAGTGGACACACCCTGAACTCCCAGACACATGTTGTTGACAGGCTAGTGTGTTAGCGTTAGCGTGGTGAGCCTTGCTCTGGCCACATGAGGACACGGTTCATTTGCTCCATTAAGAGAGTTAATTCTGTTCCCAGAGCTGTACCTCTGACATTACCGCTGGTTCCATCCATCATTTATGAGCTTTTTGTTAAATCACAAATTTGTTCTGCTTCATTTTGCTGCAGGGGAACAGGTACAGACTGTGTCTACTGAAAGACTCAAATTGCAGAGGCAGAGACATTAAAATGTACATTACATTGCTTTTTGTTATTGTTACATTTGTTCCAGACACTTTTTCCATCTGTATTAAACCTCAGGGTAATGTCTTCATCTTAGAAACTTCATCTTAGTAATCTTAGAAACACTACAAAAATAATGTTCTTAATCATTTTTCCCCTTTCTTTTTTTTAGAGTAAAATGTATAAACATGAAATATATATACGAGAAGCAAAACTGCATAAAATTATGAGATTTTTTTTGTTCTTGTTTTAAGCATAAATATCATATAAGAAAATTTAGCAAGGTTTAAACATAAAACGAGGGGTAATGTCTTTTTTATTAAGGCACTGTGGGGTTAATGTGAGGGTAAAGGTGTTTTACTTGGAATTGTGATCCATCTTCTTTAAACTATAGAAAAGAAAATGAATTTTGCACTGAACACAGGGCAGCCCCATTTAACGATTTAAGATTAGAGCGATTTAGTCCAAAACTACAACATTTTGCCCACTAGCTTTAGCTCAGTTCAGATTGTGGTACCGCTACGGGCTTTTAATTGTTATTTGCATGGATAAAAGCGTCTGCTAAATGATTCAGTGTAAATATATCACAGCATGCTTGCCTGTATTTTGTGTCAAGGATTGAGGTCATGTGCGCTGGTTTCAATCTTGATTGGTGTCTTTCAGGTGGGGAACCTTGGCCTCCTCTTCATGCTGCTGTTCTTTATTTATGCTGCACTGGGGGTGGAATTGTTTGGAGAGCTGGGTAAACACATACTACTCATCTTTTACTCCTTTTGATGCTTATTTTCATTCCAAGCCCTTTCTCTCTCTCTACCTCACTGGTTTTCTGTCTGTTCAATTCTTCTTAATTCAAAGCTGAATTTGGCATGACTGCATAGGTACCGTTGAGACAAAACTTTTAGGTGATAACAAACATTCACAAAGCATATTATTCAACAATACAAACTCTCTCTATGGCTCTGTTTCTTCCCTGCAGTGTGCAACGAGGACTATCCATGTGAGGGCATGAGTCGGCATGCCACCTTTGAGAACTTCGGCATGGCGTTCCTCACCCTCTTCCAGGTCTCACCGGTACACTGGAACGCATAATGAAGGTACAACTGAACAAAAGGTCATAGTACGAGTACGTGTCACTGTTTACTTATAAACAAATGTAATGTAAAATGTATTTTTAACTGTAATTATTCCCGTAGTGCAAAGCTGAAATTACTCCAGTCTTTCAGAGTCACATGATCCTTCAGAAATCATTCTGATATGCCCCCCCCCCCCCCCCCCCCCTTTTGATTTTGCTGCTCAAGAAACTTTCTTATCGCTGTGAAACAGTTGTGCTGCTTAATATTTCTTTCGGGAAAAACATGGTACATTTTTCAGAATTCTTTGCGGACTTGAAAATAAAAATGTTAAGTTACATTAATAAATGTTTTTACTTGTTCACTTTTAATCAAGTGTTAATGGTGTCAGTACACTTAACGGGACTTCATATGATGCTTTTTATTAAAGATCATTATTTTGTGTATTTGGTGTAACGGAATATGTTGAAATGCTTTAATGTTCAAAAACACATTATTTTTCAAATTCTGTACATTATTGTAAGTCCTCTAGGTTCCCCCCTATGTCCCCACGCCGTCTCTCAAGATCGCTTTAGTTATCTACAAAGTCCCTCCTTCCGACAAGTGCAGTCTGCTTTGATTGGCCAGCTGACCCTGTGCATTTTGATTGGCCGAACACCACAAGCACGCGTCTGAAATGTAATGTCCCTTACCATAATCACGAGCTTCATATTTTAAAATAAATGTAAAGACAGAGCCCGATAGGGGAACAGAGTCTCGTGACAGACAGTGATGGAACTGGTATGTGTTTGCAGTACACAAGCCACTGTTAAGACAGCTGACTCCACAGTGATGTGACCCCCCCCCCCCTCTCATCTCTCTCTCTCATTCGGCCCTCTCTCCTTCTCTAATTCCAATCAAATTCAATGAGCGTTATGGCCTGTACCTTGGGCACAGTATGCCAAATCTGTCCCATTACTGAATAAGTAACAATTATAAATACATAAAACAACAATAGCATATGTAAAATAATTAGTTACATGTGTACTCTCTCCCGTCCTCCGTCCCCCCTCTTTCGCCTCATCTCTTCACCTCTTCTGCCTCTCTCTCTCCCTCGCTCCTCTCGCGCAGCAAATTCTCCTCTCTCTCTCTCACCACACACACCGGACGCACACACACACATACGATGCGCAAAACTCTGCATTTGAACAGTCAATAGCAAATACTTAAATTAATAAAACAGTAGCTGATTCAGAAGCACCATATTGTCATAGCAAAGTCAGAATTAACTCCTAGGTTCACGAAATGGTCGTCCATAAAATGCATTGCTGTTCTGTTGTAAGTGATCTTAAAGATTCCTAAATGCATCTCCTTTCGGAAGGCCAAATAAATGCTTTTGCTTTCCGCCTAGAAACACACAGTGTCTCCCTAACATGGCTGCATCAACACTAACTGCGATTACTGAAACCACGCCTTCTTTCTTTGCGTGACATTTGGGCGGCGTTATGCAAATATTTCCACATAGGTGCGGTAGATACATTGGGGCAAATAAGTATTTGATACACTGCCGATTTTTCAAGTTTTCACACTTACAAAGAATGGAGAGATCTGTATCTATTTTCATCGTAGGTACACCTCAACTTTGAGAGACCGAATCAAAAAAAAAAATTTCAGAAAATAACATTGTATGATTTTTTTTTTAAATAATTAATTTCCATTTTTTTTGCATGAAATAAGTATTTGATACAATAGAAAAATAGAACTAAATATTTTGGTACATGAAAACCTTTGTGTACACAAATTACAGAGTCAGATTTAGAAGTAAACCTCCCTGTAGTTCTTGACCAGGTTTGCACACACTGCAGCATGGATTTTGGCCCACTCCTCCATACAGGGGTTCTCCAGATCTTTCAGGTTTTGGGCTGTCGCTGGGCAACATGGAGTTTTAGCTCCCTCCATAGATTTTCTATTGGGTTCAGGTCTGGAGACTGGCTAGGCCACTCCAGGACCTTGAAATGCTTCTTACGGAGCAGTTCCTTAGTTGCCCTGGCTGTGTGTTTGGGGTCATTGTCATGCTGGAGGACCCATCCATGACCCATCTTCAGTGATCTGGCTGAGGGAAATGAGTTGATTGCCGTCAACCTCTCAACGCATACATGGCCCCATCCACTCCTCACCCGCATACGGGATCAGTCGTCCTGGTCCCTTTGCAGAAAAACAGCCCTACAGCATGATGTTTCCACCCCCATGCTTCATGGTTGGGATGGTGTTCTTGGGATTATTCTCATTCTTCTTCTTCCTCCAAACACTTCGAGTGGAGTTTATACCAAAAACTTTTATTTTGGTCTCCTCTGACCACATGACTTTCTCCCATGCCTCCTCTGGATCATCCAGATGGTCTTTGGCAAACTTCAGACGGGCCTGGACATGTTCTGGCTTAAGCAGAAAGGACGGACCTTCCACAGCTGCAGGATTTTATTCCATGACGGTGTAGTGTGTTACTAATGGTAACCGTTGAGACTGTGGTCCCAGCTCTCTTCAGGTCATTGACCAGGTCCTCCTGTGTAGTTCTAGGCTGATCCCTCACCTTTCTCAGGATCATTGATTCTCCACGAGGCGAGATCTTGCATGGAGTCCCAGTCCGAGGGAGATTGACAGTCAATTTGAATTTCTTCCATTTTCTAATAATTTCGCCAACAATTGTTGCCTTCTCACCAAGCTGTTTTCCTATTTTCCTGTAGCCCATCCCAGCCTTGTGCAGGTCTACAATTTTGTCCCTGTTGTCCTTAGACAGCTCTTTGGTCTTGCCCATATTGGAGAGGTTGGAGTCTGATTGATTGAGTGTGTGGACCGGTGTCTTTTATACAGGTAACAAGTTCAAACAGGTGCAATTAATACAGGTAATGAGTGGAGGATAGGAGGGCTTCTTAAAGACAAACTAACAGGTCTGTGAGAGCTAGAATTCTTGCTGGTTGGTAGGTGATCAAATACTTATTTCAAGCAATAAAATGGAAATTAATTATTTAAAAAATCATACAATGTTATTTTCAGGATTTTTTTTTGATTCGGTCTCTCACAGTTGAGGTGTAACTACGATGAAATTACAGATTCTCCTTCTTTTGTAAGTGGAACTTGAAAAATCAACAGTGTACAAAACTTATTGCCCCACTGTATGTGGGGTCGTGTTAGAACGAGCTGTTTTAGGGGCGTGGCAGAGTCTTAACTTTGATAAAGAATATCTCTTTGGATTTGAGACTTTAGTCTTTGCAACTTCAGGGATCTTATCTATGCACAATCAGCTTGTAACACTCCAAAGAGAAAGGAAAACTTGAAATCGCATCATATGACCCCTTTAATAAAAGTATACACTTACGGTAAATAAATAAATAACTATACAAATCATACTGACACCAAACTTTTTAATGTTAGTGTAGGTGCACAGATGACCAGAAATGGAGAATACTTAGCTAATGAATATGAATTATTCAGTGGCTGATTTTTGACCATCATAGGCTCATGTTTATAAGCTGAACAGTCATTCTTGGTGCCCGTTTCAAGAGCTCAAATGAGCTGACATGTTTAATTTGATATCTTCATCCCTACATCTGCCACTGTTGTTCCTGGGATTTTGTAGATTAGTGGATAAATGCATGGATCAGCAGTTCAAAACCAAATATGATTTAGATTCGAGTATGAGGAGTTCAAGACCATAATAAACAGAGCCATAATTGCATTAGGCTTATACTGCACCAGCAACAGGAATACATATCTTTGCATTTTAGTTTATTATTCCACCATAAAAAAAAAAGACCAGAGAACATTGCTGTTGTCACTTTCTGGCACTGAAGAGAACTGAAGCGACTGCTCAGCAAAATATTCCAATATATAATAACATATTCCAATGCTGTATCTGCATTCATTATAGCATAAAAAACAAAACCGAATGAAGTGAAAACTTGCCTTTTCTGTATTAGATATAACACTGCTATTTCATAAAGTGATGCAAACCAAATCAGCCCTGGCAAAAGGTGCCCATTGTAAGTGATTGGCACCCATTAAGTACAGAATATTCAACAGAGGAAGTTGACACTTAAGAAATATTCACAAGCAAAAACGCTTATGATTTCTGATGTTTCTGTAAAGAGACCAGGATAGGTTGCCACGAGGAGTTCTTTGAGGTAGCAGCTTATAAATCTACAATGTTACAGTCTTTTCTCACCATTTTCTGCACTTTTCTTGATCCCTCCTTTTGCTTTATATGGTATTTCATCATAGCCTCTTTCATCATTGTTTCTCTCGTCCTCCTGTGTCGTTCTCATCTCTAATATACTTGTCTTTGAGCAATGAGTTCTTATCGGCCTGTGTAAAGACAACCTGCCGCGTTTCATCTCCTCTCCCTCCAACTTGGAGTTTATATGAGAGGTAAATGATGGAGGAACTACCAGTTCAGCATATTGAGCACAGTAGAAAAGCACACCTGAATAAATGAGAACACATTGGCGCGATATCGATGCATAACGCCCCACACACACCAGAGGGTGTGTTTGATGGAGGGTGACAGGCTCCCCCCATTAGGCACACACACAATGAGTTTTATGGTTGACGGAGGCTTGCAGTGGTCTCCTGGCAGCTAAAGCACCATAATCAGAGCTGTAAATTACAACCTGAGTTCTTATGTACCTGCAGAGAAGCCACCGCCTCCCCGAACCCCAACCACACGCATGAGTGGCCAAGCAAAATTACTGCCAGAGCCTGTGCCCATCTGCCTCACACTCACGGCAACTTTGGAGGGGAAAAAAAGAGAGCGTTTATGTTATATCAAAATTAATCAGACTGAAATTCTGGAATTTGTTCCTATTGTTCCTATAGCTCATGCTAATCAAACTGCAGATGATAAGAGGAGGAAGGGGAAGACAGTTGTCACACTAACTGCTTATCTGCCGCCTCTAGGAAGTCGAGGCCATGGAAAATGATTTTATCATTTAATGGCTAGTGTTTGATTGATGTAATTAGTATTATTTTCAGAAATGGATGTCAAGTGTTCAGTGCACAACCACATTGCTGTTAAACAACAGTTTTTTAAACAAGCAAATTCTTAGTTTGACACTTGAGACACAATATTTAAAATTAGGATTAAAAAATAAAAAAGGTAATTGCGACTTCTGTCACAATTTTAATTGTTTTATATCTATATATCTATAAAAATAAGAATTGTGAGATATAAATTTGCAAATGCAAGCAATTACATTTTTTATCCCATGGTGCAAACAAGCTTGCATAGATTATTGTATTGTATTATATTGCATTTTATATTATATTTGTTTTAAGAGAATATGTGAATTGAACTGAATTCGTTTTTCTTACCCCATTCGAACATAAACATTTTAAGTTTAAACACCACTTGTTAGGCTTATGATTTAAAAAAAAAAAAACTACAAGTAAATGTGTCTTATTTTAAAGATTTTTTTCCTCTGGAAAAAAACAACAACAACAAAGAGGCTGGCTAAGAAATCGACTTATTACTGTGCAGTTTATCAAGTGTAATGTCTCATAATTGGATACCAAGTTTTCAGCACACAACTAAATTACTGTTAAATAACATTTCCATAAAAAAAACGTTATTTTGTATTATTGACCTATCAGACACAATGCAAAAATTATTTATTCAGTATGTTTGTCTTGTTTTCCAGTATAAAATGTAATAAATTGTTTCAGTTAAAATAATCTTAAATTAGTATTTTAAGGATGTTTAGCTATTTTTACTTGAAAACAAGACAAAAAATCTAATTACAGAAATGCTGATCACTGCAGTCCACTTATTGTACTCCATCAATGAAAATAGATCTAAATGAAGTGTGATCAAGTATTGTAGTTCTGTATACCTGATGTGTCCAGTCAAATGAATTGAACGTAACTAACTGTGGTAGAAGTTCAAATATCTTTATCGTAACTCTCTCTTCACTCCTGTAGGACACTCTTCGAGAATGCCCACCAGGCGAATACGCCTGTAATCCCAGCCTACAATTCATCTCTCCGTTGTACTTTGTGAGCTTTGTGCTCACGGCCCAGTTTGTTCTCATCAATGTGGTTGTGGCAGTACTGATGAAACACCTGGACGACTCCAACAAAGAAGCCCAGGAGGAGGCAGAGATGGATGCGGAGATTGAGCTGGAGCTGGCCCAGGGAACGCTCTGCTGCATCGGAGGAGGGGGGTCTGGAGCGGAGAGGAGCAGTGGGGGGCATCAGGGGGCTGGACCCAGCTCTACTGTTCCACCTCACTCCCCAAACACACTCCCAGGGGTCCATGAGCCCAACAGCGCCAGGAAACTCTACTCACCAGCCCAGGTACGACACACACAGTGATGGCAGGGGATGGATGGATGGACTGATGAACAGCTTATTGATGGAGGAATGCATTCATGAATATTATGATTCGGTTAGATGGTAGATAAGAGATTGGGTTATTGAGCATTGAATAGATGAATTGATGATTTGGTTGAAATTAAGAAGATGGAGGAATGTATTGACTAAGAAAAGGTTTGACTGAATGGATGGCCACATTAATGATGGATACTGTAGATGTGATTGATGATTGGAGTGATAATGGAATAGATGGATAGATTGACTGATTGTTAATGGAGGAATGAATTGTTGAATATGTGATTTGGTTGGATGTGTTCATGCATGAATGGCTGTAGCAAGGAGTGAGTTTAAATCACATTTATGGTATATCCAATATCCCAATATGGTTATATTTATGCTGTAAATTCAATCCCAAAATGTAAATTCAAAATATTAATAGGGGTCTACATTTTATTTATATACATTTAATAGGGGTCTACATTTTATATAACAATGTAAAAGTCTTTACTCTCCCTTTTGATCAATTTAATGCATCACTGCTAAACAGTAATATTATTATAAATCTTCTTACCCACTACCATTCAACATATGTATTTATGATTTACATATATTTATTTTTAATTTATTTATATATTTATATTTATTTGAAATAATACAAGATCTGTTTCACAAATATATTAAGCAACACAACTTTTTTCAACATTGATAATAAGAAATGTGTCTTGAGCAAAAAAACAGCATAATTAGAATGATTTCTGAAAGATCATTGACACGAGACTAAGAGTAGTTTGCCTTCACATAAATTAAATAACACGTAAAATAACTTTTGTAATCACAATCAAATAAACTGTAATATTTCATAATATTACTATTTTAATGTATTTTACTGTATACAGATTAAGTAAACACAGCCTTGGTGAGCACAAGAGGAATTGGATAATTGCTTTAAAAAAGTTCATTTCATTTTACCTGCATCTTTGGACATGGAACAATACTAATATAATGGGACTTTCTATCTATAATTATTACATTGTATATATATGGTCAACACCAAACCTTTTGCAGCATTTCTGAAAGGTTGTAGGCATGTGTGTAGTGGTTGTCTGGAGTGTAGTAGCAATTTTATCATGCATGGAAAAAGTGAGTGCCCTTTGCTAGGAAGGTAGCGTATGAATTGGGTATGATAAGAGGACAAAAGAGGCATAACGAAGGGGGAAGGAGTGGCCTCAGAATGAGGACGTTTTCATTATAGCGCCTCGGGATAGCCCCAGCTTGGGCCTGTCGCCATGGCAACACATGGTGTCAGTCTGCAAAAATGCTCTCTTATGACGACGTTTCACACGAACGATTTTCAAAGCCGTCGCATCCAACTGTTGCGTGTACATGAACGCTATCTGGGGTAGCATTCAGTTGCTGCTGTTTTCACATTGCACGATGGATCGGCGACGGGGGGTTTCACACTGCATGACTTTACTATAGGAAGAATCGCCGACAGCTCTGTGTGGTGCAGGGTTGCCAGGTTTTCGCTACAAAAACCCGCCCAATTACTACTCAAAAATAGCCTGAAAATAGCCCAATTGCTTTCGAGGGGGTCCCCCAGTAAAAATCGCATTTGGGGGGTAAAATAAATTTTTTTTGGCGGGGTTCTCCTGGTACAAATTACATTCCAGGCCCTAAATATCACGTTATTGGGGTCGCTTCAACCTGCTGACATAAAAAACAACCTGCGGCAATCGCGGATTTGGCAACACTGGTCCGCAAACTATGTTTCATATAACTCATCCCCGAACTTCCCGCTGCCCTGTATCTTGGTCTGTCATTGGCTGTAGGTCATCGCCGATGTGTTTTTCAGTCAGAACTCATTTCACACAGCGTTGTGATTCCCTCAGATCGCGTCTTTGATAATTCACACTGCGTGATTGTCACTCGCTTGAACGAGCACCGATTTGCCTCCGATTTCGCAAAACCTGTTGGCGAGTGAAAAATCGGGCTAAAATCGTGCAGTGTGAACTCGGCATTAGATATGTAAACACTCTAAACTACAATTAATCACCTTTTGTTATTAAGTTAAGGATCAAATGATTAACTGTTGAACCAGATCCACCAGGAAAGAAAAGCTCCCCACATGCATGACTGAACTACGATGCTTTCTAAACATGCCGTGGATACGTGACAATCGGTTGTGACCATGTATAAAACACAACCTTATCCTCACCCCACACCCCACACAAAAGTACAACCCCTTTCGCAGCGCACGCACCTGCACCATGTTGAATTTGCCTGCTATGCTATTGTGGAGCTATAATTGTCTTTACCTGTCCATTTTTAGCTTTTGCAGCAGATTATGTAACTGTCGAGAGAAGAGGAAAAAAGATGAGGAGTACAGAGAGAGAAAGGAACGGAATGCTAATTGAAGAGTTGAATTCATTGCATTGCAGTTTTTTTATACAAACACTAAAGAATTGTTTTTCTATTCTTTTTTTAACAAATGGTCAGTGAAAAGAAAATGCTCAACCTTCAGAAAACCTTAATTGTCAGTCTCAGGAGGTCAAACTAAATATTATATTAGCTGTTTTACTTTCTAATAATTTTATGAAGTTTGCCATGTAAGCAGTTTTAATGTAATATAATTAAACTAAAATGAATTATGAATATAGCCAGACATGTCACTTTGTATAGAAATATATTTTAAAAATACATATTTATTTTTCATTTAGAGACTAGCTAGCTAAATATTATATTATTAAAGTAAGATTTTATTTTAATATAATTTATGAAAAGTTTATTATTTCACTTTTTTTCAAAAAATTGGGTTGCAGTTTTAAAGGATGAGCTGTTGACCGATTGTGATCAACATATTTTGTAAAAACTTAGAAAATGGAATGAAAATGTTTACTTGCCTTACCACCATTTTACTTTATTTATTTATTTTACTGACATTTTATTTCTAGACACTTTTAAGAAATATAACTTTTTTGTCATGAACCGATATCATATAACATTTAAAATGTGGAAAATGGCTAAATATGTATGATTTTGGTATATAAATTAGTTAATTAAAAAAAACATTATAACAATAAATTGAATAGCAAGAGAGGATAGATAAAACTAGCTGTTTGTCATGTCCAACATATCTACTTGTTGTCAGAGAAAAGGGGGTTTGGGTGCTTGATGCTTGATGCTTGATGAAAAACAGTATTGGACACCATATGGGTGTACCATATTCATGGAAAGTGCCACATCAGTCCAGATAGCTGTTGCTTTGAAGCTGTTGGTAATCTTTCAAGCAAATTCTTCCACATTTTCTCCTTAAAAGTTTAGCCTAGTGAATGGAGCCAAACAAGTCTCCAAAACTCTCAAAATACTTTTTCGATACCCTTATGTCTCATGTCTTCAGCTGTCGCAGTGCGGGTATGTGCTGAAACTAGCCCCAGTGCTGGTATTAGTTTATTTGAATACTAAGATCCAAAGACACAGATCAGTGCCTGCAGGAAGTGATGTCCCATACCTGTTCAGAGTCTCGGCTCGATAGTGACAAACACAAAGGCGCACACAAACACCACAGACTAGACAGCAGCGGCTTTCCCATGCAGTGAGCTCAATCCTTATCACTACCTGCAGGTTTGGGGCTGAGAGATGGAGAGGAGGAGACAAAGACAGATACAGAGGCAGGAAAGAGGTATGCATGACAGTCAGCAAAACAGAAATTGGAAAAACTAGTTTGACTTCAAGCAGAAGCCATGTCAGCAGACTGAAAGCATTTCATCTCCTCAGAGAGAGAGAGAGAGAGAGCAGAACGGAAGAAGGTTAGAGACACGAGGAATGCAAATGTGTCATTGATGAGCTTCATTTTTGCTTAAGTTTTTTATTCACAGATGGTCAGCAGGAGATTTCACAATGAATTCTGCTGTTTTTACATTGGGTGTTCGGATGGATATATACACACATATATCCATATGTTTACTAAACTTGAACTTCTTGTAATCTTATTTTACTCTAATTACACTTTATAATAATGATTTTAGATTTTTATGTATTTTGGAATAATATTTGAATTTATTTTGCAAAAAAATAAAAAAAATGAACTTCTGCTGTTCTTACTGTATTTATCCAAAGATAAGCTGCTTTGGCAACTGATTTGGCAGTTCAAACATACTGTTATTTGTTACACCAGTAAGGCTTGCTAAAACTGAGCAGCAGATTGTGAAAGAGAGGTTTACGTCCCGAGTTCAAGCACAGTTCAGTGTGTATTTATAACAGAACATATTTTAAATGCAGTGGGAAGTCACCTCCCACTCTAGGCATCTCTTCTGAATTGTGCCTTGCGCACTGACACACTGACTGCAGCATTTCTGCTCGTCCTTAAAGGGTTAGTTCGCCCAAAAAATGAAAATTCTGTCGTCATTAATTACTCACCTTCTTGTCGTTCTTAACCCATAAGACCAGATGATGCTGTCGAGTATGCATATTTGATTTTTACCGTATCCTTGAAAAATGGGTAACAGAGCTAGTTGCATGTCTGTATAGGATTTTTTTTCATGTCATTATGCCTTGTTATTTTTGTGTATGTGTGGTTTGAGTTGCATTATGCCTTTTGTTATTTCATTTCATGTGTTTAGTGTCAGGGTTGTGTATCATTAAGAATTTATTTGAGGAAACAGGATGAAGAATTGCGATTTGAATTTGAATGTAAAGACATAGAATTAAAATGAATCGACTTCAAAGAAACTCAAACTGAAGAAAAGCAAACGTTTCTCAAGAATCACTTTGAATGTTGACTTGACAAAGACTTAAAAAAAGTTTTAAAAGCCGTTAAGTTTGAAGGAATTTAGGCGATAGATAAATAAAAAAAGACTTTTGCATTGTCGCAAAAAAATATTTGAAATAAATGCTGTTCTTTTTTAACTTTATAAAAGAATTCTGAAAAAAAATGTCACAGAAATAAATTACATTTTAAAGTATATTCAGATAGAAAATAGGTATCTTGAATTGTTATAATATTTCACAATATTACTATATTACTGTATTTTTTAAGGATCAGATAAATACAGCCTTAGTGAGCATAAGAGACCTCTTTCAAAAACATAAAAAGAATGGATGGATAGATAGAACGTGCTACACAGTTTTTACACACAGCTAGTGAATGAGACTCAGTCTGCGTTAATGTGTCGGTCTGGGAGGAAACAGCATGTACTGATTAGGTCCCCAGTAACACATCATTTTCCTCATGATCAGCATTGTTCAAAACCGCAGTTATAGTCAGCAGAGGAGAAAGCGCCGAACAGACTAGATTCAGACTGTGCCTTGTATCGCCTTGTATCGAGTTCACGACCATCTCAAGTTGATTCATCTACCTGTAAAACACAACCTTCAGAAAAGTGCAAAACTGGCAGATGCTGCTTTTCCTTGAATTCACACCTGTTCTCGCTATGTGTTGAGTGATTTGCCACAGGGAAGCCGCCAGAAAACTTATTAAATGAGATGGTTTGGAGGTGTACACGCTCTTGCGCTTCGATTTATGGAGACCTGCGATTTAAGGAGCGCTGAGGTAGCCATATGCTGAGACACTGATACTACCATATGTTGAAATGTCATTAAAACTACATCCCTGCCAATTATACAGCATTTCCCCGCTCCATCCGGCTGATACAAATTATGACCCACGCCGGCACAGGTGAGACTCTAACACCCATAAATGTGGAACTCGTGATCAGAGCCATATTGAAAATGATTGTTCTCGCACTACAGGCCGTGACCGTATCGCCCTGTGCATTGGCCGCAACCAGACCCAAGCGGACCATTATCTCTGTGGGTCATGGCTGGAACCATAAATTGGTTACTTAAACCTCTGGACTACAGAGGTGTATGTGATCCTGTAACACTGGCCACTGCTAGGTGCTGATCTTCAGGGTATAAAAGCAGCCTGTGAGTTGGTGTCAGGCCTAAAGTGTGAAATCCTGCTGTCAATCTCTCATTAGAAGTGCTGAGGTTTGCTGGTGTTTGTAAGAGCTCTTTTGTTAGTCCTGTTTATTGTACATTTGTTTATTGCTTGCTAATAACCAAGTGCACTTCGAATTAGCAGGCAGGCCAGCCTGATCAATTTTCATTTAACTCAAATTAGTCATTTCAGCTTAATTGTTTATTGGTGTAGGAAATCAAAAGCGTTTGGCAGTGACGCAAAGAGCACAATTACCTGGAGAAATAAATGACTGCTATTAGACAACGCTACATTTTGATTGTGTTAGATTGATTCTTCACTTGACTGCTTCCTAAATTGCTCTGTTGGGTAACTGAATATTGAATGGTCAGATCTTTATTCCTTCTCTCAGAAGATTGTTCTGAAATCGTACTTGCACCACATTTACTTCATCTTGATATTAGCATTGAGTGATGTGGCATTTATGAGGGAAGCTAAAATAGACGTTGATTGATTCGGGCGAAAGGTTTTTGTTTACGTGTTCAGGGCCCTCGAGATGAGCCAAATTTCAAAAACTTTTGAGGTGCCTCAGACATGTTTTCGAACTTTTATCGCTTTGAATTTTTTCCACAAAGGATTTTGCTGAGCGGATACAGTGTGTGTGGAGTGTGTGACTGTGCAGCGTGTGTGCAGGTTTAGCCCTCTGCACAGCTGCTCTTTGAAGCTCTGCTGCTGTACGGCTCCTCTCAAACGCCGTCATTAAGACCAGTCCTGTGACAGTGAAGGAGACCCTTTCTCTGACCCTACCCTCTCATTAATGTGTGTGTTTGGGGCGTGGGGTGGGGTGGTTTTGTTGGTGTGGTGTGTGGTGGTGTGGAGAGAGCTAAGAGAGCAGCGCACAGGTGGGTACGATGTTCTATTTTCTAGTGCAAGGACCATTACAAAGTGTGCTATCATGGATGCACACTATATTGCACCAGAATGGTTATATTGGCCAATATTACAGGATTTATTTATATAAAAATAAGGATTAAATTTTAGTTATATTGTTGTTATTTATATTTAATTATAATGCTGCATCCCTATAAGATATATGTGTGCTCACTCATCATAAATTTTGGAAAGGTGTTCCCAGATCCCCAGTCGTTGGCCCTGCACTTACTTTAGAGTTATTGTTAATAACTGTGTGTTATTAACTCTGGTGATATGTGTTTGTATCCCAGGAGAACTTGTGGCTGGACAGTGTATCTCTGCTTATCAAAGATTCGTTTGAAGGGGAGATGCTGATGATTGACAACCTCTCTGGCTCCGTCTTCCATCATTACTCCTCCCCACCCGTCTGCAAGGACTGCAGGACTCATCCGCAAGAGGTACACTGGAGCTGTGTCAGTGTTTGCTAGTGCACTCAAGTTTAAAAAGTCTAATCTTAAAAACTAACCTACATCTAAATCTTCACAAATAAAATGAGAATGAAATTAAATTCAGTTTTAGATAGATAGATAGATAGATAGATAGATAGATAGATAGATAGATAGATAGATAGATAGACTGATGTTATTGTACTATAGCACATTATTTAGTGTACACACACAAAATCTCTCAATGCTTGTGTCCCATCACAGTGACGGACAGGACAGGGGTAGTTCTAGGAAAGAAGTAATTCAAGCCGTAACCTCCTCACCTGTCATCCCGCCATTCTGCCAGGCTGCCAACAATGTCAGTCCATCAGTCTGTTTCCACTCCCCTGTCTCTGCTTCTCCATACATCTCTGATTTGCAAGCTCTTCTCTCCCACTCACTCTGTTTGACTCTAAACATCTCTCTTCTTGAATTACCCAGATTTCTTCTTTGGAAAGTCATCATCACGTTGTCAGACATAAACCATGCTGTCCACAACAATCCAAAGTCTCTGTTCACAGTTTTATCACTCAAACTCATTTCAGCACTCTGCAAACTCCACAAAGCTGTTAGACTGGCATATAGTAAAAGTCTGCAGAAATCCAAATAGTGGGGAAGGATTTTAATGATTAAAAACCCTCTCAATTCTCATTGCTATAAATTCTTGCCCACAGCAGATCCACATGGCTGAACTGGAGCAGGCGTCTCTGAGGTCGGAGCAGCTCTCAGATAAGTCATCCTCACCAGCGCTGCCTGATGACCTCAGCCTGGACGAGCAGAGCTTGTACCAGATGGCTGTCAAAGAGGGAAAGGTGAACTTTCTCTCGGAAAATTTTGTCATTTTGAATGCTTGAATATTTATCTTAGTATCTACACTTTGAAATGTTTGAAAATCTGTTTAAAGGTATATGCACTCTTCAGGATTCTTGCTAATATTTGTATTTATTATTGATGATTGTTGATAATTACTTTCATGCTATGGCCAATGACTAATAAATAGCTCATATTAAAATGCTGTACTGTTTTGTCTAAGTAAATTAGAAATAATCAACAACACCCTTTTTGAGTTATACACACTACCATTTAAACATCTGGGGTCAGAAAGTTTTTTTTATTTTTTTGAAAGAAGTCGCTCACCAAAGCTACATTTATTTTATGCAACAGTAATATTGTGAAATAGTATTGCAGTTTAAAATAACTGTTTTCTATTTTAATATATTTTAAAATGCAATTTATTACTGTGATGGCAAAGCTGAATTCGGTAACACTTTCTATGAAGCCTGTATTTATAATACATTATAAGGGTATTCTTAAGGCATTGTAATGAATGCATAATGCATTATAAAAAAAAACGTATAATATGTTATATCAACTCATGAATAATCATAACAACAATTATAATTGTAGCGAATCAGCTCATGGGGAAATATGAATAATTAACCATAACTAGTTATAATTAATTATACATATTTAGATCCACTGTAAGTATTTACTTTACCTCTCAGGGTCAACTGTCTTGTCAATTCTAAGAGCGTTAATTTCCTGGTTTAGGGAAATAACTTTCTTACTTTACAATTCTATAAGCTTGTAACGTAAATGTGCATGATTATTGACTCCAGTTATGAGCAAACAATGAAAAAACGTCAAGTGTGATACAAGTACGACTTTATTAACTACATAAACACTTAAAAACTAGTCTAACATACTACATAAACAAATTCAGCTGGTCTAAACAAACCATACACACACACACACACAACAGTTGTATAGGAAGGGTTTAAGTTTAAAAACTAAAAAGAGACATAAGTACTGACATTTTATGGAACCCTTTTGCCTATTCAGCCGATCTAAACCTGGAGGGAAAACGTCAATCTTAGCTCAAACAACACCTTGTAAAAAGTTAACTGATATAATGCATCATTAAACGACTAAGTTGATACTTGCACTTCTTCAATGACAAAGATGTCCTGATGCGTCTTACGGCCCCAGAGCTGCTGAGTTGGTTTATGAAAAGGACCATTTGGAGTCAAGTCACTTGCTGAATTGAAAGGGACTAGGCCGAAAGGCCTGGCAAAATCTTGATATCCTGAGCGTTTTTCTCACATCCTCTGACTTCAAACAAACCACCGACATGGGTGGGTCACATGGAGTGTGGCCTTTTAAGCCTGCCAGATATTCACGCCGCTCACGATGGGTTTCGTCCAATGTAGGAAGGCTGAAATCCCCCATCGGGAGGTTGGGAAAGTTTTAAAACTGGGGAGTTTACGACTCTTTGTCTTAGAACATGGTATTTTGCATATGTAATTTGCTTGAGTGTTGAGGCACAAATTAGTAAAGATCCTTAGAACATCAATATGTTGCATAGGAATCAGCATATAATATACACACTTGTTACGATCATAAGAAGGCGAATTCATAGATCTAGACATGAAACGGTGAGGTTATATTAACTAGTGGCTATGATACATGAATAAAACAGCATACAACTACAACAGACATCTACAAGACATAAGGTAACACAGACCATATATGGGTATTCAATCACAAAACGAAAAAAGGTGTTTCCTATTAATTAAATTAGAGAACAGTCCATTCTCTGGGCCCTGTGTTGTTTCTTTCTTATGATGCAAATGCGGAGTTTTTCCCTGCATTCCCTTTTAGGCCATAAACCCAGTGAATCATGATTCTTTGTCACTGTGACCAAGCGTGTGGGATGGTTCATCCCGAAATCCTGGCATCCAGTATATTGGTGAGGGCACTGTGACGATTTGTTTAATCTAATGAATAATTGGATTTTGTTAAATCCAAATAAATTAGTGTGTCCGATTGTTCGAGAACCTACATAATACTCAGAATACTGACGTATTGTGGTTATAAGTTTAAGAGTAGATTATTTATCACCAATGAACACCATATTCACTCTACTTAATTTTACAGAATAATGACTGTAGCATATCTTACATTGTTTATTTAGATCTGCACAGTCATCTTACTCAGCTGGTGAGTGTTTTTTTTTTTAGATTTGAGTGTTCTTTGAGTGTTCCTGTTGAGCTAATGTGAATTAACTGATGTGAAGCTTAATACTCCAACTGAAAAAATGCAATGTTTTATATGGTTATATTTTATTTTGATGGTCCCCTTTAGTTTATTGACTATAAGCAACTTTGCAACTCCATGCCAACTAACTCTCATTAGAGTATTAGTATGTTAAAAAATGGTAGAATCTAGTTTGGTAGAATAAGTTGACGTACTTGCAGTTTATCAGTTTATCTGTTGGTTGACCATCAAAATAAAGTGTTAGCAAATATTTACAGTAGTAGACATACTAATACTCTAATGACCGCAAGTTGATATGTAGTTGCAGAGTTACTTATCAACAGCTGTTTAAAGGGTACAATCAAAATAATCAAACTGATATTACATAAAAAAAACAGTTCAATCAATGTGTCATATGACACATTCATCTGATCTGATATCTGATCTTATGGCTGTTTGAGATCATTTTTATTATTATTATTACTTATAAGTGGTCTTTGACCGCTTTAAGTAGCATAAGAAAAATGGCAAGATATGAAACGTATAATACATTATAACTATGAGAAATATAATCCATTGTAAAAGTGGATGCAACGTGTTCATTGTGTTATAAATCATCATTCTCTTAAAAGCTATAACCACAAATAAGTAAATATTATAATATATTAAAACTGTTCTTATGAACATTCATGAGATGATACAACATATTATAAGGTTTTTTATAATGCATTATGCATTCAATAGAATGCCTCTATAATGTATTATAAATACGGGCTTCATATAAAGTGTTATTATATTATTATCAGAGTTGAAAACACTGCAGCTTAATGTTTTTGTGGAAACCATGATAGTTTTAGGATTCTTTGATATACAGAAAGTTCAAAGGACATAATTTATATGAAACAGAAATCTTTTGTAACATTATAAATGTTGAATTTTTTGGGTGTTGTTAAGAGATAGCATTTGAAGTTGATATAGTTTTGATGTAATTTGTTTTCATGCCCTTAATAGTGGCTTATGTTCAGTAACAGATGATAACTCTGCCCCCCCCCCTGGGGGGGGGGGGTGGAAAAAAACAAAAATGATTGACCTCTATCTGATGTATAAACTGCTGTAATCCCTTATATCCCAAACAATGATCCTTTAATTATATATAATCAGTGAGAATGACCACAGACTCGCACTAATTAGACTGAAGAAATCAAATAACTATAAGCTGTTAGTCTAAATCCTGCAGTCTCATGGGGCATGTAGCTCCGCTGCTCAACCAGTGTAATTCTTCAGCAGACATAAACATCTCTAGCTATTTGCTAGAGAAACCCCATAAAGGACATTATGTGAGGCAGATGGCTCAGATTATCTAGCAGAATTTAATCGTTCCTTAATCTCTTTTACTGTTATCGAGGGAAGCCCTGAATGCAGGGAGCCTAAAAGTGTTTAGTTTACCAAGAAAGTAAGATGTTAGCGTTTAAGAGACCTGAAAGTCTCCCCAAGATCCTGAAAGCTCTTGCTAATATTTCTGCTCAGGAAAGGGGTTGTGATGAGTGCCTAAACACTGAAGAACCTGGAGGGAGAGCTCACAGCAGGTTACGGCGAGCCTCTCGGGTTCACAGCTCTGGGACAGAGGATGGGGCGGCAGTGAATGGAGGCGGTTCTCAAAGTCCACATCACAACACACCTGCTCGTCACAGCATAGGTAATGCGACACATCCTACAGGAATGATACTGGAGAACAAAGCCAGGAAGGCATTGTGCACATTAGTTGTGCAAAGTTCAGAATAGAAAATAGTCTCACTTTCCAAATAAGATTTTGAATTCGAATTGAACACTAGAACTGTTCTAGTGTTAGGTCAGCACTAGAACAGTTGACCTAACTTCAAAAAGGCAACCTATTACATTAAATTCGAAAAATGAAAATTCTGTCATTAATTTCTCACCCTCCTTCGTTCATCTTTGGAACACAAATTAATAAAAGCTTCATAAAATATTACGGTTGAACCACTGATGTCACATGGACTATTTTAACGATGTCCTTAATACCTTTCTGGGCCTTGAACGTGGTAGGGCCCTTGCTGTCGTTAGTTGACCTAATTTAAAAAAGGCAATGTAACAGCTAACAACTGAAAACTTTGAAAAGACTGTTTAGCATGTATCAATGCAGTGAGCTGCAAACCTTGTTGTTTCATCATTATATTGACATGACCAGGCATTATTTGCCTCTTAAAACTAGAGGCAAACATATTACACGCATCTCACAAACGTCAACAAATTAAATTAATTCAGTGAAAATATGAACTCTGAACCATGTGACAGCTAACTAACAGTGGCAATAGTGACATCAGCATAAATTAAGCCAGATTTTAAATTCTATTAAATTTGAAATATATATACTAAATATATATTTATATTAAGCCAGTGGCATTTTTTAATAATAGTTACCGCTAGGGCTGCACGATAAATCGCATGCGATATTTAACGAGCATCAGTAAAGCCGATTCTGTAATCAGTGGTAAATCTCCATCACGTGCGTGCTTTCACATTGAGCAGCATTAACTACACAGAGCCGTTGTTCACTGACGAGCTGCGCAAAACCACGTTCATATTCGCACGATTTTTTTGCGCAGCTCGTCAGTGAACAACAGCTCTGTGTAGTTAATGCTGCTCAATGTGAAAGCCTGCAGGTGATGGAGATTTATCGCTGATTACAGAACCGGCTTTCTGACAAGATGCGCATTAAATATCGCATGCGATTTATCGTGCAGCCCTAGTTACCGCATAATTATTTCAAGCTGCAATGCATGCTGGGAACTTTCAAAACATTGTTCAGTGTGACTAATTTTTGAAAGTTTGGACAACATTTGGACAGGTTTTTGAACAAATACTTGATTATCTAAACATGTTGCCTACAGCTTTTGTTACCAACATTGTTAGAGTGTTATTCTACTTCCTTACGTTCAAACTCAAATCTGCATCCTGTTTGCTACCTCCGTTTAAATTCAGTAACTGAATTTGTTTGCAGGTGGAGTTCCCTGTAGCAGCAGTAATCAGGAGCACCCAGGGGTTTCTGGAGCTTCGAGCCGCTCTACCACTCCCATCCATCTCCCTGCTGAATTCTTCCACCCAGCTGCAGCGGCCCTCCCCGCACCTCCGAGAGGCCGACCGGGGCACAAACCAAGAGGGCTTCGGCTAACTTCCCCAGCCTCATGGGCGTCTCTACGCTCTCCTGGAGCAAACACCAGGCTGCTCACCACACAGGTTTGATCTTACACACATGTACAACTTATGCATTGCGGATCACTCAATACTTTTACATGGACATCAGTAATCAAATTATTTACCTTATTCTAAGTAGTTTACCTTATTTACCTTATTCTAGAGTTGCTTTTAGAATATTCCTTTTATGTTCCCGTTTTACATGTTATAGTACATAGATCGATTAATGGCACACGTTTTATGCCCCCACGTGACGCCATCCGACGTAATTCGTCTTCGTTATGGTACCACAGTTTTGGGTGTTTCATTTTTAATTTTACGAAAGCTTCAAATGCAGTTATTGTCATGCAATACATGCAAACAGACGACGGCGGATACAGATTCTCCAGAAACAGGCTACCCTTTCATTCGGCAACGTTTCATTCATGCCGCCACTACAAACTCGGAGGTACTTGATGAGAATACGAAGTAAGGACTGGTTGGAGAAAGTTGTTTTAATTGAATTTTTTGTTTGCCGTCAAACGGTTGACCACTGCCGTGTGTGTATCCTGTCACAAAATGCGGCAAAAACTCCTACACGATGGTAATAGTGTGATTAAGTCTTAATTCGATTTGCGTTTACTTCGAGTATGACTTTAGCCGGATTAAGGAAATCAAAAATCTCTTGTTTACATGGTAGAGCATTGTCTTAATCGTGTTAATATCGGAGTATTGTTGTCCATGTTAAACGTACTGATTATCAATTCATTGCTAAAAACTCGACCTCTCTGCCCCCAGTATCCATCTCACAGTGACTCCTCCCTGGCTACGGGGAGCTCAGAGAGCAGCCTACTGACCACCATGGAAGAAGGGCTCCGTTTCATCGTATCCACCACCCAGCCACTGCTGGACACACTCCTCAACGATCGGGCCAGCCTCTCCACGGAGACCCTGAGACCCAGTCCTCCAGCCGCCCAGAACCTCCAAACTACGAGGGGACACCAGCGCAGCAAGAGCAGCTGTGAAACGGACATCAGTGCAGGAAGAACTCGGCAAGGCTCCGATGAGGATGTAGGGATGGTACGGTGCGGCTCTAACCAGACGTGTGACAGCCAGCAGCTCTCAGAGACGCCGAGCAGCCTGTCGCTGACGTCGCTGCTTCTGCCAAGCTCTGTAGCTCCCCCGTCTGTGAAAAAGTGCAACAGCACGGGCAGCTTAGACCACGGGACTCTCACAACCCAAGAAAAAGTGTTCATAAAAGAGCCACAGGGTAAAATCACCAGCCCCTGGAAAGAAAGTAGAGAAGCAAAAAGAGAGAGTCAGTCGGAGGCAGCACAAGGAAAAGACGGGGAAAGTACAAGCCAAATAACAATTGTGGGCTCCAGGAGAAATAGATGAAACTTTACCTAGTGTTAGTTATTTCTAAGGTCCACTACTCGATCTCTGTTTTTTTCAGGGAGCAGTTTGACATGTGGCATTCCATCTCAAAGTCTTTCTCTCTCTATCTCCCTGTCTTCATTTGTGACCTGTTACCATTTTGTATTTGCTTGTGGTAAACGTCCAACAGGACTGTAGAGAAACTGGATAGAGAGACCTGAGAGCAGTTTGGCCCCTTGGAGCATGACTAGACCGAAGGGGACTGTTCAAACAGCTGCCTGAATAATCAGGTCAGGAGACGACATGCAGTACAGGCAAAGCTCTCCGTATGCCGGAATGCTAGGAGTTTTCTTAAAAGTTAGTTAAAAAGGGAAAAAAAGATACACCTACAAGCATATATATAGAGGAACTGAAAAGATAAGGAGATACCGTTAAAAAAATACAGTCAAATAGATTGATTCTCTAAAAGAGGGCATGTTGTGTTCAATGATTTAATGCAGTTCAATTACAATGAAGATTTTAGGATTTTAACTCTTTCAGTATACACATACTTTTTACAGGTTTTTCGTTCGTTTGTTATTTTGTTTGTTTGTATTTGTGTTTTACATCATTGAGGAAAGAGAACAACGTTCCACATTCAATCTGAAGCAAATCATTTGTTTTAGAGAGTGACCGAACTTAATGGGAGGAAGTCAGACATCTATCTATCTATCATCTGTCTGTCTGTAATTTTTATTCATTTATTTATTCAGGTTTATTTAAATTATTGTTTATATATTTAATTAAAGTGCAAATGTAGAAATATGTAATCTCCTACCTTTTGCATTAGGAGATGAGAAAGTCTCTTTACAAAGAAGTTCAATGTAACAACTACTGAAGATGTCAATGCTGGAAGAAAGCAGTGAGGTTTTTACTCAGATATTTTTTTATTGATATGTTCTGGATCAAGGAATAGGTGGCGCGCATTGTTGTGGTCACCGTTCTCCTCCCCACAACCTAAGAACATTTCTCTATGTGACTTTATTCCCTGCAAGTGGCTTCCATTTTTATAATTTTCATTAGGTGGATGGGACTTTTTGTATGCTCCGGAAAAAAGAACCAAGCAAACAAACAAAAAAAAAAAGGAAGAAAAAATAAAATAAAAAACATCCTAAGGATTTTAGACTGTGGATTACATGAACTCATGGATGTTGAATACAGCCAGACACAAATGATGATGAACAGCCTGGTATTTAAATGCTTCTTCAAGAACCCAGGAGCCTCTGCTATATTTTGGTCCTCGGATGGCATGTCAGATGAGGAAAACACAAGACGGTGATATTTAGCTTTCATTTTGACAAAACTAGGTTGATTGGATTTGCAACTGAAGCAATTAGTTATACATGAATATTCTTTAGCATGGTTACTGGACTGCAGTAGGATTTATTATTCCTCCTCTTTGAAAAAAAATGCACTCGTTTGCTCTTTATTTCATTTAGCTTAGACTTGGTCACTGTATTCATGTGCAAATGGAGCAACTCTAGGTATGACACTCCAAATATCTCCAAATATCTTAGTTTAGCCTGCTGTAGTGTTTAGCACCCCTAAGGTTTTTTTTTTTTTTTTTTGAATATTCAGGTGAATATCACATGTAGACTTGACCTGTTGATGAACTTCATTGTCATTTGATTGGTAGTGACTGTCCATCCATGACGTCCGGGTCTCTGTACATTACGTCAGTTGTGTTGTGGTTTAGTCAGGACCTAAGTGCGGGATTGTCATTTCATTCATGGAGCCACCGTTTTGAAATGAGGAACACCGAAGTATTAAAATTAAATCAGCAAAACACAATAACAAAGGGCTTACTTGGTTTCCAAGGTGTTCTTGGATCTCACCAAACAATTTTTGCTAATAGTGCGCAAGACTTCAAAGGTTAGTCTGACACTACAGCAATAAAGAGTAGCTTTGTGTGCCCCAAATATACATAATGATGTCAACGTCTTTTTTTCCCCCTTTTCAAGTAGATTATTTACCCTTGTTTACTAAGTAACAAAACCTGCACGGCGTGAGGGCTGATCATATTACATAACCGTTCGAGCATTGAGAATAGATGGGCTGCCAATGGTTCAGATGAACAAATTAAGTCATTTCGAACTCAGGGCCTTGGAAAATACCACTACTGAATCCTCTGTTTCCTCAGGGAGACAGATGGCTGGAAAAAGGAGGACTGTATGTTAAATGTTAATGTTCATTTGATTTGACTTTGCATTTAATGCTCTAATAAGCTTGTGTCAGTGCATCGCCATTATAGCAGGATACGAGTGGAGGCCAGTTTTATTAATGTAACGGGTAAACTGAAAGCTAATTCATAGCCGTTGTTGTACAGTTTGAAAGTGTATGTAGCTTAAAGAAAAATCTGACAATGCATTTAAGGACGGATGCATATATTACGTGTATGTATGTGTGGTGTTAAATGGTCTGGAGTGAGATTTTATACAAAACTTGAGATGTCTTGTCATTGGGTTGAACATATGTGCATATCATTTTATATATCAAATTGCATGTGTGCTACGACCAATGACAAAGATAAATGCATTTTAGAGTGTTTGAGGCTTAGGTTTTATTATTTTTTTCCCTCACCCTGAGGTCTTCCTGAAACTCTATTAATGTAAACTTAATTTCCTTTTGGTTTATTGATGAGACTACATTTCCCATGAGACAGCTGTGGTCATGTACTGTCCGCTAGCTTAGATGGACAGTTCTGGTTCTTGAATCTGATTGGCTGTGCAGCGCTCAATGAGTGCTGATATATCGCCTTTAGGACTACATTTTCACTGTTGGAATGACTCAGATTGTCCGTGTGTGTGGTGTGTGTGTTTTGTGTGTGTGTGTGTGTGTGTGTGGGTGTGTGTGTGTGTGTGTGTGTGGTGTGTGTGTGTTGTGTGGGTGTGTGTGTGTGTATGGAGTGGAAGTGGGATTGTTTTGTTTTGTGTGAGCAGGGAGCGGGAAATGCAAAAAAAAAAGTCTTGATTGCAGTGCTCTTTGCAGTCACTCCATTCTGCTCACATCCTCTCTTCTGTTGTATGTATGTTGGTTGGCAACACACAATGCTTGATGACTGGGCTTTTTTGGAAGTATTTTATACTATTAAAAAAATGCTAAAAAAAAAACAAACCCTTGATTTTAAAGGGATAGTCCAGCCAAAAATGAAATTTGTACATAAATTACTCTCATTTAACATCTGAGACTTGCTTTTCTTCTCTGGTACATAAAAGAAGATATTTTGAAAAATATTTATTTCATTGTCCATACAGTGAAACTCAATGGGGTTTCATAAAAATCCCATTGATTACCTCCATTGATTTTTAATGATAAATTTTAAATCTTTAAAAACAGACAAGCCTACTGTGATCTGCGAGTTTGATCAACGGTTTTGTTGAAGTGGTATTTCAACTGATTTGTTTAATATTCCTGTTTAACAGCATAATTTGTGAGAAAAAATATTTAGACATTGAGTACTGTGAATGCTTAAATATTTGTATATACAGTACATGCATATTTTGCAGTAATTGTAAAATATGTTGTTTCTATATACAATCAACATTTAAGTCAATAGTTTTATATTTACCTGTTGTTTTTAATGTAGTCATGTCATTCACAATGCTTTATGGGATTGTAGTTCTTTTCCTCTCTAAAGTTGTTACACCTTAGTCTTTTTGTCCGATTTTCTGATATGTTTTTGCTTTAAAATAACGTTTGTCATGTTGTGATTTACCTCATAGCTGATTGGTTTACTTCTTGTCTTTTAACTCTTTACTGGAGATGTTTTAAAAATCCCTATGGAAAAATTAATGGGAAAGATACTTTCAGAACCAAGGCTGCTGAAAAAGTGGGCAAACACTTTTGCACTCTATTGGCTTTTAAATGATTTTGTGTTGTGAATGATGACAGACTTCAACTTTTTTGGTCAACTACACCTTTAATTTCTTGTACTGATATTCAGTGCAGCATGCTTATGTGATATTGCTTAATTTGGATATTCATAAGTAAAATTCATTGGTTTACCCCTCTAAAAGAAGCAATAAACTCCATGTAGCATGACCCTTGGGAAAATGAAGATGGATGGAAAAAGACAGGAGAGGATCTGACAGTAGACACGCTACTAGTGCTTTGGCATGCTTGTGTGGTTGCTCAAAAAGCTCTGAAGCGGAAACTCATGGGAGAAGTGTTGTTTCTCCACACCTAAACCATCTCTCCCCTCCAGCTATCTGTCCTTTAAATGTCAGCTGCTCTGCTGTCCCATGTCCTGACCGTATGCTCGAAGGGCCGTGGTGTCGCCCGCCTTGGGAGTCTTAGGATGCGGGCTGTCACACCACTGTACAAATCAAGTCAAAATATTTAATTTTATCATGTGAAAGGAAGGGGTGATCTTTGGCTGAGCAAAGAGTAAATTGCCTTCTGAAAGGGTAGCGTTTCTGTAGCTGCAGTTTTTGTCTTTTACGTTGGTGCCTGGGAAGTTCTGGAGGTCGTATGCTTTATAGTTGACTCATATGCGCTCTTATCTAATCATTACAGCTTCGGAGAGTGTCGGTTAGATGTATGGAGAACCTCTGACATCAGTGTTTTATCTAGAGGTTGAGTAATTACTCTCCCCGTCTGACTGGAATAAAGCAAGCGCTAATCACTACAGAAGTCATACGGGGAAAATAAAGGTGATCCTCCCACTTAATGACAAAAGATGATCTTCTGTAATGACCAGGGCACCTCTAAGAGGACAATGAGATGGATACCCTTGTGGCGTATTGCATGGAACGTGTCATTATCTGTACCTTTCCGTTTCTGAAATGAAAAGAAAGAAAAAGGAAATGGTTAAAGTTACTTCTAGGTGTTGTAATTTTGGACTAAGTTGCAGCTTGTTGTGAAATCTCAAGTGTAGCTCTGAGTAGATGTGTTTGATTCTCTCTCTCTCTCTCTCTTCCCGCTCTCATTTGGTTTGTTTGGCAATCACTAAATCAAGGCACTAGCTCTCCATCATCACAGAGCACAGCACTTCACACCTGAAATATGGTGGCCTACTCACACATATACACAAACAACAGTTTCATCAAGGTGACACAAAGCCACAAGGTGACACAAAGCCTCTCAACTGGTGGCCTGCAGCATCTTGGTAGAAGGTAGTTGATGTTGATAGCCTTGAGCATGAAACCATAGAATTGTAACCAAGATTGTCAGTTTTCTATGCTAATTTAGCATGATGTTAAATATGTGACCCTGGAGCACAAAACCTGTCTTAAGTCGCTGGGGTATATTTGTAGCAATAGCCAACAATACATTGTATGGGTCAAAATATATAGATTGTTCTTTTATGCCAATAATTCGGAATATTAAGTAAAGATGTGTTCCATGAAGATATTTGTAAATTCCTACTGTAAATATATTAAAACTTAATTTTTGATTCGTAATATGCATTGCTACGTACTTCATTTGGACAACTTTAAAGGCTATTTTCTCAATATTTTGATTTTTTTGCACCCTCAGATGCCAGATTTTCAAAAAGTTGTATTTCTGTCAAAAATTGCTCTATCCTAACAAACCATACATCAATGGAAATCTTATTTATTCAGCTTCCGCTTAAAATTGACCCTTATGACTGGTTTTGTGGTTCAGGGTCACATATTGTGCATATTATTAAACTTATGCCAGTCTGGTATATATGTAATATTAATACATTTCCGTATTTAATTTTAACAACATTTTTACTTTTGTACAATGAACAATATTTTAGTACTTTAGTGGTTTGCACTGCTGTAGTCTAATTGCATCTTCTAAACCCCATTTACTATCCATTTGATTGGCCAAAATGAGTGAGTGCAGGATGAGTCATCAATATTTCCAGAAGAGAAAGTCCAAAATTTAGTTGTGTATATCTGCAAAAAGTAAACTTTGTCAGTGTTTAGGACCACACTGGCATACAGATGACCACAAAGCTAATAGAAAAGGACTAACAGCCACAAAATTACATTTTGATTTAATGGAATCTTTAATGTTAGACTGTTCTGTAGACAGCCATGTGTTAAGACGTTAAGTGAGAGAAGACAGACTGCTGGTTCTTTTTCTGTTGTGTGCAGACGTGTTTTGGGTCAGTTTATATTAGTAATAGACCAATTTAGAGCTTTTTGTTTTGTTTTATTCTCATCAGAAATGTTCAAACTGATGCTGAAGCTGTTTCCCAGTAGAGGTTATATTACTATGCAGGATTTTGCATATAACATTAATTTGCTTGCTTGCATGTCCTTTCCTAGTCTTGAATCATACATTTATGTTTAAAAAATTAGTGGTAATGTCCATTAATATTCATGTTTCTGAGAGCTTTACTAATGTGAGTTCAGCTTCAGTTCATTGAATTCACTGGTTGACTTTGCCTATTATGTGTAAGTTTATGTATGTTAAATAGAGAGCTGATGGCAATGATAATTCATTCGTTGTCTCAGCGATTATGAATCCCCTTTTGATCCTGATTTAAAAATACAAACTGTTAGAAAAAGAACAGTAGAAACTTTAGGAATTGTCAAATAAATTGCATATCCTGAATCGAGACAGCAGGTGTTTGGATTGAAATCGTTGCCCCAGAACCCTACTTGGAAACAAGAGAGCTCTTTTTGGGGGGCCTGAGACTGATGATGATTCTTATTTGCAATGACAGCATCATAATTTCTTGTTTGTGGGTGCGGCAGGCCTGCTACTGTCTGGGCTTGTCTGCAAGCGCTACGACAGGCTTATGAAGTGTCAAATCTTTGTTATTAAGTTTGCCCTGGCTCACCTTGCCTGTGATTGAATTATGGCCCAATAGTAGGCATCTAAATTAGGGGACCACTAAAATGTGCAGTTTATTGTTTCAGTGTTCATTTCAATAATTGAAATGAAAAATCCTTCAAAGAGTGCACTGAAGATTTCACTAGACTTCAGTTGCTGCTTATGTTAACTAATATGTTGCTGTTTTGGTGCAGAAAAGGAAAAGACAGGATCTTTAATTCTGACCTGATTAAAAGTCAGTTTTTATTTTTCTTATGGCTGCCATGTAAGTCTTTGTTTAAAATTATTTTGAATGGACTTCAAAACTGTTTCTTTCCATATAATGATACTGTAAGATTAGAAAAAAGTTTTGAAAGAAATGCAAACATATTTACAGATCCCCCCCCCCAGAATGAACGAGCAATTGTAAACAATATAATTTTTCCGAGCATGATATTTATTTACAAGTTTATAAGGATTGCGTTCGTTCACAGATGTCTGCTGAGTGATTGCACAAGCCTTGATGCTGAACAATAACATTTTATTTCCATCATGTTATGTCTGTTTGTTTATTTATTTATTCTGCATTGGCATTAATTAAGCGAGTGTCTATATCCTCCAGCACATTTACTCATTTTCGTACACTTGATTATGTACAGGTACAATGTAATTCTTACATTTCAAAGTCATCATTAGTCATGCATGTTGTTATTTATCTTAACAAACATGATCTTGTTTTTATCAAGCAAAACATGTTGAGTTTTGACTGTAAGCTCAAGGCTCCATTTCCAGACTCATTTCATTTTGCAGTAACGGAGTGAGCATGTTGCTCTGCTTAAAAAAAAAAAAAAAAAAAAAAAAAAAAAACTGCATTCCAACCTCTTGCTAATGACTGCACCAAGTTCCTGTTGAAATCCAAATATGCTTTAGCATTATAGGGAACAATACATTATATATACAGGGCTCTCAGTGAATTTGCTGAGGCATGAATTCTTAACTTCTGCTTTCTGCTTGGAACAAGGTAAAACATTTTCCACTTCAATGTTACAAGATCTTATTTTAAAGCCAAGGTCTTAGAAAGCACAGACTCTGTTTGGACATTGGTTATTATCAGTGTTAAGGACTATGAAAAATCATAGCTTGCCAAGCTGCAAGCGAATCATTGGAAGTAGTTGAACTAAAGTAGTCAAAAAAAAAATGTGGCTGCTGTCACACCCCATTGGACTTTTGTTGTGTTTTCATTCCTCATGTGTTCTGTGTGACCTAGTTTTCCCTCATGTCTGATTGTTGTCATTTGTTTCAGGTGTGTGTCATTAATTACCCTCATCAGCCCTCCTATTTAAGTTGTGTTCAGTTCAGTTCACTGTTTGTCGTCCAGTCAACTACGTCCCTACGTGTGCTCTTGCCTGTTCTGGATTTACCCTTGTGTGGATTTATTAAAGACTGTTTGCCCATCATCTTCCTCGTGCATTTCATTCCACCGTAGTGTGACAGAAGACCGGACCAAGAAGAGAAATAGTAAGCAGCACCTTTTCTTTTCGTTTTTTTGTCTTTTTTTTTTTGGCGAAATTCTCTGTCGTGGCTCGGGAGGACAGGATGTGAGTACATTCTTTATTCCCCATTGCAGACATTAAAAACAATGAAGTAGCGTTTGATAGTTTTTAAGTAGGAAAGCAAACTAATTTGAAACAGCTGTTTTGTGCCACTACTAAAATTTATTAAATTAGTTGCGTCACTGCTTTTAGTGATGCTTCTCCTCAACCCTGGTGGTTATAGGCCTACAGTCCCAAAACGGAAGTGTTCACTGCTAATTGCATCTTAATGTCATGATGCAATCACATCAGTATTGTCACGCGTGGCTACATTCATGATTAGATTTGATTTTCAGTTTAGCGCAATGGACTAAAAGGCCGTTCATTTGTCTAGTTGAATGTTATGTCATGGTTTAACATGAAGCATGGTCCTTGCGCAGCAGGTAAAGCTTCTACTGTCCCTCTTCGTCTTCGTTCTGCTTCATTTAAGTGGCCGTTTGTTTACGTTCACGCAGTATATTAACTCAATAAAAAAAACTCATCCGTTTTTCTATTAGAATGTGAAGTGCTAATATTGGAAAGAGATTACTCAAAGACTGTTTTGCCCGGGTTGACATTAATACAGCGGCAGCAGTGTTGCAGATAGGCGGTAAGAGACAAAAAAAAATCACTAGCAATTTATTCCTGATGTGTCATGTTCTCTATAGCAATTATGATGCTGGCCTATTGTGTGAAGAATAAAGGAGATGCAAAGATAGCATTTGCCGTTTTTCATCAACCCCGTGCACAGCTCCTGATCTGTCACAACAAAATGCTCTCACCCATCGCTCTCCATATCTGTCTTTCTCTCTTTCTTCCATCCTTGTAAACGTTGAGCTGCACGTGCTTCGGCATGCCTCTAGAAGATTCGACTTGTGCATGGTGCGCGACTGCAAGTTCACACTAGGCAACGGCCCTTGGGACTGTACTACATATTTATCATGGCGATTAGGAGACTTGTGCGCTAAGGGCCATTAAAAAACGAAAGTGCCCCTGCGCATTGATGCAGTCTGTGCTCGCCGCTCGTTCTCAAAGCCGATTATCAATGGCTGTGGCTTTTGTGTATACACGAGAGATGCTCAAACTCTCCATTAAAGCCACCATCTCGGCACTATACGGCCCCAACAAGGGCTCTGCCACTCCCTTTTACTGTACCACTCTGCTTCCATAGAAAATAGCAGCTCGCCGAGAGAGAAATGAGGATGTGGTCTGAATATCTGTGATAAGGGTTCAGCAGGCGCGTACACACCAGCCCACAGACATCTACAAACCATGGTTGAAAATAGCCCTTGTTTGTCTGGGTGACATATGTTGTATAGCCCCGGGCTCCAGGAAACCGGTCCGAAGCCAGCACCTCCAGCACAGGATGTTACTATAGTGCACGTTACTATCATTCTCTTAGTCATTCATGAAGAGAGAAACCAAAGCGCCTGGCTGTGAAATCTCTATGCTGCTACAAATTGCTGAATGCTATATAAGAGGAGATGTGGGACTTGTTTGGAGGCCCAGAAGGCTGGGCGGATGGGTAGACTCTGGGCCCCTGCTCTGCATTCACAATCGCATGGTCCCAGCCGTGCATGAATGAATGGATGGATGCATTAGCATCTCTTCACATCAGTCCTCTGATGTCTCCCACACTTTGATGTTTGAAAAGATGGACAGAAAGAAGCGGGAAAGGAGAAAGAGATGGCAGAGGATGAGAGAGCGAGATGAAAGCCAATGCTGACGGACGAGAGAGGGAAGATGGATCATTTGGGATTTTCACATTTGTCTTTGCATGGGTTTTATGTTGCATCATCTGAAATTAATCATGGAATAGAAAATGGAAGCGGGAAACGGCTCTTTTGGACATGTCTGTCGCACGTTTTCTGTAATGATCCACCAAGATGATTGTGAAAAATCTGATTATTACTAAACATCTGGGATGTACACATGACCAAAAGTGTGTGACTCCCTACTTCTAAATAGCATTGGATTTATTAATACAATATGACCCAAATCAGTCATATTGCAATTCACATGAGCTATATGGATCACTTTGCTGGAGCTTTTTATGGTACTTTTGCATTGAAGCTTGAAAGCTCTAGTCACCATTTCTTATAATTGCATGGATTTTTTTTTTCCTTTTTGTGTGTTGCACCGAATAATGAAAGGGATACAGGTTTGGAACTGTGTGAATCAGAGAAAATGATTTCTTTAATGCCCATGATTTTAGTTACAAGTACATATGAGCTTGTTGTTGGGTTTCAGTTTTTTTTTTTTTTTTTTTTTTTTTTTTTTTTCCCCCCCCCCATTTAGTTTATTCGAGCATCAGCAGAGAGATGAATGGTCTCATAAGTTGTTTGAACCGTAAGAAGCCCAGCCTTATGTCATGTTTCCACATTTGTTTACGTACAAAGCCCTTTATTTCAGCAGTCTGATGCAGCGATTGAGTCATTAGAGGGCCACTGGGGGATTTGAGAAAGAGGGGCCATCATACTCTATCTGGACTTGGTAGCACATATAGACCACTACTTTCTTCACAGTATGTTTACACCGCAGCCGATGGAGTGGCAAATCGAATAGGACTACAGTAGATGGGTTTGAGCATCACAGAAACAGATACCTCAGATGATGAGAGCTCTTCAGAGGAGAGTTGGAATGGGGAAATGAAATATTTTAAGCTTATGGTTCTGTGAATGTGTCCCATGTCTTATGGGTCTGTGGAATAGAAAATCTAGAAGGTGTCTTGTATTTGTAAAGCGTATAGTGTTTAAAGATTGAGAGCACCGAATATAATGGAAGACCAGGATCATTTGAGGACAAAGGTGTTACGCTATCTAAGGGTGCTTAAACTTCGCAAATGATTAAGCTTTCACGAGCGGGAGGCACTTCCTATGAGCAAGCCCAATCAGCAGAGCTGTCACTCAAAATCACTGGGGGTGTGGCATTACTCACCGCTACTTCTCTGGCTTTCTGTTGCAATTTGACTGATTTTTCCACGTTGAGAGGCTGTTTATATGAAAGACTTTATGAATATATATTAATATATGTATACATAACTTTATTTTTGCTTTCTTTGTATTATATTGTCAAAATGGATTGATTGCTTTTTTTTGTTGATTCTGTTCATATAAAAACCAAACAAAGTTGTGCAATGAACTATGAAGAAAAAATGTACCTTGTAATTTAGTGTATATATTCAGCCTGGTGGCAATAAAGAGGTGTGACTTCCAAAAAGATTTGACTGCGAACCGAGACTGAGGTGTCCTCTCTCACCTTTGTACATTCACCACCGGTCCTGCTTAAGATTTCATTGTAAAATGTATTGTATGAAATAAAATAAGATCTTGAGACTTTATGAAAAACATTGGGTCATGTATTATTATTTTAATGAATTTTGGTTGTGTGAATTTGATGCTTCTCAGTTCATGATGGTGTTTTAGGTCTCTCGTTGACATGTAATTAGTTAATTTCCTTTTTCTTATAGAATCTCAAAGCCTCGTTAATGCACAATGACCCTGTTTTGCTTTGCCAGGCGAAATAGAGGCAACGGTTTGTGTGTTTGGTGGTTATTTTTTTTTTTTTTTTTTTTTTTTTTTTTGGGGTGTTTTGAATCCATTTTCTGTCACAGATGTTCATTTGTCTGCATGCAAGATCTACTCCTACATTATTTGCTCAAAGCTAAATTGTTGAACAACCCTTTTACCCATCAAGCTATTGAGTCTTAGTCTCAGGAGTAAAATAACATCTCAGACACGCTCGACTTCCCACTGTCTTTTAATAACACCGATTAAAGGACTGTTATTGACAGACTGATTTCAAGGGTCAAAGCAAAAGAGTCTTCTGCTTTCTAAATAACACGGAGTTGTCTTTAAATGTTAACGAGGATGATATTGCTTGTGCTTGAAGCCTGATTTTGGTCTTAATGGCTTTGAAACAGATGGATGTAATCAGAAATATGAGCTGGTTATAAAAAATTTCACATGGATCAATGTGCTGGTTTAGGCAAAAATATTTAATCAACCAACAACATTAAGGCTCAGTATCTGTGAACATCATTACTTTGTTTTTTTTTTTTTTTTTTTTTTTTTTTAAATGGTATTGCAATATTATGACAGAAACGGATGTGTATTTGCATGAACTTGTGCATTTCTCACAGATATACAGAGGCAAAAACACACGTACACAGTCTTAACTCTCTAATGTACCACAGGACTTTCCCAGGCAAACAGTAAGTCAATCGCTTTGCACCTTCAAATCAGTCGGCATCAGTACACACACAATGAAATGTCACAGCAATGACCAGTGGCACTAGTATCACAAGTCAACGTTCGACTCCCAGGGGACACAAATACTGCTAAAGTTTATACCCCGAATGCACTTCAAGTCACTTTGGATAAAAGCATCTGCTAAATGAATAAATGTAAATGAAATCTGATTTATCCACAGGAGCTGAAATTATGTAAACAAGGCTTCAAATGCCATCTCTATCATGTAATCGTGTAATATACACATTTTAGCATCCAGAATGAAGCAGAAGAGCAAATAAACCCAAACGATAACTTGCATACTCTACCCACGTCATGTTTCGTATCTCTGCCTCGTTTTAACAGCTAATGATTGTCCCCTGGGGGCGAATGCTTCAAAGATATCATGGAGCTTTGTGTAAATGCACTCCATACAACCACAAGGAGGAACGGCAAGATGACAAGGATATTTTACATGCCCCGTGAAGTTTCATAACTGAATATTTTTCAGAGTGCATGTGGTGGTGGACAACATGTCAAGACTATGCAAGAAAGGATTGTCAACAAACAGAGTATGGAGGTTCTGAGCATCTAAAAAAAAAAAGACTATTTTTGGATCATCTTGCTGATTTTGTAGTTGGAGATCTGTGAGTGTGCCATGGAGGTAATTAAGGAACTGATAACAGTATAGTTGCCTGAAGCACACCCTGCCTCGTTCTCCGATATGAGTGCCTTTGTAATTGATACTGCCAATTACTTTCAGCTGCACTGGTGTGAAACGAGACTTTAAAAAGCCGTTGGACATTTAGTTTGAGGAGAGGGCTGCAGGTTTGTGTAGCTGGCATTTTGATTGTGGCATTTTCCTGGTCCTTTTAATTCCCTTTTCTTTGTTCCCTGACATGCCTCTTACATGTAATGTTTGTCGGAGCTGTAGTTCTCTTGCAGGTCTCTCACCGGGAAGAAATACTTTATTTATAGTTTATTTTCTCTTCAGTTTTGTTCCCTTTGTTGTGGCTGGCCAGAAAAAGCTTTCGTTCAGAGGTTCTCATCTGGCTCTACTTCGAGTGGCGACAAAATAGATAACTCAATGTCAACAAAAAACTCACTTAAAATCGAAAGTTGACTTTTTAAAATATTAACTGATTGATTAGTTTAAATAATATTCAAAAGTATGTGTATTATATACGTTATTATAAATACTAAACATTTTAATATTAATATTGCTATATAACTGTATTGAAGTTTAAATTTACTGTTTTGAACAATTTAATGTTAAATGGAATTTAACTATATTTGCCCAGTATGTAAGCTTATTAGCATGACAGGTTTAATAGGAGACTGTACGCTTATGTAAATGTATAAACAACCGCATATGTATGATTAATCATCCTAACACTTTAAATAAGCACTAGTTCAAAGATTGTATTAGGATTAGCTGTATTTCCAAGTCACAAACGAATTTACGCCAAAATTGCATACATTTTTTGTTTGGATGCATAATCTAGTTAATCTTATTTAGTTTTCTGTCCTCATTATACATGGGTGCATGGATAGTTGCATTTTAGTAATTGCTTTCGTAATACTGAGAACCACTGCTTTAGTTGATTTCAAATATTGTTTGATGAGAGGTTAATTATTTGCAGTCTCATCCTGACTGAATGGGAATGAACGAACAATTACTTCTGGGCAAAATTACTTTCTTTTCTCTAGCAAACGTACACATTCAAGCACACTGTCTATGGTATCAGTATTGTCTGGGCTGCAGGTGTGTGATTCCTGTGCAATGTCACAGTGTTAAATCCATAAGCCCTGATCAGTGTGAAGTCTTTTGATTCAGCGCAGCAGTGCTCCATTTTGCCCCAAACAGGAACATCTGATCCCTCTTTCTTCTGGAACGGCACATGGACCTGCAGCCAGATCATCTGTCTGTCAGTGTGCATCGGATCTTTTCCAGCTGGAACTTTATTCTTTTGTTTTTATTTAAATTTGAGATCTGCACTTGTATATGATTGACTGTGCACCATTAGTTTTTTTTTGACTTGTGTTTTCTCTCCCAGCCCTTATCATCTGCTTGACTCTGGCTCTGTCCCCTAAGGTAATGTGTGTTGATTGGAGGATCTCCAGTAAATTGAAATGTGATTGGAGTAGCATAGCGAGACGACACTCATCTGCCAAGTGCAGATGAGTGTCATTACAGCTTTATGCTTAGAGCCAAGCATACACACACACACACACACACACAAGAGTGCACACATTCTCGATCCTACATGTTTAGATGTCCAACTATGTTTCTTCCTTCTGTTTTACTCCACAGGACATTAATCCGTGTGTATCGGCTTATCTCCCTCTAGCTTACTCCTCACCAGCACGACGTTCAGCCAGATCTGGCCAAGAAACCAGGAAAGATGGGAAGTATCACAGACTGGATACTTGAAAATGAGAGAAGAAGCCCTGCAAGTGCTCTGCTGCCTGGCGATAGGCCCGGGGAACCAGCCTGCATGTCAGGGATTAGGATTACACATTGCATATGCTGTCATAGAAATGTTTTATCTAAAATACAGAGTCTTGTGAAAATTAAATTCATAACAATTAAATATAGAGAATATTGTATTTGCAAGCATGTCTTTAAAGTATGTCAACAAAGGCAGCATTTCCTCCACTGAATACACTGCTCTTTTCATCTGTTTTGAAGGTACCTTCACTCCTGATCCTGAACAAAAATCCAGTTTAGCTTGATTAGGTAAGGTTGAGCCACTCTCATATTGTGCATGGAAATACTCCTTAGCGCTTCATTTTGTGTGTGTGTGTGTTAATTTAGCATAGTTTGTATTTAACAGTAGTATTGTTTCTTGCTATGCCCAGTGAAACCCAAATAATGTCTGTTTTTCCATTTGAAGAAACAACCATACTCTTCTGTGTCCATTTTAGTGTGCCTTCTCTCCAGTGATTTATTAAAGCTATTGCTCGATCTTGCTCAAAAGTTCATTAACTGACACAGTCATGCAAAACGGGATTTTAAAATGCATTTTATTTCATATATTGTATTTGCAAGCATGTCTTTAAAGTATGTCAACAAAGGCAGCATTTCATATTATTTTCTTAGCAATACATTTATAACGCCAGTAACTTGATGTACTTCACATCAGTAACTGTAATCAAATTATATTTAAATTGTAATGCAGTACATTACTGTGTTATTGCAAAAGTAATTAGAAAACAGGAACACATTCAGTTACCTTGATACACATTATACCCAACTCTGATAAAGACGCACAATGTAAAATACTTACATATGATAAGAAACAGTGGGGTCCTAAAATATCGCCCCATTTTAAAAATGCTTCTGTTTTGCTTTTCTATTTACTTTCTAATTTAATACAAAAAAATAGTTTAATTACAAACTTTATTGCCTGCATGCATTTGTGAATGTTAAATATAATTAGTTGGTATGTCCCCCTTTTGCAATTTCAAAAGTGTGCTTCATTTTCTCCATAACTGTAAACTTGTATTGCTCAAGCAGTGCTAAATAAGTCAAATAAACGAAACAAATAATAGTACAAATAAAGTATGCACAATCTTATTTATTTCCAGGTTTAAACAGGAAAAACTCCCCAGGTTTTCAGTGAGGTCTCAGGCTTTTAAACCCTGCATCAGTGCATGGTGTATGTAGTAAGCAGAAGATTGCTGGTTGGACCCTCATAAGGAGGGAGACATGAGTCATCACCATCTTGCCCTTGAGCATGACACTTAACCCTAGACTTTTTCCAAGGGACTGTCTCTGCAATCAATTCATGTGGTTTGTAGTGATATTATGTGAAAGTCCAGGAGATTCTATTCCATATAGAGAATTGAGTGAGTTTTAACAGAGAATGGAGGCAGAACCTGATGGAAGCAGCAGGGTCCATTAGTCTTCCTGGCATCTCAAAGTTCACAATGATGACTCCTGCCCTCATGACAGTTAATGCGCTGACCCTAGGTCAGATCTCAGAGACTTGTGATGGACTGCACGCCCACACCTCACTTGCGTTCATTCATTACCTTCCTTCCCCTTCTGTTTCTTTTTTCCAAACCTTTTGTTTCCCTCTTATGAAGGTTCATGTTAGTATTGCGTTTGATTGAGAGGCTGCTCATGTATTGATTTCAATGTGTATATTTTAGATTCAGAAACATCTTGCATACTTAAGACAATTTAACTTCATGTTCTGTTGAGATTGACTTTACTGCGTTTGGGTTCCCAGAGAAAATAATAATTTTGAAATGAACCTCTAATTTTTATTTAACAAAACGCATTGTAAAACCCAGTCTGAGAGTATCAACATATGAAAATTCCTTGCATTTATTCATGCTTTATAGCTGTGGTCTCTGAAGACCCAAACACTCTAAGTCATGTATTTATCTGACACAACTTGAAGCAAGTTGAAATTTTTTTCTTAATCATTTTTCATGAGATTATGAAAATAAAAATCAACGTATAAACTCGATACTTTTACTTTCCAACTATCTTTGTGTTGTTACAATGTAGTACATGTAAATTAACAATGCGTACTGTTTCACCATGTTACATCCAGATATCCCTATTTATCTAAAAGCATACTTACACATTTTTAAATCCCTACTAACGGACCGTCAGATCGAGCATACTGCATTATGGGTGTTTAAGTTTCCCTACCTTTTTAGCAAAAGAAACAACTTTTCTCTGATTTATCTAGACACACAGCATTGATTTAAAAAGCCTTTCTACAGCATAGACACCCAAGTTTTAGATTACAGCTTGCTTTTAATAGCACATCTTCCTGGTACCCCTTTAAGTATTGTTTTGAGGTCTTTTAAACATAAATGTAATCAAGTTACATGCTACATTGCTTATGCTTTACTTACATATCGTTTTAAAATGTACAATTATTCCAGAAATAATACAAGCGATTATTTTCTCTGTGCTTGCCTCCAAACAATGTAAGACAAATTTGCCATATCTATATTCAAATTTTCTCTTTGAACTAGTTTAAGGTTTACTATTAAGATTTTCATTTGAGGTGAGGAAACATCTTAGACCAGCTGTAGCAGTCAGTGTTTGGAGCAGGAATTGCCTATGAATATCTTTATTGTATGCTACATCTATGCTCTTTACGTTGCAGCACTTGCCTCAATGACAGCAAGAGGTTATGTATTTAGAGTCTACCTTTTGCAGGCTGACCTTTAACCCTCTTATGGGTGGTGTCATCAATCAGCATGAGTCCGTGAGGCAGTCATATACCAAGCAGTTAGAAGAACAGTGACACTTTGACACGGCAAACTACTATAACTGATAATATTTCCCAGAATATTTCCCCATTTGGTAACCCCTCCTACAAAACTGTCAAATTCTGTTGCAGAGTAAATGTGCTTTGTCAACGGCTGAATGTGGCATTTTCAAAATAATCAGCCCTTATTTCTTTATTTTTTTTTGCTTTCCGTATCTCTCGCGCTCTCTCGGTCGCTGTGTCTGTCAGTATTAGAATTAATGGCTGAGTTTAAGATGTTGATTCAGTCTCTGAATATTAGACTCTCACCACTCTCACCTCCTCCCTGTCAGCGTCTGCGCCTAATCCACTGCTCTGATGAGCATCTTATTTACATTATTACAGCTGCACAGGCTTCATTTCTTTCTCACAAGTACGCGTACACATCCACGCGCATTACTTCCACGAGTCTGACAGTAACCTATTGTGTGTGTGACATTGCAGGCCTGAGAAAGCGGTCTGAAGCGCAATCAGTGCACACACACACCACACGACAGAGGGCTGCCACCTCACCTCACACTCCACCATCTTTCTGTTACACCCCTCTCGCTGTTATTTCATCCCTCCCCTCCTCCACTGCTCCTTTTGTCCAAAACAATCTGTCCAGACAGTCCAAAAAATGTAAAAGAATAGCAGAGTCCACACCAAAACTATAACAATAAAGACAAAGAGAAACACTATCATTGGAATCACTTTCAAAACGATCAAAAATTGACAGCCAATCAGAATCCATCCTGCTTTAAAAGAGCTTGAGCATTTAAAGCGGCAGATGACAAAACTGCAGCGTGTGCTATCGTTATCGTGTGTTGGTATGAATGTAAATACAGTTCTAGCATGGCAACTCTCCGAAGATTTTAGTATGGTAATGGATATGACAATGTTAAAGTATGTGATCAAGTACAGGAACTTGCTACTGCCAGTACATACAGCGATATGGTGCTGTGAGTATTTAAGACATACTGCTGCTGCACAAGCAGCATATAATAACCCGTAGCAGATCTATACAGGTGGAGCTGGGGAGGTGGAGGGTTTCCGAGGAACTCTGAAAGCACGCTGAGAACTGCTCTAGTGAATGCTAACCAGCCATTTAAATGTAAAGCAGCAAGCTCATTGGCTGCATATGCAACATGAACCAATCAACATGTGCCAAGTAGTTTACCCTTGTGATTATCATCAGTTTGCGTTAAGGACTCTGCAATCTAGAGTTTCATGACAAAACTTGCCATTTATCTTTATAGTTTTCATTTTTTGTTGTTGTTGTTGAACAGAGCTTCAGAGCAGTGGAGGAGATGCACTTGTTGCTTTTATATACTCTTTCATTCCATTCACTAATGGGAAAACTAAAGATGAAAAATAAACCTAGATGTGTCAGTAATAAACATAAACCTCTCTCTAGTGTGGATGGAGACTGTGCTGTTCTCAGCTTGTCGCCTGCAGGCGTGTCGCACTCTGGTAACTGTAGAAAGGGCTTCAGCAGGTGTGTGGACACAAAAAGACAAAATATTGCCTTTAATATGTTTCAGTTCTGGAAACAATACTGCATTACCATAAGCATTAGGTCTATCTAAGCGTCTGTGCTCCAGAGTGCCACACTGTTTTTCGGCATGCAGTCATTTCCAGCCCCTCTGCGGATATTGTTAGATGAAACCATAACATGCCATAATGTGTTGTACATCCCATGCTGGTCTTTGGGCTTTATTGTACAACCGGAGCCTGTGGCGTATTTCTCCTCTAAAGAAGCCTCATGAAAATGAAATGCCATAAAGAGACACGCAGAGAAGCTTTAAAAATTTGCTTTTTAGCCCTGGTAGGATATTGCTATCTATCTATCTATTGTCATGTAGGATGGTTTATTGAGGCTTTTTCCTCTGGTTTCCACAGAGATCCAGATACCAAAGTTAATGCTGGTAAAGCAGGTGTGTGTGTGTGTGTGTGTGTGTGTGTTGTGTGTTCGTGGACACACAAACGCAGACACATCGACATAGAGTGAAAGATCTTATCCTCTCCACCCAGGGGGTCTTGTTAGAGGCTAGCCGTGGTGACACATCAGACTGTTACTGTAAAAGTCATCAGTCATAGCACTGTGTGGGTGCAGGAAAAATCTGTCGCTCCATGCAGAAGCCTGTGCAAAAATCCCATGAATCTCCCCCAGTCATATTCTACATTATCATTTACGCCTCTCCTCCTATTTCCTGTTGCTATTCTTTCCCCTCGCCGTTCTTTGCCAGTGCTTCTCTGCTTTGTCTCCTCTCCTACATCTGACTTGGATTTGTGTGTAAGCATGTGTTTCAAGTGATGAGCGGCCCGCAATCATCATTATGATGATCAAAATAATTAGCATGTTCAGTAGCCTAATGCATGTGTTGAGCATGTGCAGTGAGTCAGATGATAAGCCTTCTGTTTTCTCCTGGCTGGAGGCAATTTAAGCACATATTCCTGAGTAGCTCTGGTCGGATGAAACTGCACAGCATTGCACTTTTGACCAGCCATCGGATTTTCATTACCCGAAAGTGAAAACAAATAAATATAAAGTTTAAACAGCATAATTTACATGACATATGACTCGGTTAACCGCTGGTCAGTCCTCAAATCTAACAAACCCTTTTCCACAGTGAAGAACTTTCAGCGAAATGGAAATGTTAAATGTTCATAAAGAAAACTCAAATGTCAATAAAGAACTTTTATTTTAAAGTGTACTGATTGTTTGATACCACTTTTGTTTCGCAGTGTGCAAATGAAACTGCTTGTTTTGGGCAAAATGGTAAATTTTACATCATTATTTTTCAGTCACAATAAGGTAAAGAGAAACAACAGCCCCACTAACAAAAAAACAAAATGAGATTTGGGCTCAATTTCTCAGTTTTTCTTTACTGTGTACAAATTGGTTTATGGCTTAAAAATGTTCACTTTTATCTGATTGGTCAGATGACGGCCTTAACTCATAGAGCACTGCCAATCTATTCACACTTTAATAAAATATTGTTGCAAACCACCACTTACTGTTAACTGCACATGCAGCATGAAGCAGAAATACATTGTTGGGCACTTGACTTGGACTTCATAGTTAGCAAAAACTGCAATAGTACTTTTTTATCACATTATAATTTTGATTACATATTTAGGTATTGATCACAGAATAGATTTGGAGGTTTGAATAGCTTTGGCAACTTTGGGATCTTAGCCGGTATCAGTTTGACAATTATTAGAACCTACTTTTATGAGAAACATAGGGGGAAAGTATCAGATAGTGAACAATCCAGCTGTCAGACATTTTAACTTTGTTAAACTAAGCAAAAAAAAGGCCGCCTTTTCCTTTCTCGCTCTTCCTTTCCAAATAGGAAATTAAATGGTTAAAACATACAGTACATGGACCCCAGAAGCTCTGTGAATCCATTAGGATCAATATTATATGCAGAGGAAGTAACTATCTGTCTCACCTGACCTGGCAACAATATGTTTGTTTATTGCTTGAGCTGTCAACATAAATAGTTTAAAGGGGTCCTATTATGCTCTTTTACAAAGTCTTGATTTTGTTTTGGGGGTGTACTAGAACATGCTCTCATGCTTGGTGGTCCGAAAAACGCATTATTTTTCACATAATTTACATTATTAAAATACCTTTCTCCCCAGGCTGGCACAAACGGCTCGATTAGTTCCGGCTTTGATGAAGGTCCGCCTTTCGAAAAACAAAATGTGTTGTGATTGGTTAGCTGTCCTAGTGCGTTGTGATTGGCGAACAGCTTAGACGGTGTTTCAGTAGTGCCACGCCCCTTGCTCCGTCTTTCAACAAAAGCTTTTTGGCGAATCCGGCACTTCTCACTTGTGATGTGGAAGCTGTCCTCAGTAAAATGCGCAGCACACAATAGCAAATTGGGGTTATAATCAGGGTTTGAAATTAACACCCGCCAACCCGACAAATGCGGGTAAAAATCAGTTGTGGCGGGTAACACTCAAATCACTAGCCAGTTTGGCGGGTTACTTTTCGTAAGTTAAATTCAAATTCAGTTAAATTTAAATTCATTAAATTCTTTGGGAAGTTCATGCAAGCCAAATCTGCGGAGGTTTAGCGCAAATACTGAACTCGTGAGACATCATGACATTATCGAGTATATTGCAAAAACAAAACAAAACACACCCAAGTTACAAAGTGCACGCATACGCGCGTGATGTAGTATGGTTAGACTAACTTTGTGCTGTGCACATTTAGAGAGCATTCTTTCACTGCATGATTCAGTCTAACAAATGCATTTAGAATGATCACAAAATCAAGATATAGGGGCAGAAAATGTATATATTTATATCAATTCATATAGTTAATATCACACGAAGAGTGCAGTTTAAAAAAAAAAAATCAGCATGTTACAAATGTGATATTGATTTTATACAACAGTTCAATAAACAATAAGTTAATATCTAGAAACTTACGTTTTAGACACCATATTGCCTGTTTTTGCACTATTTCGCCAACAGAAAACATTCCAAACACAGCGCTGTTTTGCATCTCTGAGCAAAATCAACCATTTAAATGATTCGGTTCAATCAAAATGACTCCCTTAACAGTGGCTTGCTGCCACCTACTGGCGGATTTAATTTCACATTTAAAGGATCTTTTAATTTTTTTAATAATTTAAATATCACTATTCAACACTTCATGTTTAAAATATCAAAACATTTTTAGCATTGTAACTGCAGGTTAAAGCTCCCATGTCCATCTAAGCTGCATAACATGTGTAAATACATCAACTTGCACGTTCATATTCAACTCTGAAAAGATGAATTTTTGTACTGATTTCATTTGTTTAGTAACAGTCTAAATGTAGTATTGTTATAATTGACTGATTAAATGTAAGAATTTGACAAAAAATATGATGTACACTTTTAGAAAAAAATGACTTTATGAAGGTTAAAATGTAAAAATCAGTTTAAACTTTTTGGAAAAGATTAATTTCTATCACTGCGGTGAACTGACCACACAGAATATGAAAAATAAAAAATAAATATTCAGGTGTCAGCTGTCCACAGCAGTCCTTAAGATACCAGCACAATAAACACTCAGCAAAATATTGTCTAATTATCTTTATCGATAAAATCACAGAAAATATTGGATCTTAGTTGTCAATTATCGCACCATCCATAGTTCTGACACAAAATGGATTGCAACAGTTGCTTTGTCATGTGACAGCCTTCAAGCTTGTTGGTTTATTCGGGTTTTTTGGCTGGTAGAATTTATGAATGGCCGGTAGCTTAAAAATTTAGTATCCAAATTGGCTGGTGAGTAAAAAAGTGAATTTCAATCCCTGGTTATAATGCTCAGGGACAGAGTTAAAAAAAAAAAAATCGCAACCACTGTTTCCTGACATAATTCGGAAGCCCAAACAAAGACGTTAGGGCACGGAGGTGAAAAAAAAAAAACAGCGTTTCAGGCAGTCGCGCACCGGACGAGAAGCGCAGCGTCGCGCCACGTCTTTAAAATTCAAATACTTAATTTTCTATGAGTGTAGGCACACCGGCGGCGCCACAGCAGCTCTTCTTCTTGGTTTTCTCTGATGCACTAACTCTGCAGTAGCACTTCTTCTTCATCGTCTCATCTCATGCGCTCACTCAACCAAGCATTCAAACCACGACCTCGCCCCTCCCCACCCCCCAACCATTCGAATTTCGAATTATTTTTAATGATATTCTAATGGGCCACTTTGTGATATCACAAAGCCCGGAAAACAAACGCTGTAGTCCAAACGAGCCATTCGTTGTAGTTCTTGAAAATGGATTTTTTTTTTTAAACGAAATATCTCCCTTTGGAGTGGACTTTGAGATTTGTAACTTTCTAGATCTTTTTAATGCCCAAACATACACACTACACACTGACTAAAATTAAAAAAGTGAAAAAGCATAATAGGACCCCTTTAAATGAGACGTGCAAACACTAAGTGATATATATTAACATTCAACAAGTAAACATACAATTGTTTATATTTTATATGTAAATTTAATTGTGATGCACATTCAACTATATGCTCTACAGTATATTGTCAATGCTACAGTAAAATTAGACTTCTACCGGACAGGAATATATATTTTGGTATAAGTATCAGCTTAGGGCCCTTGAGCCAGCAGGGGGCCCCACCACAATGTTTTTAGCAATAAGTGTGAATCACATTATTTGTAGAAAAAAAAGTTACTTTATGACTATCTATCTATCTATGAAGTTAATAAATAAATAGTAAATAATACAAATTTGTTGTCGTGGAAAGACGGATATTTTTCCAAAGCTTAAAAATAAAAGTTTTGTATTGGCATCGATGGGTCCATGAAAAACCTTCAACATTCAAGGAACCTTTTCATTCCACCAAAGGTTTTTATAGTGGAACACGATTCTTTAGATTATTAAAATGTTTGTCACACTAACACACTAATAAAAAATGGTTCTTTTAAGAACTGTCCACTAAAAGGTTCTTGGGGGGCCAAAAATGGATTACTACAAAATGCCTTTTTGAAACTTTTATTTTTAAGAGTGTATTTATGTTTTAGAGTGTTGTTATTTATTATGTTATTTATTGTGCTTTTGCTATGGCTACTATACATGTTCTAGATGTGAATACATGCTGATTTTGTTCAGTGCTGGTTTCAGACAAAGAATAGGTATGGAACGGTCTTTTGAAACAGATGTGGCATATGAAATGCTAGCACTGCATAGAAAAGTCATTCTACACTATGATCAAACATGGTGTCTCGTCACAATACATCATGGCCTGTCTTCTAAAGGTCACTAACAGATAAAGAGACTGAAATGAGGAGTATTTCAGGGGATTTCAAGCCACTTATTTTGTCTGTGAGCGAGTGCAATGGTGCTTTGACTGTTTTTATTTTTTATTTTTATCCAGTGGTTGTTACAATGCAGATTATAGGAGGTCATGTTTGAAGCGTTGCCATGGAGAGGGGAGTGAGTAATTTCACGTCTCCTCTGGTTTAGCTCACCTGCTTGCCTCCGCTCTGCTGAAGTCAAATAGATTGTGAATCACATTACCAGTGATTTAACCAGAAATGCAGAGCGGTGAGCACTCACTGTCTGGACTGCATCCATATCTCCATCCATTTCCAGAGAGAGAGAGAGAGAGGCAAGAACCAAGAATGCAAGCACAGCACAAAGCAGTGTAATGCTTAAATGAATTAAAATGGAAGCAGATACTGGAGTGAGTAACAACAAATATGAATAAACTGAGACCAAGATGAGAAGAGTGACTATGGTTGGAGTCAGAGAGGGGACATAGAGATGTCAGCATGAGGGCCACACCCCTACGGATGGGCCATCTGCTCAACGAGAGAGAGAAATAGAGATGGACTGAGCTTTGGTTGCAGTTAAATGTGGTCATTTTAAAATTAAAATTAAATAATATCTTGGAACATTTAACAGGGTCACTTCCCTCAAATCTCAAGTTGCATCTCTCAGTATCCCTGTGAGTTTGTCTGTATTAAAAATAATAGTAATAAATGATTGTAATGGTCATTTGCAGTTCTATTCTTTCGTTTGATCACACGTGCACACATAGAAACAAAAAATGAAAGAAGCCTTTTTGGACTTTTAGTTTTTGTAATTTTGATAAAAGCTAAACACTGCCCCCTGTTGACGATTAGGGGGTTGTTGCTGTTGTTGTTGTTGTTGTTGCTTACATGCTGTCAGCAGGCATGCAATACAAATACAAATTTACCTTTCAAAAAAAGATGCGACTTACAGCATATTCAAGTTAGCAGTTTTATCAGTATGTGCATTTCATGGGAATCAAACCTATAACCTTGCTGTTCCTAGTATTGTGCTCCAGCAGTTAAGCTGAACAGAGATGGAGATTGAAATAGTGTGAATTGGAGCTAGCACGCTTACATACAGTGTGGCAGAAATGATGAGTATTAACTGCTTTTTTTAGTGCTAATCATTTAACACATCAAGCCAAAAAAGGAGAAGTTAGCATGGGTTGGGGCAGGAAACGTCTTGCGTTTATCAGACCCTACAAATATAAATAACATCATCTGCCATCGAGCTATTTATAAATGTCTCTAAAGTACTGCAAAGCTTGGTGTCACCCCAGATGTGAGTCTAAACTAGCAACATAAAGACGGTTTCTATTTTTGCAGGGTGTCGATCTATTAATCAATTCTTTAAGAGGAAGAGAGAACATTCCAGCAGGAGCCCTCACCTCTCCATGGAGACAGACATGTGCTCATGGGGTCAGAGAGGAGGATGGAGATGAGCCGAGTGTCAAGTCTTCTCAGTGTCATGTGACAGTTGTGGTCAGTCTGAACTGCCTCCACCTACGCCTTGCATTAAAGCATAGAAACAGATTTATATTTGGCACAATACAAAAGAGGAGCTTCATCTACGCATGACAGCCTCTTATTCAGGTGATGTCACATACATTTATGCATTTTGCAGGCATTTTTATTCAAAGCGACGGTGGTTTCAAGGGAGACTGGAGAAAGTTGTCACCCCTTTACTCCTCTTTTATATAGTGGCTATTATTGGGGCATGTTTTCACAACGTAACCTGCCATTAAGCATGCAGCCTATTATAGGCTTCTGAACAGCAGTTACACAGTTATGAAACTAAATGGAAAAAAGGTATGTACAGAAAATTTACAGAATATCAAACCAATGTCTTGGCTAAATAAATTTATTATCAATAAATAGTTATAAACTTATAAAAACACATGCCAGCTACAAAAATATCCTTTTTTGAGAACAGATTTCAATGTTTCTCCTAAAATCTACCTTCATTAGTGTACATTCATTATGTGGTTGATTTATGGTTTAGTCATTTATTTTGGTTTATTTATTTGCATAATTAGTTGTTTATTTTACATATTTATTATTTTATTATACATACCGTTCAAAAGTTTGGGGTCAGAAAGATTTTTTGTTCTTTAAAGAAATTAATACTTTTATTCTGCTTATTAAGATTGAATTAAACTGATCAATGACAGTAAATCACATTTATATAATATTCTTAAAAAAAGATTTCTGTTTCAAATAAACGCTCTTCTTCTGAACTGTCAATTCATCAAAGAGTACTAAAAAACATATTTTCGGGTATCACAGTTTTTATAAAAATATTGGGCAACAAAACTGTTTTGATTTCATAATAGGAAATGCTTATTAAGCAGCAAATCAGCATATTAGAGGATTTCTGAAGGATCATGTGACACTGAAGAGTAATGGCTGCTGAAAATGTTGCCATCACAGTAATAAATTACATTTGAAAATATTAAAATGGAAAACAGTTATTTTCGTTTTATTAATATTTCACAATATTACTGTTTCACTGTATTTGGATCCAATAATTGTGAGCATTAGAGACTTCTTTTAAAAATTACAAATTAAATTCTAACCAACCCCAACCTTTCCGATATATACTCTTGTCTGAATATAGCCAGTGTGATTTCACAAGTTTACATGTACATATAATCAGGTGGAACGTTTAAATAAATATCATTTTATTGTTTACCCAAGAGCTTGTAGCAAAAATATGATGATATCGAATCAATTTTAGCTTGGAGAACAGAAGAATTGAACATGTTGAATAATGAAGCAATTTCTTTGAAATCCATTACATGTTCCCTGCATTCCGTCTCACATTCCTTTAGTGGATCCTTAAGTGATGATAAAGGGCAGAAAGGCCTGGGCCTGTTATTTATCTCTTTTGCTTTCGTTGAGAAGTTGACTGTCTGTGTGTGTGTGTGTGTGTGTGTGGGCTAGCTAGACCAGAGCCAGCCATATAGAGCAGGAAAGCCCCAGGGAGCTTTCTTAAACACAGTCTGTACATTGACCTAGTGGCTATTAATTACACCTGGAGTGATGAGTTCTGACTAAACATGCTCTGTGCCAGCCCAAGTGTGGGCTGGTGAGGTCGCCACAAAGACACAGAACTGATTACACACGACATAAGGTGGCTTTCAGCCAGTGTAGCTATAACTATTACATTTTCTCTCCATCTTGCTCTTCTCTCTATTGCACCATCTCTTTCTAAAGACACAGATAAGGTAATAGTGCCATGTAACTTACCCACTGTATTTCCTTTCAGCAAGGATGTAACCATATATTCAGTATTTTTCTGCTTAGTAATATAATTTCAAGTTCATAATGCTTTAACCATCCACTATGAATAATGTTACATTTTTTGTCTCAGGCAACCCAAATGTACGGTGTTCAGTCGATTTGTGCTACCCTGTCAGACTTTGCTACCTCCCATTAAAACAGTGGGTAGTACTTCGACAATGAAAAATGCTACCTGTAAAATGATGGTTTATTAACGTCTACACCTACCCCAACCCTAAACCTACCCTTACAGTAGGTTGTGGCTAGAAGGGATACAGCTACAGGAAACCACCAATAAATAATGTTTTCTACCAATTAGATTGGGTTTTATTAAAGTATACACCTACCCCAACCCTAACCAACCTTACCGTAATGCAGATACATTAAATATTGTTGATCAGTGTGAGAAAAAGGACACAATATAAATGTGCGCATGCGCAGTAAACCCTGGTAGGACAATTGACGGTTAGGATAAATGTCAGGACTCCTGGGCCGTCCGGGCTGAGCACCGGCGCATATACCCAGGGTTCGACATTAACGCCAGACAAGTAACATGATTAAAACATCAGTAACCAAAAATAACTATGTAAACCCCAAACCGCAAGTATTACTCTGATTTTATTTAATTTAGAGTAAGTGGCGAATAGTGGCTATAGCTAATGTATATAATGCATCTATTGACAAAATGGTTGCGCTGCTGAGGCCAGGCTCCCGCAGCCTCTCCAGGAGAAATCAAAACGCGCAACACTAAGAAACCCAGCATCCTGAGGTAAAAATTCAAAATGGAAAGTTTTATATTTAAAAAACAGTTAGTCAGGCAACATCACACGTTTTCCCCATTATGACTGTTTAATAGTTCTATAAACAGTTCAATAAGCAAATACAATAATATTAGGTCACTTACATTTTAGGCGGAACACAGCGCACCTCACAGCAAACGGCATATTCATTGTTGAATGATTCCGTGTTCTGAACGAATCGGTTGAGTCAAAGTTTCATCAGCCCATGCATAAACATCTGATGAATCAACCGTTTGAACGAATCACTTGAATGAACAACTCAGTGACTCACTCAAACGCTCACTACTGGCACCTACTGGCGTTTTAATTTCGTTGAAAAGTATAATTTCCACCATCATTTCTTGTGTATTCTAAAATATTTAAAATAATCTCATAATATTATTTAATGCAGATGTATTATATATAATACATCTGCATTAAATAATATTATGAGATTATTATGAGATATATATATACAGTAGCGTGAAAAAGTGTTGGCCCCCTTCCTGATTTCTTATTTTTTTGCATGTTTTTCACACTTTAATGTTTCAGATCATCAAAACAATTTACATATTAGGAAAGATAACAAATAAACACAACATGCAGTTTTTAAATGAAGGTTTTTATTATTAAGCGAAAACAAAATCCAAAACTACATGGCCCTGTGTGAAGAAGTGTTTGCTTCCCGTTAAAACTGGTTTATCACACCTGAGTTCAATTTCTCTAGCCACACCCAGGCCTGATTACTGCCACACCTGTTCGCAATCAAGAAATCTCTTAAATAGGACCTGCCTGACAAGTGAAGTAGACCAAAAGATCCTCAAAAGCTAGACATCATGCCGAGATCCAAAGAAATTCAGGAACAAATGAGAACAAGAAAGTAATGAGATCTATCAGTCTGGAAAAGGTTATAAATCCATTTCTAAAGCTTAGGGACTCCAGCGAACCACAGTGAGAGCCATTATTCACAAATGGCAAAAAAACATGGAACAGTGGAGAACCTTACCATGAGTGGCCGGCCGTCCAAAATTACCCCAAGAGCACAGCGACGACTCATCCAAGAGGTCACAAAAGACACCACAACAACATCCAAAGAACTGCAGACCTCACTTGCCTCAGTTAAGGTCAGTGTTTATGACTCCACCATAAGAAAGATACTGGGCAAAAATGGTCTGCATGGCAAGATGAAAACCGCTGCTGAGCAAAAAGAAAATAAAGGCTCGTCTTAGTTTTGCCAGAAAACATCTTGATGATCCCCAAGAATTTTGGGAAAATACCCTGTGGACTGACGAGACAAAAGTTGAAAACTTTTTGTGTCCCATTACGTCTGGCGTAAAAAACTGCATTTCAGAAAAAGAACATCATAAAAACAGTAAAATATGGTGGTGGTAGTGAGATGGTCTGAGGCTGTTTCGCTGCTTCAGGACCTGGAAGACATGCTGTGATAAATGAAACCATGAATTCTGCCGTTTACCAAAAAATCATGAAGGAGAATGTCCGGCCATCAGTTCGTGACCTCAAGCTGAAGCGAACTTGGGTTCTGCAGCAGGACAATGATCCAAAACACACCAGCAAGTCCACCTCTGAATGGCTGAAGAAAAACAAAATGAAGACTTTGGAATGGCCTAGTCAAAGTCCTGACCTGAATCCTATTGAGATGCTGTGGCATGACCTTAAAACGGCGGTTCATGCTCGAAAACCCTACAAATGTGGCTGAATTACAACAAGTCTGCATAGATGAGTGGACCAAAATTCCTTCACAGCGCTGTAACCGACTCATTGCAAGTTATCGCAAAAGCTTGATTGCTGTTGTTGCTGCTAAGGGTGGCCCAACAAGTTATTAGGTTTACGGGGCAAACACTTCTTCACACAGGGCAATGTAGTTTTGGATTTTGTTTCCCCTTAATAATAAAAACCTTCATTTAAAAACTGCATGTTGTGTTCACTTGTGTTATCTTTTACTAATATTTAAATTTGTTTGATGATCTGAAACATTAAAGTGTGACAAACATGCAAAAAAAAATAAGAAATCAGGAAAGGGGCCAACACTTTTTCACACCACAGTATATACTAGATATAGACTATATATGCTCTATTTATATTTTCCCTTTATTGAAATATTCCAAAACGTTTTTTAACAATATCATGAATATCTCGCATTCTCATATGTGAAAATTAAAGCATTTTGCACCTTTACAGATTAATGATCTATAACGGCGTTGGCAAAGTACCTAATAGTGTAATCTATTAACTAGCAAACACTCCATCTGTTTCTTAAGTACCAGCTATGGGGTCATGCCATAACTATATTAAATTGGTCATATGATGCGATTTAAATTTTCCTTTCTCTTTGGAGTTTACAAGCTCTTGGTGCATAAAGAAAAACTGTAAAGTTGCAAAGACTAAAGTCTCAAACTCAAAGAGATGTTCTTTATAAAAGTTAAAAGTCAACCACGCCTACCTAAAATGGTTCATTCTAACACACCCCCACATACCTACATCACTATCTGGGAAAATTTGCATAACGCCGCCCAAATGGTCACACAAAGAAAGAAGGCGTAACTTTTTATTAATCGCTGTAGTATTGTTGCCGCCGCCACAATGTCGTGAAGGCGCTGTTTCGTTGTGAAAGCGAAACTACTCTGGTTGGCCTTCCAAAAGAGGATGATATCTGCTTCGTCATGCTTAGAGCTTATCCGTGCTGGTCGCTGAAGAAATACAACAACTTCACGCTGTGGATCACCGGATCGGCTTTCACCGTGGACGAAGCGGAGTCCAGCACGGGGTCGTCACATGTGGTTGCCGCAAGCCCGCCGAACGATCCTTCGTCGAATCCGCCGGCCACACCATTCTCAAGCCCACCTGCCTCCGCTCACTCTAGCCCTCCGGCCTCCGCTCACTCAAGGCCGCGGTGTGTGACGCTGTGTTTCGTTGTGAAACGAAACTACTTTGTTTGGTCTTCCAAAATAGGACACAACTACAAATCAGTGGTTAAGTTGTATTTACAACAATGTTCAAGAACAGTTCAACCCAAATATTCAGATGTGTCCAGCGCAGTTTATGGAGGGCTGTTTCCTGATCCTGGTAGAGTAACTACCGGCTGTTCTGACTCACAGACTGTAAGTACGTTTTTTATATTTAAAGGATTGCCACTGATGATTAATACGCGAGTTTTGAGCAGTGTAGAGTAACACTTGCTGTTTGTCATTTCTCCGATCAAAAATACAGACATGGTTTTATGTTTATGCGGCGCGATGCAACGCAACGCGTAAAAAGACAGTATAAATCCGTTATAATCCGTATTATGTCCCCACTGGATGCAACAAATGCCTCGTTTATAATGGGTTTTAATGTTTATGTCTCGTCGCTTCGATGCGTTTCAGAAAGGCGGAGCATAAAGAGAGAAATAATAATTTACAGAGTATGTGGAAAATAACGTGTGTTTTTTTTTACCTTAAATCGCATGAACGCATTTCATTACACCAAATACACCAAATAATGTTCTTTTTAGCAGCATCATATGACCCCTTTAATACGACTTTGTATTTAATGTGAATTTAATAAAAACATTGTAATTTGCTAATTATAACACTTTCACTGGACAGTAAGAAAGCAAAGAACATTTAGGCTGCTACATTATCAAAGAACATTTTAAGCACTCTCAAAAACGCTTATTATAATCACTGAAGTTGTTTAGACTGTGAAATGAATATCCTACTTCGTACACACATCTGCACTTTGTTGTTTCTGATGAGAGAATCGTCAGAGAACAGAATTCCTTCAGCGAGCGAGTGAACAGAACACCCGCATTTCAGCGATGACTCATCTGAACGCCTCTGATTGGCTATTACATTCATAAGCTCAACAGAATCGTGTGTGATTGGTTATAATGCGCAGAGCTGTAAAAACGCGTCTGTCTCTGGCTCAGCGCCAGCCAAAGCGCAAACGCAGATTTGAATTTAGCAGCTGATGCTGTGCAACACTGCACGTTCTAAACAAGCTCGTATGATTGTATGAAATATAAAAAAATATTATTTGGCTATTTTTTGTCTTTTGGAAGCTGCATTCAAAATCCAATTGGCTCAAAAATCTGAGGGGGCACGTGCCTCTGCTCACGCCCAACATTGTATTTATCCGCTGAGAAATAAGGGATAACTTGTCTGCTATAATTATTGGACGAATACAGAGGGAAGCTAAAGCTGCGGTCACACTAGACTTTTATGCAGTCAAAAACTCTCCAGCTGCTTTGCAACCAGAAGCTTTAACTTAGATTTGGCTACCAGAAACTGAGGAAAGTACTATCGGTATAGTTGTTATAACAATGTGTGAAATCTGGTAAAGACAGACAAATTCTTCCAAAATAAAAAAAAAAAATACTATCTTATATATAAATAAATAAAAAATAATGTGGCCCTAGCGAGCCAAGGTGAACATCAGTGCTCAATTTAGGCTACATACTGTAGTACACATACAGCAGAACTTGCCCTGAGCATGTATGTCAAGCTGGGTGTGTTGTGTGTGTGTGTGTGGGTGAGTGTGAGTGTGTGAGAGAGAGAGCGAGAGAGAGAGAGGAGAGAGCGAGGAGAGGGACATTTCAGTTTATGGATGTTGTGCCTGGATGACAGGGGTAGGGGGCTCCCACTTAAAGCACTATGGCTTCCCCACTCAAATGCATATGCAGAGAGAGTGTTCTCCATGATGGTTTTACACAAAACCAAAACTAGGAACAGTTTGGCTCTGGACAGAATGCTATCATCTATCATGATGGTGATAATATCTGGCCTTGAGCCCCCTACCCCTGGCATGCATGAAGACATCAAAATGTAAAAATAAAAATAAAAAACAAACATTTATAAGCTAAAATGTGCTCGTTCTCTCTCTCTCTCTCTCTCTCTCTCTCTCTCTCTTTCTCTATGATCTAGTATCTATCTATCTATTCGATCTATCGTCTATATATCTATCTATCTTTCTCTCTCTCTCTCTCTCTTTTTCTCTCTCTCGCTCTCTCTCTCTTCTCACACACCACTCCCATAGCTGACTAACATCCGCAGGGGCAAGTTCGGCCTCCTACTGATGGGACAGTATGTCATGAGCAATGCTTTCATTGTGGCCAATTTCTTTTTATTTTTGATACTTTTGTATTTTTTAAATACATAACCCTATTTATTTTATTTGGATGAATTTGTCTGGGTTTTTTAAATCAGATTTACCAGTTGTTATCATTTCTGTTTGTTCAGGTCAATAATGAACAATAGGTAAAATTGAACTGCTAGCGAAAACTTAAGAGAATTGGGTGCTGCAAATATTTGAATGGCTCCTCCCCTTTTAGTGGCCCCTCCCCTAATCTCACTCCAAACTTTTGCTATAACTTGAGAGCCCGGCTTCTGGTGTTTTTCAGTCATTTTAGACCAAAAATTTTTTTTTTGGGAAATCCTAAAAAATACTTCATCGGAATGGTAAAAAAATGTTTGGAAATTTTAAAAATACTTTCTCGGAATGGTACGAATCTCTGTGACTTTTATGTCAGTCGCTATGCCGCTCTTTGACCAGTATTCTGGCCTCTTTAGCAGTTTCCTCTTCCTGACCATCTGCTGCATGCGGAGTACTCACCTCATCTCCTCAGTGGCAAAGGGAACCGGTCCCAGCAGTTGCCATGGAAACAAAACACCATCGTCAGCAATAAAGTTATTCTAGAACAACTCACACACATACGGATAATGTGAGTGATCGTATCACAGTAAGAGAGAAGCCTCAGCTGGATTTAACACAGTTTCATGGAGAAGGAAGAATGTGGATAAAGAGAATATGCTCTTCCTTGCTGAGAGGGACAAGAAGAAATGTCATTAGACAGAGACTCAAGAACAAAAAATGCCAACAGAAGAAAGGAGACATGATTTAAAACAGAGAAAAAGACATGTCTCACTCACTTTGTTCTCACTTTGCCACAAAACGTTACACACCAAGAACTTTATTGCATAAATAACTAGGAAATTACCTAAAACCTTCGGTCTAAGAACATTATAGACACAATACCAAGAAGATATTGTCAGTAAGATTTTTTCAAATGTTTTTTTTAAAGAAATCTCTTATGCTCACCAAGGCTGCATTTATATGATAAAAAATACAGTAAAAATCGGTGCCGATAGCCTCGTGCTTAGTGCGTTGACATACAGCGCATCTGCGCTCACAGCAAACCGAGTTTGATTCCCACCTCGAGGTCTTTTGCTGATCCCGCTCCCCTCTCTGCACCCCAATACTTTCCTGTCATCTCTCCACTGTCCTCTTAAAATAAAAGTCACAAAAAGCCCATAAATGTGTATATATATATATATGTAAAAATACTAGTATTGTAAAATATTATTGAAATGTGAAAATATGTATTTGTATGATGGTAAAGCTAAATTATCAGCAGTCATTACTTCAGTCTTAAGTGTCCCATAATCCTTCAGAAATCATTCTAATTTGCTGATTTGTTTCTCAAGTAACAATTCTTATTTTATCAGCGTTGACAGCAGTTGTACCGCTTAATAAAACCATGATTTTTCAGGATTATTTGATGAATAGATAGTTAAAAAAGAACACAATTTCTTTTAAAAAAAAGGACAATGATAAAGTCTTATTTTGATTTCTTTACTTTCATTTTTATTTTATTTTAATGAAATTCAGTGAATTTCTTGCTAATTAAAAATATTCATTTCTTTAAAAAAAAAAAGTATGATCCCAAACATTTAAATGGTCTTGTATATGTATGCAGAGTGTTCTTATAGTGGACAATAAATCAATCTTGTTTTATTAAATCAGTCAATTTTATATCTTACCAAGTCAGTTGCTTGGAAACCGTTTAGATGCACATTTAGATTCAGATAACTTGCCTCTGTGTGTCTTAGAGCATGACGGTTTGTAAACAGCATTGTAAATGCACTACATATACAGTACACTGATTAGGTTACATTATATAATTCATTAGGATTAATTTAGGATAAAATAGTGATTTAAATGATATTACATAGTTATAAATATAAGTTTAGTACATAATGTACAGTCAAACGACATCAAGTCTACACAAGTCCATACAATCATACGTCTAATGAAAAGTAATGTTGTGAAGTTTTGATCTGGCTGATCTGGATCTGGCTGTGCTTCTGAAATGACATCAAACAACCAACAAGAAACACAGTTTGAGCAAAACTGATATTATTCTCATGTATAAGCACACTGGAGTGTGGAGACAATGATGTGGCCAAAGGCACAAAATCACGCAGTCATTATATGTCCCTCACTTGCACAAAATATTACCCCTAAACCAATATTACTAATACAGATGTGTGTTCTCTTTCAGGTGCGAGCTTGTGGTTACCACTGAAGAAAAGGAAGCAGGATGCTGTTGTAGATGCCATCTGCCAGATATATTAGTCAGAGGTGTTAATGAGATAACATCTCAGTCAGGTATCAAAGCTACCTCTCAGTCTTTTCTCATACACCGCTGATTGTAAAGTAAAACATTCATTTCAGGATACATAAATAATCACCTTTCTGACAAAACAAGGTCTGTTGTGAGAACGATTTAACAGTTCCCAACCATCCTGACTCCACCTCATACTGTGCAGAAAAAAAATCAGGTTCTGACTAGTTTTATCAGAGCATTCTTAGAGTAAAGAAGCACATCTTGTGCTGATAAAAGTGATAAACTTCATACTCAAACCCTCAAAACTCAGTTTTCAGTGTATGCATCTTTAGTATTTCATTCTCCAGCACATGCACACTGTAAAAGCAAGAATATTTTAGGAGATATTTCTGATCTGATCTGACCCTCAAAAATGATTTTTTTTTTCTATTGTGTATCCTAGCTAAATTGATGATTTTAGGACCTTTACTGTACATCAAGCCAAGCATGACCAGCTGAGTGACCAACACATAATGGCATGCGTTTATAGACAGTACTGGAGAATAATTATATAACAGACGGTCAGGATACAGCAGTGGAATTCCATTTACTTCTGCATTCTGACCTGTCTGAGGTCATGTTCTGTGTTCTGTTAGGAAGCGAAACTTAATTATTGACAGACAAGGAAGGATTTTTGTCAGAAAGGGAGTTATAGAAAAGGTGCTAACCCAGAGTTACCGGAGCTCAGATCCACCTGGATATTAACCAACAGAAATTTCAGAGGGTTTTTGGAAATGAGGAGACACAATTTTCTTTCTTTTTCATATTTCTTTCTTTCTTCCTTCTCTGTCTGTCTCTCTGTAATTTTACCATTTTGTTAAAAGCTAAACTTGCTTAAAACACACAAAAACAACAACACATGGTATAATTTTTTTGTCATGCCAATGCTTATCTGGCTTGAGGTGTTGGCCTGATTCCTCCAGGTTTGCGCAGGGGGAACCCCACCCAACTACAATAAGCACATATGCTCTGAGCACATTACATCCTGACCTGTACCATATTATCAAAGCTTGAACATTCATGAACTTGAGCAGGAACCAGCTTTATCAAATTGCATGTGCTCGAAATATAGAATATGCAAAACTTTGTTTGGGTGTTGCAAAATGCTTAAATACAGACTAGCATTCTTATATGGTGTTTTAGAGAAAGAGAGCGAGAGAAACCACACACTTCCAGCGAGTTGATCTCAGGGTTTCCTGTCGCATGCCTAGCCCCTCTAGCAGAAGTGCAGAACTTGTGTGTTTCTTCTCTCTAAGTGCAGACATTAGGCTACTCAAACAAACACAAGCATGTAGACTGGGTTATTTAAAACTTTACCAGAAAAAAAAATTACAAAGGGACTTGCATATTAGGCTACCTATAGATGTTTTAAAATGTTATCAAAGCGTTTTGGAAACCATACAATTTACATTACAAGATAATCATATATTTAGACATCAAAAATATATTACAAAACGTAATGTTTTGTTTAAAACGTCTTTTAGTCATTTAGCTAAGGTGGTAGGCTACCAAAATACAATTTGGGTTGTGCAAGACGAACACCAACGCCGGTAAATTAGTGACAATAAGTTTCATTTATTTTTTTATCTTTTTAAATATCAACCCCATTGAAAGTCACTGAATATTTCGCACAGTGATGGGCTAGATACAGTGCTATCACATTGCCTTTTTCAAGGGGCGGAGACAAAGGTTCCGCTCGTTCTTGTGAGCGCATAGTGTGCCAAGCAGGGCATGCAGGTAGCGGACTAGCAGATGAGTAGCCTACTGGGTGATTTGAGACGGTGATTCTGCTGCAGCCTGCAGGTGCTTTGTCTTTGCTTCGTTGCCGGACAGTGAAACAGCGAGACAACGGTAAAGTCATTTGGATTGCCTCTAGTTTTATGTTGCAACGATCAAAATATATGTGTGAAGTTTGACAGTTGCAACCCACTGCGAGAGCGCTGACACGCTGATGCTCGTTTGAACGTTTCGCTTCTGGTCTTGAATCTCAGTGCATTATGTTTCTAATGATACTAAATTGTTGATTTAAAGACATGTGAAAGACTAGAGACGTGATTAAATGCGTAAAATGAGTTTCTTAGACAAGTGTGCGCACGTACTGTATGACATTAAATATTAATGTTGGTCTGGATAGTGAATGAAGAGCACTAGAAGTATCGGGAAGTCCAATACTTTTTAAAAATAGCTCAAATATAGCTATGATGTAAAATACAAAGTTTACAAGTGTTTGGTCGTTACGTGATCCCTATACTTTTAAGTAGCCTATATGTTGTTTTATAGTTTTGCTATTATTCTAGCAGTAATAGCCTATTAGCTACTGTTATGTGGAAAACAGTAATATTAAAGAATTTAAGAAGTGGGTGTACATAGCCTATACACACACACACATACATACATACATACATACATACATACATACATACAGTCAAACCAAAAATATATTCAGACACCTTCAACATTTCTCACACTATATCACAGTTTATTCACTATAGTTTACTGTGTCACAACAAATTCATCTTGATCATGTCAGAATAACTTTAATAGAAAGGTATGTAATGGATTACAATCAACCAAAAATTATTCAGCTGTTAAATTTAAGTACACTATTAGATACTACCAATTTAGGTCAACCAGTTACCAAGCAATACTTAATTTTGTTCAGTCTGTGGTGTAAAAAGGTCGCATTGCAATTAAAGAAAAAACACATTTGAGCAAAACATGGTCAGGTAAAAGAGTGAATATGTTTTGATCCCAATTGAAGAATTTTTGGGTATAATATGTCACAGTTCACTTTATTGTGCTATCCTCACTTACATAAAATAACTCCTGCACCCACTAGTAAAAAGATATCAAAATTATATCTGGTGTCTGAATAATTTTTGGTTTGACTGTATACACACACACACACACACACACACACAAACAAGGGAATGTGGAACTCATAGAATATATGTGACCCTGGACCACAAAACCGGTCATAAGGGTCAATTTTTTAAAATTGAGATTTACACATCATCTGAAGCGTATAAAAAATAAGCTTTCCATTGATGTATGGTTTGTTAGGATGACGACAATATTTGGCCGAGATACAACTATTTGGAAATCTGGAATCTGAGGGAGCAAAAAAATAAAAAATAAAAATATTGAGAAAATCACCTTTAAAGTTGTCCAAATGAAGTTCTTAGCAAAGCATATTACAAATCAAAAATTAAGTTTTGATATATATACAGTACGAAATTTACAAAATATCTTCATGGAACATGACCTTTACTTAATATCCTAATGATTTTTGGCATAAAAGGAAAATCTATAATTTTGACCCATACAATGTAATGTTGGCTATTGCTCCAAATATACCCCAGCGACTTAAGACAGGTTTTGTGGTCCTGGGTCACATATAGCCTACAACAGAAGCCCTTTTCCACTGCAGTTTCTAATTTCCGTATTTCTACCAATATAAATTTATCGTAATATCAATTCTTAAATTACATTCAAAATTGTGCAAATTGTTTAATTTTGTTTTACTTGTACATACCCTGTGTCCAGTTGTAAATCAGCGCAGTCCTCCCCAAAGCATATATTCCTAAGGTATGAAAAAACACTGGGCCTCGGCATAAAAGCACATAACACAAAGAGACCATGTATCGAGGGAATGAGACTAAAGCTCAGTGTTTATTCATAAAACAACTTCCCCTGTCACAGCAGTCAAATCAGCTTTCAGTCTTTAAATGGCTTTTTTGTTTTTCTGTCTTTCTTCCTTGTAATGCCTGTATTGATCTAATCATGTTTGCATGAACCCTGAGGCCTGTGTTTCAAGTTTAAGGGAAACCAGGAGATCAGTTTTCAACAGGTTTTTGCAAAATGCAGTTTTTATTTGCATTTAGGTGTATTCATTTCTTCACATGGTTTTAGTTTTGTTATCTTGATAATTACAGATTTTTACGCATACTGTTTGCAGAATATGATATGGAGTGCAGATCTGTGAAGGGCGGATGAACTGTGACAGGTTCAACAGTACTGACAGTGTTAAGGATTATTTAATCATTTTTAATTACGCATGATGATATCAGTGCAAAAAACTGTGTACATTTGAATTTCACTATTAATTTCAATTAATTTCAAAATTTCTTAGAATCTGGTTCGTACCTCTTTTGCTTTAATGATAGCAGCATGAATTTAACCCGATGATCTTGTTCTCCAACATGATTTGAGAACAATCCAAAGAGAATCTTGAGCTTCGATAGAAAAGGAAAAATTCTGACCATGTGTACAGAATCACAAGATCAATCTCACAAATCTACTTTTTTGATTAATGAGCTAGAAATAGTGTAGAGTCTTGAATATGTCATACTCATTTTACATCATAATGTTTTTGTTTTTGTAAGTTTAAATTAGATTTTGAATATCTTATTTTCAACGTGGACTTTTGGTCCACGTTTTTGTTGGACTTTTTGATAAACTTTGAAATATTAACTCACTTTAGTTAATTAATGTAGCAAAGAAATGATCTAATTTGGTCTAATGTATTCTGTGTCATTTTGTCTCATTCATTATATTCTATCTCTTTCTCGTTCATAGTCAAATTAAGTCGGTTTAATCCACAACACCAAAACAGAACAGCTCTCCTCTTCACAAACTTCACTAATTGTGCATCACTGAAAAGAGAGCAGACAGTTTCTGTAACACTTATAGTCAGGCAATAAATTAGGTTTCCAATTATCATATGTTGCTCAATTTGCACTTCGTTTCATGTGAAGTTGTTGCTTTTTGAACATGCATCATTGGGTCTCCTCTGTCCCCGTCTGCAGTACGGCAGGAGCTCAGTTTAGGCAAAGATAACTGAGCACTGTGGAACTGACAGAGTACATTAACATGACTGACAGATCAGCTCTCACATCTAATCGCTGCTCATCTGAGAAATGGTTTTTCACAAGGCCAGAGGGGTGAGGAATGGAGGGATCAGACGACTTCAAATCCATGTCTCAGAGTGTGGCTCAGTGTAATCTAGAGGTGACAAATTGAAATAGATGACATTGTAAGTTATGTCGGAGTAGGACACTGCAAACCAGCACATGGATGGGCTAACACAGCATGTACAATGTAAGGTCAAAAACATTACATGAAATTTAACTGATTTTTCATAAAAGTTTTGTTTCGCTTATCAGCTTTAACTATCGTTTAACATTGATTAGGCCAGTTTGACATGCTGAATTATACTTTTTTGTATCCTTTTTAACAGCGCTCATGAAAACTAAAAAAAAAATATGTTGACAATTATGCAAGCTAATCTGTTATTACTCATGCATAAAAATTACTTGGTACATGCATAATACTTGAGCTAACATCAGTTGAACATAAACAGTTACCAAAAGAGAGTCTTCCAAAACTTCAGAAGTTTGATGATTTTTGTCTTTTATGGCTAGTCCCACAATATTTTGGAATGTTCCGAAAAGCACTAGAATATTACAAAGCGTACAGAAACTTTTCCCATCCTTGCAAAATTAGTCGTTTTATTTTTTCCAAGAGGCATGATTAGATGCACATGCATTTTTTTGAAAGAATGGACAGTATTTTATGCAGAAACGTCCCAGGTTACGTATGTAACCATGGTTCCCCTTCGGGAACTCGAGCTGCGTCGGAAACGCTAGTGGAACGCCTTCAGCGATACCAAGCTCTGCATCATATGTGTAATCAGTCGAACGATGGGCGAGACGTCCGCGGCGGGTGACGTCATGACCGGGAAGCTTTAAAAGCACGTGAGGTGCAGCCGGGTGCTAGCTTCTTAGGAGTGAAGCAAGCTCTAGTAGGGATGCTGGAAGTATGGGCTTGCGACGCAGCGTCTCGTTCCCTCGGGAACCATGGTTACATACATAACCCGAGACATTCCTCTTCAGGAACTCAAGCTGCGTCAAAAACGCTAGGGGAACGAGAATGCCCACACCGCCAGACTTGCAAATCCCTGCCTGGTGTGAAAGGGCACGGCTATGGGAAGAGAACAAAAGAGCCCGGAGTGGCTAAAGTAGGCGGGGCCCGCCGTCCCGAAGGCCAAATTCTGGAGGAGTGAATCTTGACCCCCCAAAGGAGAGGGGAGATCAGAGGACTCTAGGCTATGGAATAGCATCCTGATCCAACACTTAGCATAAGCTTCTCTGGCCGGAAGGCCTCGGCCTCAGCGCACCGCATAGGAAACGTGTAAGAAGAGGGTGTCTTCCCACTGAATGGCCACCGAGATGGGCGTGGTAGGCCGCAATGGCCGCCATGAAGACCTCTAGGGTGGAGTGGGTCAACCCTGCGGATAAACAGGCCTGCGGGAACTCCAGAACTGTACCAAACAGGCAGTTAGCTGGGTCGTGCTGGCGGTCTCCGCACCAAGTAGTATAGTTTCCTCATAGAGGGAGCTCTGGATGGATGATAATCTCAACAACCTCGGTTGAGAGACCGGAAGTTATGAGTTGTGCCTCCTCAGAGGCCACACCCACAGCTCCTGGCGGGGGCGTGCCCTCCGCCTGTGAGAGGAGATCTCTCCTGACGGGAATCTCCCATAGAGCGCCATCGAGGAGAGAAATCAGACCTGAGACCCAACTCGGCCCGGCCGGAACGGGGATACCACCACCAGACCCGTGGGGGGGCCGTCCCGGCACACTCTCTCTAGAACTCCCGGGAGCAGAGCGATCAGGGGAGAGGCGTACAGACGAAGCCTCGGCCACTTCTGTACCATGGCATCCAGCCCCAGTGGATCTGGATGAGTCAGAGAGAACCAGAGGGAACTGTGCGATGTCATCTGAGTCGCAAACATGTCCACCTGAGCCTGGCCAAAAATTCTCTATATCTGCTTCACCACCTCGGGTTGAAGCATCCATTCCCCGGGCCTCAGCCCCTGCCGCGACAGGATGTCTGCTCCCATATTGAAATGCCCAGGAATTTAAACTGCTCTCAAACGAGAGGAGTTTGCCCTGTGACCACACAAGTATCTGGTGCGCACCAGCTTGTACAAGGGGCGCGAACGCAGAACTCCCTGGTGGTTGATGTAAGAGACCACCGTTGCGTTGTTACCAACATATGGTGACCTCTTAGGTCTGGGAGAACTCGAAACAGGGCCAGCATCTCCCGACAATTGAATGCCATGTCAGATGGCGACCACTCCACAGACCGCGGGCAGGGTGGCCACTCATGACCGCACCTCCACCGGTGAGGGATGCTTCCGTCGCTAGCGTTACGCGGCGACAAGGAGCTCCCAGCACCTGGCCCTGAACAAGAACCAAGCGTGACCTTAATCATGCGAAGCGGGTTTCCCCTCGGAGAGAACCCCTTGTTCTTGTGCCACCACTGTAGGGGTCTCATGTACAGCCGGCCAAGAGTTATCACGTTGGACGCAGCTGTCATCAGCCCAAGCAGTCTGGAACTGCTTGACAGTGAGTGACCGGCCTTCTCTTACTCTCGCGACTGAGGTGAGGATCAACTCGATCCGAGCAGGAGACATACATGCCTACATCGTGGTCGAATCACACACCACGCCCAGATAAGTAGTTCTCTGTACTGGAAAAAGCACTCTTTTCTTGGCGTTAAGTCTTAACCCCAGCTCTTTCGTGTGAGCAAGAACGACATCTCGATGTCGAACCGCCATCCACTCAGACTGAGCTAATATCAACCAATCGTCGATGTGGTTGAGTTGTGAAAGTGTGGGGTGAGAGTGCAAGGCCTAAGGAAGAACCAGTATTGGTAGGCTTTTGCCCCCAAAAACGAACCTCAGGAGCTTCCTGTGATGAGGAAGGATGGAGATATGGAAATATGCGTCCTTCAGATCGATCGTGACAAACCAGTCCTCGGACCTGATCTGAGACACGACCTGTTTGAGTGTGAGCATCTTGAACTTCAGTCGCATGACTGAACGGTTCAATAGGCGCAGATCTAAAATGGGACTCAACCCCCCACCATCTTCTTCGAATAAAAAAAAAAAAAAAAAAAAAAAAAAAAAAAAAAAACATGAGTACCGGCTGTAGAACCCGGAGTCTGTCTCGTGCGGAGGGACCACCTCGATGGCCTCCTTCCTCAAGAGGAGTAACTACTTCTTGTTCTAATACCCGAGCCTGCTCGGGACCCACTAGCGTGGGGGTGACCCCGTTGAATCGAGGCGGACGAGAACCGAACTGGATTCTGTAGCCTCTTTCTACAGTGTGCAGGACCCATTATGACACATTTTGCAGAAGCTTTCACACTGCCAGATATTTTACTAAGGGAATCAGTCTCTTGAGACTGATTTCTGGTGTGCCCAGAACGGCTAGTTCTGTGCCTTTAAGCTCCTGCCATGACAGGGGACGCTAACTAGCGCTCTGGGACCTCCGCAGAGTCCGCGAGCCTCTCAGTGCCGCTACGTTTCCGGGCGGTAACTGAGAGAAGCGCTCGCCGGAGACCGCTGCGCCCTGGAACACGGCAGGGTTGGCAGACCGACCTCCTGAGGGCACTGAGGAGAGACTGGCACCGTGTAATGCAGTGTGAACCTCTCTTCCCCAGAGGGGCCTGCCCTCCGAGGTCCTGAGCCACAGCATCAGGACTCTCATAGCTGAAGTCTCCTATTGAAAATGACGGCCCTCAGACCTACGTCGTCTGCTAGGAAGACTAGACCACAGCCTGCTCGGGGCAGACCCAATGAAGCACACTTGGCAGGGGCTCCCACACCGCCAGGTGACCTCCTAAGGGAACCAGTCTCGCGAGACTGGCTTGTGGTGCGCTTAGAGCAGCTAGCTCAGTTCCCTGAAGCAGCGGACTGGCAGAGGACGGCCGTGCTAGCTGCTCTAGATACCTCCGTAGAGGTAGCGAGCCTCTTAGTACCGCTACGTTTCCGGGCGGTAACTTAGAGAAGAGCTCGCCGGAGATCGCTGCGCCCTGGAACACCGGCAGGGTTAGCAGACCGGGGGGGAACTGGGGGGAGACGGGCACCGTGTAATGCGGTGTGAACCTCTCTTCCCCAGAGGGGCCTGTCCTCCGAGGTCCTGAGCCACAGCATCATGACTCTCATAGCTGAAGTCTCCTATCGAAAACGACGGTCCTCAGACCCACGTCATCTCCTAGGAAGACTAGACTGATAAAACCAAAGCCTGCTCGGGGCAGGACCCATCTAGATACCTCCGTAGAGGTAGCGAGCCTCTTAGTACCGCTATGTTTCCGGGCGGTAACTGAGAGAAGCGCTCGCCGGAGACCGCTGCGCCCTGGAACACAGACAGGGTTGGCAGACCGACCTCCTGAGAGCACTGAGGAGAGACGGCCACCATATAATGAGGTGTACATCGCTCTTCCCCAGAGGGAGTTGGCCCTCAAAAAGTCCTAGGCCTTAGGCGTCAGGACATTTACGACGGAGACTATCCAGCGAGAATGACGGTCCGCAGAACCGCCTTCTGCTAGAAGCCTTCGGCCTGGGAGCGCCACTCTGACTCTAGACTCTGCGGAGTACGAGAAATGAGGCCCCCAGAATGAGGGGTTGGAACACGGTGGGTTGGGACTGCTCCGCCCAGCAGCCCCTGCAAACCGCCTCAACCTCCTCAAAGGAAGAGAGGTTAACGCGTGCTCTCACTCGAGAAATTTATATCCTAAGAGCCCCTGTATATCTAACTTCTCATTGTCAGATACGTAAATACTTCATTTTATTCCTCAGAATTAAATGCAGTCAAACAACCAGACGAGTAAATACGGTCTAGTGTAGTAAGATTCACATCAAAAACCGAAATGATGTAATATATGTGCTGCGCGAGCCATTCAGTCACATGATCAACATCAATCTCCTTGACAAACAAACGAGCTCTAAATAGGAAGAGCCGTCTCCAACCGTGTGCTAGATCATGAGCGATCTCCGCATTCTCAGTCGCCACCGTGCCTCAGCAGCAACACGACTGCAATCGCAAGATCACAGGCACAGACACACTCCTCGGCGCGTGCCCGGCGAGAGCGGAGCGTTTAATAGCGAAAAAAACCCAATCCCCCCGACTGCGCGAGCTCCGCTCCCCATTAATGCTGCTCATTATAATATTAGGCATAATATGCTTGTGTAACTTATGCTTGTGCAACTGGCGAGCTCTTTAACGCCCTCTGTATCAATCTCCTAGGAGAAAGACAGGCGGAGCGTCGCGCCCTCTCCCCGGGGGGGAAGTACCGCAGCGCGGGCTTCCGAACCCCGAGAGCGGGCGCTGGATCTGGTGACTTTTTTTTTTTTTTAGCAGATCCATATGCGAAACCCACGAGCACAGCCGCCGCTCCGCCTCGGCGAAAGCGGGGCCGGCACCGCGAGGAACGCTAGTGAAAGCTCCCTCCTCAAAGAGAGCCCTCTGAGAGCGAAGCAAGGTAGTAACAACTATGCTTCGCTCGCAAGCAAACCACGCACAGGCTGTGTGTGTCCCCACTCGTGATATAACATTATCTTTGGGCAGGGAGGAACACACAACCTACAACGTGGCCTGCTCTCGCCCTTGAAATGCTTTGTCCTTGCATGAGCTTAGACATAGCTGGAGCTTATAGACTTTGGACAGACAACAATAAATAAGACTCACAGAACATAAATCGTGACCGACACACACAGAGAGCTTCGCTGAATGACAGAAAGCTAGCGCCGGCGGCACCTCACGTGCTTTTAAAGCTTCCTGGTCATGACGTCACCCGCCGCGGACGTCTCGCCCATCGTTCGACTGATTACACATATGATTCAGAGCTTGGTATCGCTGAAGGCGTTCCCCTAGCGTTTTCTGACGCAGCTCGAGTTCCCGAAGGGGAAGCATACATCAGCTCGTTTATTGTTGGTGCAGTCGCGGGGCTAAAACACCTTTGTGAACTATGAGACAATATCACAAACACTGATTCAGCAGCACACTTTGAAATCATTTAAAGCTATAATATGCTTGAGAGAATAAAGTTCTCAATGCCTGTATTCACAGGTAAGAAAGAGGGAGATGCCGCACAATGCTAGCTGCAGATCATTATCATTATCAGTTCTGTAAGAAAATAACCTACATATTAGGAGGAATCAAACTGTCCATGGTCTTTTGTGATAAAAGAGCCTGAGCCTGATGTACTGAATGAAAACATTTAGAAAAATGTTCTCTTTATGAAAGAGATAAACGTATCAGCACAACAACGCCTGGGTTGTTGATTTCATGTGTGAAATGGCTGTTTCTTAAAAGCGCAGAAGTAAAAATAGACTGTTTAATTTGAAGTGCCAAAGAGGGGAGTGGAAAATTATATCGGAAAATAAAATGCAATGAACTTCTACACTCTTAGAGAGAAAAAGGTACAAAACTGTCACCAGGTACTAATTACGGTAAGTACTAATATGTACCATTTAGGGCTAAATATACAAAAACGTAATATTTTATTTTTGCTTACAAGACTTCAGAAGGCAAAAAACATGTGTGATATGTCCCCTTGAAATTTTGGATGAAATGTCCCCTGCTGTTCACAGAGGTCCATGTAGGAATAATGTGTGATGTGTTTTAAGTCAGATCATAGGATTTTTAAAGATGTTAAGATCTTCATAATGCGATCCATAAGAAGATTTAAGGTGTATATACAGTATGTCTTACAGTCTTGCTTATGGTTGGGTTCTTTGTAAGACTCATTTTTATTACTCCATGTAATTTGTCCTTTTAATATTTTGGTACCTTTTTGTGTTGCTCTGGTCTTAACAAGTGAACCCTTTTGATAAATAAGAAGCATTTGTTAATATATTTTATTATACATTTAAACATAAGGGGACAGTTCACCAAAAATAACAGTTTAGTAAACCATTTAGAAGACAAGTCAGACTATTCACCCACTGTTCTTCATACAATGAAAATGAATGATGACTGGGGCTGCTGAGTTTCAAAAATGACAACAAAAAAAGTCCATAAAAGTACCAGAACAATAGTCCATATTACTTGTGAGAGAGCTACAGCAGATTAGATGATTATTAGTGAATAATGGCTTTAAATTTGGCCCCACAAAGTAAGTGTATGACCTAGATAGGAGACTTTATGAACCTGTGTTCAACTAAGGATTAAAAGTTGATAAAGGGTTAAAGGTTTGTGTTTACTTCTGCAACATTCCTCTTATAGGGAGCCAAAGCCACATTTCTTGTTTACCCACGTGTTTTCTCTTGTACGGTCACCATCTCAAATGGAGGATGGGCAAGGACATGCATCATACTGTAGTAATTAAATATAATTTAATCTGCATTTCCTCCTCTGCTGTTTGTGCAGCTCTCCTTCCTCCTGATCCTGCTGGAAATTATCCTGATTACCAGCATCCCTTCCTTTCCTCTTCACTCTGAAAAGCCCAATTCAGAGGAGAACAGAGAGGACCTTTCAATTCTCAGCCAATCCGGTTAAAATGATCATCAACCAACTTGCTTAAAAACATTGTCTTAAAGAATAACTCCAATGCACCCACTGCAAAGATAACGGGGGAGTTTTGTGTTAATGATGGAAAGACTTAAAGGGTTAGTTCTCTGCAAGAAAAGCTTAAAAAGCCTAAAAAAAATCTGTAAATAATGAGTGTCTGTTTGCCACTCTAAAGGTACGGTTCGACTTTAGAAGACCTGGAACATACAATAGGGCATATTCATGTAGGCTTCATCTATGGTCTTCCATTCATTTTAGTTTGTTAATTTTCACCCGTCTCTGTCTTTTCTTTAGGTGGAGCTGTGATGGCCTCTTGAAACCAGTTAAACAAGTGTCTCAACGTCCTCAGATCACAGGCATTGTATTATAGTAAGTTGTGACCTCTTCATTCACAATTATAGGTTAATACAATCATTTATTTATTTATTTTTCCCCCCATTAAAACCTTTTTTTGTGAGTGGTCAGAACTTGAAACATGAAAACTTACAACCAACTTACTCCACTTTAATAAAGTCACACTTTTGCATTGCATACAATTGCCTCTAGCCAGCTAACCACAGCTGCATGCTTCTGCTTAGCTAGAACACCAGCAGGACTTTGGCCTCTCTGGTCTTTCACAAGCCTGAGGTTAACACATTTACTCTACATTTTCTTCATTTTGCCACCCTGGTTTCTCTAACCTCTAATCTTTCTGTGTCTCCTCCCATTTGTGGTAGCTTGTAGACCCTCCCCTTCGTTCACCATGGAGGCCAGAGGAAAGTATGACTTCAATGGCAAAGAAGAAGATGAGCTCAGCTTCCGGAAAGGAGACATTCTAAAGGTGAGTGATAGAGTTCTCTAATGCACAAAAAACACTTACTTTGATTGCAGAGTTGTGAAGCCCTCAAACTAAAGGCTTTCAAAGACCACTCAGTGCACGATTTGCATTGACCACTACATGAAAAGGGTTACAGATGCTAGCAAAAAAACGGAACAGTGTACAGAGGAAACAGTAAAAACAAGTATTTATAAGACAAGTCCAGCTATATTTCTTGGAAACATCGCAGAAAGAAAAAAAATACTTGCTGAACATGGGTTTATACAGTTCTTGGGATGCTCCATGACTGATAAGAAAATGAGGCATTCAAGATGTCTTCATAAAGTTTGAGAGGTTTTTAAACACAAATGTAGGTGCAAACCTGGACCTATCAAGCCAGTGGGGTGAAAGTTGCACTATATATACTATGGATAGTTATAAAAAAAAAAAAACTGTTGAAACCTTTTCAATAATTAAAATAAAAATATGTAATATACTTACTAATAATAATAACTGTAGGAAAATCATGCTGGCTACCAATAAAATATTGGAATTGTAAGATAAGAAGTCCTAAGTCCTAATTATAAGTTAAAAAGTCAAAATTACAACATAAAAGTCCTAATTATGACAAGTCATTTTTAATGTTATAATTATGACTTTTTATCTCATCTCATAATTTCAGCTTAAGTCATAACTGACTTTTTATGTAATCATTTTGACTTTGTATCATAATTAAAACTTTTTTTTGTCGTAATTTAGACCTTTTGTTCAAAATTGTATTTTAAGTAATTAATTTAATTTTTTATGTCATATTTTTGACTTTTTTAATCTCATAATTATGATTTACCATTTTTGAGGGCTTAAGAAATGGGCTTATATTCATTTGAACAAATATTGCTCTAAACAGATCCTGGGATCTCAAGACGAGTGGTTCAAGGCAGAGCTACATTGTCATGAGGGCTTCATACCTAAAAACTATGTTGACATGCAAACGCTGAGGTGAGTTTATGCTTGTGATATTAATGTTTGCTTTTTACCACATGCAAAAAACCTGTGAGCATGTACACTCTTAAAAATAAAGGTTCTTTATTGGCATCAATGGTTCTATGAAGAACCTTGAACATCCATGGAACCTTTCAAATGCAGAAAAAGTTCTTTATTGTCGAAAAAGTTTCTTTAGATTTGTAAAATGTTTTTCAATATGGTTCTTTTAGGAACTGTTCACTGAAAGGTTCTTTTGGGAACCACAAATTCTTCTATGGCATCACTGTAAAAACACCCTTTTGGAACCTTTATTTTTAAGAGTGTAGTAGTTAATATCGTGAGTTATTGTAAAATAGATAAAGAGAGAGAGAGAGTAAAAGACCTAAATTAACACAAAAGTGTATTTGGATTCCAAATTTCCTACAGCTGGTTCAAAGAGAATGCTGGTCGTGGCTCGGCTGAGGAGATGCTCATGTCCCGAGAGGTGGGTGCTTTCCTGATCCGTGGCAGCCAGAGTTCCCCTGGAGACTTCTCCATCTCAGTCAGGTAACAAAAATGAGGAGAGAATAGAATTAGTCGATTTATATTAGGATTGCAGATTTTGATTTTGCCTGTGTGTTTGCTTAAAGGCATAGTTCGCCCAAAATTATTCAGTATTAACCCACCATCACGTCCTTCCAAACCTGTATGACTTTCTTAGTTTTATGCAACATTTTTCGTCAATATAATGGAAGTCAGTGGTAACCAAAAATATTTGGTTACCAATATTCTTCAAAATATCTTCTTTTGTGTTCTGCAGAAGAAAAAATATAAAAACAAAAAAATTGAGATAAGGTCACAGTCCTGTTAGCCTAGTGTTAGTATTTCAGCTGGCGCATGAAGGTCACCCTTAAAATGCTGTGCGTCTGTAATCCCACAAATTGTCTTGTCAGTCTTTTTTAAGCCATGAGGATGAAAGATCCTCATAGACTAGAGCCTCACACCTGAGCCATCTCGGCCCACACACACTGAATCTGGCCTATGGAAACACTCCATCAATAATGCATCAATAACATCCATCTTATTACAGGGGTCAGACAGTCCATTTGTTTCAGCCATCCTCTCATAAATCACCTGTGCAGTAGGTCCAAACTGAATGCACAGAGAGAGAGAGAGGGTTCCCTCTAGTGCAGAAAGTGGGTTGTGCAGCTTTTGTTAATGGCAGTTTATTAATAATTGCTGGACATTAATACATTCTGAGGGCTGGTAATCAAACTCGAATAAGTTAGAAGCTTCTGCTCAATGAAGGCATAGTTTTTTTATAAGTGAGTTTATATAATATATATATCTATATAGATATAATCTATTACATCCATAAGTCTGTCATAGGATACCAAATAAGTGTGAACAGTTAGGTTTCATTTTTCTCACGTTCATTTATTTATATCTCTTATGTCTGGTCAGACACGAGCATGATGTACAACATTTTAAAGTTATGAAGGATAAATCGTGCCAATACTACCTGTGGACGGAGAAGTTTACCTCTCTAAACAAGCTTGTGGAGTTCTACAAGACCACCTCCATATCCAAGCAGAGGGAGATCTTCCTTAGGGACGGAAGTGGGAATGAGCCACGAGCACCTCCACCTGTAAATAATCTCTAGATTTAAATCAATAAATACAGTTTGCTGTTAATCTTCTAGGTTACTGTTTATACTTCATCTCCATGAAGGCACACTTAATCATTAAACTTTCTTTTTACGGTTTTTGGACTCATTTATCTGCTGATTTCTCTTGTTTTTCAAGGGACAGTTGATGTAAGAAAATCAAAAAGTAAGACACTGTGATGGAGATTTTAATTTCAAATTTAAGATTTTAGCAATACACTATGAGCCGATTCTGTCAAACATGGCATTTAAATGTGGATGAAGCTGAGAGTTTGTGTACAGGAGATAAATAATATTAATAAAGTCAATAAATCGTCCTCATTTTCAGTTGAGTCAACCAGAAGTTCGGCCTTCCCCAGGTGGTGGTTATGGCGGTCCCCCAACCTCATCACAACACCGCAACACGACAGATCAAACTCACAACCAGAAGGTACGAGCATGTCAGCAGTCAAATTGAAACCCTTTTGTGCACGCATTTAAAACTGAAAAACCTTGTTGAATTATTGAAAAGCTTTCATTCATATTGAAGTACATTAACCGCTGTTCCAATCAACTGTTCCTTCAGTCTTGCAAAAACTGATTATTAAAACACATGGAAACGAATTATTTTAATATAAAATAGTATTGCATATAATAATAGATATATTTATTTAGATTTATATATAATATTAGGGCTGATCAAATTAAAAGCAAAATTCATTTTAACTGCACTCATTTTATAAACGCGCAATTTCTGTTTGACCCCTGGCCTAGCCCATAGTGACTTCTTTTTTCTTTCAAAAAAGCGCCTAGTGACAAATCTTTAGGGTTTGCCCAAACCTATTTAGTTTCTGAGACTCACCGGTACTGCCGTGCGAGCGCGAGGTCTTGCTTTCCCAGCGCACACACCTCTTTCTCTCTCTGTCAGTGTTGCCAGATTGGATGGACAATTTCCAGCCCAAAAGCTCACGCTTACCTTCGTGTCGCTCTATAATTTTACACAGAACTAGAGGAAGTCTTTCGTGAAGTACATTGTAGAATATAATACAGAACTTTGCACAGTCAAAAATAATCAAGTCTAGCAGTTTTCAAGGAATTATCAATCTGGACCATTTAAAAGATAAAAGACAGGACCGTATAAACCAACATATTTAGTTTCGGTTATGATTAATTAAAATGTGCTCTGATTTCGGAGTTGCAGTGATAGAGCCTTCGTGTCAACTCACTCCACAATAATTCACATTTTGAGAGAGTCACTGTCCCACTCTAACAAATATTTTGGCATTGTGATTATTTGAATATAGGCTACAGTCATACTACATTCAAAATCAGATACGTTATACCTTATCACGCTAAAAACATATCACTCATGAATCATAACGTCTGTCTGCTGAACCCTCGTGATAAGCGCGGCTGTCGACGTTTACATCAGCACCAGCGCCTCTGCAGTGTGTGTGTGTGTGTGTGTGTGTGAGGGTATGTGCATCTCCCATGACTGAGGCTGATACGATACGCATCTCGATGCATAGCCAACGATACGATACATTAAAGATACATATGAAGCAGCTACCGATGCGATGCGATACGATTCACCCCTGTTACGATGCAGTGCGATCCGATTTTGATTCGATTCGATTCAACACAATGCGATTCGATGCAATGGAGAAAATATGATCACTTTTAATGCCTCGAGGCCTGTTTCATAAAACAAGTTAACCAAATAAACCAGGCTTATTTCAGTTAGTCTGACTCATTGTCAAATGATTTGGTTCCATAAAGCAAATTTAAAATAAACAAAGGCCTAGACCAAGCTTGGCACTGTGGCTACTTATGCTGGGAAACTAACCTGGTCTAAAGCAGGCTAACTGTCAGACTAAGCTAAGCTCCTCTACTGACCAATAGGAACATAATGATATTACCACTGTCTCACATACTATTATTTGACTAGTTTCTCGCCATGCAGCCTTTCTCTTTGGTTGTATTACAGATGTACCTTTTATAGTTTGCAGAACAGATAGCAGAACATTAGAACATTAAAGCATTAAAAAACTAAATTAAAAATAAAAATAAATACTAAAGAAAATGACTAAATTTTAACTGCTATAAGAAACACACATTAACTCATCTGAGCTTATTAATTAGTACTGTATTAGCTTACATTTGATTTACTTATTACAATAGTCCACTTACAGTTACTACTATCATAAAAATACACTTTATATGTAGGTTTAAAATTCTACAAAAGACACATTTAATGTCCAAAAACATTTTTTTTTAGCAAAATGTATATTTATATAATTATTGCGCTTCTATTCGATTGCGCTCATTCTGTTTAGCGCAGCAGCAATCGTTGCTCTCGCGTTCCTCGCCCACTCCTGACAGCGAAATGAATATGTTTGTATGACTTTCTAACATTTACAGATGAAAAATATACCTGTGACATGTCAGTTATGCATTGAGGAAAACACAACGTCTCAAATGCATTAAACAGCACAAATATATTCGCCGTTTGTCATGGTGGATCGATTTGATCCATGATCGACATTAAGGTCTGCTTAAGAATAAGCGTGCACAAATTAGTGAGATTGTGTGAATTTAATTAGTCATTAATGGAATTGTTAGGTTATTTCAAGTCAGGTTTTGGACTTTAAACCCAGTTTTTCCTCGGGTCTCCGTGGTGTTGTGGTGATGAAGCAGCAGTGATGAGAGAATGCACTTGAGAAACCGTTTAGAGAGGAGAAATCAATCTACATATAAAATATCGGTCACAGATTATTTGTCACTTTCTAAACAAAAGTATAGCGCATCCACTAGTAATTATATATAAATTCATCGGTTTTTACCGATGCAAATATGTTAGAAACGATGCATCGCGATACAAATGCCGACTTGTAGCCGATACAAACTTTTTAAATCGATGCATCGCATTGTTAACTTTTTATGCCGATGCACCGAGCGAATAGGGAAATCTTCCCATCCCTAGTGTGTAGTAAAGTTGTGACGATTGATTGGATGCAGTACATGTATACTTGGGTTTGTTTGTTAAACAATTAGCCTATGCAATTTATATGCTTGAAAACCTCCGAACTGACCCCAAACCAGCCCAAGCCAATTTTTACCCGCACAATCAAATTCAAAACCGCCCAGACACACTGCTCTCTGTGCATCTGCATTGTTCAGCGAGCGGCTGAGAGGAGCAACGCGCTTTCAGTTAAAACATATTATGTTGCTTTTTTAATTTTACATGCAAGTATAGCCGAAATCACAGCACAGCTATTGTCTTTATCTTATGTGTATTTAATTTCATCAATAATAAATGTACATTTTGCATGTTCAGAAGAAGTGAGCTGCACTGTCCTGCGAAAATGTAAACAGGCTTGTGTAAGTAAATTGCTCAATGTAAAGAAAGAGAAGTAATGGGAACCTGGTATTTCTATGTTCTTTTTTCATGTGTCTAATAGACATGAACAAGTTCTTTGAAAAACATCTATGACCTTTGAAATATGTCTAGTCTTCATGCTCTGTTGAGTATGGTTTCACTAATAATAAACATACATTTGCATAAAGCATCCATATTTGTCCATGCCCATGTAATAACAGCTTGAATAAATCTTTCTGCTTTCAAATATAAGTCAAGTGATCTTTTCAAAGAGATAGTTCAACCTAATTCTGTCATAATTACTGTCATGGTGTTTCAAACCTGTAGAACTTTATTTCTATTTTCCGCGTTCCACGGAGGAAATAAAGTTACAAGTAAACGATAACAGAATATTACGAAAATTAACACCGTACTATTAATGACATACTATGAGTCTGTGTCTCATAAGGTACTTGTGTCTAGTAAATATGTTTGTGTATTGAAATAGATACTAGTATCTTTTGGAATAGTTACTAGAAACTTCAAAAACCTTCATCGTAAAATTGGAATAGGAACAATTTTAATACGTGGGTTAGATGGAAGTGAATAGTTGATATTTGAATCTCTAACTTGAAATCAAATGGTTAATAGTGAAATTTAAAAATATACTTGTCACTATTGGAGTATTAACAAATAAAGTAGTAACAGAAATATATAGTTCATTTTAAGGATATAAGTAATGTGTCCTGACTTACGCTAAGTCATATTTCAGATGTTTTATAGATTTATTGGTTTCATTTGTATGATTCACATGATGATGAAGCATGTGGCCTAAACAAGTTTTATTGTATAAGTTTATATGGGGCTGTCATTATGACATATTTTGAAGTTAATTGTCAGTCATGTGGTTGTGTACTTAATGAAGTTAAGAACAAATATTAAGATTTCGTTTGCCGAAGAAGAATTTTTTTCAGAAACTGCTGTGGAGTGCTGTTTATTTGTGAAATAGCTCTGAGCTCTTATTTGGAAATCACCCTGACTAAACATTGATCTTTAGTCATACAAAATGATATGAAACAGAAACATGTTGATTAGAGTATTAAAAACTTGAAAAGTATTCATTTAAGGTACATTTAGAACAGATAAAAATGTGCGATTAAATTGCGATTAATAAATTGCGGTTAACTCATGACAGTCATGCGATTAATCACCGATTAACTATTTGAATCGATTGACAGCCCTAATATATACATATAATTGTTTAACAAGAAAACGGAACTTATTGATAAATAAAAATGTGCTCTTTTCTCAGAGTAAGAGAGGAAGTCTTGAGGAGAAAGCTAACACTGTGGGACACCAAGGGAGGAACAGCCCAGCTCCTCGGCGAACCTCTGAAACTTTGCCTGCTGCGGTACGACACAGAAATTCTCATGGGCTGTAAAGAGTGTCATCACACTAGACTTTATTTAAGTCTTGTGTGAACTTTTTTTAAAGGTGATGTGTGTAATATTTTGCTATGTTAAAATACTTTACTATCCTATCTTATTGTGCGTTCAAGTCACGTTGGAAAAGTTGATCGCAGATGAGCACCATCACAAAGTCATAATAAAATTTTCTTCAAGCCCTGAGTTTCTGAGTTGGGGTTGTGTCAGTGAGAAAACCTGTCAGATGCCATAGATGCAGCCAAAAATTATAGACATGCAGCGTCTGTAATGACTGTAAATTTGTTGAAATGAATTAAGCTACTGATTTATTTTTGTCATTTACAATAAAACTATCTAAGCTGCATCTACAAAATACGATTGTATATAAATACGATTACAATAGAATATATAACAATTCAGTTTACAGCAACCTCATAAATTGAATAAAATCAGAAAAAAAGCAAAAACACACTGATGCACAATCTTTATTCATTATTTTGTAGTTGTAGAGTTAAAAAAAAAAAATCTTGCTCCGACAAGTGACTTGAATGCACCTGACATCATAATTACGACTTGCCAACTCATAAATATGAGCGTCAAAAGAGGACTTGAATGAACCAACCAATGGCATGAGTTTGGGGGCAGGACTATCTGTTTGTCCAGCCAATAGAATGTAAGAGGTGTTCGAGAAACTTGTTTGCAATTTTCTTTCATAATGAAATTGAACAGAAATTACACACTGCACCTTTAAATGGCTATACAAGGTTATTTATTTACCCATATTTATTGGTAGTTTATCCATATGCATTAGTAAAATTAGTAAAATGCAGATTTTACTTTCATATCCTCAGTATTACAAAATGATTTAGGAACCAGCCATTTAGGAACATTAAGGAACAAAGTTCAGAAGGATATTAGTACCTTTTATTATACTGACGCTTCATTGGGTGTGTTCGTGTGTTTTAGAGGTCAACCATACAGGTGAGAGCAATGTATGACTTCACAGCAGAGGAAGATGACGAGTTGGGCTTCAGTTCCGGTGAAATGATTGAAGTACTGGACCGTTCTGATGCATCATGGTGGAAAGGTCGATTGCGTGGCAGGACTGGTCTGTTCCCTGCCAATTACACAGAACAGATCTGATGTCTTCTGATTGCTCAGAGGTGTGGAATCACTATGCTAAGACTCAAATCCATCAATCGCTTACTAAATGCCTGTCAATAATGTACGGACTGGTCGATTATTAGGGCCCGAGCACCGATGGTGAGAGGACCCTATTGGAATTGCTCCGTTTCTTATTATTCTTTCCGCTTCTTCTCCAAAGTGAATCGCATTTTTGAGGGCCTAAACATGCTCCAAAACTCATGAAACTTTGCACACACATCAGAACTGGCGAAAATTTACATCTGATATGGGTTTCAGAAGTGGGTGTGGCAAAATGGCTCGACAGCGCCACCTATTCACTTTCAACGGAGTGCGCCTCGAGCTACGTTTCACGTACATGTACGAAACTCGGTACACACTTGTAACACACCGATATCTACAAAAAAGTCTCCTGGTTCAAAATCCGAAACCCAACAGGAAGTCTGTTATTTTGAATTTCCTGTATGATTTTGGACAAGTTTTGTCATTTCAGGCTCGACTTTAACGAACTCCTCCCACAGTTTTAATCGGATCATCTTCAAATGTGGTGAGGGTCATCATAAGGCCTTTGCGACGTTAAATTGCGAAGATCTAGAGTTTTCATCGAAGGGCGTGTCCGTGGCGGCCTAACAAATTTCGATGCTTCGCCATGAAAAAGGAAGTTGCTATAACTCAGACATACAATGTCCAATCTGCCCCAAACTTCATACGTTTGATAGGTGTTATGTCCTGAACAAATATACATGCCCAAATTCAGTTATAGTCATAGCGCCACCTGCTGGAAACAGGAAGTGATATGTTTAACACTGTTATGGACTCATAGGAACATATTAAAAAGCGTCAACAAGTGTTAAATAAGCTGGCAATATGCTAGAAACATACTAAAAAATGCTAGCAACACTTAGCTAAGTGCTAAAGCATGCTATTAATGCAGTGAAACAAGAAGGTACTGTAACTCAGGCATGCAGTGTCCAATCTGCCCCAAATTTAACAAGTTTGATAAGAGTCCTGTCCTGAACACATCTAAAGGCCAATATTCAGTTATAATCATAGCGCCACGTGTTGGCAACAGGAAGTGACATGTTAACATTTATAGGACTCCTAGCAACTATGAAAAAGCGTCAGCACTGTTATATTGGCTGGCCAAGGCTAGAAACACTGAAAAAACATGGTAGCAACACTTAGCTAAGTGCTAAAGTATGCTATTAATGCAGTGAAAGAGGAAGTTACTGTAACTCAGGCTTGCAGTGTCCAATCTGCCCCAAATTTAAAAAAGTTTTATAAGAGTCCTGTCCTGAACACATCTAGGTTATCGTCATAGTTTGCCACAGCTCGGTAACAGGAAGTGGATGTTTACTACTGTTCTGGACTCCTAGGAACATATTAAAAAGTGTCAGCAAGTGCTAAATAGACTGGCAACATGCTAGAAACATACTAAAACTGCTAGCAACATTTACCTAAGTGCTAAAGCATGCTATTAATGCAGGGAAACAGGAAGTTACTCTAATTCAGGCATGTAGTGTCCAATCTGCCCCAAAATTAACAAGTTTGATAAGAGTCCTGTCCTGAACACATCTACATGCCTGTATTCAGTTATAGTTATAGTGCCACCTGCTGGAAACAGGAAGTGACATGTTTAACACTGTTATGGACTCCTAGGAAAATATTAAAAATCGTCAGCAACTGTTTCATAGGCTAGCAACATGCTAGAAACATGTTTAAAACATTTTAGCAACACTTAGTTAAGTGTTAAAGCATGCAATTAATGCAGTGAAACAGAAAGTTTCTATAACTCATGCATACAGTGTCCAATCTGCCTCAAACTTCTCATGTTTTAACAGAGCTCTGGCCTGAAGACATCTACATGCTCATATTTGGTTATAGTTATAGCACCACCTACTGGCAACAGGAAGTGACATGTTTTACATTGTGATGCACTATTAGCAACACAGTAAAATATGCGATTGTGTGCAAAACATGCTAGAAATATGCTCAAACATGCTAGCAACACTTACTAAACCAGTGATAAAACCATGCTAGTAATATCATAGAAAAGGAAGTTGTTGTATTCATATACAGTGCCAATCTGTCCCAAACTTCACATATTTGATAAGAGTCCTGGCCTGAAAACATTTACATGCCAATAACCATAGCGCCACCTACTGGCAACAGGAAATTACTTCTTTTACATTAACGTAAAAAAGCAATGTACCCACCCGATCTGCCCAAACTTCAGTTGATAAAAGGTCTAGGCTAACACATCTTAAGGCCAATATTCAGTTATAATCATAGCGCCACCTGCTGGCAACTGGAAATGACATTGTTTACATTAACTTAAACATGCAATGTCCAATCTGCAATCCAAGCATTGCATATGTGGTAAGAATACTAGCCTGAAGAAATCTACACGTCAATGTTCAGTTATAATCATAGCGCCAACTGTTGGCAATAGGACACATCATGCTATACACTAACTCAAACATACCATGTTCAATCTGCACCAGACTTCACATTTTTGATAAATGTCCTGGCCTGAAGACATCTGCCTGCCAACATTCAGTTTATAATCATAGCGCCACCAGCTGGCAGCAGGAAGTTTGCACATATAAATTACTTTGACATATTCTTCCTATATTTACCACTTTAAATGCATATTGCCCACTGTTTGCTATTTTCCTAAAGCCACCGGGTGGCGGTGAGCACGGGTGCGAGGGCCCTTTCATCGCTGATTGCAGCTTTAATTTTCAAATTACTTTTATAAATGGCTGCAGAACTGTTGAGGAGAAGTGAGAAAAAGACTCATGAAGCTCTTTGTTGCTTCTCTTTTTCATATACATAATCTTTTTTTTTATACATAATTTTTATGGTACGAAGAAAGAACTATACCATTTCTCTTATGTGTCAAATTCTCCTAATGACTAGACATTTCCCTTATATGAATTACTGAATTATACAGTACATAGCCCTTACAGTGACCCCTCAGTTCATGTTTATATTTTAAGATCTTCAGTAGGACACACTAACACAAGATACAGTGTTACAGTAAGCAAAGTTTTTATGTTACTGTACCCATTTTTGTATTAAGAAGTGATTTGTCAAAATAGGCACAGGCAGAAGAGGTATGATTATTGTTTTGTTATACAAGATGGAAAATACGGATGGCAAATATGGTAATAACAGTGGACTTGAATAAATCTTTCTGCTTTCAAATATAAGTCAAGTGATCTTTTCAAAGAGATAGTTCAACCTAATTCTGTCATAATTACTGTCATGTTGTTTCAAACCTGTAGAACTTTATTTCTATTTTCCGTGTTCCACGGAGGAAATGAAGTTGCTGGTAAGCCATAACAGAATATTATGAAAATTAACCATTGTTTTATTATAGCATGTGGTTTTTTGGCATACTGACTACGTTTGTATAACAGTTTTACTACAAATACCTTGGTTAAACTATAGTGTAGGAAAACCAGAGTTAATTTGTGGTTACCATGGTTTAACTATATTAACCATTGGTTTTTGGGTTTTATTTGTAGTAAAAGCATGGTTAATTTTCGGTTTATTAGCCTATTATTAGGCCTATTATTGTTTTTTAAGCTTTTTTGGGGGGTAGTTATATTCTTGCATTTACTTTTTTTGGTAAAGAAACAAAAAGTTGGCGTCAGTCAAGGGAACTACCGTGAAGGTTTCATCCGTGTTTATTTTAAGTTAAACAAGTGTCGTCATGTCAATTCACAAGAAGCCCCGCCTACCACGCTATCGAAGCTCCGCCCACTAATTGTCTTTATTCTAGCTCAGAAACACCTCAGCCAACCACTCGAACAGGTAAAGGTGTGCTGAGCGTTCTGGCTGGAGCCACACAGGTGAACCGTTGTTTCCAGGAGCACAGCTGTCATGGCTGAGTCTCAGCTAGTATGCATGGACGATGAACATGTTAACGTGAAAATACCGGAGTCCAAACCGGAGTTTTATTACAGCGAGGAGCAGCGGGCCGCGCTCGAGCAGCTCTTGAAGAACGGGGATGGCGCGTTCAAGATGCGTCTCAAAGAGGATAGTGTTAAAGACTTTCTCTCCGCAAGGGAAGTCAAATGGATGCGGGACACCTTCCAGGAATATGACAGCGACTCGGACACCTGCTGCTCACGGTCGCCCCATGATACGAGTGAAGACTCAGGTGTGCACTCAACCTACTGGCCGACCATGTCTGATACGGAGATCCCTCCGCTGGACATCGGTTGGCCCAGCAACGGCCATTACAAAGGGGTAACTCGGGTGTCGGTTTACACCCACCCACCAAAATCCAACAGTCCGCATATTAAAGAGGTGGTCCGCAGACTCATTCAAGAATCCACAAAGGTAAGCGACCATGGCCGTCTACCATTTATTCCAAACGAAAATACTTTCTTTTTTTTATATATACTGTTTTTTTTTTATTACTAGTGAAAAAAAACAAGTTTTCCAATAATAACGACTAAAGAATAGTAATAACTAGTGACTAATGGAAATTCCTAACTATTCATTAGTCATTAGTAGGGTACTTAGTGACCTATGTCTGTTCAATTAGTCATCAGTACCTATGCATTATAGGCATCAATAGTATCCCAACAAGTAGCTATCCCATTGTTTAGCCTACTATTGGCAATGTAGGCAATTTCTAACTTGTGTGTATTATCATTTGTTGCTGGTAGCTATTCAAGTTTAACTAGTAACTGTTCTTGAGGTATTAGTACTTAGCTACTAGTCCATTTCCAGGAGCTTCTCAATATCTAGTTTTCCTAGTAGCGATTGGATACTAAATACATCGTTTCTACTAAAATCTAACTAGTAAGGTAACTACACTCTTAAAAATAAAGGTTCCAAAAGGCTGTTTTTGCAGCAGTGCCATAGAAGAACCATTTTTGGTTCCCAAAAGAACCTTTCAGTGAACAGTTCCTAGAAGAACCATTTTGAAGAACATTTCAAAAATCTAAAGAACCTTTTTTGACTATAAAGTATCTTTTCTGCATTTGAAAGGTTCCACGGATGTTCAAGGTTCTCCATAGAACCATTGATGCCAATAAATAACCTTAATTTTTAAAAGTGTAGTGGTAACTGAAATATGAAATGTTACTGCTGGTATAAATACTATGAGTCTGTGTCTTATAAGGTACTTGTGTCTAGTGAATATGTTTGTGTATTGAAATAGATACTAGTATCTTTTGGAATAGTTACTAGAAACTTCAAAAACCTTCATCGTAAAATTGGAATAGGAACAATTTTAATACGTGGGTTAGATGGAAGTGAATAGTTGATATTTGAATCTCTAACTTGAAATCAAATGGTTAATAGTGAAATTTAAAAATATACTTGTCACTATTGGAGTATTAACAAATAAAGTAGTAACAGAAATATATAGTTCATTTTAAGGATATAAGTAATGTGTCCTGACTTACGCTAAGTCATATTTCAGATGTTTTATAGATTTATTGGTTTCATTTGTATGATTCACATGATGATGAAGCATGTGGCCTAAACAAGTTTTATTGTATAAGTTTATATGGGGCTGTCATTATGACATATTTTGAAGTTAATTGTCAGTCATGTGGTTGTGTACTTTCCACTGAGCATAAGCTCATCTTTTAAAATAATTAGCCTAACATTTAACTCTGACCTAACTGTTTTAAAAGCTACGGAAGGAATATGGAAGAAGGAATGATTTAATGAAGTTAAGTACAAATATTAAGATTTCGTTTGCCGAAGAAGACATTTCTTCAGAAACTGCTGAGGCCTAGTCCCTGTGGCTATGGGTATTTTGGTGGAGTGCTGTTTATTTGTGAAATAGCTCTGAGCTCTTATTTGGAAATCACCCTGACTAAACATTGATCTTTAGTCACTGCAAAATGATAATGAACTTAATCTAATCTAATGATGGAATTTTTATTAGCATAATATATTAAGAACTATTAAAAAGAAAAAGATATTCTCATAAAGACCAATTTCCCCTAAAAACACAAAACAGAGGTATCTAGCCATTGGTTAAATCAGGTATGTATAGAAATATCTCTAACCTTGTGTACTATATGATGTGTGTCATTGTGAATGAGTTTCAGTAAAAAGAGTGAAGTAATAATCAGTCAGGAAATCACGCTCATGTAGCCTTGGGTTTTGTCTGTAAGTGCCTTGTCAATCACACTGCCGGAGCCCTCAAGTCATACACACACAGTGTGACTTCCTTAACAGTGATACGTTATAATGACACACTTTAGGTACAAAGCATTTCAGCTGCCTTCACTCAATGTACATAACCCTCAATAAATACAAAACCTGTAAAAACATTCATGAAAAGTGTTAACTCAAGAACTACTACATTTCATTGTAATTTAGTTCCGTTTCCTCTCACAAATGCCTTGTAAATCTGTCATACATCCCGAACACAATGAGATAATAATACTCAACAGATCATTACAATCTTTGGACCTTTTAATGGGCCATCTCTGTTTGTAACAGCAAAATTAATACAGTATAATATATAGCTGGTTAATTTTATCGTAAATACACAAACATTTTACTTCTGTGTTCTGGTTGTCACACTGTCGTCACATCTCTTTGCACCATAAGTACACCCGGAAGACTTATTTGTTGGAGGGCTGCGGTGAAACTTATTCAAATGCACTTGACGTTGAAGTTAATTATGTTCTGGCAGGTGCTGCTCTTATTTTGTTTAGTTTTGTAGTCACGCTGATGTCGATTTACATTTATACAGCAACTCAGACTGTTTTTTTCTTAACCTCTTAAGACCCTAGAAAAGATTTTTGTAGCATAAAAATTTTTTAAAAAAATTATATTTCGTTCATAAGTTATGCTAGAGGACATCGGGACTCAATAAATAAAAATACATGAATGAACATGCATAGGCAAAAACAATTGATTTTTTTAAATCACCAATACATTTTTTAGTTTTCAGGATTTTTTTTTTTTACCAAACTTTGTATAAAGATGATTCTCAGCTATGTTATGAAAGATATTTTTAAAAAACATTTTTTTTATGCAAAATGTGTGTAAAATGGCAATAAACTAGTTTTTCCATTATATACAATGTATCGATAAACTGTATGTAATTTGCATATTAATGTGTTTTTTGGGGCAACATGTAATGAAAACAGAAGTGTAATAATGGGAGTAATAATTCACAAGATTTTCATAATAATATATCTAATATTATTTCATAATAATTGAAACATAATTTATTTCCCTATTCTCCCAAAATGCTAATAAACATGCTTTTAGTCCCAGTGTCCTCAAATGAGGACATGTATGAAATTATGTCCTGTTTCATAACAGAAAGTCACATTTTGATTTGAAACCCCATAACATTTTCCCGAGATGTTGATTTATGACAGACAGTTTAAAAATTAGACAGATTTAAATGATAATTACAACATATTATCATATTTCCATAAGAGTGTCACTAAATTAATATCAGACATATTTGAAGACCAAGGAGAGGGAGTGGTCATAGTGAAACATCCAAACATTTAGTATCTCTGAAAAGCCCTGAACGTGCTCTGTACAGGCCATCCAGACTTCAAACTGTGGCATGTATAGTCTCAGAGAAATACACCAAAATAGAATGTCCTCATATGAGGTCACAGGGTCTCAGGAGGTTAATAAACTGATTTTGCTATTCATTTTCAAGCACACCTTTTGTAATATTCTTGCTATAGAGTATTAGAAGACCAGACATTATATGCACATTTATGGCAATGTTATTTTATACTCTTCACATTCGGAGTACACTTATTGAGTTACTGTCCCGTAGTCTTTAGTTGGATGATGTTTAGATGTGCCTTAAAAAGTTCAAAGCCGATTGCAAATCAGGTGTCAATGTTAGCATTAGACTATGTCCACAGGACGTTGTATTTAGATACTATCCAGGTCGATCCTGACGCTCATGTCTTTGATGTCATGTGTTCATCTGAAGCAGATGGCGTCTCCTCTTGAGGAACTGATAGAAACATGCATGTCTGAAAATGTTAAAATAGCATTTCCTTGTACTGTTACTTGTGAAAGAAGCTTAAAAATGTTATTAAAGAATAGTTTACAATCAATAAAACATGTAATTTTCAAATATTTTCAGCTTTAGCGAAAGAACTGAATCTGTGTTATCAAAAGTGATTCAACCTGTGACACTCCTGTTCAGCTGTTATCTGTGTTTTCTCTTTAATGCAAATAGTTTCCTTCTTATTTACATAGCTTTGACATGCGAGCCAGTGAGGATGAAGAAGGGATTGAGGCCTAACCTTTACCTTAAACAAGCTTTGAATTGACCCAATAAATTTAAACTTGTTTTTCCACATCATTATGAGTTTTATGCTGACCTAGTTTGCATTTTATTTGTTAAAATGCTGTGGTGTGTGGTTTATATATAACACATACGTGTCCTTTAACCCAGATTGATTGCTTTGTTTCATAAATAGCTTGTGACTCATGTTGAGTTTGGACTTTTTCATTGCTAATGTGTCTGCTGGAGTGCTCTGTGTTCTGTATGTGATTTCATGTGTTCACTCAAACTGAGACAAACTAGACTGTCGCAGTGCAAGAAAAGAGAAATCCCCAATGTGGTTCATACTCACCTCAAAGCAGATGCAATGATAAGCTAAGTGAATTTGCTAAGCTTTAACCTTGGTTTGGTTTCACTTGGTTTTCAGCTGGTTGCGGTGGTCATGGACCTGTTGACGGACCTGCTGATCCTGCAGGATCTGTTAGATGCTGCGAGTAAGAGGGGGGTGGCTGTGTACTTGCTGCTGGAGGAGCACGGCTTGCCGCACTTCCTGGACATGAGCAGCAGGCTGCAGATTTCTGTGCAGCACCTGAGAGTGAGTGATAACAATTGGTTGATACACAAGAAATTGTGTTTTGCATGAAACAAAAATGAAGCCAGTTTTAGGGCATTTATTTTCTGGCATTATTTTTGATAGTTAAGCACATTTCCCTCAAATTATTATTAAAATGATGCAAAAAAAGAGAAGATCTATTCAAAAAAATCAAAAAAAAATTGTGGTACCCATCACATATCAAAGAGGCGAAATATATACTAGCCATTGTTAAGTACTGCGACTGAAAAAAAACAGATAAAATAAATACACATTTTTAAATATTTATGCATCATAGTAGTATTTGTGGTACAGGTTATAATTTATGATTTTAATACAAAAAAAATACTTAAATGTCTGGTTCTTAGCAAAAAAGAATCCGTAAAGGATGCATTGTGACAATGCAAACTGGAGATCAATATTTGCCTTTAAATAATGTCACATTGCAAAATATTTTGGTAACAGACTTCATTTTCAATGTGATATGTCAGGGTCCTATTTTACACCAAAGTTACAAAATAAAATAAATTGTATACTTTACATAATAATCATTATATATATATATATATATATATATATATATAATTTGTACAATTAATTGTAATGGTTATTTCTTATAACTTGCAAGGCAATTCTGGTAAACTTGACCGTTGAGTACATGGCGTTTAAAGACAAACAATTGTAATCTTAACAACACTATGTAAACTTTTACCTTCTACCAGGTTGAGAAGCAAAAACCAGTGTCTGTTCTTCAACCCAATTCAATTTTTATTCCTTAGCACTAGCCATTAGTGAACCAAAATGTTGCCCTTTTATTCTGAACTCCTTGTGTGTGATCACACAATGCTAGTTAAAGTGAAGACACGTGTTATCAAAACATCATAATGTGTGTATGTTAGCAATAGTCAGACGTGCCTTATCAGGCTTTGCTGGAAAAGAAGTCAAAAAGAACACGTGACTTACCATATCACTCACAAATGCACATGTTAACAGACTGTCAGCTGACCTTTAAGGGATCTGTGTCAACTTGAAACTCTGGTTGACTCTGGAGCTGTTGCCACAGGGTTCAACTGACTTCCTGGTCTGCTGTGCACACACATAACCACGCTGTAGAATGAAACCCAGTGCTTTCCGCAAGACTGCCCCAAATACTGCCGATCTCCCTAAGATACACTGCCAATGAGCCTTATCTATGTGGATTGTTTTATATAGGACACTAGGTCTTTTCATTTGACACTTTACACTGAGCAATAGAGATGGATAATTCAGCATTGTTATTTCCTGAAAGAGGATCTGCAGATTTCAACAGAACTAAGAAAAAAGGCAACTTGATCTTGTTTAGGAGAGTTGTGGAGTGCTCTAATCTCTCACGCTTCTGCTTTTTCCTCATCCATGAGACCAGCACCAAAGACTTTAGTGTACATCAGTCCTATCATTGGGCCGATTAACACTAACTAATCCCCTGTGCTCAACAAATAATCTTACAAAAAAATAGATACATCAGTGAATCTACAAATGCAGAGACATAACGCCAAAAACACACTAGTGTGTTACGGATTTTTTAAAACACTATACCTCTCACTAACCAACAACGACAGAGCCTGAGGTGTCTAAAACACTATTAGGCACCAAGCAAGTATACTGTATGAAAACACTACTGACACACGCATAAAACAACACACAATCATCCTGTCCATTTTGTAAACATCAAAGTCCTTTTGTCGTTACAGTATTCCTTTCTTTTGAGACCTCAGTGTGCAAATGAAATCGCCACACCCCTGTGTGCAAGGATTTTTTCATTAACCTCTCACTACCGACTTCACCTTGGATATTTGCCCATGTCAGGTGTGTTGCTCTGACACCTCGTGCCTTTTGTAAAATCCAGATTTGCCACTTTATACTGTTCATGCCAAGAACAATAACTATAAAGATAACAGTAGCTATATCATTCACACTCACAGACGATAACAATACATTTATTATAAGCATGGCAGTTTTGTTGTCTGCTGCTGTTAGCATGCAAGCTCTTTAAAGTCAGTGAATTTTGACTTTCTGTCAATGTTTTATTTTTCATAAACAGGAAAAAAAATCATTCTGAAAGTTATACCAATTAAATCGTTCTGCTGTGTTATTATCATTGCAGCTGTCTTATGGACACTATTTTCATAGAACTTAAACAATTATTAAAACCTTTAGTTAAAGATAGTGCTCTTCAGTGTAAATGGGCCTTAACTGCCCTTTAATGACCTTTTTGTGGTACGAGCCAGATCTTGGTTAAAAGTTATAGCAGACTGTGCATCTTTTACAGTATGTCAGACAGTATGATCTAGATCTTAGCTAAGACTTTTAACTTTTTTAAACTTTTAACCGGATCGTGTCTGTTTTGACAAGCCCTTGAGCTAATGTTGGCAATTTTTTTCCATTAAAAAAATCTTGTCTGGAAGTCTGGAGTCAGTTGTGTCTGGATAACGAACTTGAGCGCACAAAAGATGCGATAGGTGAACAGCCCCCTAAAAGAGATCTTTCTTTATTCTTCAGAGCAGACCTGTGGTAATTTTGTTCATAACTTAAATGCAATGCTAAATAATAAGATTTTTTTCTCTCTCACATGCCCCAATGTCACCAGTTGCTGACCTCTTGTTTCCTCATACTGTAATTATTTTACTAGATAGACCCGAACATTTCAGTTCCTTTGAAACTGTCATGAAGCATCATTGATAAAAAAGTTACTGCAACTAGAGAAGCCTGTAACTTTTTTCCTACATAATAAATTGCTTGCACCTCTGAGTGCACAGACGAAATGTTATCTTGCATTCGGATGCCTGATGTTATTGAACGAAATTATGTGAGACTGTTCATTAGTAGTTTTACAAAATCATGTTTTTAATATTTATTTTTGGTGGTTTCTTTTTATTAGTATAGGACAGTGTAGAAGTGACAGGAAGCGAAGTGGGAGAGAGAGAAAGGGGGTGGGATCGGGAAAGGTCCTCAAGCCAGAATTCGAACTCGGGAAGATGCCCGTAACGCAATGCTATCTGTGCCGACATCATACAAAATCATTTTGATGACAAGCTCAAGCTCAGAATGACTAAAACAGTATTTTACATGCAATAGATTTACACTCCACAGCAAAAAATTATGCAGTGTACACACAGCTTTAAACATTGTTTTCTCTCTTTCTGCTCTTTCAGAACCTGCGTGTGCGAACTGTGAGAGGCTCTGGCATGCCACTGTCCTTTGGCCGTCTACCAGGATCGCTGTGCTCCAAGTACATGTTGGTAGATGGAGAGAAAGTGATGTTTGGATCATACAGGTTCGTATACAGACCAAACAGCACATCTTATAGTTTTGTCCACCATTGTGGTACGTTTGTTCAATCTTTAATCAATACATTTACTGTACACTTCCCATCTTTATAGTTTTACGTGGAGTTCCTCTAGGATGAACCGCAACACAATCACTGTGATGTCAGGACAGGTTGTTGACTTCTTCGACAATGACTTCAGAGAGCTGTATGCTGTGTCTGATAAAGTGGACCTGTATTGTGAGTTTCACATCAGTAAGCCGGCCCTGCCAGTTCCTGTGCTGAAAACGCCAATGGAACCCAACAAACTCACAGTTCCTGTATCCATGTCACGCTTCCAGATCTCTGTAGGGGACTCCAACCAGGCCGGCCTAAAGGTGCCTGCACATAAATACCATAATCCTAAGTACTCTTTAGTCGTTGGCAACAGTCTAGGTGTGACTGGCTCCCTGCAGGATCTTTCTAAGCTGAGAGACTATGTTGACCATGCCTCTGTGAACAACATGGAAAAATTAATCTACACCAATGGGGACAGCGCACGTCCACAGTCCCCTTCATCCCCAGATGGGACAGAGGATGGTAAGGGCGATGGGAAGAAGCCTTCGCTGTTTGGTTCTAAAAAGCAGCGCTCTTCCTTCCGGCATTTCTTGAAAGGCAGAGCAAACAACCAGAGTCCAGACACTCTCTCTAAAACAACCCATCAAAGCACAGATGTGAAACAGATCAGTCATAAAGACACTAAGGTTACCAGCAACTCCAAGGAAGCATCTTGGTTGGCCAATCATATTAATGAGCAAGAAGACGCATCCAAACGCGTCACTCCCGCTCCTCGCAAGATCTCAGAGACTGACAGCACTGGTGAAGTTGAAGACACATTTGAGATGATAGAGAATCCACCACAGGTGAAGTTTAAACTCAAGAAGAACAAAATGGGTCCAAGGAGTGTTTCTCTTCAGACTATTGCCACAGATGGTGAGGATGGTACGTATGCTGATTATTCATTTATCTATCTTTTGAGTAGTGCAGTGTTTTCATGCACAATTTGGGGGGGAAATGTATTTTTTTCATTCTCAGATAAAAATTGTGATGCAATTTAAAACGTGATATAAAAAATTCTAGGTTTGCTTGTTTGTAGGGCTACACAATTTGGCCCAAATTTTGTTATTGTATATCAACATTGATACAAATAAACTATATAATTAAAAACTATAAAATTACAATAATCATATTTATAGCTGTCTTAATTTCTTTATTTTCCAATGTTTAACAATAGAACCTTTACTTTGATGGAAAACAACAGGAAGCCCTTAAAGCTTCCTTTTTAAGCGCTTCTCATTGCAGCAAGTATGAGAAGATGGTTGCCACATGTTGTGTTCCCAAACGCATATTAAAGTGCTCAAGTGGAGTGGCATTGAGACGTATAAGAACACAGTGCTGTGCTTCACTCTGTAACATTGCATCTATTTATTTATTTAAACTGCAGCCCTTGTAATTTGATAATAGCACAAAGCCATATCAGAGTTTCATTTAGATTAATCATGCAGCCCTATTTTGATATTTTTAAAGTCTTGTTTGACATCTTTCGTTTCTTTTCAGGCCCGAGAGGGCGGAGGCGTAACCAGAAGAAGGCCTGTATTCAGTCCTGAGGTATCTCTGCAAAAGGAATCAACAAGAATGTGTGCTTATAGATCAGGATTTTGGATACAAGAGACATTTCTAAGAGAATATTAACAATATATGCTGTAAAAAAAGAGGACATTTTTCTTTATTATGTTCAGTTTGGACAAGATGTGGATAGTGATTCTCCCTACAATAATATTGATTCAGCTGTCAGCTGAAAAACTAAGTATTGGTGCTGTGTTTTTAAAGGGAAGTGAGGTTGTTTGAACAACCTCCAAAATGCTGCTGACGCTGCGAGGAGCTGGTGTCAGAAAAAGAATGACTGAACTGTAGTGCGCTTTCTGTGATCATGTGACCTCCTGCCAGTTACAGAGGTGGACTGCAGAGAGCTTTGAATGTAAGAGCGAAGATGTAGCATGCTACACATATTTCCTGTTCAGCAGATCTTTGCCCTGCATATATTTACCCTGGCCTAATCAGTTGCACTTACCCAATCCTCGAGCCTGTGGCTCCCTCAGAGTCATAAAGGAAGGAGGGAAAAGCTCCATAGCAAAGCTGACTGATGACAGATGAAAACAAGCCTGATCAGTTACCATTGAAGGTGCGGTCACATTTACCATTGCTCAGCAAAATTTCCCAGGCGAAATCCAATCATTTCAATATGAATCTGTAATATTGAGAGTTTTGCTTGAGGGGGGAAAAGGTTCCCCACACAGATTTAATTTGGTCCCATGAAATCGCTGCATTGGTGTTCGAGCTGCTTGGTCTGAAAGTGACTTTTAAATCATTATGTTCAACAAAAAGAAAAGCAGTCCAGCAATGTAAAATGAATGGCTTTATGTGTACATGGCATGATTTGTACACTTTTATTACTTTATAAATATACATTTCTGTACTGTGTTTTTAAGAATTCACACAGAACACATTCTTGATTTAAAGATGCATAACAAATCTGTGGAATGTATAAGAACATCTTGAGGGGGTTTTATAATAAAAAGCCGACATCTGTTTTGCATGTTTACATAAAAAATCAATTACAATTACACAGTGGAAGGCAAAAACGTGCTCTGTGTGAACTAATGGCGCTTGGAAATAATAAACTGATTTTTAGATCAATAGTGCCAATAAATAAAAAGCTGTGGCCTTAAATATATTGTTGCTTCTTATTTCTTTTCATTTAACTCCAGAAGATGTGATCTTGCACTGCATAAAACTGCCTTGAAGAAAAGACAATAAGCCTAATTTGCCAAATGTTAGTTTAATCAGGTTAAACAGTTGCTTTTACACAATTTATCAGGTTTATTATTACTGTAGATGTGAGCGGTCAAATGTCATTATGGGTTTTGGTATGCTTAGAAAATGACAACTATAGAAAAACTAGTATCATACCGAATTCTTTGAATGCAGAAACTTCTTGGAAAAGAGTATATTTAGGAAAAACTAAGTGCTTGATAATGTACTGAACATTTGTGGTATATTTCTGATTTTATTTTTCTCCCAAACTCAAAAGTTTTGGGTTTAAGTCCTTTGAAAAATGATGAACTGTTAGTTTAGAGTTTATGAAAAAAATTGTATGGTAAATTAGGCCACCTTTTGACAGTCATCTCAGTGTTGCCCAAGTTCAAAAGACCACTGAAAACATGACCTGCATTATCTGAACACCTCTCAGGTGATTCATGGACGGCTGAATGGTCAGTATTGAGTTGATGGATAATACAATATTGTGTTGAATTGTAGCTATATTAGACGGCATTAAACTAAGCTGTGTTTAAGATGACATCCACAGTACCTGACCAGGCTGACATAATCAGAGATACGTCAACAGATCTGTTAGGCTAACATGGGTGTGACATTTGCCTTTCCTTGTTTGCTAAGAGTAACATGATGTGTGTTGCTAAAGCATGTACGTTAAACCAGTGACCTGCATGACCTTGAGCCAGACTCTTTAGTCTTGCAAGGGAAATAACAGAAATGGTTGAAGAGATGGCGAGCGAATTGGCAGAGATAAAGGAAATGATGCACAGGAAGAGGGGAGTGTGCTTTTGTAGACCACAAGAAGTGCAGTATAGATGTAGCAAAGGAAGCAAATGTGCAACTTTTTTCAATAGACTAGAGCGTCATTTCAAATGTTTCTCATGTTCCAGGCTCGAAAAGCTGGTATAAAAAAAAAGCTTCAGGTATACTTTCTGCCATTGAAATTATTGGGGGGAAAGTCCCAAATATCCTAATTTTATTTTATGTAATTGATATTAAAGTCTATCTTCATAATCCCTCCAGTGTATGTACTGTACGCTTATAAATATATAGGCTACATACGCTGCAGGGATTGTGAAGCTTGAGCAACGGTGCCCTCTGCTGGACAAATGTGTGCAGTACTTGGTGAAACCGAGGCTTGTTTTGTAAAGACCTTTAATTAGAGAATCCCAGTGCGCAATCATTATAGTTTAATAACATAGTCTTATGTATTCCAAAGTTTTAGGAATTGCCTGAAATGACAAACGCTTATAATCAAATAATGGTACATTCATTAAATAAGTCATTTATTATGTACAGCATATGGATCATTTCAACCTGATCAATGTTAATGCTAACTGGCTTCGCAATATTTACAAGACAGACATATTAATTAGATTTTTACAAATCCTATGATAATAAAATGATAAATGCGTGCTAGTCAAATGGAATGATACAAATTTAAAAAATAGCCAAATTGTGTGTCAAAACACAAATACCTTATTAAATGCTTTGAAATGTTGCTTAATTTAAATGTTTTTCATTGAAAATAAAATGAAGCTCTCACTTAAACAGGAGCAGAAAAATCCGACAGTTTCCGGGAACATTATACAAACTGTTTCATGTTTAGACATGGATATTTCACAATATTTTACAAATAAAATCTTTCCAAGGCATTTCTCGTAAGCGTTAAATAAATAGGAAACTATTTTTTCACAGAAAGCCTGACCACAACACCACCGTGTAAGCCAACCCTGAGGCTGCACACACAGCAGCGGTGACCTCTGAGTGCTGAGAGAGAGAGAGAGAAAGAGAGATTTAGCACCCTGAGAACCTCATTCGTCATTTCCAGCTCATTCAGTTCACTGTAACCATCATCGTCCCTTTGGCTACTTCAGTCTGTGTGCAACCGTTTAAACGATCCGATCCCCTCAGTTCATCAGTCAGCTTCAGTCGTGTTGTTCAGTGTGGCTGATGATCTTCTTCTTGCGTGCAGATACCAGGTCATAGAAAGGGTCTTTAGTGATGCAAGCTCTAAGAACAAGAGAGGAAACAGTTTGCAGTTGCAGTCAGATGCAAAACACTCAGATGCAGTTTTTTTATTCTCAGTTCCTCTGTCAGTGCAATCATATATATTTTAATTTGATTGTTAATGTATGACTAAGTGTGTGCACATTTCTAAACATACTTGACTTCCTCTTTCCCATGACCTACAAAAACACATTGATGAACTCATGAAAACGTATTGTTATCTTGCCATCAATATCTTAGTGTCGGTATCATATTTGTCTCTCATACTTTCTTGATTTTTTTATATTTTCTTTCTTTCTTTTTTAATCGTCGTGTTGTGTTCTGGTCATTTTGACCCAGAGAGGATTCCATTCTCTAAAAAAAAAATACAAGATATATTTGACTAAATTAGACTAAAAATGAGAAATTAGACTGACTTTGCTTACACAGGATATAACAAGATCGATGAGGCATACAGTCTACTGTATCACTTCCTAAAAGACATAAATAAGCTGTCAAAACACTGTCCTATCAAAAAGATTGGATTCAAGATTCAGTGATAATATAGCATAATGAGAGATTTACAAGCAATTTTTAAAAGGCCGGTCATTTTTCACACCAAAAGTAGGTAAAAGCACAGAGGAAGGTTTAAATCATTAGTGTGTAAAGCACTTTAATTTACAACTATGTATGAAATGTTCTATATAAATACACTTTTAATAATACGATTGCTATTGAAACAATGTAAGCATTAGCATAATAGAAAAACTGAACTTTTTCCTTTCCTCTTTTTAGTGAGGTCTAAAACAGTTGACTTGTTCACTTATTCACTGTTCACTACATAGTGAATGTCATAGTATGTTATATGAGAAAAAAGAGACACCATTTCAGAAAGTGCTCTTTGTATGAAACGAGTGAAGTCCCAAAAGACAAGAAAAATCATCACTTCAAATCATGGATTCCAAAAATATTTGGATTTCAAACCTCATTTTGATGTGGTTTGCATTTCATTTGTAAACACTGGATGTCACGTCTTGTTTGCTGGCGTTCGAACTAGGGTTGTGTGCCATTCAGAAATCGCAAATCAAGCCTGTTTATTTTTAATTGTTCAACTGAATGAATCACGTATACTATGCTGTCTGGTACCTGATGGCCTGGATCCAGTCAGCACACTCCTCTTCAGAAGCAGCACTGAGTCTGTAGGAGTGATGTTTGCCTATCACAACTCTGCCATCTGTCTCTGTTTTACATGCCTTTATCGTCTCTCCTTTACGATGAGGGCTGAACAACTCCAAACAGAACTGAACACACATGTTTTAAAAGAGAAAATGCATATGCTGTCATTTTCAAAAGGTTACATTCCACGGTTACAATACCATGTTATTTCACAAACTTTTAAATGTCACTCTGCGTTACGAGATGCTGACTGAAAAAAAAAAACAGAAATCAGGATCTGAGCAGAGTTTCATCAAAGCAAATCTAGACTGTGCTGACAGAGGTACAGCAATCACTCAGCGCTGACTAAAAGAACCATAAAGAAGCAGGTGCAATAGAGTCTAGAGAAACACACTATCTATTTGGATCAGTGATAATAAATGAGGTGGAATGGAAAAAACATGGTAAAAGTACCTGTTTGTGTGCATCCTCCACTTCTCTAACACTTAAATTCTCTAGCGGGATGATTCCTTTTGGTTCTTGGTCCTAGAGAGGGGAAAGATTGCCTTTGAATGATCTCACTTGTAATATTCCTATTTAAATAGGAAACATGATCATTTTAATCTGATTTTAGTGTGTTTTGTTTCAGCGAACTTGATATTTTTGTAAAGGTGGAGTACTAACAGTGGTATATTGGAAATAGTAGAGACAGCCATCAGTCAAAATAAACCACCTCCGCTTCCAGGTCTTTATTCTGCCACCTATGGATTAACCAGAATTGTTAGTAACATTTAGATAAATAAAGATAACAGAAAAGAACAGATACATAACAGTTAGTTCCAGTCCTCTAACCTGATTGGCTGAGCTGCACTTGGCTATTTCACTGTTTGGACCAATCAAATTGTTTATAACGGGGATGAAGCTTCCAAGCTAACTAGATAGGAACATTCTCAGAACTTTTGGTTAACTTTCTCACAAGTTCAGTCCAAGTTATGAACTAAAGTTTTTCCAGTAATGTTAACTGAACGTTCATTTAAAGTTGTCTGGTCTTTAATAATGTTCTTAAAAAGTTAGCACAAAAACATTATTAGTGACCCTGGACCACAAACCCAGTCACAAGTGTCAATTTCTCCAAATTGAGATTGATACATCCGTCTGAAAGCTGAAGAAACAACTTGCCATTGATGTATGGTTGTTAGATAGGACAGTATTGGTACAATAGATACAACTATTGAAAATTCTGGAAGCTGGGGAGCAAAAAAAATCTAAATATTGAGAAAATCCCTTTAAAGTTGTCCACATTCAGTTCTTAGCAATGTGTATTACTAATCAAAAATTAAGTTTTAATTATGGTAGGAAATTTACAAAAATTTCATGGCACATGATGGTTAACATATATCCTAAATGTATTTTGGCAGAAAAGAACAAAATCAATTCATTGACATACAAATGTATTTTGGCACTTGATGCAAAATATATCCCAGCAACTGTAAAGGGATAGTTCACCCAAAAATGAATTTGATGTTTATCTGCTTACCACCAGGGTATCAAAGATGTAGGTGACTTTGTTTCTTAAGGTAGAACACAAATTATGATTTTTAACTCCAACCGTTGCAGTCTATCAGTCGTATAATGCATGGCAATGGTAACAAAATCTATGAGAGTAAAAAAAACATGCACAGACAAATCCAAATTAAACCCTGCGGCTCATGACGACACACTGATGTCCTAAGACACGAAAACGATCGGTTTTGTGCAAGAAACTGAACAGTATTTATATAATTTTTTACCTCTAATACACCTCTATGTCCAACTGTCTTTGGGCGCGCCCATGGCATCCGGTGCGGGAGGTGTGTACGCGCTCTGGCGTAGTATACATTAATGGGTGTGTTGATATCCAGCCAAAGAGCAATCAACCATAAATTCAGGCGAGCAGGCTCAGAAGTTGGGAATACGTGGAAAGTCACCACTCTCGAATGAGTTCGCGTGAGAGAATGTAATCTTTTAGTTTTAAGTCGGTTTGAACAATCCGGATAAGCGCAAGTAAGTACCATTTTGATTAGCCGTCGTACCTACAATGAGTGACGTATACGCGTGAGAGATCACTTCCAGCGCTTGCGTAAACTATGCCAGAGCGCGTACACACCTCACGCATCGGATGCCGTGCGCGCTCTCAAGGAAGTTGGACATAGTGTTGTATTAGAGGTAAAACATTATATAAATACTGTTCAGTTTCTTACACAGACAGATCGTTTCGTGTCTTTACACATCAATGTATCGTCACGAGCCGCAGGGTTTAATGTGGATTTGTCTGTGCATGTTTGTTTTACTCTCATACATTTTGTTACAATTGCCATGCATTATACGACTGACAGACAGCAAAGGCTGGAGTTAAAAATCATAATTTGTATTCTACTGAAGAAACAAAGTCACCCACAAATTGGATGCCCTGGGGGTAAGCAGATAAAAATAAAAATTTCATTTTTGGGTGAAAACTTCCTCTTAGACTGGTTTGGCGTGCTCCCCGCCAAAAGGGGTCACATTTGTGATCTGACATGGAACTTTTTTTTCTGAAACATTTTTTAAATGATACTACTTGTTTCAGACTGTTCAGAAAAAAAAAAAGTATAATGTTTGCAAAATTAAAAATGCGATGGCATAATCAAGTAAAACAATGTTTTTAAACATTTTAAAAAGGACGTTTTGAATATTCAGAGAACATTTTCAAAACTTAATAGAAACACTAGAAAAATGTTTTAGGAATATATATGTGTAAGTTATGTACAATATGTACAACACTTAACAGTACACAAGAGTAACAAACCTTCTTTCAGAAGCCAGCCCTCTCGGTCAGGATTAAAGAAGGTGTGAGTGAGATCATTGCCGTCATCTTCTGGGATCTTAAAGGGTTCGTTCTTAATGCTCTCATAAAGTTTCTACAGGATGTGTCAAAAAATGAGAAATGAACACTTGATCATTGTATAAGACAAAATCATGACTCCAACAATGGATTATCAAACATTCAAATATACAAACATGTTCAATTAATGGAAAAAAAACTAATGTAAAAAAATGACTGTAAAATAATAACTAAAAATAATAATATAATTATGTCTTCCTTGAAAATGTTCAACTGATCAAAATGTAATTCATTCCTGTGATGGCAAAGCTGACTTTTAAGCAGTCATTACTCCAGTCTTCAGTGTCACATGACAATCAAACAATCACAGATTCGCCCAAATCATTCTAATATGCTGATTTGTTGTCCAAGAATCATTTCTTATTATTATCAGTCAAAAACAGCTGTGCTGCTTAATATTTTTGTGCAAACTGAGATTGTAGAACATTCAAAAGAACAGGATTTTATTTAACTTCTTTTGTCACATTCGAAATGACTTTTTTGTCATATTTGATGCATTTTTTGCATCCTTGCTGAATAAAAGCATGCAAACTCATTCTAACCCAAACTTTTGAACAATATGTATATTTACTCTAGATGTGAGTATTTGGTTTGGTAAACCTGACCCATTGGAAAATGACCCTAAGACCTCTCTCACCTCCAGTAGTTCATCAGGAAGATCTTCTCCATGGTTGATTCCTCTGTTCATACTGATGAAACGTTCTAGTGTGGTCTTGTCTTTCACATTGGGGTTGTGCAAACTTGTGTTGAGCATGATGATAGCGAAGGAAAGGATGTAACAGGTGTCTGCAACACACACGAATACACATGCTTTCAAATGTGTACATGTAAGTAGTCTACAGCAATGGTTCTCAACTACTTTTACTTCAGGACCTAGATATTAATGCCTTGAAAGTCAAACACTGAGATATATAGGCCAAACAACATTTTAGGCCCAAACAATTATTAACAAGACACAGGCTGGATAAGGAAAAACAACCATTTTGGTTTCTAAATGTCTGTTGAATTTTGATGTTTTCTTTCTTTTGGCAGTCAAACACAAAACCTATCCTCCAAATGCAAAGGTAATCTACCTGTGGACTGAAAAACCCCAGCGTTACAGGTGCAGTACCGCAGAGCAAAGGCCTCCATCATGCGGTCGATCTTCTGAGCCTCACCAGGTAGACGGAAACTCCACAAGAACTGCCTATGTCCACAATCAAACAATCACAGATTCGCCCAAAATTGGAAAAAAAAATATATATATATAGTCTGAATATGATAGAATGGCATATGAAACAGGAAGATGGGGATCTCCACTCACCTTAAAGCCTGAACCAGATTAAGGTTTGAGAACTCATGAAGGTCAACAAAGGCCTGCAGGATCTGAAGGTGGATCTCCTCCCTGTGGATACAAAAAGGAATCAACTCTTTTTCTATATCAAAACCACAAGTATGGCCCACAAAAACATCCTCCTCCTCATCCTCATACCTTTCTCCTAAAAAGTTGCCAATAGCTGTTTTATTGAGGCCTTCTTCTTTATAGAGGAACTCTGCCACAGGCTCTGGTTTCCACTCCAGAAGGTCATTGTCCACTAGGTACTGGATACCCTGGAAATAAACACACACAATTAACCTCAATGAAATTACCACAGACCATTGGCACTACTGTTACCAAACATTCATTAACAAACAGGATATAAGATACAGATCATGACGTATGATTTGCTGTTGGTCTAATAGCTACATCAACTGCATTTTTTATCAATGAAATGCACATGCATTCTCTTTTATAAGCAGGTTTCATATTATCTGGGGTGGGGGTGGGGGGGGGGTGCTTTTGTGAAAGATGATCAAAACTGGACGGGTAAAGCAGTTGTTGTTTTTACTGACCATGTATACCAAGCTACTCAGAAAATGCAGTGCGGCTTCAGCTCACTTGTTCTACAGAAACACAGGATGTGGTTCTATCTCTCTTTCTCTGTCTCTTTCCACCCCTTCTTCCTTTAACCTAGTTTAGCTAAATCTCCTCGTAGTTGTGAAGCTGTTGCATTACGTTGCTTTGTGCTGCATGCAACTCAAATGATTCATTGTTCATACCTTTTCTGGGTCCATGTTAAACTTCTTTTTTCCACACTGGATTCTCTTGTTCTTCATAACATTTTTACTAGAGGAGAATTTTAAAAAATGACATTATTGTGACAAAAATTAGAACCGTTCTAGCATGTTATAACAATATAGTGTTGATTCAGGTAAATCATAAAGTGAATGTGTAGTGGCTGATGCAAATAAACTAAACTCATCATTTTCTAGCATGTCCATGCGTAAAATTAACAACGTCACATCTAGAGCTAAAGCTCTTCTCGTAAAATTGATATCAAGAAACAGGAAATAGATACAAGCCCACTCTCAATGATGGTGTTTCGTGATGTGCAAAAAACCTGAACCTGCAAATGTTAACTGTGCATTCATGGCAGAATTCAATTCAAGGAAGATACTAAAATACTCAAAGCAACTTTTGCTGGCCAGTGACTATGGAATGCACATTAAGTTTGAGATCCTAATCTACTGTATGCTTGGCTCTAGGAATTAACATTTTGTGTGTTCAGTTTTGGGAGACATGGATAGAGATTGCTATAAGTAAAGAGGCTATATTATTTGACATTCTAATCTTAATCTAAACAACAAATGCTATAAACCCAAGTGACATATGTGAACATTATGAAAGTGGATATGAAAATTACCACAATGATTAAACCCTGTCATAAAGAGCGGTGCAACACAGAAAGAAACTACACACAGCGAAAATATTATGTAGGAAATGTCCAAATACTGGGTTTATCGATTATTTTTCTAGTTGCTATGGTAACTCTGAGTGATAGCGGTGAATAGGCTACTCACTTCTCATCATCGGCCTCCATCGTTTGAATTTCTGTCATCATGTTTTCGATCTCCAGCCTGAGTTTCTGCAAGAGTGGAGAAATTGATCCGCCAAAGCTTTGTCTACATTTGATGACATATAGTTTACAAATGCTGCATCATTTGCTTCACAACGTTTTGCAAGGCATTTTTCTGGCAGAAAATTGTATTTATTTGCTTAAAAGCCTTTATCGTTATGTACGATACTATATGCAGAATGACACTGAATAAAGCCATATACCTGAATATCATCTAGAATCACATGCTTATGGACGTCAGTCTGCCTCTTGTCATTTGAATTGAAAGCTGAAGGTGCTGAAGATGACATATATATCAACAGTTAGCAACAGTCTCACATCAGAAGCCTGATCTCACACTCATGCAGAAAAGGAATTGCAAAAAAGAGAAAACTGTGCAAACACAGTCCAAATTTCTCAGCTAAATATATCTCTGCTACAGAGCTGGATTGGTAATCGGGCATACTGGGCATTTTACGGTGGCTGATGCACTTAAGTTTTTTTTTTTTTGCCGAAAACCATGACGCAGGGACAGCGAGCAGCCAGTGGCCCATTGGTTTGTCTCCTGTATTGACAGTGTAACCATCCAATCACAATGCGCTATAGATGGAGCGATGAAGTATTTTGCTCCGCCTAAAGATCGCTTCAGCCCAACTTCTTCCTCGTCAGCTTTTCCCATGTTTTCACAGCAGCATTATCAAGAACAGGCTTGCTCTGCAGTGAGTGATGCAGGCCAAAGAGCAAGGCAGGAGGAGAAGAAGAGAGTAGTTGAACGGAAAGTGCTTGATAGGGACTCGCAACGGAGGCAGGCATCTAACCTCTCCTAATGTGGAAGCGGGCCATGAGTGTAGAATATAAAAACACTTTTTAATAAAACGTAAATTTGTCCCCCGTGATTTTTTGGCCAAGTGTGTTCATAGAGGTTTCCATGGGCCAATGACCCGACATTATACTTTTATCTATTTGCTTAAATGATCAAAAAGTGACGATAAAGACATTTATAATGTACAAAAACTTTACCTGTCAGATTAGCTGCTGTTCGTTGAACTTTCTATTCATCACAGAAACCTGAAAAAAAATCTACTCCGCTGTTTCCAACATCATAATAATAAATGTTTTTTGAGCCGCAAATCAGAATATTTGAATGATTTCTGAAGGATCATGGGACTGCAGTACTAATGCAAAAAATTCAGCATTGAAAACAGAAATAAATTACATATTCAAATATATTCAAATAGAAAACAGTTCTTTTAAATAGTAAAAATATTTCACAATATTAATGCTGTTGATGTCTTGGATCACAATAATGCAGCTTGGTGAGCAGAAGAGAATTCTTTAAAAAACATCTTACTGTTCAAAAACTTTTGACTGGTACAGTGTATATATATATCTCGAAGTGGTGGTGGGCCGCCTGGACCAAATAATGCCAGGGCCGATTTTTTGTCCCAGTACAGCCCTGCTCTGCTACCTCAGTTTTGGAGAACTGCCGCACATAGGATGTATTTTGGCATATTAGTGGTTGCATTCACACAACACTGACATTTCTGTGGATGCAATCACTCAAAATATTTATAATAAATATTTACCACAGTGACTATGCTATGGAACAGCATATGATTTTATCGTAAAGTGTCATTAACATTTACATGTTGCTGTTTCTGTTTCTTTAATAGCACACATACACTGTAGGCCTTTACAAAAAGTCCAGTGTGCAAGTTTGGATGAAAGTGATATCACAGGTGTCCCAGATGCAATGGAATATTTGGCCTTTAAAGTCCATTATTCACAGTTCAGCTCAGAGACAGAACTTATACAGCAGTCTCAAACCTTGAAAAAAAGAAAATGATTAAGGAGGAACATACCTTTCCCCCAGAGGAAGCTGTCCTTTCTTTGGGTTCCCATGCTGGCTGTGCTGCACGGAGACTGCAGTCAAACAGGAAGATCAGACTCAGAGTCAGTGCACAGACCAAGAGAAATGTTAAATCTGGAAGTACTAGGCTATATTAGATAACAGACTGTATTAAAATGACTAAAACATTATGATAATGTCTTGATGATGCCCGTTTTTCAGCATACAGCTATATAGGCTAATATTCTTAAAACTGATTTAATATGATAAAAAAATAACCCCAGCAATAACCTAACAGATGCAAAACAAGACATAAGTAACTAAACAAACCTCTTAAAAGCGAATACCACGACTGGTGAGAGGATATGGATGTAAATGGACGTAAAACTTCTTTCTAACACTAAAAAATGCTGGGTTGTTTTAACCCAATGGTGGGTCAAATATGGACTAACCCAACTGTTGGGTTAAAAAGCTCATTTAAAAAATGTAACCAAAATTTAACCCAACAGTTGGGTTAGTCCATATTTGACCCAACATTGGGTTGAAACAACCCAGCAGTTTTTAGAGTGTAAGGAAATAAATGATAAAGTAACGATACAAAGGCAATGCAAAGTTTTTTCAAAAGCCAAGGAAAGTGTTGAAAACGCATACCTTCATAAGTGTAACTCAGTGAGCAGGTACTCGGCGTCGTACAGTACGAATGTAAACGAGAACTGCGCTTTAATTGATGAAGAAGCGCCGAGTCCTTGCGCGAGGAGGGTGACGTCACGGCCATGAATGACAGCTGAGCTCTGAGAACTGACTTCCTCACCGTTTCCTCACCGTTTTGTTCCTTTCTTTCACAAATGTCAATTAGATTTCAACTCAGAGAATCCACTGACAAATAAATGAGAATCCTCATCACCACTGTTAAAAAAATGTTAATAAAACTAGTCCTAACTAATAACTATTCAATTTTAACAAATTCTAAATTGTCAATGATCTACTCTGAAGGTCCAGTCTTTCTCTCTTTCTTTCTTTATCCATCGTTTAGTAGTCATCCTGTACTTACCAGTGAACGCATAATCACACAAAAGCAAAGGTTTCAGTTGCCAATGCCACTGTAGAAATGAAAAAACGATATGGATTATAAGATGGAAAATGGAATATATGACTGGAAACTTTATTAAATATTAGTACCCATTATTTTGACAGCATGTTTCAAGTATTGCTAAGATCTTTAGGGCTAAAACGTTTTTTTTTTAAGGTAAACATTAAGTGCACTATCGGCACTTTCAATGATGATTCGACATTGTCCCCTTGTGGACTATAATGCATATAACGCACTAATATAAAGCGCCGCGTTCATGTCTTCCACTTAAAAGTTAAATACTTCCTCACATAGTTCGACGTCCAAAACTGTCACAACCACATGCGCGAGTGCGCGGATTATAGAGAGAGAGAGAGAGAGAGAGAGAGAGAGAGATGTATTGTGAATGAGAACAAATGACGTAGCAAATTGGTGTCCTGGATTAGTCCATTAAGTCCTTCACAGTGTTTTACGGCGGCATAGACGCAAAAAAGTTGTAAAAGTTAGTATCGGAAAATGCAAGCAATAAAGTGTGTGGTGGTCGGAGATGGGTGAGTGAAAAGTTTAATTTGTGAACCGATTTATTTATTTGTTCATCGTTTATATTTAAAAGTTGTTTGTAAACATTATAATGGTTCCATCACCCTCCTTCTTGTATTTTTAAGTATTTCTTAATTTTTAATTTGAGTTGGTAGCAAGTAGGCCTATACCGTTTAAGGGGAACGCAGGACGCCATCAGGATTATTGTTATCTACTTCGTCTGTCCTCTAGTTTTAATTTCACCCTTAACCTTTGTACGTGAGCTATCTTTGTATTTTTGTTTAACCTCTAGTTGTGGAAGGTTGGTTGCTAACTCTATACGGTCAGACGGGATACCTAAAATTTATTGATGCTTTCTATCTTTCTCTTTTGGGTTGTAAGCAGGGCATAAATAACCTTATTCCTATCCGGCGTCCCCACGATTTACTTCTATACATGTCGCGCTGTTTGGGTCGAAAAGAGATATGCTAGCCCTTATTGGGCTGACAGATGTGGGCGCCGCGAACAGGACCTTTCAAGGTTTTGACAGTCTATGGGCAAACACAAAGAAGTTAATAAACAGAAGGAAGGCACATTCTGGCTTTTGCATTCTTGAGAGTGTGCAGGAAGTTATGCCAAACTAACTGAGTTTCATACGCAAAATGGGGAACAGCAGCGCAAATGGGTCAGAGGATTCTTACTTAAGAAGTTTATTTATGATTTATTCTTATGGAGTGCAAGATCTATGATTGAGCCAAGGCTAGACCCAATCATAACGGCTCTACCAGTGTTAAGACGCATGTAAAAGTTCCAGGGAAGCGATTTAGTTTTTACCTTGTAATTAGATTAAATAATTACTCTTGGATTTTGTTAGAATACCTCTTGTTTAAGGAATCGAACAAAAAAGGGCTGTAATGTGTGCAAGTTAGATAAACTTGTGTGGGTGACATGTTGCTTCGGATATAAGTTCTAACTTGTGAATCCTTTTCCTAAGTTTATTTTTAAGTGAATTATGAATTAGTATCACCGGCCCGCTCCAATCACGAATTAATTTCGAGGTATGATATCGATGATGCGTATCGCGACAACACTTAGGATGGGCCCCCCTGTTGTCGCCCTATGGAACGTCACACCAATATGCTTGGAAACACTGGCTTGCGACACTTGGGAACTTCATAAGGGTGTAAAAAATTTGGGCTGTTACTAGTAAACCGAGCATGTTACAGGATATGATGCATAATAGCACAGTTGCAAGGAAACAAGGGTGCTGTCATTTGGTGAGAGGGCAAGGCCAATACAAAGTCGTCGTTATGCAGTAGTCAAAATGGGTCCGTTAAGATGACTTGACAAGACCAATAGACCCACCCCGACAACCACTATCATTTATCCTTTCGACCCCAAATATGTTCAGGTGTACCTGAGTTTCGCTTTGTTTATCTGTAAGAGCATAACCATGAACACAGACAAATCATGCCCTTACGGTTGTTTATTAGAGCATGCATGCGGACTGCAGACAGTGAGGATGTGCAGACCGTGGGGATGAGTATGGCTCTGAAATATGTGAGTCTGAATGTGCTTTCGAGGGGGGAGGGCATGAATTTGCATAGGAAACATCTATATGGAGGTGATTGAGCTACGTTATCTCATCTGCTATATAAACGCAGTGAGACAGAACTGGAGAAGAAAAGTGAGCTGATGAACTACAGAGCTGGAAGAAGCGCGGTGATGATTGAGGCACGGTTATTTACGGGACACACTTAGATGAGCTGGTTTTTTAATACTGTTAACGTTGAATTCATTGATGACATGAGAAAATGCATTGTATGTGAGTTTGGCCAAGTAAGTGTAACATCTAACATGGCGGAAGGCAGCAGGGGAGGTGCTTTCGCTGTGAGGAATCTGTTTAAACCCGTGCACAGTGTCTCCATTTGAATGCTGCTAACTGGTCTTTGCGTGATGTCGTGACCAGCATCTTAAGTTCACTTATATGATCAAACGTTTAACAGGGTGAATATTTGCTTCATGTTACCATTGACAGAGAAAAAAAGGCCCCAAACACATGAAAATGTTTAATTATGAAATCATTAATTACATTTGAAAAATCTTCATATAGATATTTTTTATACAGTGATAGTTCAACGTGACCACAACCTATCCAGCTGCAACACAAACTAAAAAAAAGCATAATTTAAAACCACAATAAATTAGTTCACTTTAATTGTGCGCTAGGTTTGCTCTCATTATGTTTGGCTATGGCACTGGAGAGCTAATGAAACAATGTTATTGATGTCTATATTATATTTTATAGTTGATTTGAGATCTGCAGCAGAGATGCCCCCGCCATAACAAACTTCGTCTGTGTACTTCTACACCACAATTCTATTGTTGCCTGTCGTTGAATGCTTACATCTAGTGTGATGTATATGTTTAAAAGGGGTCCATAGACGTGCTGTAACATAAGAACATTATTTGGCTGTAATGAAATGTGTTATTGCGGTTAAGGTCAAAAGAACTATTATTCCACAATACTGTCTACACCTATGTTTCTCCTCTATGCCGCCTTTCTTGACACGCCGTCGATTTTTACAAGTGATCACAAGGCGCTGTCAACCATAGCAAGGTGTGCTATGATGGCCACGATATCTACAGTGCTGTTGTGATTTTTTGACCGAAATACCTCGGTGGATACCTGGTGTGATGCCTCTGTCTGGCTCTGGAGGACAATGACATTAAATGACATGTTAAATATCCCCGTTATTAACCAGATGGCATGTTGTTGGATTCCAGTGAGGAATATAATTGATGGATTATGAATGACTTACACTGTCTTTTTTTTTTGTGCCGTGTTAACATAAAAACCATGTATTGCTTGTTGGTGATGGATATCATTCTCTTTTGGAATGACCAATCCTCAAAGTAGTAGTTTCTGCTTCACAACGAATTACCTAGCGCCTTCACGGACCCATCGGACAGTCGTCCCTTTGGATCGGCAGCAGCAACAAACTAATACATACCTCCCCCAGTGAGAATGTGAAAGTGTACGCCTTTCTTTCTTGCTTTGTTGAACAGTTGGCGCATTATGCAAATCTGTCCCAACACTCTGGACTTAGTCTGGGGGGGGCGGTTGTTAGGAACGAGCCGTTTAGGTACGGCCAGTGGATGACTATTAAATTTTATAAAGAATATTGTCTTTTCGATTAAGACGTGTGGTGTGTTTGCAAATGTTACAGATCTTCGCTACGGCACCAAGAGCTTGTAACAATCCAAAAGAGAAAGGAAAAATTTTAATACGCATCCTGCCCACTTAGACTCTTCGATATGAACTTTCATGCAGTGTGTAATGTATGCTGTGATAGCTGACCATTAACATATATGTAAAAGTTGTGAAGGTCGCACCGTGACCCCCCCCCCCACGAAGATAATGTTATGTGGTCTATCAAAAAAAAGATTGTCAGTTTTATTTGCAATGTCATAAAACGAGGCTGTAAGGAATTCGAATATCGTCTGTTACCCCTGGCTCTAGTCATGAAGTAACACATTGGCATTACTGTTGCACGCGTTCTATGTCGCCAACTGGCCGCCCACAAAACAGCTAAAATTCCATCATGGCAATGGGCGTTGTGGTGTGTTTCCTGACACGCATTGTATGCGGTGACCAGGGTTCCTCAAATCTTGTTCTGGAGGGCCCATGCGCTGCAGAGTTTAGCGCAACCCTGATCAAACTCGCCTACCTGTGATTTTCTAATGATCCTGAAGACATTGATTAGGATGCTCAGGTGTGTTTGATTGGGGTTAGAGCTAAACTCTGCAGGAAAGTGGATCTCGTGGGCCAGATTTGAGGATCCCTGCGGTTGTTAGTGACCAATCCACAGCCCTCGCTCCAGTCTCTGACCAATCCAAAGGACGCGCATCTGACCAATACATGCTATGAGGGCTAACGGAAAGGGACCCCGGTGGTTTTAGACCGAGACTGATTCTTTGAAAGATTCGCAGGAGTCGTTGACGAATCATTTAGAATATGAGCCGGTAATTAAATCTATGTTTTGAGAAAAAAATGTGTTTTTTGTTATAATGGCATCGCATTGCAAACATGTGACTACCGCCGCACGATCTCATAAAACATGTGTTAGCAACCTTTAATATAGGCAAAATAGGGGCACTTTAAATTTATTTTGGGTGTTTTTTTTTTTTTTTTCCACTTCTTTACTAGTCATGCTCAACTACTCTTAAATATTAAAACCTCTAGAACTCAAACTTACGAAATGGTTATGTATATCATGAATGGTCACACTTCTACGTTTCTCACTCCACTTGATTCTTACAATTCATATGCTAGTGCAAAGTCGGGCACGACGGAAATGCAACATGCTGCTGGTTCCAACTTGTGTGAGTGAACAATGATTGTGAATTTGAGTCATCGGTGTAAAAGAGTTCCCCCTCCCTGTGACCAATAGACGATGGATGTGTCATGGTATGACCTCTTAGCTGAGTTACCACTACCTAAATATACAACCTGCTGGTTTGCTGTGTTGCAGTAAAGTGGAGTAGATGTTTTGTTTTTTTTTTACATTTTGTATTTAATATTATGTTGAACGCATGACTTTAAGAAGAATGGCATGGAGTGTGACATCATATCACAACCTTTGCAGTGTCCAAAGAAATTGTGCATGCACAAAGTCCAGTGTGTCTACAGAATCAGTCCTGTTATATAAATGCTTCATAAGATTGTGCATCATGCACTTGGGTGTGTTTAGAAATTTACAACTAAACATCAATTTCAGATAGCTGAGTGAACAAAGAAAAACAAATCACATTACGCCAGGGCAATCATTTATTTTCTAATTCAGTGATTTTATTTTATTTTTTCATATTGAAGGTACATCCTTTAACTCATGCATGTGTCAACACAAACCCTGTAGTGCTTTGATTGATTCTTTCCCCCCTCCTTTATTGTTTTGTTTTTAACCCTGATGCTATCACATGGTGAGTTCTCTGAATTGTCATAACTTCCAGGTGGACATTTTCTTCTGTTTCTGTCACATCTGACTATCTTGAGTATCAGTTTCTGTATCAATTCCCTCTTGCCAGCTCTGCTAAAACACGAGGCCCTGCCGTTTTATACGATCAGCTCAAGATCTGTAACCCTCAAGAACAAGACATTTACACACGCATAGCTATCACATTGTTTTACATTTTTAGGAGTTACAGAAAATGCTCATGTTTAATCAAAGAGAGAAAAATAACATGAAGAAGCAACTAAGGGCACATTTTCAAAGACACACTTCAAAATGAGGCTCGCTGTCTCTCTTCCTGGCTGACACCGCCCAACTTCCTGTCATCCTGTCACGACAATGCCAGACCCCATACTGAGCTTTCTCTTGCTCTTTTTCTCTCCGAATCTATCTCTCCCCCTGTTTATCTATATCTGATTCACAACTTCAAAGAGCTTCAGAAAGCACCTCTTAACAGTTATCTCCCACTATTTTCTAATGATGTTTTCAGCACTCTGCCTCCAGTGTGTACTGATATTTTTGTAGATTAAAATGTATTCAAGTATGCTTAGTGGTGAAGGCATGTTTGATCTCCACAGTCGCTGCACTCACAGACAGTTCTGTTCATATTACTTTATTTTGTTGCAACTTGTCAAAATGGATTACAGAAATTTTATGTGGACTTTCGTTCTTTGCTGTGAATATGGCTTTAGCGGCACCACAATACATCCGCAAGCCACAGCCACTACAGTCAAGTGCACACAAGTCTGGATAACTCAAACGACATGTGGTTATTACCATGTGTATGTATGTATGTGTTGTTTGAATGCGAATGCAAGAGCGAGAGAGAGAAATCAGCATTCGTGACCGTGCTAATAAAGATAGCAAATAGCTAGTTCTGTGACTGAACGTGTGTAGCCTGAGGTGTGTGGTTTTGGCCTTGGCCTTAAGTAGCCAGACAGCTGCTTCTTTTATTAGTGAGGGATGATGTCAGCCACAGGCTTCCTGATATCCATCAGCTGAGTCCTTATCTCAGGCTGCACCCCTGAATGTCACCCACACAGCACTTCCACTGAGTTGTACACTCGACTACCGCACAATTCTGTTCAGCCCATTCTATTGTATTTGCGGCTTCAGGTGACCTGTTTTCCATAATCGCCCAATCGTCAAAGTTCTTTTTGAGCTTACCCTGTCAAGCATGCACAATTGTGGAGGTATTTGTGTGCTCATTGGGTTGGGTACCGAACTCTGTACTTTTAAGAGGTACCAATTGAATTGCGTACGTAACAACCTAGTACCAGGATTCTAAGGTGAACCACCACGGTATGTTTGCCAAATTTCGGTACCTGAGAACGCTTTATCTGGGCGCATACGCTACAGAGAGAGAGAGAGAGACCCTGTGACGTGATGTCACCCCTTCAACTTGTTCAAACAACACACAGGGCAAGCTGAAATGTTGTGAAGTGTGGTTACATTTCTAGGGCCATATGGTTTCTGCGAAAACGCTGACGGGATAGCAGAGTCCATTCATAAAAACGTCATTTACTCTATAGCGCGAAATGCCACGAATTCGTCAACATATTGGAACACGGGAATGAAGTCAAAAGTAGGCCACTGCCACTAATTCGAGAAATAGCGATATGAATAGTGTTCTGTGATGAATAGTAAAACAAAAAGTATGGTTTAAATATGAACAGCACTGATATGTTTTTTTCCGCTGCGCATCGTAGTATGAAATGGAGGAGAGGGACACGCTGGTTGTGTGTCACTACACAAATACCTAAGCACGCGTCCCCCCCCCTCGCCCCGACGCTCGCCGTGCGGTGAATTTCGGCCTCTGCGTCTCACTATCTGACGGTATGAACAACACCAAACCATTAATTCCCAGAGCTGCTGATGAGAGTCACTTCGCATGAGAATTTTTACGTTTCATTTGAGAAAACTCGCATCTCATACTGTATTAAACACAGTAGCGGCAGCCTGTACACAAATAAAAGTACGGCTTTTTACCATGTGACAGAAAATTACTCTTGTATACTTTTGTACAGTAATAATGTACCCTTCTAATATTCAATTTTTATCAAATTAAATAAAACCCATTTAAATGATAAAAAATTAACTCTTACCAACAGCTGAATCACTTAAATTATAAAATTATTCGTCCTATTAAAAATGTTTTTTAAAAGGAATATTCATTGTTATTTGATAAATAAATGTTAATGCTTAATTTGATTTTCAGAAAACCATTATAATTTGCCGGGGGGGGGGGGGGGGGGGGCGCGGTGGGGGAGGAACGAAAACCCCGTTTGTAGCTTGTGCCCTATTGTCAAATGTGAAATTGAGGGGACCAAGTTGGGACTTATTTTTCACTGAAATAAATGTTTTTGTAATTACACAGAGAGTAAAGTACTGAAAAAAGGTACCGTACCGGTTAAAATGTGAACGGTACCCAACCCTAGTTGCTCCCCAGTCTGCTGTCACAGCACTGCATGTGGCGTCACAATCACTGAATCTGAGTGTGACAGCAGTTTTTTTTTTTTTTACTTCTAGTTAAATGAAAGGATTTGAGGTAAGCCTTCTTTCTTTTTTCCCCCCCAGAGGGAAATTTTCTGTTGTTGGTAATACATTAAGACCCATAAAAGGGGATGCACAAAAGAAAAAAGGAACATATTTTTACACAATTACAGGAGTGAAATACATAAGTAAGGGGCCGTTTAAAAAATGAAATAGCCAAGCAGCAGAAATGAAGGCTACTAAAAGACAAAAATGGGTAAATTAAATACTTATCATTCTGATAACAGCTAATGCCACCATGTCTTCAGATTTCTGTTTCACAGCAATCGTGACTGTCGTCGCAGACGGCAGTTCCAGTTAAGACATATTTCACACTTATATCGCAGCTTTAGATATTTAACCAGTTATGCCACACAGACACTGCAACAGGGGTGCACAACTCAGGGGGCATTTGCACGACACCATTTTCAACTAAAAACAGAAAACTTGTTATGCATTTTTTGTCTATTCATTTACATGACAATGACATTTTGAGTGCCTAAAAATTAAAACTTTTGAAAACAGGTTTCAAAGCACAAGTTTTCAAAACGATACTGTTTATACCTGCATTAGTCTCGCGTAGCCAGATCTTCAGACTGACGGCTGAAGGTCTGGAATCCATGGCAGCTTTCATTTTGTTCGGCAAGGGCACACCATTGAGGCCGTAATACCGACATGTATGAAACCAACAATCACAGTTCGTGCCATAAAATTATTACAGACAGGTGTGTGTAAAACTCTCGGACGTATTTTAAAGATTCTATGCCACGAACTTAAAATTTTTCACATACTTTTGAGAATCCAGCATTTAGTTGATCATGATAAGCGCTAGTCTTCACAGTTGTAAACACGACGGCTTTCTTCTTTCGTGAGGGGGTTTGGCGTCACGGCATCTTTGTTTCCAGGTGGAACGTTAAAGAACGTGACACGCATGTCTTCCGGAAATCCTGTATAATTCAACCAACCCGATGACGACTTCGAAACTTAGGAAGTGTTGTTCGCATTTTTTTGGTGCCTTATTGCGAATGGCAGACGTGTTAGTCCAACGGTTATGTGGGTGTGACGTCTAGGCTGAGCACTATATCCTTGTGTAACACTAGGAACAATGTGAATTTTGTTGAAACTGTGACCCGAACCTTAACTACTGCACTCTGAGCATGCATAATACAGCATTTTAAGTCTTTTTGCGGATCCATGTGAACTGAGAGTGTGTNACGACAAACATTGTCTTCTGTCGCAAAAAAAAAAACACAAAGAAAAACTTTTGTGTTTTAGTATGTGGTGCCTGTAACATACACCACATTATAGGCACCCCCGGGGCAATTTATTAGACGGATCAGAGTTTATGATTGAACCAAATTTTACGAGTTCACCTGCCCATCCAGTCTTAATAGTTAATGATAAACGAACTTGGCTTGCCATCCTCGACAGAGAGGAAGAATAGCAGAAATAGAGGAGGAGATGGGGAGGTGGAGGGATGCCGGAAAAATTGTTGCTCATAGAAGTACCCCACATGGACTGTTACTTACCCATTTTATAGACTAGCCCCCCCCCCCCCCCTAATGCTGATTGAACAGGATTTTCTGCTGAATATTAGGGCTATCATGACACCTATGTGTGAACTTCATTTAAACGAAGTCTGATACGGGCGGGGATGACGCTACCATCCAGTGTTTATGTGTGAAAGATGTACATGTATGTTGTTGGACCCGGGTTGATATGCTGGCTGTGGCCCTTGGAAGTGAATTTTGTACCATGTCACTACACGATTTTTCCCTGTGATTTTAATAGTATGCGACAAACTATCCAAAATAGGGACGACATCGGTTACCGACACATGAGATTCGTATGTTTTGAATTATCAAGCAGGCGATCCAATGCTTGTCCCTGTATCCCCCCTAGCCTTGTTTTCTGAGTGGTCCAGTGTTTTGAAACTTGACTGACAGTGTTGGGCTAGGTACTCAAAAAATGTAATATATTATCAGTATTAGTTAATCCTTTCAAAAGTCCAGCTATTATTACTTTATTATGCTCTGGCACGTAAAAAGTAGTACAATACTACGTTGGCATTACTTTTTCCTTTCACCGCCCCAGTAAGTTGGCAATATTCACGTACAATTCTTCTAAAAGTAAACATGAGTTATGATCGCACCTCATTGACACAATCCAAATGGATCGCAGTCAGAAGGTATGTGACAAACCATATTCGGGTGGTGATTAATAGTAACAATTAAGTAAAAGTGTTGTACTGTATTAATTCATAAATGTTGTCTAGTGTAGCTGAAGCCTAATTGTAGCAATAATTTATGTTTTTCATTATATGACGATGATTTGCAATGATGCATTTTATCAAAATAAATCATAAATTCATAAGAAAATGTTCATTCTTCTACAAAAAGTTGGGGTGTGGGCAAAGCCATGTAATGCCAGAGTAAAGCAATGCCACAACTTTACATGGCATGTTGCAGATTCATTCGTTTCGTTCTGACAAACCTAGCCACTCAATGTAATGGTCACAAGATTTCATTGTGCAAGTAAGCGTGTTCATATCGCCGCAGATGTCTGCCGCACACCTCGTGACGGTCAGGTGCCTCTGTTGCAAGTTGTGAAAATTATGAAAATAAATCTAGGAATTATTGGATGGTGTCTTAAAGCAGTAGTGGTGAGGCAGTGTTGGATAAGTAACTAAGTAACTAGCTGTTTTATGGATGGTAACTGTAATATTATTACTGAAATCTTATTAGTAATTAGGTACAATACTAGTTACTGCAAAAAGCAATATTATTTCTGTAACTAGTAATTAGTAAATACCCAACACTGTTGACAGCAGAGCCAGTGTCAAAAGTTGAAATTCTTCAACAACGCTGTGCTTATGAGTGAGACACTGAACAAGCGAATGCCGCGCATATGTAAAGAACACCCGTCTAGCATATGTTTATGTACAATTAAAAAGCCACACAGTGGCATGCAAAAACTCGTTCTGTGTGAACCGGTCCTGAGGTAGTCTAGCTTTGAGCAATGAAAAGCAATAGTACAGACAAAGTGAATACAGAATCCCTCCTTTCATGTATGGTATTGCTGTATGCGGTTAGGATTTAAATGCTCTTGAAATATGACCACATACAATGTTTTTTGTGTTTGAGAACAAATGTGTGAATTCACTATGGAAGTAGCCTACACCTGTTCTTCTTATTGGAAGACAGTTACAGATACCTTGCATTCTTTGAAGTAATTTTAGCAGCATGTGTTTTGCTGAAAGTACATTATAAAGTTTGATTTCCATCAATATATATGTATTTTATTTTTCAGAGCTGTGGGAAAGACCTGTCTTCTCATCAGCTACACTACCAATGCTTTCCCTGGGGAGTACATTCCCACAGTGTGAGTACCACAACCATTTAAAATGTTTATATTTTTACTTGACATTCATGCCGAAATGTTGAGAGATTGTGTGGGTTGGGTGTTTTCACTCAGGTTTGATAACTACTCAGCAAATGTTATGGTGGATAGCAAACCAGTCAACCTGGGCCTTTGGGATACAGCTGGACAGGAAGACTACGACAGACTGCGGCCACTGTCCTACCCTCAGACGGTACAATTCCTACCCGAAAACCACTTTAGTGGGACACGTCCCTCACTGTCACACGATTTTAAAATGGTATTACAATAAAAAAAAAATTTCCAGTGACAGATTTTAAACTTTGTGGTTGGTAAATTTTTTATATTTACGAACCCCAGTCACTCTTACCCAGGCGTCATTTGCATTTACATATTATTTAATAAAGTATCTTTAGTAATATTGTAAAATATTAATACAATTTAAAATAACTGTTTTCTCATTTAATGTATTTTAAAATGTAATGTATTCCTGTGATGGCAAAGCTGAATTATCAGCACCAATTACTCCTTTTCATGGGTCATCTATGGTCTTCTGAAATAATTTCCACATGTGATTTGGTCCGCTTTCTTCAAGAGATAAAATTTTCTGGTCTCGCTGCATTTTATTAAGCTTTTGACTATTAATATTTTAGTTGGACACTATGCTTCAACTTGTGTTCAGGATTCTTTAATGAATAGAAAATTCAAAATGAACATGCAGTATTTATTGATTTGTAGCATTTTATAATGTCTTACTCGCCTCACTACATCCATATTCTGAATTGAATATCTTGGCTGAAAATTGTTTTTTGACACCAACATCTTACTGGCAAACTGGTAAACTTTTTAGTAACATGTATTATGGGCTACTCCACCCAAAAATTTTAATTCTGTATTAATTACTCACCCTCATGTCGTTCCAAACCCGTAAGACCTCCGTTCATCTTCGGAACACAAATTAAGATATTTAAGATATTATAGACAGCAATGTAATTACCACCATCAACGTCCAGAAACATAGCAAGGAAATCGGTAAAATAGTCCATATGACATCAGAGGTTCAACCGTAATTTTACGAAGCTACGAGAATACTTTGAGTCCTGTCAAACTTTCCCTCCCCCCCCCCCCCCCCCACTTTTTGCGCCTTACTTCCCCACCTCCGTTTTTTTGTTTTGAAAACGAAAAATAAACGAATTTATTCAACAAGGCGTCTCAGTCGCATTACCCTGTAGCACATTTTGTGAGAATAATGACTGGACCGTAAATACACGAGTATGCTGTTCCTGTGTCAGATCAGTGGTGGCGCACGTTACTCTGAAAATGTAATCAAATACTGATTACTGATTACTACCTTTAAAAGGAAGCAATCCACAGTGCGTGTTCTACCTATTGTACAATCTCTAGATTATAAAACACTGCATTCTGTCAGCAATGTAATGCCCCCGGCAGTAACTGTGAGAGACTTGTCTTGGAATACTCTACTCCAAATTATATTTTGACGTTTTATATAAGCGCGTTTGAAGCCGTTTATATATATATACTATGAAACGACGTTTGAATTACTCTGTATAAAAAAGTGATTCAAATTACCAGCTCACACGCCTTTCTAAGTAATGCCCGTTACTGCGTCAACGTGGTCCGCTGCGTGCTATTACGTGATTACGCTGTTGTCGTTCAAATCAAAGCGTAAATAAAGTAGAAAAGGTATCGTGTGTGCACAGTCAGTTACGCAGTTCGAAGCTGGACGCACTCTCCACAAAATGCGCCTCGTTACACGGTGCCGCGGGAGTGTAGTAGGAGTACTGACTGGAATGTGAAAAAATCGTTTATGTGTGTGGTTGGCTTGTGTACAACACAAGTTTCTCATTTGGAAAACAGTGTGTCGGGTTGACCATTGAAGGCGGGTGCCGTAATAATGACAAAACACCAATTTTGCCCGCGCCGTGATATGTATACCCTTTACCATGGCATCCGTCGCAAACTGATATGCCTCTGATGGTATTTGCGGACTGTGTTGTATCATTTGAGTGTCTTCTTCTCTGGTGCACGCCACTCTGAGATCATTTTGAAAACGTGTACGTAGAGCCTCAAGGGGTTAGTGTGATCCCTTATGGGTGGTTTAGTATTGGTCTTAATAGAATACAAGCACGGTCACACCAGCATCAGCCTACAGACAAAATCCAGTAGCAATCAACAACATTCACATGCACAATAACACGCCAAGTTTTATGCATGCTTACAACATTCCCACATGTACACATACCTTCATGCATGCCCTTAAACACTTGCTCTGCATTGGACTGGACACTAGATGCCACTGTGCATTAATCCATGATGCATTTGCTGACCTTGATTACAAACGTTCATATTCATATAGAGATAAAGTGGGCATGATGTCAACATCAGCCGCTATAAAAAAAAAAAAAAGTTTCCGCTTTTCTGAGAATTCAGACATTCACAAATGAAGGCTGAGTTCCATCAGTATAGCTGTTTTGAAAGGAAAGGGGTTTGTGCTCAGGAAGCATCATCTTTACCTGTATGTTTTCCAGCCAGCCAAAAGGTTCATTCAGTAGAGACTCTATTTAGTAAGTTATTTATCTACCTCACACTCACAAACCCCCCTAAGGGAGTATAATAATAGTGCTCGGCTGACCTTGACGTCTTCTCCGTTAATGCAACTGTAGATGCCTGACCGATACACACCACTTTTGTCCTGTTACATTTAGCATGTTTAAACTGCCTCTATTTCACCCTGACAGAGAGCATTTTCAAGTGTGATCCCAAAAGGGAAAATGACGGTTCTCTGCTGAGACTGTAGTGAAAATAATCCAGTGTCCTAGGGGCAAAAAGAGTGCCGTACAGTCCTCAAGGGTTCAGGTGATGTAGATAGGTTTAGGAAGGCTGGTTAGTTTACCTTTGACTCTGGATTGATTGATTCTGGGATGATATCTTGTATTAATACGGTACTTACTCTTCGCTCCCTTAAGCCATCAGGATTCTAACAAAGGAATGTAGTGTATCCTGCTTAGACCAGCAGTCCTGGTTTAGCTAGTTAAGAAGCCTGGCATGCTATGGATAAGCATGTCTTTGTAAGAAGTTATAAAAAATATTTTTTTGAAGAGAAAATATCCCTGACATTAAAATTCAAATACTTTGTGAGGGACATGTTCTCTTTAGAAAGCTAAAAGTTTTTTTTTTTTCTTCAGAAAATCCTGTTCTCTCTATTCAAATCAATAGAGTATTGTTGAGATAAACATAGACATCTCTCTGTCGCAAAAGATTATTGATTCCAGGATCTGTTTACATCAAAGTGCAGTTTGACTGGAGAAAATCAGCAATTATCTTAAACTTAAAGGCATAGTTGAAAATTCTGTCTTGATTTTCACACCAGCATGGCGTTCCAAACGCGTATGACTTTCTTCTGTGGAACATAAACGAATTTTTAGAAAAAAAATTCTCTTTATTTTTTCACTAAAATGAAAGTGTGGGGTCCTGTGTTGTTTTGGACCCCAACAGCCATCAAAATATATAATTTTGTGTTTGCAGGGAATTTTTTTTTAAAGATTTGCACACTTATTTAAATGCATACTTATTAAAAATATAAAACGTTACAATAAGATTCAATTTGTTAACATTAATTACTGCATTATCTAAACAATTTTGCTGCATTTTTAAATTTATAATAATGTTAATTTATAAATACGTTATTGTTCATTGTTAAATTATGTTTGTTTATAATACACAATAGATTAACTATTATTAATTTATACAACTTAAAAATTTTTATTAGTATATAGAAACTGACATGTAAGAGCGTTGTTTATTGTTATTTATTGCTTTTGCATTAACTAACTGGTCTTTACAACAGTTTTAAGAACCATTTTGCAAAGTGATACCTGTACAGAGTGATCGCAAAACGTTGTATTGTGAATATAGGCTGAATTGAGCTTGGTAATATAAAGTTGCATTAGTCAGAGCGCAAGAACATAACTGCAGCCGCGAACGTACAAAGACAATTGACAAAGAAGCAAAAAGAGATTCACGTTGATAAAAGGAATCGTGATGATCCAACACAAACAGAAAGATAGCTTTGTAATACTGTACCGCCCTAGATTTCTTTTCAGTAATAAAGATAAAATGAATGCGCAAAGAGAACGAGAGATTCTTTTCTGCTGCGTTGTTGTTGTTGTTATTATGCCAGACCTTATCAAGGCCTCCGCAGCATGTTTAAGGTGCCTGAGATGGAACGGAAAGCAAATTGTTTGTGATATCAATAATTCCAGAACCACTCGAGGCTTAATCCGGTCCAATTTACATTGCTTAAAACCAGAGCTTGCATAAACAAGTATGCAAACAGCCCTTTGAATTCTTATTAAGTTCAAACAATGGCAATCTCATCTCGCCGGTAGCCTACCATCGCCCCCTTTGTGCCTGTCACCTCACACATCTAAAGACCTTCAGAGAGCTTAGTTCGCACGTCTGCACTTTTCTTGACCTCCCGGGTCAGTCTTTGTATTATTTCTGTCACAGTATTTTCGGTCTAGCAAGTGCGACCACTGGTAACAATCGGCGCATTTATACGCATTCGTTAGTCATGACAATACGATTCTGTGCCGAGAGTTGAGTGAGACACAGATTAAGCACACTCTTAGTTTAAAGTGGTGGTAGTGATATAGCAATAATGCACTGGGGCGTTCGACAAGATGTTTTTAGGCTCCTATCGGAGAGCCTGCTGCGTACGCTATCATTCACGCGTATGCAGCAGATACCTCGCCATGCGCCGATGTAAGTGTCGAAGAGTCTGCATTTCTCAACATTTCTGCGGATGACTAGCTACCTGAAATGGTGGTGCTGCAACTAATGCTTTGCTCTTGACTAGCATTAGAACGTCGAGCGACTAGGAAGTGTCTGTAGCGTATTGCGACTCTCCTCTGCACGACCAATCAGAAAATGCCTATTACTGATAGTGCTGATTGCTAACTAAAGGCCACCTTTTGTGCTTCTCGAAGAAACCGCTATCGCAAGCTACTGCTCATAATACAGTTCCTCTGAAGATGTAGAATACATAAAACAACGATCTACACATTTGAATCCAGGTGCAGGCTAAAGCTGATAGATGAGCCTCTGTTGATCAAATGCAGGACTGAAAGGGAATTGATGTAGGCTAGTGCCAGATTTAGACCCTGAGTCATAGAAGTATCAAGGATATGTTTGTTTACTGCTTTCTTTAAAGTGATATTTTATTGTGTGCAGTTTAGCTCACAGTGCAGTGTCTGTGTTTTGTTTGTCTCCATCTGTAAAGCTACAGTATAAGTGTAGTGCTAAATTGCTCTTCAGAGATCAAAACATCATTGACAGTATTAACTTATAAATGGATGTCTGCTTTGTTGTTTTAGACAGTGTTTGCCGATATTACTTGTGCGTCTGTTGGGATGGCAAGGACACTGTAGGCTTACTATAGCAATGCTCTTGTGCCCATTGTCCACCCAAGGTCTGCTCAACGTGACTGCATGGGTTGCTTTGTGCAAGAAAACAATGGTGTTTGTGATTGTCAGATTAAAGACAGCATTCAGAGGCCAGGCCTTGAGAAGTGCAGCAGTCCTTGTGCACCATAAGTTTTCATAAAGCTTTTTCATCTGCTCTGCAGTGACTAAGTTAGAAACTGTTTTTGCTGCATTGTATCAAAATGCTAGCAATAAGCACACTTTGCTGATTGCATACCACTGTACAATGTTGGTTGTGTGAGCTTTTTAACCATTGTGATTCAGTCACAGTGTCTTTACTGAAGGAAAATGACTCTTTGCAATAAAAGGGTCCTTCTGTGCATTTCATTTCACAAAAATGACAAACTGAACATGCCCATTAGACGGTATGTTAGATTCATCGTTGACACAGAATGGAATGCTGCGGTCAATGTGTTTTTCCTACTTAATTTACATCTTTTGTTGTGAAGAAACAAAGTACACACTTTGTTTTTTTTATTGATAGTAGACAGGTTAGGCAACTTGTGGACATCATCTCGGTGCGTTATAAAAGGGATATACTCGACACTACGAAGGGCACTTCGGAATGAAAACAATCAAGGCCGCTATATTGAAGAGTTGTTCCAAACCGAAGTGCTCGAAACTGGCCACTTCAATGGGCCCTTCGGAATGAAGGTTTTCGGGGGAAAAATAAAGGGTTCAACTGATGGACACTTCGGGCTCCCATGATCCTTTGCGCAAATTCTTTGCATGATGACGGCGCCTCCATGTCGGCACGTGATGATGATGCAGAAGGGCACTTCAAGAAACAGTTGTTTGGTCGCCTACACCCTTCAAAGCTCTCACTCCGAAGGGTAAACCCATAGGGCATAGGGATGAGCCCTTCCGAAAGGAACGCAGGGACTATCACATCACACAATTGTGTCTTTAAAGGACCGCTCTGTCGCACCTGTTACACGCACCCTGTCACTGTAAACTGGCCTGTCAATCATCTTGTCACAGTTAACATCCTCCACATTTCATTTACTTCCTACCCTACTGGAGAGAAAAGAAGTAGCTAGTTGATCTGTCAGTCGCGGGTTTTTCATGCGTCTAACTCTGCTCATATTTTCTGCATAATGATGCATTTAAAGGTTAACGACCAGAAGGATGTTTATAAAGGGTTCACATTGCTGTTGCAGATGAAATTTAACACGGATAACAATAAATAAATATTTTTTACCAGGTGAAATGTTGATTATTAGTAACTCAAACTCTTTTTTGTAAACCTCTCTACCGAACCGCTGATTGTGTGAAAAAGTTTTTTTTAACGCGTTTTATTCGTCTTGTAGTTCTAGTCCTTCGCCAAAGCGCAATGAATTGTGGGCAATATTAGCCATTAGAGTACGTGTGCACTGATCCACGCTTCAAAAATCGACCTGAAATAGTAGACAATCCGGGGACTTTTGGCATACTCTTTTTTTAACATACTATGCTTTGGGACACGCTTATTCTAATCTCACATGCTATTTAGGATGGGTAGTATGAACATTGAGACGCAGGGACAGACTTGGATAGAGATTGGTTGTGGAAAGGAGCAAGCGGTAACAGCTCAACTGCATGAAGAGATCAGCTTTGAACAGCTTTGTAGGCTGTGTATTTGACAACAGACAGGCAAAGAAAAATACCACTGAGTCTAAAGATGTACTTATAAACAGATGTGAATTAGCTGTTTTGATCTGCTCCTCTGCTCCCTCTAGTGGTACCCAGAGGTGAGGCACCACTGCCCTTCCACTCCAATTATTCTGGTCGGCACCAAGCTCGATTTGAGAGATGAGAAGGAGACCATCGAGAAGCTGAAGGAGAAAAAACTGGCTCCAATCACTTACCCACAGGGTCTTGCATTGGCCAAAGAAGTTGGTAAGGCAGCAGCAGTGCAGCTTTTTACATCACTGGTTTGCCGTCAAGATTTTTGTTTTGTCGAAATTTTACTTAAGCAGCAAGGATGCATTAAATGGATCAAAGGTGACAGTAAATACTTTTACATTGTTACAAAAATTTTATTTCAAATCAATGCTGTCCTTTTGAACATTCTATTTATCATTTGCAATAAGAAATATTTCTTCAGCAGCAAATCAGCATATCAAAATGATTTCTGAAGGATTATGTAACACTGAAGACTGAGTAATGGCTGCTGAAATTTTTTTTTGTTACATTTTAAAATATAAAATACTACACTTTAGTAGAGGGACCAGTTCTCACTATTAACTAGTTGTTTATTATTATGCATATCACTAGCATATTGGCTGTTTATAGTACTTATAAAAAGCACATTCAGTATTCTGTATGACCATATTCTACATCACTAGTCCTACCCAATACCTAAACTTAACAAACTACCTTACTAACTAATAATAAGCAGCAAATTAGGAGTTACGGTAGGGCAAATGTCATAGTTAATGGTTTGTTAATAGTGGGAATTGGACTTTAAAATAAAGTGTGACCAAATATATTAAAACAGATAACTGCAATTATATTTAACAGTATTGCTATTTTTACTTTTTTTTTTACTGTTTTTTGATCATATAAATACAGCCTTGGTGAGCATAAGAGACTTTGAAAAACATTAAAATATCTACTAACCTTTTAACATTTGAAAAGTCTCTATTTGGTATATATTTCATATATAAGGCATCAAAAAATAAAAAAATATTTGTTTTCCACTTTTTGAACTCCCGACTGCAAAAGTTCTATTGGAAATCTGTTCAAAGAAAAAAAAAAGAGATAAAAATAAGGCTTACGATACAAGACAAATGCAATCACTGTTTATTGTCTGTTTCTTTGTAACATATAATTACCACATAGTCTTTAAATACACAAAATTACAAAGCACTACATATCAGGCTACAGATTTAGATGCTAAATGCAATTTGTTCTCAGTGTGATTTGATCTAGCATTTGGGAGAACACATGGGCTAGTCCTCCTACACGCTCAGACATGACAGATTTGTGCACACCTAATGCACCCAGACATCTGGTGCTAAATATCCCACTCATAGTGGATCAGAGATGGTTCAGTATGCATACAAACTATGCTTATAATATATAGAGAGAAAGGAGGTGTTGTTAACAAACCTGATCTGTGTGCGTGTGTTTGTGTGCAAACAGATGCAGTAAAATACCTGGAGTGCTCTGCTCTCACTCAGAGAGGTCTGAAGACAGTGTTTGATGAGGCCATTCGTGCTGTGCTCTGCCCACAGCCCACCAAGGTCAAGAAGAAGGGCTGTGTGCTGCTCTAAGGATACACAGTATGTGTTGTGTGTGTGTGTGTGTGTTTTTCTGTTGAGATGGAAGTCAGAGAGGGAGAAGTGCATGCATAAAATTTCAGATGCCACCTCAATTATAGCAAACCGCTTTTGTTCTATTGCTGCTTTGCAGTAGTCGCGACTTACAAACACGCTTCCAGGTGGAAGTTAAAGACAGTAATTCTGATTCATGTCAAAGGCTATTTTTTAAAAAGAGGATGTGAGGAAATGCAAAAAGTAGAACATCCACTGACCTTTTGTTCTTTCTGTCTCCAGATTCATCACTGTAAAACAGGTACCAGAGAAATCCACTGGTTTTCTCCCAGAAACCAACAAGGGACGCATTTACATTACGAAAGCCTTTCTTCTCTTTTTAGCAGAATATAACTCTTGAATATGTCACATGATGACAATGAAATAATATTGTTGTTTAGAATATATTTAATCATATTTTAACTGATGTATTGTGTTATATTGTGACTGGTTGTGTTGGAGTGTTTCTGTTGGGTACGCAGTCGTTCTCAAGACAGAATAATAGAGATGATCTTCATCTCATGTACAAGTACTTGTTACATAGAGTTGAACTCGGAGGATTTTTTTGACCTATGAATCACATCCACATAATACTTATGTAGTTATTTTAGGCAACAATGGCAAAAATAAACTCTACAACTCTGCTTCCAGACAGTTGTGTTTTTTTTCTCCATCCACCTGATGTATTTTTTGCCACACACTTAGAAATTGCTAGTAAATCTCACTGTTAAGAAAAATAACACATGGAATTAAATGGAACACTTTAAAGTAGAAAGACTGACAGTATGTTTTTGTAAAACATACTCCAGTAATCTTTTTTTTTTTAAGTTTCATTTATGGGCTTTTTGTGCCTGTTAATTTGAGAGTACAGTGGAGAGATGACAGGAAAGTATTGGGTGGAGCGGAATCAGCAAAAGACCAAGAGGCAGGATTTGAACTCTGATCACTGTGAGCACAGTTACACGACTTGTCAACGCACTAACCACGAGGCTATCGTCGAATTATAACACGCAGCACGTACATCGCTTCCAGTGAATGTATTTTAGAACACTTTGACAAAGCCCTTTGATTCAAGTCCTCTAAGGTGCCAATTATAGTTCCTGATGTGATACAGATCAGCGTGTTTCCCCCATTGAGAGCAGAACTACGACTTAGCTTCTCATTGGTTCCTGAATTGCTGAAATTGTAACAGCAGAAATGTGAGCTGTTATTATGATGGCACTCTCTCATCTTACCTGCCCCTCCTCTACTATTAGCTGGACTTTGTGAGGAAACAACACGCCAAACATTGACTTCAATGGGACTGTCGTGAGCTCACATCAAAGTGTTGCCATTTATGGCAAGTCTTGAGGTGGCAAACTCTTCATCTCGTAGGTTTAGCAGTAAAACGGTGTCAGGCCTGTTTCACACCGCAGAGTTTAGGTGCTGAGCCTATTTTTGCCATGTGTGGCATGCTAAATTCGGCACAAAATAGGCGGAGTATGCACAATAAAAATATTTAACAACATGGTATTTTGCATTAGACTTTTATGAAGCAACATAAAATAATGAAGTGAACGGTAAACCTATTGTTTGAAAAAAGGAACAACTTTCAAGCTTGATACAAGTTCTTTTGGAAGCCTGTTTCTGCTTCAACGTAAAAAGCAGATGCATGCCACTTTATATCTCAAATTGTGACTATTCACCATATTTCAATGCAGAAGTAAGCTACTTCCAAGACTTCTGGTTCATTAGTCACTAAAGGTAAATAAATAGAACAATAACAAAGTGCAGTAAATGGCAAACTATTCACACTATACCAGTGTCTTTATGATTATAAAATAATATGGCAACAATTACTAGTTTGCAACTTCAAGCAAACAAGAATAACAGAATCTTTGTACAGATTAAACATGTCCATGCCTCCTCTTACATAAAAATAAGATACATTGTTTCCCACAAGTTTTTCTTTGTTTCGCAACATTTTTTTTTCTCGCAATGTGACATCTTGTGGTATGACTTTATAATCTATCATTTCCGGCTTTTTCTGGCAATAAAAGCATTTTTGAATCACCATTACCATTCAGTAAATCTGATTGAATCCAGATGATAATAAGTAATTTAAGTTTTTCCTCCTTTGTTTAAAAAAAAAAAATCTTGTCCACATGAAAACGCAAAAACATGCTATGAAGCTCTGTCAACAGCATGCCAAACCAACAGGTGGCAATATAACCCTAGCCGCAAAGTCATGTGGGCCCATCAGAACCCTAAAAAACAGTGCACTACAACATCACAAGCTAAAATCTATGGTTTCACCGGCTACACGACGACACTGCAACCGGAGTTTCTGAAAATCTTCATCCTGGCAGGAATTTTCAAAAAGGTTCAATTTCAGTGACCTGAGTGATACTCCGTTTACGTGTGGACTAACCGCATAGAAAAATCTGCGGTTTTGAAAATGCCCATGTTCGTGTGGACAGGGCCTATAGCTACATTTTGGGGTTCCATGTAGATGCTTTACCATTTAAATGTAAATGTGGTCCCCTGTTAGATTGCCCAGTTCTTAAGTTTGTAATAGTGACAGTTGGCCCACTCCTGGTAGCCATTTATGGCTTATCAAAAGAAATACTCAATGTAGTGATCCAGAAATAACTGTGTTTTCTGCACAGAGCCACAGCTCTGAGCAGAAACACCATCAGTGTGAACACAAAACATGCAGTGTGAAACTGGCCTTATGGTGTTTCCAAATTGTGTTAACGACCTGGCCTCCTGATAAACCAGCTGATAGTTAAGCAGTAACTCAGGATGGCTTACCATGAGAGAAGGTGGCGGTTCCTTTGTAATTAGAGAAATAAACCAGGCCACCATGAAGTGGAAAATTTTACTTAGATTTTTTATTTTTGTTCCCCATGCGGCAAGGTATTTATTTCAGTGACTCGCAAAGAAATCGTTATGACTCACATATCACAGTGACTTACAAATAAAGCACTCTAAGAGGCAGCGATGGGGTCAGTCCAAAGACCAAGGAATGGAATCAGAAAAAAAAACTGAGAGAGTGTGAAAGAGAGTAACACAAACACAATCAAGTGGAGTCAAGAGAGTTCATCTTCTCATCAGCCATCCAAGGGCTTCTAAATTATGTGCCGACGTGTGTGAACGTAAACAGGCTTCAGAGGCCGAGCTGCGCTCTGAGATCTTGTGAGGTATCGTCTGATCTTCAGAAACCTCCCGCTCATTCGCGATGTGATGAGACGAGAGAGCAATACCATGAAGATGCCACCAGAATATCAATCTGTGTGATTGTCTTCCACAGAAAGGAACAAATGAGAAAGCTTCTGGGCGGAAACTTAGACGGATACATAGGCTACATAAATCGACAGTCTGATGACGTGTGACTCATCTCTCATTACTTGCTCCCACTCTCATTTGTCACCGCAGTGAATGAAAGAATCGGTTTTGATACAATGGTAATCCATCAGCATTAAATTGCATGTCAGTGCTTGAATGAAGCGTTGCTAAAATGTCATTTTTACTATTTAATTTAAAAGTAGACTTCTAAAGACTGTTCTTTTTTTTTTTCATTTTAATTGAGGGGGGTCTTCAAAAGGTGTCCAAAGTCAATGGATTGATTATCATGAAAATCTTTTAAATTGTGTGTGTTGGAAATAGTGTGGAGAACCTGCTGTTGAGTTACTGAGGTCAGATTGTGTTAAAGGGGTCATATGATGTTGCTAAAAAGAACATTATTTTGTGTATTTGGTTGATTTTTACAAAGCTCATCGGCCTGAAAAAGCGAGGTTTGCTCTGATTGGCCAGCTATCCAATGCATTGTGATTGGCCGAATACCTCAAGCGTGAGACGGAAATGTACGCCCTACATACTGTTGATGCCGTGTCCGGCCGGAGCGACGAGACATAAACATTAAAACCCATTACAAACGAGGCATTTGTTGAATCCAGTGGGGACATAATTACTGATTATAATGACATACTGTCTTTTTACGCGGGTAAACATAAACTCTGTCGGCTGTTGTGATCTGAGAAATGACAAACAACAAGTGCTACTCTACTGCCCAACACTCGCGTTTGAATCATCAGTGGCAACGAAAAACACAGCGGCCTAGCGTGAGTGGAAGCCCCGGCTTAGCGTGCACTGAGGCCGGGATAGAGTGAGCTGAGGCAGGCTGGACTCCACTTTGTCCACAGTCGTTTAAAGTGGATGTATTCCCCAGCGACCAGCACGGTCAGCTCAGGCAGACGGAGAGGAGATGTCCTCTTTTGAAACCCAAACAAGTAGTTTCGGCTTTCACAACGAGGCACACAGGTCTTCAGGACATGGCTGCAGCGTCACAACGAAGACAGCGAAAATATAAAGTTACGCATCTTTCTTTGCGTGCATTTGGGCGGCGGTTATGCAAATATTCCCAGATTTGTGACGTACGGTATGTGGGGGCGTGTTGACGAGCCGTTTTAGGTAGGTGTGGTAAGTTCTTCTTAAACCTTATAAAGAATATCTCTTTGGTTTTGAGACTTTAGTGTTTGCAACTTTACAGATCTTCTTTATGCACCAAGAGCTTGTAACACTCCAAAGAGAAAGGAAAAATTGAAATCGCATCATATGACCACTTTACAATAAGTGGCCTTATGCTTCTGTGTGCTCACTGCTCTCGCTCTCTTTTTTTATTTATTTTTTTAAATCAACATGGTCCACACCATCAAATTCGATCCAATACAACGTACAAAAAGACAGTTTGTTTTTTCAGTCTTAATCAGCTCATGTGCACTTTACATAGTAATAAATTACATTTTAAAATATGTTAAAAAAGAAAACAGTTATTTTAAATTAAAATAAAATTTCACAAATTTCTCTGTTTCTACTGTATTTTTGATCAAATAAATGCAGCCTCAAATACATTAAGAGAATCTTAGCAACTCCAAACTTTTGAAAGGTAGTGTATAATGACAGTATATCAAAAATGAATATTTATTAAACATTGATCAAACTTTGTGTACATACATATAATATCATACATAAGCCTTGCAAGTGACACAGCGAAGACCCCATGACATAAAAGTTTGAGTTTTTAGCCTATTTTTCAAGTGTTTGTGTTGACTCTATATGACCTTTTAGCAGGTAGCATTGAAAATGTCCAGTTTTTCTCTTCTGGGGAAAGATATTGATGATTAATGTTACACTACACAATCAAGTGCTCTCTAAAATGAGAAAGTCAATCCACCTGCAATCAACCAGCAAGCTGCCAATGAAACAAAGTGTATATTTTATATGTTTATATATGTACTAATACTTCCTGTCACATGACAAGGGGGCTTCCTGCCACGTGACCATTTTCAGTGTACAACCAAACTAAACAGAAGGTTTATGTACTCAGTGAGCTTGTTTTCAACACATTCCACCTGAAGCATCCAACAGTATCCTCATGTGTAGAGTTTGGATTATCAAACGGTCTATGTGGGAATTTTTGTTACTTATCCAATTTGATTCCTTCACTCTGGACATAAACAACACTGGTGATATCAATCCATTTATGAACCCAGATTAAGATTGTGAACATACAGAGACATTGATTGACGGACATGCAGCATTTGTGTTTAGGGAGCAATATTTTGTGAAATACACTTGTCTGCAGGCAAACTGGAGCTGTTGCTGTATTTTAATATTACTTTAACACACAAACACACACACCTTGTACAGAAAATATGAAGTCCTTACTTTCATAACTATGGCTTATTTGCTATTTCAGCAGGAAATACATCAAAAGACAGAAAACCGCACTTGTCAAATAATTTCATGTTGTTTTGTCCGTACTAAAGCTTTAAATTTGCTTAAATTTGACAGCATACTGTCAATGAAACAGTGTATTTAATTGACAAATAAAATTACTAAACAACTTCTTATGATTATTCATGTTAATGTTTTTTCTATTTTAATTAATTACATCAATGTGTAACATTACCAGCATGTATAGCATGTTTCCTAAAACAAACAATCACCACAGCAACAGTTCTGTGCTGTCATTTCTTATAAATTTTATATAAAATACATTTCACATCAAATGTTAATGATGCACGGTTTTGCAACTCTAGTTGAAACATACTCAATGATTTGGAAGTTCTTTGAACTGCATTTTCTCAGACTCTGTTTCTCAGTGAATTATGTTATATTGGCTGACCAAACCTAATACACAAGTGAAGAAATCCTCCTTGAAATCTGATTATTCTCCTTCACAGTTTCATGACCACTTCCTTTTCTCTGTGTGTGAAAAAAGAAATTGCCTGCCACCAAAGACCTTCATAACATGAAAGTAAATTTATGTTTCATGTGAGATTGTGGCTTTATCTTATCAAATTTTTTGGCATACTTGTTTCTAAAGCCTTATTCTGTATTCTGAGCAAGATGTAATAAATCCAAATCAGGGTTAATAAATTATCAATGCTGAAACCACAAGGAATGTCTCAATGGGGGTATGACCCCAACAGTCATGTAGCTAGAATAATTCAATCGCTACCTGGCTGCTTCTATAACACCATTAAAAAATAGCTGAAAGTGATTATTTCTGTCCAAAAGCAATAAGTACTTTCCAGTTTTGTGCACAGTATACATCAGACTGTTGCCGTGGGCGGTTTAGACTGTGACCCCAATGACAATCATTTGTGGGAAACGCTAGTCTGGCCATTAAGTGGGTGAACTGACATAGACAGGAGGCATTCAACAGTCATATCTGCTGGAATATATTAGAAATCATCACATAGCCTGAAGGCAGGCTGACGGAACTGATATAATGGAGGCATATGTTACACTAACAAGCAGTTATCTAAAGAGGTTTTCTGTTTTTTGATCGCCTTGACCTGTCAATCAATTTAATTCCAGTAACTCAAATTAATAGTCAGTCCTGGTTCAGCTGGAAATCAGCAAATCTTCAGTGTTTGCAGGCCAGCAGACCCACTCAGTGAAGACAGTAGGAGAGGTTTGACACAAATGATGATGCTCTGAAGCATAGCAGAGAGCTTGGGGGGTTATACTTGTTGACATTTACACGCCTCATGCTGGCTTAATGATGCCGGAACAGAAGCAGCCAGTGCACCTTAGCAATGACCTTTAGCACACTGTGGGAGTGGACCCACAAACCCGGCCGGTCAGATACACAAGACGGTCAGTCTACCTCTGAACTAGCACTCGGACAAGCCACTAATGGAGCTAAATTTTTATGGCAGAGAGGGCATGGTTGGTTTAAAGGGAGGGTGCAATGCTGTTTCCTGCATTCAGAGTTGTTTACACTGTTAAAGAGTTGGATTCACATGCTAAGCATGGACAAAGTTTCAAAAAACAATTTGAACGTATGACGGAGTATTTCTGTGCCAAAAATCATACTTCCAGGTTCGTACAAGTTTCTGAGAGTTTTTTCGATCATGGCTCTTAATGACGTAAACGAGGGTGGAACTCCTAATATGGGCATTTCTCCCGGAAGAGCGCGCCCGCGCACTCAACGACCAGAGTGAGAGCGAGATTGCTCCCATCAAGCGCTTCATCCGGCGGCAGAGCTGCACGGGTCTTGCTCAGGAAGAATGTCTCCAATCCAAAGAAGTGTGTTTTTGGTTGTAAGGGAAAGATAACTTTGTTCAGCTTTCTAAAGAACCCAGCGTTATGTAAACAATGGATACAGTTTTTTTTCTGGAGCAGCAACGGAGTTTCACAAGTGTTTGCTGACGAACGTTTTATAAACAAGGCCCAGATCGACGCTGGATTTGCACATCGTTTGATACTGAAAGATGGAGCGGTCCCAGTTGTAAAAGATCCTGGTCATGATTCAGAACTGCAGACGATGAGTGAAACAGCATCAAATGTCTGTTTTGTTGGCATTCGGCGCTCAAGTGCTCATCACTCTTTAGCTCCGCCCACAGCACGCCTCAAGGCGCTCAACTGTTTTTGGAGAGAAGCGTAAAGCTATATATTTCTTTTATAAATCTGATAAAACTAAAGACTCTTCGGAGACATGAAGGATGCAGTACTACTCTATAGGTACTCAAGATTAACATGAGATTGGGTGAAACTGTGTGTGTTATGCCCCCTTTAAGGTCTGAGCGGTTGTTTATGGTGGCCCAGGGTTTGATGGATTTTCAGAGAACACCTCTGGGATTTGCTGTTAAGGCATCAACAGTTTTGAAATGCTATAGATACGGCGAATAAACACGGCAGGGATCCCTAAGTCAAGTGCAAGTAATGAGCTATTGATTTCCTGCATCCTGTGACATAATCTTGACGGCACAACATCAGATTCGGACCACTTTTAGCTCGCTTACGAAGGAGAAGAAGCAATGCATTCACTAGAGTTTCTAAACAATCTAAATCTTTAAACCTCATATTGTGTTCTGGCCATTTTTCTGAACTGGAAAGAGTATGAAAAGGACCAGCATACAAAAAAATTGCTAATAAATTTCTCAAGCTATGTTATTTAAAACTGACTGACCATAGGCCTCATTGATCTTATAAGCTTACTGAGCTTATACTCAGTTTTTGAGTGACTACTGCCAAAATGATCCACAAATGATCCACAATTTATTTATTTTTTCACTCAAAAACAGAGGTCCACAAGTTCAGATCAATAGAGCTTATGATCAATCAGTTCTAAAAGAAAAAGAAAAAAAATACAAAACCTGTGCTAATTAAAACATGTTGACAAAAAGATTGGATCCAAGATTTGGACATAATATAGCATAATGAGAGATTTACAATTTACTTTTTGACCGGGAACACAAAATTAGGTAAATAATTTTCAGCACAGCACTTAATTGAGCAATCTTTTTTTTTTGAGATTTTAAAACTACCCTTACCTTAGTTATTGTAATGAAGACAAGAATTCTGAAAGTGAAATTGATGGAATTAGAATTGTTTGAAAGCTGTTAACTCTAGCGACCTTTGAGTTCTTACCTGGTAATGTGCTTTTAAAGTCTCCAATACATTGGCCGAGAAGTGCAGAACAAATCAAATTCTGAAAAAAAAGAACAAATTACAAACGCAAATGCAAGTCTAAAAAACAAAATAACAATTCAGAAAGCACAACAACAATGCAGAAAAACGCTTTGTGTATGACAAATTCGAAAAAAAAAAAAACAAGTCAGAAAACACAACGACAACTCAGACAAACTGGAAGAGGTAGGTATAGATTGAGACAGCGCCATTGGTTTGGGATTACTCACCGCTGACTGGACGAGACATCTGTCAATCAACGTATACAGGAAGAACCAGCCGAAGAACAGCAGAGTCGTGGTAGAAAGTTTGGAGATGGTATTAAAGTAGCTCAGTTTAAATGTATTGTATGAATTGCCTTTACTCTGGAATAAAAAATACGGAGTGTATATTTAGATTTAGTTAAAAGTGGCTATAGAACATTTGCTCCAGTGGCGCAGATGGATAAGTGCTTGTCTTTGGCTTTTTGACGCGATTGACCCGGGTTCGATCCGCCTTTTGCCGAACTTTTTTTTTTCCCCTCCCTTTTCAAATCTCCCTTTACATCGTAAAGGCATTTATTTTCAATAAAAATTAGGGAAATAATCAAAAAGTTGAAAATAAAGTATGGGGTAGGGTTAGGGTAGGTGTAGGGAGGGCTTTATTGTACCAATAAGGTGGCATCCATTTAATAATTTAAATTTAAATTATAATTTACACTCAATACGTTATTATTGCATAATGTTTTATAATGTACTACAATACTGATGTGCAGATAATTGCCACTATTGCAACAAGTAGTATACTTGATAGTAGAAATCCTGCTATTTCAACATAGTGTTGTAAATAGGTATGTGCACTTAGTGTAAATAGCATATTGCTTAAAAATACTGCTATTTTCACTTGGTGTAAATAGAATCCATTGCTAATACGAGATTTGAAAAGGGAGGGAAAAAAAGTTCGGCAAAAGGCGGGATCGAACCCGGGTCGATCGCGTCAAAAAGCCAAGGGCACGCGCTTATCCATCTGCGCCACTGGAGCTGATGTTTTACAGCCACTTTTAACTAAATGTAAATATACAACCCGTATTTTTTATTCCATAGTAATACAATAGTTCATACAATACATTTAAACTGAGCTACTTTAATACCATCTCCGAACTTTCTACCAGGACTCTTCCTGGTTCTTCCTGTATACGTTGATTGACAGATGTCTCGTCCAGTCAGCGGTGAGTAATCCCAAACCAATGGCGCTGTCTCAAACTATACCTACCTCTTCCGGTTTGTCTGATTTGTCGTTGTGTTTTCTGACTTGTTATTTTGTTTTCGAATTTGTCATTGTGTTTTCTGACTTGTTATAATGTTTTCTGAATTGTTGTTGTGTTTTCTGAATTGTTATTTTGTTTTTTAGACTTGCATTTGCGTTTGTAATTTGTTATTTTGTTTTCAGAATTGTGATTTGCTTTGCACTTTACGGCCACCGTACTCCAACAATCCATGCACTCAGTGAGAGTGTGTTCTTGTGCATGCATTATATTGTATGACTCTTCAGTGAACATCCTTTTATCCTTAACCTCTTGAGCGGATCATTCATTCCATTTACTGTCTTATACTATCTAGGTATCACGGATTCATATTTTTTGACCTTTTTGATCCCAGATAGCTGATTTAGGATCTATATCAGACATTACCGCTGCATTACACCTGGTGTATTCAAGAAGAAATAGTTATAAGTGAGTTATGAGGGATTTTATATATAGTAATAATTAAATATCCTCTTTTTTTTTAAACTAAAAATACCCTTAAACCTCTTAGACAAGTAGAAAAAAGTGAGAACGTTTTGTGCAAATACTAAAAGAACAGACATATATCAGAAGTCAGATCAGATTGACGGTTATGTTCCGTCAATATTTAAATGTAAACCAATGCAAATCTGTTCCTTGAGGTTTTTCAAAGACCACATTTTGCACATTATTTTCCAATTAAGATCCATATTCTGCTTAAGTAAATGTAATCTAAACTAATATCACTCAAAATTAAGTTTGTTTATAAATTCACAAATGAAATTGTTGTCAAATAAGGTGTAGCCTATATTGCACATATTGTTTTCATGTTCAAAAATTTGACACAAATATGGCTCTTTTTTCCCCTTTATCTGGTTATAGCAATCTGTTTAATGCTTGCATGATCAAATTATGACAATTATGGTTACCATGGGAATGTATGCATGTAATAATCATTAGATTCAAAACATTGAAAATCTTGTGCATGTCAGAATTTCACATTCAAAAGCTGTAACAAAGTTTACTTAAGGGTTTCACCTTGGTCTGTCAAACAAAATATATAGCCTATAATAGCCTGAGTGAAAAATATGACGCTTCTCATTTGGGATCATTAACAATCAGAATGACCTGCTCAGTAGTCTTGTGTCCTAAAGAACACGCCGTGCACTTACTGCTTATAGTCAACAACAAACCTCTAAAACACACGCGTGCGCGCACACAGGCTGACGGTACCGGAGTGATTTATATCACGCCTACCTTCCCTTGGCGTGTGCTTGCTGAAGAGCCGTTACCTGGTTACAGGGGAGTGATGGAGCACTGAGTAATGTAATCTTCACGACTCCTCAGATATGAGAGTTTCTCTCGCGCTCGCAGAGTCAAAGCACCACGCGCTGTTCCTGCAGCATCTACGGTGAGCGCGAGCAACGGCTCGTCCAGGAAAAACGCTTTAACCTCTGAATTAAGTTATAAATATCACCACGGACAGTCTCCAGTTTGTCATATTCCCAGTTAGCAGGAGCAAGTTGGTCGACAAATATTGGTGTAAGGTAGGAAACTTTGCAAAGCGCAATTTTTGCGGCTCTGTCCGCAGCAGATTAACCATGTAGTTTATTAATAGTCTTCGGTCAGTGTAGAAAGAGCTATGGATATTCATTCTGTTTAAACTGTTCGACTGTTCGAAATAATATCTAATAATAAATATTAGGACAAGGCTCATGTAGATAAGTGCTGTGTGTGATGACAGATTCCAGGCTATATTTCAGAGCTCATTCGTGACTGCAGTAAACATCGTTGCTTTTCATGTAATGGGATATTAGCAAGACAGGTGAAGCGCAGGTGCTATTTACACTAATTACTTAGTGTTATTAGAGCGTAATTGTTACTTGGTAACATCCTAGTAAAGTCTTCAATCCATATTGTAGCAACCGTCTTGTAGAAATGTGGTTATAATAGACTAATATACTACTGTTTTTAAATATATCTACTGGTTTATCATTGCTCCTAAATGATGTTGACAGCTTGGTAATTTTCAATCCAGTTTTGTGTATCCAGATTTATGCATTGGATATACAATTTAATTGTTAGTAGTATGTTTAGAAACACATTTATGTATACCTTTTCCAAGAATATACAAAATAAGTATGAAACTCTTAATATAATGTAGTCTAACATATATATATATATATATAATTATATATTCTATATATATATAATATTATATCTTATTATATTATATATATATATACTATTTTATAGGCTATTATATAGACAATAGACCATTTAATGTAAAAGCATCAAATTAACATTAACATTAGAATATAAGAAGAACAATAAATAAATACAACTATGCAAAAAAAAACAGCCATGCAAATTTTGCAGAAATTAAGCTGTCATTCAGCTGTAGCTGGTTTAGGTTATATACTTGCATTGAACTGCAAAACTAATACTAATACAGTAACAGAAGCCCTAACTCAAAAACCCACTGAGTGTGAGCAGAGATCGCACCTTGCTCTTGGAGAAAATTGAACTCATGTCTATGAGACCCAGTGCTGTTCACAGAGAAGAAGTAGCGTGCCAAGAAGGCAGGCATACAGTGAGCCAGAAGACCCGGCCTGTTCAGCTCTCAAGCAAGATGTGCCAGTTTTGACAGCCTACATAGTGTAACTGGTGAACTGGTTCTGCTATAGAGCCATTTGACAACATCTTGTCCAGTATCTTTCACAGACCGATAATTCCAACCCTTAGCATTGCAATTATTTGCTGCTGCTTAAATGAATGTCGTTTGTATATTCTTTCTATGTTAAGTAGTTTGATATGGATAAAAGTTATAGCAGGTATATATCCATAGTCTGTCTTCTACCATGAATTAAACAGAGAGAGACTGATTGAAAAAGGTATAAAGGGGTAGAGAGAGACAGAATGAGAGTGGGAGGGCAGGAGTGATAAATATGTGCCCCCCTCCACTGTCTAATTAACAGCTCCTGGCTAGTCCTGTTCCCCCCTAGCTGACAGTCCTGACAACCTGTCTTTTCCAATCAAACCCAAATGGTCTCAGAATATACCTGTTCATAACGCAAGTCTGTGGAGCATAACATTTCATATTAATACTAGTACATTTTCACATTCTTGCATATGTTGCATGTGGTCTGATCATGCAATGTAATTGATATTGTGATCTGACACGTCACATCTGCTGTGTTTGCAAGACTCCCACAAACATGTCTGGGTGCATCGAGTGTGTTAGTTTATTATTTTTTATTTTTACCCACAGAACATGTCAGCGCCTCTGTCAGTAGCCTTTCGACTTTTCTCAGTGAGAGTGTGCGAGTAACAGTGGGGCTGCATTGTCTCATCACATGCCTCTCTCCACTGCTTCAACTGTTCCACCCACATACTGCACACACATTACTGTCTATCATATAGAAAGTTAGGACAACACACTAAACATCTACCAATCATTTTTCTGCTGGCATTTTTCTGATTTTTTTTAAGACGTTGTCGTTGCTTCCAAAATGTGAAGAGTAGGGCTTTCAATTTAACATGCTGATTTAGTTCAATCAATAGAGTAGATTACTTACTAATTGTAATCCATTACTGATTCCAAATTACATTTAACAATTGTAGTTAATAACGTAATCCATTACATTACATATTTTAGGTAATATAATCAGACTACTTTTGGATTACTTTTAGATTACTTTTGACCTGACTTGTTTATCACATATAATATAACATAATATAACATATCACATGTAAATAGGATAACCTTGTACCATATTGATACAAAAGTACAAAGAGAAAGGAAATATATTCCATTCATTATTAACAACATGAAACATGAAACATTATATTATCTCAAGGTTTCCCAAACTTGGGTTCATGAAGGAACAAACGGCAGGGGGTTTGTGAGTTTAATAAAAAGCTAATTATTTATATCCGAAATATGTACAAATTTAAATAACTTTAAAATGACATCAATCAAAATAAAACACTCACTAAAAAACATTTGTTTACCTGCATGTCATGTGTAGGTTATTTTAGAAAAAACATGTAAAAGGTTAAAAAGAGGAATTTATGAATAATTTATTGCTATTGTGTGACTAATATGTAATCATGTAATCAATAAAAAAGTAACTGTATGATTACATGTACTTTAAAATGTAATCTAATATAATTACAAGTAGGCCTACTACCAAATCACATGTATCTATTACTATTACTGAATCATAACTTACATTTGATGAATCATATATATATTTGATGAACATTCAGATCAATGCAGTAGTGATGCATAGATCAAATAGGCCTAGCTGCTGTCATATATAATGAATTTCTCTCTTTTTGTCTGTCCTTCTATCTCTTTTTCTTTCTCTAGCTCACTCATATGTAACCCCAATCTCCTATTTTCTGACAGAAGGCAAAGTTCATCATTCCTTTTGAATCGTGAGAGGCTGATTAAATGCAGGGTTGCTATTTAAAGACTTGCTTATTCTCTGAGAGGTAGAAATAACGACAAGGCTGTCAGCGTTTGATGTTGAAAGAGCGAAACTGTGGCCAGGTGATTGAATGTCTCTCTATGTCTTCAAGGCAAAGCTTGAATGTAGGCTGGCTGGGATTGTTTCAGACAAGTCCGATATATTTGATGTTATCAAGGGAGGAACTAAGCAGATCAGCTTAGGGTGGCAAAGTAAGCAGGTGAATTTGATCTGGTGATATGGAGGGATTTTTGTTTGAGAAGGTCTCCTGCTGTGTGACTTCTGCAGTCTTTAGTGTTTTAAGTCTGCAGCATTTCAGGGGTGATAAGTGTGTTGTTTGTTGGTTGCTACTAAGCTCTGAGTGGAGATTGCAAGTCTTTGAGAGATCAGAGGCCCCTCAGTTTAGAAACAGTCTAACAGGCATGATCAGCGAATGTGTGGCCCATAAGACCTAACACATTTCACAAGCGCTGATTCTGAACCAGCCTGCGGGGAGTGACATAATCTCTCTCAGGACTGGTACAATCGGTTACCACAACTTTGGGGTAGTAATTTAAAAAAATAATTATAACAGTGCTTCTCAAAAACCAACCAATTTTGAACTCAGAACATTCAAGTACAAAAACAAGATTTTGTTTAGCACAAGCGAAGAAACCATACTCATATATAATATAGGATATTATATATATTTATCTATATATATGAGGAATAAATGGGTACAGGAATTTACACTGTTGGGCATAACAGTTTAATTGAAAAAGCCTTGCACTCTTCTCACACACTTTGGATAATGATATTGTTGCTTTTGGCAAACTTCTTTTTGCCTATCAAGTACTAAGATGGTTGCTATATTTAGTTTAATAAAGAATTGGGACAGAGCAATTTTTAGCAAATAAAACATTTTAGTGCAGAGAATATAATAAAATGATATTAGCTGCACATACATACAGTACATATCCTAATATATAGGCCTATATATCTGTATGCGTGTGGATTCTTGTATAATTATATATATATATATTATATATATATATATATATATATATTATATTATCTGATGAATAAAGGGTTACAGAATTTACCCTGTTGGGCAAAACGTTTAATTGAAACTGCCCACTCTTCTCCACACTTTGGATAATGAATTCTGCAACTTTCGTCAATCAAGATGCTTTATCTTTGTTTAAAAAGACGTGCACAGAGCAATTTTAAGCAAATAAAACATTTAGTGCAGAGAAAAATAAACAATGAATTAGCTGCACATACATACAGGTACATAACCTATATCTAGGCCTATATATCGTATGCTGTATATATACAGTATATATATCATATATATATATATATATCTATATATACATTTATGTGTGTGTGTGTGTATAATTTGTAATCATTTATTCACCTCATGTTGTTCCAACCCTAAATGGCTGACTTACTGCTGTGAAACACAAAAGGTGATTTTTTTTTTTATATATATTAACAAATATAAATATCGGTGAATAACAGCCTAAAGTTTGGACTGTTTGGTCACACAAACTTTTCAGATTGTTTATATTGAGTAGCCTATATATAGTACTCTACTTTTATAATACTTTCATTTTTCATTTTCAAAGCTTTTCCAACAGTCCCAGAAAGAAATCAAGGTTTGGTAATTACATGAATATGAGTAAATGATGACAGAATTTTTATCTTTGGGTAAACTATCATTTAAAGACATTCTGGATAATGAATTTATGAGCAATTCAAGGCCTTCTGTGTGGTTAGAGGATGATGGGATAGCTCCCAGTTGGAAGGTCCTTGCTGCTCATCAGCACAAACATGGATTTTAGTTGTAAATGCATGGCAAACCTTCAACAAGCGTTATGTGATCTACTTTAATACAAATGTATTCATGCCTGTGGCAGTGACACACACATTGTAGATTTACTTGCATCTGTCAGTGCAAGTACAACAATGCCAGTACCCAGTGACGATGATTATTTTAACAGATCATGCCATCAACAGTCTGAATGACATGAGAATGGTTTCTTTAAAGTGAGCAAATATTTTATTAAGTAATGCAAACAAGACTGAATGAAAATACTAATTACCAATGTATTAACCTTGACAGAGAGAAAGAAACAGCATCCATTTTGAAGTAATATCGTCATCTTAATCATGGGTGTATAATTGCAGTTTTGGGGATCAAACATCTTAGGATGTTTCATATGATATGCATGAGACAGATGTGTACAACTAAATGTGATTGAATCTGGCAAACCTCACCAGAGAGCAGATTTACTGCTGATATGAGCAGCAAGGGTCAATGATCTGATTAGCTGATGGGGACACTATGGACATGGAGAAGAATATTTAAAACAGAATGCATTGCATGGGGACGCAAAGGTGACACCACATAGCAGATGTTTATAAAATATTCATAGACGAGCTTGAGTAATATTCATCAGATGTTTCTCAGCAGTTTTGTTTTTCAGAGAAGAGAGATCGCCCGTCTGTAACTGGGTCCATTTCCCTTTACCATTCCTTTCATGTAATTAATTATTTGTATTTTTTTGTTGTTGCCATCAAATTAATTTGAATCTCTAGAAGGCAACACTGAAGTCAGAGGGATTTTTAAATGAACAATTTTAAATGAACAATTAAATTAAGCAATAAATTAACATTTTAGTAATTACAACTCTATAGAAAAACCCCTTTGTGCTGTCATTTTGCATATTTCAGTGTTGATCAGTGCAATGCTAATATTTATGAATAATGTGACACAATGATACCAAAAATAAGTGATTTCAAACTTTCAAAGCTCATTTGTCTCCTACAGCACGAGATGGTGTGTTAGTCTCTCACTGTCTGTATAATGCATGTGCATCTGTTCGGGAACTGAAATGTTCTTCATTAATGAGGCAGTAGCAAGCAGGGCTTTTGATTCTTGGAAAAATGCAAATAGAAATATTTGTAAATATTGTAATAATAATATGTCACATTGTGCATCCATAACTAGGAAACATTCATGTAAACTGATACATTTTACATCTATGCAGCATGTTTCCATGTCAAAGTTTCCTTTTTTTTCTTCAAAGTTTCCTCCTTTTTGACAGTGTCACTTCTTTACAAGAAGAAAAACATATTGGCCCCATCCTGAAAGAACATCCCTTGCAGTCCTTTTCTGACACTTTGGTGAGCTAATGCCAGAGAGACTGTGGGTTTGTAGTCTGCTGTGGAGTGCAGTAACACTGCAGGGTCAGCAAAAGTGCACACTGAGGCCACAACGGGCTGGGGGGGTCTCGTGAGCTCACGAATTATTTATAACACGACAAATGGGACACCCTATGGTGTGGTGAACTTCACAGACATGGAAAGGCCATATTAACTTATTTATATGATGAAAAAATTAGTCTCTACTTAAAGTATATTACAAGATTATCATAATCTCCATATCGTATCTGACATTTTACTTAATCAGACAGTTATATTCACTGCAGACGTGCAAATGTATGTACTGTATGTCCTTAACAAAATGATAAAGCACATACTCTTGTAGGGAAACGACAGAAAACCAACCTCACAAAAAAAGGATGATTTAATATGTCCATGTAGTTATTTTGTTTTTGCGGTTGATTAGGTCATGGTTGTTATTATTGTAAAACATTAGTTCTGCTTTTCAGATGATAAATTCCTGCTAATTCATTTTAGATCAATTCGGACCCACATAAATGAGTCATATCTGTTGTTCTCTGTCTATAGGTGAATTAATCTCCATTTATTCAGGTAATGCAATCAAATGGGAGTGCAATGAACTGTAAAAATTATTATTTGTGATACAGAAGTTAGGTAATTCTACAGCGTTTTTCTTTTGCTAAGTTACGTTGACTGTAATTTTGTGTCTTGCATACCTGCGTTAAGTTGCTTAGAGCCGCTCTAATCATAGAAGTGATTATGGCAACAGAAAAGTTCTCAACAGAAATGATTGTTTTCACCTTCCAGGGTTTCCGCGGGGCCTTAAAAAGTCTTAAATGTAGTTGTATCAAACTTAAGGCCTTAAAAAGTCTTAAATTGCACAAGAAAGTCTTAATTATGATTTCAAAAGGTCTTAAATTTGGGGACAGAAAGACAAGAATTTCGATATAGCTTAATGTTACGATTAAACCAACGTTATTATTTCATAGAGCCGAGTGCTGCAGGTTTAAAGTCCGGTGCTGCGCTACTTTGTGTACTTTGTGTTCCGACCCATGTTTTTACCCTGCAAACACGCAGAGCTTTAAATGTGAACTGGTGGCTCGATAAGAAGACAATGCATTATAAAAATCTAAACATAGGGGTGTGCGATATATATCGTCTGCGATAACATCGTATTTGTTGTTTTAACGATGTGCGATTTGATATTTTGAGTATATCGCGAAAAGCAAACGCAAAACACCTACAGAGTGCACGCATACATTAGGTGATGAAGTCTAGTAGGTTAGACTAGTGCACGTGCGCATTTAGAGTGCGTTCTTTCACTGCATGAATCAGTCTATTAAAATGCATTTAGAATGATCACATAATTTAAGATATGGGGCAGAAAATGTATATATATAATTTCATATAGTTAATGTTTTTTTTTTTTTTTTCTCCAAAAGTAAGCATGATTACAAATGTGATATTGGTTTTATACAACAGTTCAATAAACAATAAGTTAATATTAAGAGACTACTTTAGACACCATATTTCCTTTTTTTGCTCTATTTCTCCAACAAAAATCATTTCAAACACAGCCACAGTGCTGTTTTGCATCTCTTTGCAAGGTGAAGGCATTTCGTTCCTGAATGAATCAACCGTTTAAATGATTCGGTTCAATCGCAATGACTCACTTATTAACAGTGACTTGCTGCCACCTACTGGCAGTTTTAATTTCACAGTTAAGGTACCTTTTCATTTTTCAAAATAATTTCAAACATCAGTTTTCAATATTTTATGTTTAAACAATATCAAAACATTACTTAGCCTTTGTAATTGTTCAGTACACAGAACTTATTGTCGTATTGGTGTAATTAAATGTGTTTATGCGTTTTAAGGTTCAAAAACACATTATTTTTCCACATACTGAACATTATTGTTTCTCCTCTCTGCCCCGCCTTTCTGAAACGCATCGTTTTTTACAAAGCTCATCGTCTGAAAAGCGAGGTGTGCTCTGATTGGACAGCTATCCGGTGCGTTTTGATTGGCCGAATACCTCAATCATTTGACGGAAATGTTACGCCCCTTAGCATATTGTGATGATGCCCTGTCAGTCCGGAGCAATGATTCAAAAACATGAAAACTCATTATAAATGAGGCATTTGTTGCATCCAGTTGGGACATAATTACTTATTATAATGACTTAAACTGTCTTTTTACACATTGCGTTGCATAGCGCCACGTAAACATAAACCATGTCTGTATTTGTGATCGGAGAAATGACAACAACAAGTGCTACTCTACACTGCCAAACCTGTGTTTGAATCGTCATGTTGGCAATTCTTGAAATATAAAAAAACGTACGTTACATGTTCTGTGGTCAGGACATCCGGCATTGTGTAGTTCTACTCTACAGGATCAGGAAAGCAGGGCCTTCTCATAAAAGTGCTGTCATACCACAGCTGTATCAGGTATTTTTGTTTGATCGGGCTTTCACATGAACAGCGTCACACAACCGCGCCTGAGGAGCGAGGCCAGATTGAGGAGCGCAGTGGCCGGGGCTTGAGAAACGCCACTGCGTGGCGGATTTTCGACGAAGGAGCGTCCTTGCGGTGGGTCTTGGTCGGGTGGGCTTGTGGCAACCACATGTGACGATCCCGGGCTTGACTCCGCTTCGTCCACAGTGAAAGCGATCCGGCGATCCCCAGCACGAAGTTGTAGTATTTCCTCAACAACCAAAACGGATCAGCTCCAGGCATGACGAAGAACATATCGTCCTCTTTTGGAAGGCCAAAAAAAAAGTAGTTTCACTTTCACAACGAAACACACAGAGTCTCCACACCATGTATTAACAATTGTCTAATTATTGTTATTGATAAAATCCCAGAATATTATCGAGATATCATTTTTTGTTAATGTCGCACACCCCTAATTTATGTTATTTGATTGATATAATAATTTATTGATAATAATTGTTTAAATTAATATAATTAATACTTTTGACTCGTCCATTTTCTTAAAAATTGTTTAAAGGCTAAAATGTAAATTTTATCATTTTATAAAACTTTTTGTTTTTTGTGAAAACTTGTATCTGAACTGTAAATGATACTTTTCACAGTAATTTTACAGTTTAATATGGTACTACATTGCCCTACCCCACTCATATGGTATTAATTTTATTTATGCAGGTCTTTAAAAAAGTTCTTAAAAAGTCTTAAATTTGAGCTGAAAATCCTTCAGAACCCTGGCCTTCTGAATTCAATTTATACTGATTTGTGACCCTGGAGCACAAAACCTCTTAAGTCGGCTGGGGTATATTTGTAGCAATAGCCAACAATACATGTATGGGTCAAAATTATAGATTTTTCTTTTAAGCCAAAAATCATTGGGATATTAAGTAAAGATCATGTTCCATGAAGATATTTTGTAAATTTCCTACCATAAATATATAAAAAATTAATTTTTGATTAGTATTATGCATTGCTAAGGATTTCATTTGGACAACTTTAAAGGCGATTATCTCAGATTCCAGATTTTCAAATAGTTGTATCTCAGCCAAATATTGTCCTATCCTAACAAACCATACATCCATGTTGTTTAAATTAGACAATAATGATGCAAAATACAAAGTCATACTGTACATGGTGAATTTATGTAGCAGATATCCTTACAAAAACAAACAAACAAAGGAACCACAGAATAATGACCTCTGAGAAGAACAATCTTTCAGTGTAAATACTGGCAAAACTCTGTGTTAAAGAACTGAAGCTAAAGCCCACTCATGCTACCCCCCACATGATCAGGTGGCAAAAAAAGTCATGAAAAGCCGGTGATTGGATTTCCTCACAATGAGAAGCATGCTGTTATCACATACAATTAACACATATAAAGAGCGTCCATTTGAAGTCAGTCAGGATAATAAAGATCATTCAGATCATGGAAGCTGCATGATTATGACAAATATTTTTCCCCTTTTAATTGCAAATGTTAATTTCAATTAATAAAATGTACATTAAATACTTATTTTAGGTGGTAATGGCATTTTGATGATCCCATCCCATTATACACTCTCTGAACAAAAGGTACAAAAGCTGAAAAAAATACCATTCACAGCATCGCAACAAAGATGTCTGTGATTGGTTAATGCTACAAGAAAACATGCTGTAAACATTTTAGATTGATGAGAATAGATGTAAATGGAATGCTGTAATTGACCATTTTAGCAATTAGCTAATTATATTAATTGTCCAGCCCTAGTGCATTGAGTCAAGCATCTCTCAAAACAAATAAAATAAATGAAATTGTGGCTTTCGCTAATTGATGGTTTTGTTGGCTGTAGTATATAATACAAACGTCATTGTTCTTATCTAGCACTTGTCCCAGGAGCAAGTGCCATATAATCAGATGAACCACTGAATGGATGAATGGCTCCCGTGGGTGAGAGAAGATAGATTAAAGTGAGCATCCGTTCAAACAATGCTTACCTCCCGGAGCAGAGCAGGCCTCTGTCTACAAAGCAATGAATTGGAAGGAAAGGAGAAAAGGACAGGGAGATGTGCACAGTGTGGAATGATGAATTATGCATTGCTCTCACAATTTTCCAAAGCCTTTCAAAAAAAGTATCTTCCTCAGTTAAAAAAAAAAAAAATCTAATTATATATTAAGCTTATGTTAAGTGATTTTAAAATTACTTCTTAATCTAAAGCCAGTGCGAGTTTGGACACTTGGAAGGTCGTGAGTTTTTGCTCAGTCAGTTAACCTGATAATTGTGTCAAAGCTGGTACATGGCATGATTGTACTGCAAGGTGGCAATCGTGTCAGCTGTTGCGCTAAACACGGAGGTCAGTTTTCAATGTTGCTTTTATTGCTATAGACAGAAAAAGAAAATAAAACGTGACTGTGTAAATGTTTTGGTGAAGAGCAGAGAACAAAACTAAGTCTATCTGTGAGGTGTGTATGTTGTGTGTGTGTGGTGTGTGTGTGTGGGTTGTGTGGGATACCTGGTTTCCTAGTGTTTGCCATCATCATGAGGCTAAAATAAGGACACCCATCACTACCCTCCCCCCACCAAAAAAACCCAAAAACAATGCCAAATCATCATGTAGGAACTCCTAGCTCAACAATACATGAGAAACATGCTCAAGTATTAAATTGGCAACAGAACACATTATCTTGTTATTTTATGTCATTCTTTATAATTATTATAATTATTATTATTTATTTGACAGTTTCAGCTGTTAACTGGATGAGATGATTATTTATTTATTAATTTTTTTTATTAATTTGTTTAAATTAGGACTACATTATTATGTAATTATTTTTTCCCATTTTTATCTAAATAATTTAGCATTTTTAAAATGCCAAATTGTTTATGACATATATGATTATTTATTATGTATATATTTATGATTAATATAAATGATAAATTAATAAAAAGGGTCTAACTTTAATTATAATCTATTAATTCATCTGTCTAATCATGTCTAAAAATAATAATAATTATGTCTACCAAGCTCTGATAATGTATGGAATATTATATTAATAGATTATCCAAATTTTAATAAAACAAGAGGCCTTTACCTTTAGAAGCACGGATGTGTCTGTCACATTAAAGGTATAGTTCATTCAAAAATGAAAATGCTGTCATACTTTGCCCAGGTTGTTCTAAACCTACATAAAGTTCTTTCTTCTATTGAACACAAAAGAAGACTTGAAGATGTGGGTAACTAAACAGCTGCGGTCCTCAGAAACGTCCAGAGTAGAAAAATACTGTGAAAGTGACTGGGGACCAGAAACTGTTAGGTTACCCACATTCTTTAAAGTATCTTCTTTTGTGTTCAACAGAAGTAAGAACTTTATGTAGGTTTAGAACAACCTGGGTAAATTATGACAGAATTTTCATTTTTGGGTGAACCGTCCAGTCAGACAGTCCACCGTGAACAACTGAACTGCTTCTCTGCAAACTGTGCGTTCATCGATAGTTACAGGATAGACCCATTGATAACTTTCTCGTTCATCTCTACATCTGGAGAGCCTTGTGTTCAAAGGACAGATGTGAGCTCCTAGATGTTTTAAACCGCACAGGTTTACCGCATGCTGCGCTCGTGTGAAAGGGTTTTAATGGCGCACGTTCTGGAGACTCCATCGCTATGGAAACAATGACGCCAAAATGCAATCTCGCTCAAATGAGCTTCTGTAATTCTTCTTATGAAATTGATTTCATTATAATTGCTATTAGTATTATAAACAGTGCAAAATACTTATTTGTTTATTCAATTATGTATTGGCCTTTGTAAAATTGATTTGATACGGGACACATAATTTTACCTTTAAATAAGGGACGATTCCATATTTTAAGGGACGGGTGGCAACTAGAGGTCTTCACGGGTCCACTTGGATCCGAAAACACGAGGTCCGACCCGAGCGGGTTCGGGTCCAAAACTTCGTCGAGTACCTCGGACATGGGTCGGGTTCGGTATTAGTGGCCTCAGGTCTCGAGTAATTTAAAATAAAAATGCTTTTTCCAAATGGACCCGATTAGACCCGAATTCATTTAAAATATCCCGAATGCATAGGCAACTTTCACTTTCGTGTTAAGTGAGGAACGCACATAGAAAAGGAGCATATGCTACGTTTGTAACCTTGCACACAGAAATCATCTTATAGATATGAGATCCATCAGAAAAATCCACTAGCCTCATTATGCTGCCTGTTCATATAGGGCTTTTCTTTTTTTGTGTGCATAAGTCTTTCACCAGAGATCAGGTTGCAGACAACACTAGCGAATCCATGAATTGTGGCAATCAATTTATTTTTGGCAAAAACTGTCCGTTTATTTTTCAATCCACGGGTCACAATTGAACCGAGCTCATAAATAACTTGTATTAGATACATATCTTGAGGAAAAATGCATTGTTATTTGCTCCACCTAGCTAACAACGTTTTGCACTCGTGGGGGGGGGGAGGGGGTGTGAAAGCAACGTTTTTTGCGATTTGCTTTTTTCACTTTTTTCGCAATCGCGCTTCGTGTGAACGGCCTTTAGGGTTAGGGTTAAGGACGTTACTGACGCGAAAATCGGTGTGAATGTTCGGCACGATGACGCTTTTGAATCGAAACAATAGATCCCTATGGGGCTATTCACACTAGGCGCGATCATTCACGGCGTGAAAAAGCGAAGAATTTTTTTCCGTCCTGTGTGTCGATTTTTTCCCCATCGCTCCGCGATGAAACGGGCCGTCCAATCAGATTTGAGCTTAGATTACGTGCCCGGAGCAGCTGCTGTTGCACAAAAGGGTGAGAATGGTGGCACTGTTTCGAAAACCATTGTAAACAAACACAGAAGAAGAGTATTATGTGATCTGGAGAGCACCAGTCCATTTATTTCACGCGCGAGAGCGTGTTCCCTCAAAATCTGTCAATCATCTCTTTCCCTTCCGTATATAAAAAAAAATAGAGAAACATTTTTCTACAAGTGAAATATGAAAGCAAATAGACATATGATTATGAAGATATATTTTCTGTATGTTTTTATGCAGCTCACGGTATTTTTATAACAATAAAGGATTTTTATGACAAGCAGGTAGCATTCAGTCTATTATAAATCACAAAGAGTGCACGTCTACTTATTATAGAATCAAAATCCATTTAGATCACAATCTGAAGTTATTACAAGCACTCGATGATGGTTTAAAGTGGGGTTTGAGCAAAAACATGAATAATTACATACGTTTTGAAATGTAGCTTGATGCTATCTGTACCTCGGTTTGGTCTAATTATAGTTTGCAGGAAATTTCGTACACGGGTGACGCCTTGTACATCATTATTGATAGTTTGTTGGCTTACTAATGAAGAACCAAAGTTATTTATCTTAATTTAATGCTGTATATTGAGCAGTGAACAATGCAAAAGCCATATACGAGATACATAGGCTACATGAGGAAAAAATGCATTGTTGGTCTGCGCCACCTAGCGTGCAGGTGTCAATTAGCAGAAGGCGATCAATCGTTTCGCGCTTGGTGTGAAAGCAACGTACGTCGGCGATTCGCCTCACTTTTTCGTATCGTGCTCAGTGTGAAACGAACTTTACATGTGTGTGTGTGTACACTGTATGGTTGCTAGCAGCCAATGTGATGGGTTTGTGTCTGGTTTGTAAATAAGAGAAAGCCTATGACACTGATCAAATTCAGGTCAACTTCCCAAATTTTGTTTAAAAACTGTCGGGAGCCCAGTGCTCACAAATTACTCGGCTTGGCTCGCTTTCCTCTCACGCAATGCAAGCCATATGAGCATCAATGTTTGACATGCGATTTCTCCCAATGGATAAAAAAAATAGATATAATAATAATAATAATGCTTGCCAACTCGTATAAGAGCAAAAATCGCAGCGTGTATGGCATAATAGCCTGTCAGACTCCATTTCAATAATATAGTTCAGAGATCATGTAAATGGTGGGCATTAAAGCATTAAAATATACTTTTAGCACTAATCAGTAATGGTTTCTACAAAATCAGCCTGTGATGCAATCATTATAAAGCTTATAAAGACGTAAAAAGGTTTTTTCCTCTCCCCATGTCTGTTTCATGTTACTTTAAAAGAACCAATTAACCTTAAAATACTGCAAAACGCGTTGCTTGCACACTTTGTCTTAATGAAATCAATCATTTGATCATCTGAAAAGTTTTTTAAGCAAAACCGGAGCCAGAAAAATGTTTTGATGGTTTGGATAGCTATTTAATCATGAAGGTTACGAGTGTGCAGCCATATGAATGGCATAGCTTTTCTTCACTTGCTTTTATCTCTTCACTTATTATTCTTTTTGTTCGACTTTTATTCTCCTCTGCATTTATTTTTTTCCCCATTTCAACATTGCACTTACACTGAATATACTACTTTCATCTGTTTTTAGGGAACGAATCTTTGCAACTCTTATAGATATTTTTATAATGAATTAGCTTTCATTCATGTAACATCATTAGCTGCCTTCATTCTGAAATGTTTCAAAACATTGTCTTCTATGTTCAATAGCAGGGTGCTTCAAAGAATGAAGCACAGTAAAAGTCAATGGCATTACATCTTTCAACAAACAGGTTGTTCTTTAATCAAAAAGTTTGCTGGTATCCAGTGTCTCCCATTTTATCAACAGCCTTAATTAAACATAATTAATTTACGGTCATATCTCAGCTAGATTACGTTAAACTATAAGAGCACTGATGAGGGCAGTTCTTCTCTGCTGACAGAATTTTCGTTTTTGAGTGAACTATCTCTTTATTAAGATAACCAAGGACAGTATATATCCTCAGAACAAACATCATGTATGTGCACACACACACCATGAATGGGCTATTAATCATCTGCTCAGTCAGTTCTGAATCCCAATGTGCACGATTGCTAATAAAATGTCAGTTATTAGCCACATGTGGGAAAGCACAGTATTTGAACTGTCTGTCTGAACCAAGCCAAACACAAACATCCCAATGGAGTCAGTCGCATTGCTGTTGCCATCACTGCAATTGTTTCTTATCTGACACAACATACAACAGCTCTCACCCTTTATTCCTGCATTCTGTTTTAATCATGTATTTTAAATTACTATTCCCAGTATAGCAAGCCTTTCTTCTGTTCTATTATGCGTTGCTTTACAATTTAATTGTCATTGTCCATATTTGTTTTTCCATAGTTCAAATATACACAGTGCAAATGTTTTGAAACGCTGCCATTCTAATGGTTCAGCGAGGTACTGCTGAGGCAGACTTTTCTCTACTGAGCATCTCACATACGCAGGATAATTGGCATGCCTGATTGCCTAAGGGACAAAAATAACACCATCCAAATCCCTGTGAGCCATGTGAGTGTTTTTACGACGAACTGTTCTGTGCAATCCTCCAATCTTTTTATGTCATTTGACCAGTGTTTAGTCCAGCGTTTCTCAATCAGGGTACCTCTGGAAAGTAAATTTCAAAGGAGGCCTCTATAATAATAATATAATATATTATACTATTAGAGAATAATATAAACAGTCATTTTAAAAATAAATAATAAAATTGTATTATTAAAATTGTTGCTTTTATTTAAATGTTAAAAACACAAAACAAGACCTTCAACATGTAAACTGAACATATTTCTCATTCAGATGAGAATGCACCATGCACTGAGCTTTCACACATTTTTGTCCATTGCAGCACAGAGGTCTTTGTAGACTAATTTTCCCAGTACTCCCAAGTTTCATTCAACACCTGCCCCCTCCTGTGGAGCGGTACACACGTTCCCTGCTTACAATTATATTAATCCTGTCTTGTCCTGCTTTTTTAGGTCTTGACAGCAATCCTGCATGTACTTGCATGTACTTTTATTGTTCAGTTTAATTGTTTTTAATTTTACTTTAATTTTTACATTATTTTTATATAATGTCAAAAACATATATAATAATCATTATTTAGGCTACATTTTGTTTAAAAAGACAAAACATAGATTTCATGTTTTATGTATATCTGTATGAGTTGTAAAAAGGTGTCTTTGTCATGTCTGGCATTAAATAAATGTGGGCTGTTGAATATTGTATTGGCTGTTGGACTCAGAAAGGTTGAGAACCACTGGTCTAGTCTATTGTATGTTTTCACTTGGTAAGCTAGTTTCAGAGTTGCAAAAAAAAAACAGTGTGAAAAAAAACTTCCTAACAATGGTGCTTTTGTCTGTAGATTATGCATTTATTGAATGTGAGAGTGCATTGAGAGAGAAATGATAGTTTGTGGTTGTTCTCTGTGCAGGACAATGGCCCCCAGCTGAAGGCAGTGACGGCAAGAGACTGAGATGGAGCTGACCTCAGTAGACGCCTCTGCTGTGCTGGGCTTATGGGACAACAGCTCCATTCCTGGTTTCCTTCTTAACGAGAGCGTTCTCAATGACACTTGCTTCCTCAATGCTTTGAACTGCACTAATGGGACAGATGCGGGGAACCGAGCAGGAACAAGCATGGCAGGAATCCTCATCCCTCTTATTTACATCATTGTCTGCATCGTCGGTCTGGGGGGAAACTCACTGGTCATCCACATCGTCCTGCACTACTCCAAGACAGAGTCAGTGACCAACATCTACATCCTGAATCTAGCTATAGCCGATGAACTCTTCATGCTGGGCCTTCCGTTCCTCGCCGTGCAGAACGCCATGTACTCCTGGCCCTTCGGCTCATTCACGTGCAGGTTGGTCATGACCGTTGACGGCATTAACCAGTTCACCAGCATCTTCTGCCTCACCGTGATGAGCATCGATCGCTACCTGGCCGTGGTTCATCCTATACGGTCCTCAAAATGGAGGCGACCGCAAGTGGCCAAGGCGGTGAATGGAACAATCTGGGCGGTCTCGTTTTTGGTAGTCTTGCCTGTGGTGATTTTTGCAAATGTGCAACGGGAAGGAGGCATCTGCAACATCATTTGGCCAGAGCCAGCCAACATCTGGGGAGCAGCATTTATAATCTACACCTCCACAGTTGGCTTTTTCTTTCCATTGCTGGTCATCTGCATGTGCTATCTCCTCATTGTGATCAAAATCCGCAGCTCGGGAAAGAAGGTTCATGCCACTTCGACCAAACGGCGCAAGTCGGAGAGAAAAGTCACGCGAATGGTGGTGATAGTGGTGGCTGTGTTCGTTTTCTGCTGGATGCCATTTTACGCCCTCAACATCATAAACCTGGTGGAATCGCTGCGGGATGAGCCCCAAGGTCTGCATCTATTTGTGGTGGTATTGTCTTATGCTAACAGCTGCGCTAACCCTATCGTTTACGGCTTCCTTTCGGACAACTTCAAGCGGGGATTTCGAAAGGCTCTGTGCCGCTCATCTCGAAGGGTCGAGAACCACGTGCCCACCGAGCAACGGCATCAAGAGGAACGAAGAAGAGTGGTGATGCCCAGGGAAAGCCTTAGAAGAGCAGTGAGAAAGGAAGAGGATGAGGAAGAGGAAGAGTACAGGGAGGAAGTGACGGAGATGACGGAAATCTGCAGGATTACTCAGAACGGAAACGGAAGCGGACAACCTGAAAGTACCCGAGCGCTTTTCTTAGAGAGACCCTCGGGTACAGGGGTTTCTGAGACAAGTTCCCCAGACAGGAGAGGCACGGGTGGGGATGTTAAAGGACCAGGCTTTGGAACTGCTGCAACCCTACTGAACGGGGCTAAAAATGGGAATGTGAAAACACTGCCAGAGGAACCGGTGGAAAAGAACAACTCACTGGAGATCAGCTACTTGTAAACTTGTGATTTGTGTCAGCTGAAAAAACAGTATTATTGTACATGCCTCCCTGAGCTCTATTCAGTTTGTAGTTACAGTACTGCCTCTCCTGAAGCCTATCAACTCGTCTTCATGTCTATGAAATTTTCTCCTAGTAATCAGACTTTGTAGTATGGAAGTGTACAATCTGGCAACACAATTTGAAAAGTCACAATTCATTTTGCCTTATTTATAGGACTTGGCAAATCAAAACAAGGGTCATCAGCAGCATTCCATGGTATCAATACCTATGGGACCAGCACCACAATATGTGAAGCATCTATGTGCCTTTTTCTAAATTTGCTTAGGAGATTTAATCAATGCAGTGAATCTATGGCTACGACTGGGCACTAGATCACTAAATACATTTACATGCACTTTTGCTCGATTCTAGCTGTGCATGTGAACATACTTAGTGAGACTTGTAGCGTATTAATAAGTGATACAATTTGGAAAAGTTTTTGTAAATGTAAACAGGTCAATAATTATACATCGGCTTGTAGTTGTCTCTAAATGTATTTGTATGTGCTTTTTGCCTTACTTGTAAAAGTATTGTACACTAACTGAAATCTGTTGCAAACAGGTCTTCAAACTCTACATATGCGTTGTTATATTATACAGTTTTGTGATGCCTGTCAGTTGTGTTCTTATTTGTTGGCATTTTTAAAAAATATTACACAAATATTCAACATGATATGATTGTCAGTTTTAAAACTGAATGTTTATTATCCAGATTATCATCTATTTATGAGGGACTCTTTAAAAAATTCTATATATTATTTTACAGTTATTGCACCACTGTTGGAATGAATGTCCTAAAGAATTTCTGTTTTGTATTACTTCTTGAATTATTTTGTGCAGGGGGACTAACACCCAGATTTAACCAATGATAAATTCCATCCAAACTACCCCTTTACCACCCAAAAAACAAACATACACACTCAGGTATTGAACTTAAAAGGATAGTTTACCTAAAATTGACTTGTCATTATTTATTCACTCTTATATCATTCCAAAAATGTGTGGATTTCTTTTTCTAAGAAACACAAAATGATAATTTTTTTTATTCTTCATGTAATTTTTCAATACAGTGACAATTTTGGCTATAAAAACTATAGTGACTATAGTGATAAAAAAAACAGCATAACAGCACCATAAAGTACAGTAGTCCGTATGACTAATCTGACTCTGAATCCATTCGACAAGTTTGTGTGAGGGACAGACCAAAATTTAAGTCGTTATTTATTGATAAATGCTCTTCACCCAAAGTTATCGTATGACTTTTCTTTGACATGGAATATAGAGCATGTCATATAGAATACTTCATGAAATTATTTTAGTGTATTTAGACATTTTTGGAACTTGAAGGTCATTATTAACTTCTGTTCCATAGAAAAGAGCCGTGTGATGATTCATCTAAAAATCTCCTTTTGTTTTCTAATGAGATATACAATAGCATGTGAGTTTGGAACAACATGAGGGTGAATAAATAATGAAAAGAAGTTTATTTAGCATAATTAAAGAGCATGGTCTTTGAGCCACTGGGTTTATCCGACACCTGCTAAAGAGGTTAAAGTGCCTCCAATTATAATGTCATTTATGCTCGAATTCCGCAGACAGACAACATAAGCTACACATACGTTAAAATTCCACAGTGTCTCTTCCCAGCACTGTAATATGCTTATGTGACATTCAGATACCCTTTTCTGAGTGTTATAAATAAACATTAACTATTGAGATCATAGCAAGCACTAACATATCAACTACACTCCCCACCGCCTACGCCACCTCCTCCTACGCACGGGCTCACACTCAGATTGGTTTGGAGGTGTATAGAAAGCCATTGCAGATGCACTATGGACAGAAAGAGAGAGCTACTACCATTTCCATAATGACTGTGGATTTCACAGCTTTCGTTCAGAACTGATTATTTAAATATTAAAAAAGAATGTGTAAAAAGCTGTGCGAAAATGTTATTCTGCCGTTTACTAGGGATATTTTTAATTGTTGTGCTATAGCTATATGACATTTATTGCACACTGTGTTTACTATCGACCCGCTCAGAGAAGCTGCCGTTTGTGGCTGTGGGCAGAGAGGCGCCCATCCTGTGACCTTATGATTGGACAGCTCTTCGTATCTAAATGAATCTCTGTGATTCACTGGACGCTTGACACCCACCGAGGCCCACCCACACACGGGATGGATCCACAAAGAGGCAAATAGTGCTGAAGGCTGCTTGTGAACGCTGTGATATTATTCATTTCTTGGGGCAGACTTATATAGGCCTCGTGTGCAAACAAAGCCATTTGCTCAAGGATAAAAATCATAGCTGCCCATGTGTCCTTAGTACTTTAGCATTTTTATAAGTGCAAAGAAAGGTTTTTTTCTCTAACACCAAATGTATATAATCTTCGGTTAGTTTCAGCTCCTTAAATTGAACAAAACATTATGAGGGGTTATTTATTTTCAATTGTGTAAATGTTTGAACCATGTAAGTACCTGAATGCAGATGTAGCTTGCTGCAAAAGCTTAATTTTCTCACACAAGTAAAGGGTGCATTCTCAGCATTGCCACAAGAGGTGCTTTAGCTGGAATTATAGTGTGTTTAGGTCCTCTTGGGAAGTTATAATTATGGTTTTGTACTGATGTTCAACTTGTAAATACAATTTTTACAACAAGACTTGAACGCACCATTAGTCTAAGTTAAATGTCTCCTTTTAAGCTTAGTTTTCTCTTTTAGGTCAGCTGTTAAAGTCAGTATGTTTCTAGCAGTTTACCAAAATAATAACACATCTGGTTTAATGTCAGAGGCAAACTAATTTTGTATTCTATCGCCATGAAATTTTGTCGGCAAAAAAGCCTATCAGTTGTCTATTGCCAGTAGTGTAGCAACATAAGAAGCACGGCTCACACAGAAGTCACTGTCAAACCAAGAAGAGTTGTGCTAATTTGACTCATTTGAGCCTGTTGCGAAATCTGCATGAGGAAATATTTTGCGTGGATCCCCAAAAATGTGCTCTCTTACCACCACAAGAGTATGTGCTGGCAAAGCAATTTTTTCTGCATTCACGTACTTTCATATAGCTAAAATGTTCTCTTTAAAAAGTTCTGCTAACGCAGAAGGGTGCATTTTGTCTTAGATTAAACAAGTTCTTTCATTTCAAAAATCACTGTGTGTGTAGTGTGATATTTACCAAATTCTAGATTTATAAATAAATAAATATTTTGTCTCTGTGAATGTGCTTTTTATGCTTCTTTCATGCTATTTTTATTTATTTATTTATCTATTATTTCTTTAAACTTGAATTAGCATTGGCCTAAAGGCCCATATGGACTATTTAATAGGATTTTTTCTTTCTTTTTTCATTTTTAATCATAGTTGCTGGCTATTTTGGTTGTTTGCATTTGATTGAATTTGTTAAATTAATCATAATTAAGACAGTGATCAGGAAAGAGGAGAACAAATAGAATGGCTTTGCTTACTACAAATAAATGTGCTAACAACAAAAACAACACTGCAGGCATTGAAAATGGGCACAGTTACATGGAACTTGTTCTCGAAATGACCTGCAACTAAATTTGGCTTGACATAACAGAATGCATATTTCCGAGCACCAGAGTGGAATATCATGTAGCCTTGGAATTGTCTCTTGGTTGAGCATGAGCAAGCCAGTGATTGGCCAACAATGCAAGCCAGGTTCTATTTTGAAGCAAATTCAGACCTTAAGGCTGAAATGACGATGTGAGAGGAAAGTGAGATCAATGGTTCCCGTCATAGGCTTAAGGCTACAAAAGCGGCCAATCACTGCCGAAGTCTTGCTGTTTTCTTTTAAACCTAATAATAAATATGCCAAACTGTTGCAGCACCCAAAGCAAATCTGTGACTATAGGTTGACATTAAGTCCTTGACGTCTTGACAAGCTGTTGTATGAATGTGTTAGGTGTATATGTCTTAGTGATATAGTCAGAGTGCTGGAAGCCCATTTTGGATGCCTTCCTTATTTGATACAGCCATTTAAAGATATTAGTGTGTTCTAAATGAACTCTAAATGAACTGATTAGTTGAATGTAGTGTCAGACCAAAAAAAAAATAGTATCTGTAAAAACATTCAGTTGCCCCTGTCCCAAGGAGACAAGCCAGTATTTTGAAATAATTTCTGTTGTCAATACTCAGTTAGGTGTTGTTCAGATCACATTGTTCCTAATAACATTTTTCCTAATTAATCTATCTAGGCATTTTTTAGCGGAGTGACTCATTGGCCAATTATAGTGAGGATGTTGTTGAAATGGAGAATGTGGGCTGCTTCATCAGCCAGCAGGAAAGGTCTAGTAATTTCTCTTTCAATTAAATACTCACAAACTCCCTGAATCCCTTCTCTTTCATTTTCTCTTTCGTGTAACAGTGTTCATTACGCTGGTGTTTGGGACACAGGCATCACAGATGAAAAGAAAAGTGGGGGAAAAAGCATTGTGCAGGATTCTTGGAAAAGAAGTGTACACAAACTTCATGAAGCTGTATTATGACATGAAAGATCGACAAAAACAGAAAGCGGAGGAGTCAACGGGAAAACGGCAGAGCTGGAGGTCAAGCGCTTGTACTGTAAGTGCAGAAGTGTATTATGTGGATATGAATGGGTTTAAATACAAGCTTGACGGTTGATATCTGGCTGCATCTCTCAGCAGGATCAGTAATGCTACCAAAACATGACACAAATGGCCCACACTTAACATGTGCCCCTTCAAATATTTTTTCTGTTATGTAACATTTAATATTTGTATTTGATTTGTATAATTTTATTAAATATTCAGTATATCTCTAGTTAAGGACTCCATAGACAGCATAGTGAGCTGTAGCAAGCCATCTAAAAACATTTATGTACGACTAAATAGTACGTGCCAGTCTTCTCATCTGTGTCACACGCATGCGACGTGGTACTGTCATGAACGTGCCTCGAAGACTGACACGGAAGAGAAGAAATTGTTGGATAAAGTCATTATTTTTGTTTTCTTTGCACACAAAAAGTATTGCCATAGCTTCATAACATTACGGTTGAACCACTGATGTCAAATGCACTATTTTAATGATGTCCTTGTAACCTTTCTGGGCCATGAATGTGGTAGTTGCATTGCTGTCTATGCAGGGTCAGAAAGCTCTTCATCAAAAATATCTTCATTTGTGTTCTAAAGATGAATGAAGGTCTTATGGGTTTGGAACGGCATGAGGGTGAGTAATTACTGACAGAAATTTCATTTTTGGGCGAACTATCCCTTTAAGGTAAAAAAAAACACCGGATGCAAAACACCGGATGCAAAATTTACTTCTACATGGTGTTTTCATATAAATGTGTCTTAGCAGTGTGTGGACACAGCCACCCTATAATGACAATAACCCTGTTAGAAAACACTCTCTGTCTGTATTGGTTCCAGATGTTTTCCCCCTCCTTTTCTTTCCTCTCCCTCTCTGCTCGCCCTCCCTGTACAGCACTGTTGTCTTCCTTCTGATTTCCTCCTCCTCCATCTGTTCTCTCTCTCTTGTTTTATGTTTTAATATCTCTTACTCATATTCGTGGTACGCATGCGCACATGTATGCATTAGATTTTCTGGGTTCAAATGTTCAAATGAGGACGTTAGCTAGGACTCCAAGGTAAAGGGGTTTCGTGCTGAACTATGGAGATAGTTCAGCATCCTTTGCCAAGTCTATTCCTAATATGTCCATGTTTTTTCTGTACATGTGGCCATTTTATATAAATACATGTTCTTGGCCAAGATCCTATATTTATGTCATCTATATCCTCATTGGTTAAAGGGTTGAACCTCCCCTCGACATATGCCTATATAATAATATCTGTATTTCTATGAATAAAATGAAGTATTGAGAATACCACTGAATGTGTTTTCTTGCTTCCCGGCCGTTATAAACTTTGAGGGATTGGGAATTTTCCAGGAGGCAAAGAGCTCTATAGGGACCGATTGTTAATATTACTGACACACCATTCACTCCTTTTTTTTAATCCCCAAAAAAACTAAACGGTCTCAATTATCAAGCTGTTTTGATTTGACGACTGCTGGTGGACTGTCCTGTATTAGCACATTTCCACCCTCAGCCAGTTGTATGCTATCCGCCATTTTGTCCCCACTTGAGCAGCTGTAGGGACATGTCTCGTAAGCAATTCAGGTGATTTGTAGTTGGATGTAAAAGTGTACATAAGAGTCTTCATTTTCTCCTGACATCAGAGCCACTGAGGACACAGTGAATTAGTTTTGTTTTTCATGGTAAAGCGCCACTGAATACACAAAAATCAGAAGAGAGGGGTGGGGTGAGCAGCAGCTCATTATCATTTAAAGAGATATGCACCAAAACAGCTTGCTGTGAACAGAGCTGTTTTGACAAGGTAAAAAGTAGGGCTGTCATCGTTAACGTGTTAACGCCTGCGATTAATTTTACAATCCTTAACGCGTTAAAATAATTTAATGCAAAATTACTGAAGCACAATTTCTATGCTAACCCTTTAGCCCAATTTTGCTTCTCTGCTTGCGATAAGATTTTAAGCTGCTAAACTCCAGGAAAATTTTCAGTCCAATGATCCAGTAAGCAAATGCATTCAAACAATCCATCCAAAACAGCGCTAATATAAGGAAAACCCGGCTGGGGATTACATCAGAGATTCGAGAGAACAGATGACTCGTGTTGCTTCAGTGAATTATTCAGTCCATTTGTTTTGCTTTTAAACACACTCTGTCATATTCTGTGATTTCCCTTTCAAGGGAACTTCAACTGCGTCCTCTAGGGGTCGCTATGGGGAACGCCTCGTTGTGACCCGTGTCTGAAGCATATATTGAAAAAACACCAACTCGTTGGCCCGGCGACAGCCATGACGTCACTACGGGTGCGACTATAGTATAAACAGGCACCGGGAGAACACATCATCCTCTTCTTCATCTCCATTGACTGTTCTGTTTGAAGCGTGCATTTCCAAGGAAAAAATAAGAGCTATCTCTATTTATTATGGCGAGCACTAGTAGAGCATTTAGAAGGTGTGTGCGTCCGTGTCATCGCTATTTGACACCAAATGACACACACGATCTAGGTGTTGTTTGTTTGGCCGAAGAGCACGCACGCAATGTCCTCGAGGGGGCAATCTGCGTGCATTGCAAGTTTTTTTTTTTTTTTTTTTTTCAATGAAAAAGCTCCATTCTCGTTTGCCTCTCTTTTCGAGTAAAGAGGGGCAGCCATCTGCTTCCCGCTATTCAGGACCGCCGCTGCTGAGGCACGGAGGAGAATGAGCTCGTGGGGATCTCAGGTGGACCTGGCCGATGAGTTTAGAGAGGGGCTTTCCTTCTCGCGCTCATCGGCGGGGGGCGAGAGACAGCCACTGGAGGATGATGTTCTCTCTTTAACATCATCTGATCCAGGGGCCAGTGCTCTGCTGGGTCCAGCCCAGGAAGAGCAGGAAATGGATGAAGAGAGCGAAGAAGCTGAGGCTGAGCATTCTCAATCCTCCTGCCCTGCTTATGATGAGCTCTTAGAGGTTATGGATCGCGCCACGGCAAGACTTGACTTGCCATGGAAGCGGACTAAGGAAGTGGCGTCGCGAGGTCGTCTCGACGAACGTTATCTTTCTGGCCAAAACCCTCCAGCTCAGGTGAGCCTTCCTTTCCTTCCTGATCTCCATACTGAGATCGAGAAGGAATGGAAGAGGCCATTTTCCTCACGCATCCATCGGTTTCAGCATACCAGTTATGCGAATATCGAGGCGATGCGCGAAAATGGCTATGAGAGAATGCCCCCTGTAGAAGAGACGCTAGCTAGCTATCTCTCTATGGGTGAGACATCGTCTCTCAAAACTCCCTGCTTGCCATCCGTGCCTCTTCAAGCTACATCTAAATTGACTGGCAGGGCATACGCAGCAGCAGCAGGTCGGGCTGTTGCTTCGCTGCACACGATGGCGGTGCTCCAGGCATACCAGGCTGATCTGCTGAAAGACCTGGATAAAGGCGAGGGCCTTTCTTCTGATGAGATGGCTGAGTTGCGCCGCACCACGGATCTTGCTCTCCGTGCTACTAAGCAGGCTGCCTCTGCCATGGGCAGATCTATGGCGGCGATGGTAGTAACGGAGAGGCAGCTGTGGGTAAACCTGGCAGACATCGGGAAGAAAGAAAGGGGTTTTCTTCTCGATGCCCCGGTTTCGCCCTCTGAACTTTTTGGTACATCCGTTGAGACGATCGTCGAAAAGTTCAGGGAGGCGGAGGCGCGCTCAGCGGCCTTCAAAACCTTCATTCCACGAAGGTCCAGGTCTGAGCCCGAACAACCCAGGGGTCCTGGCCCGTCTCGATTTGAGGATCAGAGACGAGCACAGAAGGCTAGTGTCGCGACTCGCGCTCCTCCTCCGCCTGCGGGTAGGGGTAGGAAGTATCGTGGGTCAAAGGGAGGTAGGCAAGACCTGAGGGATGTGATCCAGACAAGGCGTCAGCGCTTTCGTCCGGATCAGAGTAATACGTAGGTATCCACTCTTTCTCTCAGGGGGTGTAACATCTACCCTTTTTTTCCCCTTCCTAATTCCCCTGTAACCACTATCTCCACCTGACCGAGGTTAGGTGGAAGCTTCCTGCATAACAATCTCCTTCTGGACCTATGATGTTTGGTTGGTTCTACGGCTTCATAGTGACATCTTACTGATGATCTGGTCTAGAGGCTTCTCCGGACAGAGATCCAACGCGGGAACCATGGTGGGTGAGTACAATCCATTTCTAAATATATATATATATAAATATATTATGTGCTAATAACGGTGGTGTTGACCCTTCCTGCTAGTTTCTTGTAGTGTTTTCCGGGACCTGTGTGTTTCTGTCTTTTTTCTAGGGTAGGTCCTCGATGAGCACCCACTTTGCTGGTTTCAGAAACCGGGTGCTCGACTTGCATTGTTTATTTCACTCGTCGAGATATGTACAGAAGGTAAGTAAGGTTTCGGCTTCATACTTCCTGGATCATGCGGCAATAACACAGGCTTCTGCGGAGTTTTTGTGAATTAGCAGGCCCCCGGCGTCACGGCAAAATTTCCCTGGACGTCCGCTGGGGTTGCGCTTTTATGCTACCCTGACTGGTCTACCGTATCTGGGTTGCCCTGAGGGTTTTTTCCCGATCACCAGGATATCCCCTTGATGCATCACCCCCCTCACCATTGAGGGTTATTGTGAGTATGATGTTTCTTTCGAGCGTTAATCCTTTCTGAGGAGTTGGATTCCTCGCTCTGTGGGCTGTTCTCGTGGTAGTATTAGCAGTGCTCCCCTTTACCAAAGTGTTGCCTATGAGCGCGCTATTCTTTCTTAGTTCGGAGTTCTCCTCTCACATGAGAGTTTGAGTTCTCTGTTTCTCCAGAGCGCCTGGATCCATCAGCATCAGGTGAATTAGGCCTTTCCTCTGCCTCTCTGATGCGCTGAGTTTTTGGCTAGCTTGTAGTATGCTTACCCCTCTGATTTTTCATTCATGCTGCAGGTCGAGCCCCCGCTCGTTTGAGCTGGGTTTGTGCTCCCTCAGCCAAGGTAAACTACTAGCGTTCCAGCATTGGAACATGCTGTAGGTCGTGCCCCCTTCTCGACTGAGAACTGGGTTTGTTGCTCCCTCAGCTAAGTAAATTATTGTTAGCTGTTCCACCATTGGAACATGCTTTAGGTTGAGTTCCCTCTCAATTGAGATCTGGATGTTTGCTCCCTCAGCTACAGTTTTACTGCTAGCCACTCCAGCATTATCGCCGTAGATATAGCGTCTGGGGATACGCTATTTTTATCTATAGGCTGCTCTTTCAGGTTGCCACGAGAACCCCTAGAACGGTTTCAAGTGTGTGCACGTTATGCTTTGCCACTTTCTAAACCACATAGCGGGTAAGTGTGCACGTTATGCTTTGCCACTTTTCTAAAATCCACATAAGTGGTAAGTGTTCACGTTATGCTTTGCCCACTTTTCTAGAATCCTGTATGGTAAGAGCTACGCACAAGACTTGGTGCTCTTTTCGAGTGGTTTAAAACCCCGGTTCCGCCATGGGCACCACTCCACATATGTATCCTCTGAATACCTACTTTAACAGAGTGTTGCTACTAGGGGCTGTTGAGACAGTTCCTTCAGCACATACAAAGAGAAATGTGCGGTAGTCCCTGTGTGACAGGCCAATACTTAGTATGATTCTAGGCTCTTGGTTGTATTCCTTTAAAGGAATCTATTTCTGATTCCAAGCTTTGAGCTCTACCCCGGGCCCAGGAGTTTTGGCCCTAATAGGTAAGTTTTTTTGGGGTATGTAGCCTAGGCCTTTTGGCCGTAGGGAATAACGTCACTGACATCCGTCTAACGTCCCAGGGGCAACTCCCATAGCGATATGGTAGAGTTGGTATTTAGTGCTCGCCATGGTTTCTGGCATGCTCTCCCCTCAGCATGGTGGTGGGGGTATACCGTTCCCCATAGCGACCCCTATAGGACGCAGTTCGAAGTTCCACGAAAGGGAACATCTCGGGTTACTTGTGTAACCCATGTTCTCTGAGTAGGGAACGAGACGCTGCGTCCTCTAGTTTTCTTGCCATGCTGTGGACGCAAGCTTTAGACGAAGAAGTGAATGATGTGTGCTACCGGTGCCTATTTTGTACTAGTTGCGTCGGTAGTGACGTCATGGCTGTCGCCGCCAACGAGTTGTGTGTTTTTTACAATGTATGCTTCAGACACGGGTCACGACGAGGCGTTCCCATAGCGACCCCTAGAGGACGCAGTGTCCCTACTCAGGGAACCATGGTTACATAAGTAACCTGAGACTTGTCTCTGAAGAGCACGAGCCCTCACACATCGCGCTGTGTGTGAAGTATAGACTGAACAGATTGTCAACACATCCCACCGCTGTATGGCCAGATGAGACGCAAACTACGGTTTCTCGACTGGATAACCAGTCTCGCTAGTAAAGTTTTGATTGATGAAGACTGCAATCAAGGTAAAGATGATTGCGGTGGCGTACAGGATTCGTACAGTAAGCACGCGTGAGTCCGTTATAATAATGCGTGTGAGTGCTCTTGACGCACTGATCGCACATTGCACAGGCACAGACATTTCCGTACATTCACGTTGTTTCCACACACATTCGCGATAATGTTTTGATTTGTCATGTGTATGTTGCTGTGTTTAGTTATACGGAATGGATCCGTGTACTGTAGTAGATATATGCAGTCAGCAGGCGGTTGGTTTAGGGTTTTTTTGGCATCTCCATGTGGTCCTGTTCGGTATTGCAACTTGGCACTGTACACATAGGCTACTATAAAATTCTTTCATATGTGCTTATATGGGCTCCTTATATCATTTGGTTCTTTGGTGTCCTTTTGGAGTTTCTAAGTGTCCTTTTTTGGAAAGTCATCTAAATTTATCTTGAAAAAAGCTTGCAGAAAATACAGATTTTTGAGAATCACCCTTCAATCTTTTGGTTTACTTTGCTGGATATAGCAAATGATGATAAAAAATAAACATTTGAAACAAGATACTGTAAATGGTCTATGCTTAATTTCATGAAGTGTGCGATTAATCGCGATTAATCACAGAAAAAGGATGTGATTAATCAGATTAAAAAATTTTATCGATTGACAGCCCTAGTAAAAAGAGTGTTGTTTTACACAACCATTGAGGAATTTTACCCAAAGTATGTTGCAGATATTTCATGAAGACCCTAAAGAATCATACCAACTTGTGGAAAATGGGCATCCGATGTCTCCTTTAACAAGGCCTCAGTCCTTGGTCTAGGGCTCATCATGTTTCCTCCCTTCTCCAAAATAATGCACAAAAACATTTGTTTAGTGGTCCTGTTCTAGATAGGTGTGCGACTGCAGCAAAACACTCAATGAAGACGAAAGAGCAGGTATGCTACAGGAAGAAATGTTTCATGGAGGCCTTTAATACACAGCAGCTGTTGATCATTTCACTCCCCGAACACTGGAGAGACGCCAGCAACTCAATTAGTCTTTCCAATTGAGTATAAATTCTTACATTTATGCTAAAGCAGGTGTAGTCTAATACTTGCAGGATACAGAGCTCTCAGAGGACATTACCTCAAAGTGTCAATCTCAGCTCCTGCTTTCATTTTTTCTTCACAATTATCCCAAAGGTTATTTGGGTTTCTCTCCAAGGCAGCTCCTCAAAAACACTTTGAAATATGAGGCTGCATTAATATTAATTTACCGTCTACCTTTGCAGGTGTAGCCTAGATATCTTTCTTTTATGAGCCAAATTACGCCAATTACGCCATTATGCTGCATTTCTGTACACAATATTTTTTGTTTTGTTAAGGACTCGCTTTCGGTGAAACAGGTGCAGAAGCAGACATGTATCCAAAGGCAAAAACATGTTTACCTCTCACTCTAAATATCATTCTCATTACATAGTGATACATTTTTAATGTGATTTTTTTTAATCCTCACCGTGTCAGGGATGGTAATAACAGGCTCTGCAGCTGCCTTGGCTTTTAGTGAGGTACAGCGTACTGCTGTGCGACCTGTGGACGACCTGGAAATTAATGACAGGCCAAGATGTAAAACAGCTCATCTACCCTAATTGCAATCCTTCATGAGTGCTACGATATGCTTCACCAAAGGAGCCAAATTAAATGTCACCACCTCTAATTTGCTGCCTCTCAGTATCACATACTGAGTACACTCAAGGTATCTTGTCTCTCAGCGGCTTGAGTATTTGCAGAGCACAGCAACCTTTGAGTAGCGAGGACTGCTTGATTTCTCCTTCTTTAGATGCACAGAGGCTAGTGGCTTTTATGGAAAGACTGTTATTGTATCTCGGAGCACTGAGGTCTCTGAGAAAGGTGAGGGTCTCTGCTGCCGTTGCAGAGATTCAGAGGAGTTTTAGTCCTCACATGCCCCCTCATATATTCATTTCCACTCCAAAGTCATTCTGCGAAGACTGTTCTGAAAAGTTTAATTTCAATTTAACACCCTGAATAAACAGAAACAAAAATAACAACAATCATTTACACGTGCACAGAAATGGAAGCTGAAAGAGAGAAATCCAATTCTAAATCACATACGTTTTGCAACTAGACAACTTCACTCTAGCCTCAAAGGAAATGAGTCAGGTTGCTAAGAGACCAAAAGGCTGAAGACAAGGAGAAAGAAAGAAAGAAAGAAAGAAAGAAAGTTTCATGTGGTGATATTAGATAGAGTGGCAGGTAAGTGGGTGGTTGGAGAAACAAAGTAGTTGAGAAACTGGAAGAAGAAGAAAAAAGAGTGAAGATATGTAATATCAATAATAACAAGTGATAATGTTATTAAATTAATAGAATATTAGGTCAATTGCTTTACTTAGCTTGTATTTACATTACACTGTTCACCTATGCTAAACTAAATCATTAGTTGACACCTTTACAGAAAATATTAAAATGACATTTGTAAGACAAGACATACATTTTTTACATAACTTTTGAATGGTATAATATTTTTAAAACATATTAAGATTATCTTTTAAAAAAATGTTTTTGAAAGACATATCTTTCTAATGCTAATCAAGACAATTTTAAATAATAATTAAAAAAATTTGTATGTAATTTAGTCAGCTATAAATTATAATGTAATTACATTTTTTAATACAAAAGTGTATTTTTATTGAACTCTTTTAGTGCAAAGAATCCCAAAACAGACTTCACAACAAGAAACAATAAATAAAACATCACTCATTCCCCCACAAAACAAAAAAAGGAATTCAAGGAAATAGGAAATGCATATAATATACAATCAGAGAATTTACATAAACAAGTATATCAAGTCCAGAGTGTTGTGTTGGGACAGATTACAGATTACACTTCTTTTATCCAAGCCAAGTCTAACACACATGCCTTCAGTCCTATAGACCCCAATAGTCAAAAAAGGATCCCAAATCCGATAGAACAGAAAAAGGTTTGTTCTTCATGGCTGTGGAGAAAGCCTCCAATTGAATAATTCTAGAAACCGTAGATAGCCATTTATATAAAGTGGGGGGTTCCTCATTCATCCACCTAACCAGGATACATTTCTGAGCTTGAATAAAGCAAAATATGGAGAAGGTCTCTGTTCTGACAGCCTGAGGGTATCTCTTCATTTAAACCCAGTAAGCAGTCGATGCTCCAAGCCAAAGTTGACATTCAAAGACAGAGTTGAGCTGTAGGCCGATCAAGTCCCAGAACTGTTGAGGACATACAATGGTAGAGTGTCCCAGTGTCAGATTTACATTTGAGACACAGATCAGACAGACTTCATTTAGTGTCTAACCTCAGGTGTAATAAACAGTCTGCACAGAATTTTTAATGGTCTCTCCCATGCAGAATTAGAGGCTAGAACACAAAGGGGCTTGTTACATAAATCAAGTTTCTATTTCAAATACACAACCCAAATCAGCTTCCCATTTACCCTTAAGAGTATCAGACTCATCTGTTTACAGAGAATGTTAAAACCTATCTAAAAATTAAATATAAATATAATAAATTATAAAAGTAATATATTCACCAGCCATTACACTTGGCTTTAGTGTCATATGAACCTTCAGAAATCATTCTAATATGCTAAAATATATATATATATATATGTATTTTATGAGGTAATTTGATGAATAAAAAGTTGAAAAGAACATTTATTTTTTGTAACACTATAAATGTCTATACTGTCTATTTTGATCATTTGAATGTGTCCTTGATTACTTCATTCATTTAAAAAAATTCCTTAAAAAATAGAACGTTCAAAGGAGCAGCATTTATTTGAAATAAAAAGTTTTGTAATACATACTCACACCTTGAGGAGGAAACAATTGCGTTTAATTCTGGTTTGTAATTGTTTGTGTGTCTGTATTATCCGCTGACCTTTCTTCTCTGGCTCAGCTCAAGACACTTCCATTACTCTTAATCAGTTGATGTCTGATTGGTTCGCTGCACCTTTTATCCCCCTGCAACCAACTGTGCACAGTGATGACCTTATGGTCAGAGCTCTGATCTTACACCTCACCAGCCATCAGCTTTGATTTACCTCGAAAATGTGGAATGAGGATTCCACATGCCGACAGGTTCAGTATGGTCACACTTTAGATTGGACACCAGTTCTCACTATGACTTTTGCCTCAATACACTCCTAATTTGCTGCTTATTAAGAGTTAGTAAGCTTGTAATATTTAGCTATTGGGTATAAGGGATCTATAATATGGTCGTGCAGATTAAGGCATTAATGTGTGCTTTATTATTACTAATAAACAGCCAATAAGCATGCTAATAAGCAACTAGTTAATAGTGAGAAACGGTCCCTAAATTACTGTTAGTATGGACTTAGTGTGTAATATGACATGTCCGTCCAATGAGGATGGACATCATTTAAATATCCAGACAGATCAAACACCTCCTAAAGGGGATATTTTAGACATTTTTATTGGTAAAATTAAACTATTTGAGCTTGCGAACTGAGATTTATTTTGCCATGTTATATATGAATTGCTGCAATATTACCCCAATAAATAAATAAATAAATATTGTCACTGTTTTGCCAGATTCAATTGAAAGTGTAGTGAGCATGGTCTCTTACTTAATTGACACTCTTTAAATGATCTGAATCAAATCGTGGTTTCATCATGTACTCTCACTTACCCTTATTGTCACATTTAAACAGACTTCACTTCATAACATGTACAATTAATAAATAGAAGTCTGAGAGAGAGTACAGATAATGCGGTTTTTTTTTTTTTTTGCTCTTAGCATAGACACTATAGAGATGTGGAGAAGTGAAATGTTTCATCTTTCACAATATAAGTTTTCACTATCGCTCAAGCTATATCAATCTATATCGCTCAAGCTGCTACAGTTTCACATGTATGGCATAAGCAGGCATATTAAAGAGAATATAAAAATATGAACACTGACAGTCTTTCCCACTCACTCAGTATAAAGGCAACACTCACAAATGTGTTGTTTTTGCCTCGGGGTGAAACGAAAAGCTTTCCTCGCATGACTGCAGACCCAGATATGCAATTATAAAAGAAAGAAGGATGATATCGATCTGCTTTCATATCAATGTCTAACATCACATAACTAAAATAAAGTGGTCCTCAGTCCAGAGAGCAATTCCTTTCATTAGCAAACGCTCCCTAAAACATCAAATGGACTCCCAGTCTCTCCTAATGAGACCAAGAGAGTAAATATGCCTCATTTCTATCACACCAAAGATAAAACAGAACAGATGTAAAATACCAGCAGAGAGAATCACTAAAATAGTTTAATGATATGAGAGCCAGCGTCAGCAGGTGCTCTTGGAGATGTGTACAGGAAGCCACAGGGGGGACGACATCAGGGAGCCCAGAAACACATCCCTGGTCGATCTGGGTTAATAAGGGAAGCAATTGGATTTGTGAGGCCCAAATCTAACTAAACCCAGTGGAGAAGCAGTTTACAGAAAAGAGAAACCATTTCAGTGCCTAAAGGCGTATACCTTCCTCTAGTATACCTAATGGGATTGTTAATCACTCCAGATCTCCAGTTTCTTGTTGTTCAATAGAATCAGAACTGTTTCTTCAATAGAATTAACACTGAAAGTCTCAGCAAGAATCCCATCAAAGCTGTCAAGTCTCACAATACCACCGGTCTGTAAATTTGACAGGGTCTGTACATGAATGCCTTCATTAATTTCACATTGAATGAACAGAAAGACAGAGCAATTTATACTGACATGTCAGCGTGTCCCATAGGACCTTTGTGTGTTTGTCGGACAGCCATCAGCGCTGATGCTGGCTCCGTCCGCTGAGTAGTGTACTCAACTGAGCTCTCAGCATCGCTTTTATACATGTGTTTGCTCATTTTGGATCATAGCATCTTCCCTATGAATAAATGCATGAACCTTTTCACACCACCGGGGCTCTGGGCACAGTCTGAGATCTGAAATGCATAAACTCAGCCTAGTATTTAGCGTTTTATCACTGTGTGTGTAGTATAGAGGAAAGAAAATGGCCCTGATGCAATGGGGCTAGTAGTGAGGATGACAAATTTACAATTTACATACATAAAGAGAACCTTAATCTGGCAGAGAATTGTATATATATATATACAATATAAGAGTGCAAACACACTGCAAATGAATATGTGGCATAGAAGTACTTTCATCAAAGTTTTGTTTTGTGTTTTTTTGTTTGCGTTTGCATGATGCCTTCTTTTGGGACTTCTTGATTTTTGTGTGACGAACGTGTTTATCTCCAGGAGTCCATGAACTTGGCTCAAATATATCCTCAAACTGAGCCGCCTACACTACAGTTAACTCAACTTGCAGAACACATGCCTTGTTGACACGCACATGAATGGAGTTGAGTGGGTTTTGAGGCTCTCCAGAGTAATCACTTTCTACCTAAAATATTAATTACTGAAAGAAAAAAAAAATAATCAAATTTTAAACAACACTGGAACCTTTTAGAGAGTTGAAAAGCAGGTGAAGTTGCCAGTAGGGGATGCATTTTTTCCATATTTTATGTGTTACACTGAAGAAGTGTGAATAAGAGTGACTTACTCTATTATTTTCACACTCTAGAAATACACCAAGATTTGCAAATTTACTGATAATTATGTCCATTGACAAGACAAAACACAAATTTCATAGTGATATACCAACTTGACAGAAAACAGGTACATAAAGGGGGGGGGGGGGGGGGGGATAAACAAGTTTGTAGTTATAAGGAAAATGAGATGAGAAATGAGAAGACAGAAACAATGCGTATAATCTGGGTGGTTCCAAATGCTGTAAATGTTTAAATAACTAACAGAAAAAAAAACAGCTAAAACCAGTCTAAGCTGGTTGGCTGGTCTTAGCTGGTTTAAGCTGGAAGTAGCGATGGTTTCCCAGCCTGACCAGCTAAGACCAGCTTGACCAGCTAAAGAAGTGGCCAAAATCCCTCTTAAACCAGCCTGATGACCAGATATAACCAGGCTGGATGACCAGCTAAAACCAGCCAACCAGCTTAGGCTGGTTTTAGCTGTTTTTTTCAGCAGGGAACTAACTAAATAAATAAAATAACTCAGCTTCAGTATTTCTAACATTCAAATTGAGTTATTTAGCCTATGTTTAAGACAATATTGAAATCAATATTTTTACAATATTTTAAGGCAGTGGTTCTCAAACCTGTCCTGGAGTACCCCCTGCCCTGCACATTTTGTATGTCTCCCTCATCTATCACACCTGATTCAACTCATCAGCTCATTAAAAGAAGCTCCAGGACCTGAAATGGGTGTCAGACAAAGGAGAAATACAAAACGTGCAGTGCTGGGGGTACTTCATGGAGAGGTTTGAGAACCCCTGTTTTAAGGCAACAAGACCATGATCTTTACTAGGGACACAAAAGGCACTGAATACCAGGAATGACATACATGTCAAAATAATGACCTAAAAATACCAAAAAGGTCCTGGAACATCTATCTATCTATCTATCTGTCTGTCTGTTTGTTTATAACAGTCTTCTAAAAGACTGCTTCTCACACAGCTTTCCTCCCATTGATGGCGATAATAGCCTAGATGAATACCTCTCTCCATATATATATACCAACAAGACCACAGGTGAGGTCAATAGAGTTCATTTCTTTATCCAACAAATAATAAGTCAGGTACACTGGCATTAAACATATGTAATAAAGATGTGTAATGTACAGACTTATGATCCATTTATACTTAAGTGGGTTAAAATGTGAATTGCTTGTTTGTGCATTCAGACTAAATGTTTACATTCATACTCTGAAGCCCAAGATTAATTCAACAACGTGAAAAAGGTAAATGTGAACAATTTCAATGAAAACTTATTGTACACATCTAAATCGTTGTTCTTCCTTTTACAACCCTTGTGAGCTTTTGTCTCTGAGACTCAGCAAATACGGCAGACAAAAAAAAGAGGAAGGGAAAGGACGTTGGAGCAGTATAAAGAGATAATACAGAATGAGGAATACAATAATGATCAACTAAATATGACATTTACGAAGTCAGAGTTAAATCGAGCTCTTAGAAAAACCAGAAAATCAGCTCCAGGTATGGATCAGATTTGCTATCTAATGATAAGTCATCTCAGTGAATTATCCAAGGATGTTTTATTAAAAATGTACAATAAAATTTGGGAGGAAGGAAAATTACCACAAAGTTGGAAGGAGGCGGTGATAGTTCCAATACGTAAACCTGGGAAAAATTGTACAAATCCAGGAAATTATAGACCTATTGCTTTGACGTCTAACATTGGTAAGATAATGGAAAAAATGGTGAATGAAAGGTTAATGTATCATGTGGAAAATAATAAATTTTTATCCAAATATCAGAGTGGTTTTAGGAGAGGGAGAAATACAATGGATCCGGCTGTGTGTTTAGAACACGAAATAAGAAAAGCACAAATAAATAGAGAGAGAGTGTAGTGGCTGTCTTCTTTGACATAGAGAAAGCATACGACATGATGTGGAAAGAGGGGATGTTAATCAAATTATGTAAGTTAGGTATCAAAGGTCAAATGTATAGATGGATCGAGGATTTTTTATCAGGAAGAGCAATAAAAGTGAGAATAGGAAATAGTTATTCAGAAAAGTTTGTGATTGAAAATGGAACTCCACAAGGAAGTATAGTGAGCCCTTTATTGTTTTCCATAATGATAAATGATGTATTTGAAGATCTGGATAATGGGCTGGGGTTTTCACTCTTTGCTGATGATGGGGCAATTTGGAAAAGGGGAAGGAATATTGACTTTATTGTTAAAAAATTACAGGAGGCTATTGCAGTAGTTGAAGAATGGTCATATAAATGGGGTTTTAAATTCTCAGTTGACAAAACAAAGACAATGTTTTTTACAAGGAAAAAAATTGGAAGTGAGGTAAAACTAAAATTATATAATCAAGAAAGAGTGAAACAGTTTAAGTTTTTAGGGATATGGTTTGATAAAAGAGTTACATGGGCGGGTGCCTATTAAGAATATAGTGAACAAATGTAAGAAAATAATAAATACAATGAGGTGTTTAGTTGGAAGTGAATGGGGGGCAGATAGGATGGCATTAAAGGCCATGTATAGTGGATTGGTTAGATCTGTGTTAGATTATGGGTGTGTGGTGTATGGGTCAGCAGCAGAAACATCTCTTAGAAAGTTAGATAACATACAGCATCAGGTATTGAGATTATGTACAGGAGCTATAAAAACTACACCAATTACAGCACTACAGGTTGAAATGGGGGAAATGTCATTAGAAATGAGAAGGGTACAGTTATCAGTGAATTATTGGGTTAATTTACAAGGCCATAGTCAAGAGCACCCAACACTAGATACTTTAAAGCCCTGTTGGGAAAAAGAGAGGAGGAAAATTAAAAGCTTTGGATGGACAGTGATACAGAAAGCAACAGAACTTGAAGTTAATCAGTTAAATGTTAGTCCAACTGTACCGCTACCTGTAATAAAACCTTGGTTACTTTCAGATGCTACAGTAGATTTTACATTGTTAGAACAGAAAAATAAGGGTAAGGAATGTAATTTATATAATGTGCAGAAATATATTAATGAGTACTACAGCTATGTTCAGATCTATACAGATGCATCAAAGAGTTTAGACAATAAGGTAGGAGTAGCGTTTACTGTTCCAGAATTTAATTTATCAGTAAGGAAAAGGATCAGTGATGAGTTATCAGTTTATACAGGGGAAATGATTGCACTATTATTAGCAATACAGTGGATAGAAGAGATAAGACCTTTGAAATCAATTATTTGTTCAGATTCATGTTCATCATTGGTTAGTTTACAGTACAGTCACTCGGAAAGTAGACCAGACATTTTAATGGAAATAATGCAAACGTTATATAGAAGTCAAATGATGGGGAGTACAGTGGTATTTGTATGGGTGCCGGCGCATATTGGTGTCCAAGGAAATGAAACTGCAGATAAAGAAGCAAAAGAAGCAGTTAAAAACAACGACATTAACTTAATTGTTAAATCTAAGTAAGAATGAAATCAAGAGTATTATTAAGAAAAGACTGAAGGAAAGGTGGCAAAAACAATGGGATAAGGAGAAAAAAGGTCGGTGGTTTTACAGAATTCAAAGGAAAGTGGGAGAGATGAGAAGTGCAGGGAAAAACAGGAGAGATGAGATAGTAATATCGAGGATGAGATTTGGACACACAAGACTAAATAGTACACTTTTTAAAATGGGTAAACATGATACGGGAAGGTGTGAATTTTGTGGACAAGAAGAAACAGTGGAACATGTTATATTGTACTGTCAGAAATATGAGACTGAAAGAAGGATGCTAATGCAAAATTTAGAAAAAATAAAAATGCAATTTATACCGAGATATATTTTACAAAATAACTCAAGGAATGAATGCTATAGTTTTATTTTTCAGTTCCTTAAAATAACTAATGTGTGGGAGGAATAAAAAAAAAAAAAAAAGGAAAAATTGGGAAGGAAGTAAGTCAATTTTTGATCCACACTCCATTCCAGTTGGTGGCGGAAATACACCATTTTGTTGTTTGTCAACCGCCAATAAAATTTCAAGAAGAAGAAGAAGAAGAAATACGGCAGACTTTTATTTTATTTGTGAAGTGTCGTAAATTTGGAGTGACGCATTCCTTTACGGCACGAGCTCTCACCACCGCACCGTCTGGGAGTAGTCGTGCATCCTTGAATCGATACGAATTTGTACTCCAGTAAAGGTATGTTTTACGTGATATGATCTCAGATAGTGTATTACAACGGTCAAGAGCAAACGCGAAAAACCGAAGCTCGCGGAAAATGACTGAGATCAGTTCGTTCTCGTGTAATAAGAGGAAGCATGTGCTCTGCTGCTCAATGCATCAGCTGACTTTACGCGCTCAATCCTTCCGCGCTGCTCCTGGTTATCAGTCAGGCGTATCATGCTGACACCGTGTCAGCGACTTTCGTAGAGTAATTACATATGCCTGTGACAAATGTAAAGCAATGTCAAAGGGAGAGGGAAGGGTTCTTGTGAGGCTTCTCATCATGGCCGCTCGTAAAATCTTGGCTGTCGTAGAAATGCTACAGCACAGCGGCCACACTGGTCATAGGAGTGAGCATCCGAAGTCCTGTTCAGTCCAAGTGCTATTTTTCGTTCTAACCAATTTATTGTTGATCGAATTTATTCAATAACGTTCCTTTCGTATTGTATTTCGATTTTTCTTTTTCCTCAGTCAAAAAGAATACTCGCTGACCAATGAGAACAGAGCTTTAGGTCATGTGTCCGGAACTGGCTTTAAAGATAGACGTGGAGCTGGATAGACAAAATAAACTTTATACAGATACAGTATATACAAAGAGAAAGTGAATAAAAAGGGGTTGGATGCTTAAAAAATAAAATAAAAAGTAGGTGTTGGGTATTGCACTTTTTTTCCCCCAATGATAAAAGCCATGTTGTGACAATTATAATTTTTATTTAAATACCTGCTTACCTAACACAACATTTATTACATAATTGTGTTTTTATTATTTTTGTAGTTCTGCTTTTATTATTGCTAACAGTAGGCTATATTATCCAGCCTTTGAATGCTTGAATCTGATTGGCTGACGAACGTTCTGGGGCGGGGCGGGTCATCAGCAGAAAAAGGACGTAACCTTAGAATGGGAGATGGATCGGTTTGTGAAAGCGAAGAGAAAAGCCATAGATGAAGTCGCACAGACCCAGGCAGGTGCTGGTATTTCAAAAGCTATACGCAGAAAATATGATGAGGCATATTTATTATATCTTGCTCGGCTTCACTCACCGTGTCTATAAGCTACTGGACGCTACTGTTGTGCGTCGCGCCGCTAGCCGCTAGTCTACACTGGACGCGACAAAGCGACCGTTACAAATCATTTTAATTTTGTGTCAGTTAAATATAATATACTCCGCCAGGGCTTGTCGAGCTAATGAGGAGCATCGAGTTCACGCTGTGAGTCCAGTTGAACGAGTCTAATTATTTCGATTAAAAAAAAAACTAAAACCATATAGCTATTTAAAATAGTGCTGTGAAAAAGTCGTTCGAAACGGTTAGCGTCTCCAGTACGCATTAATCCTCAAACTACTTAAGTTATTCGGGTTATAAACGTGCCGGACACTCCCTCTGACGCGAAATAAACCAATATCCCGAGTTATTCAGTTTCTCCTAACAGTACATGGACTGAACTGCTAAAAGAGAACCGATGATGGGATGTGCGCGAGCAGAGCAGCTGGACTGATGCTTTGTCTAAACACACACACTTGACCACTTGACTACTTATATGACGTATTTCCTATATTTGGCCCAAGAGTTCAAGTGAGCATGAGCCCAAGGTTTTTTATTATTATTTTCAATACTTTGCATTTTAAATTCAACTTCTAAATGTCTGTTCAGTAGTCCCTATAGATGACACAATTTGAATAAGTGATGAAAAGCAGTTGCAAGTGTTGTACAAAAATAAATATACTAATCTTTGCCGCAATAAAATGTGTAGCACTTTGTTTTACTACCAAATTATATGTAATATATTATTATTATTAATATTTAACATACATTGGAAAGGTTTCCATGACCTCTCGTGCGATCTCGGCAAATAGTCTCACGATTTATTTCCAGAACAGGATGCATGATGGGATACACTAAGCCTCGAATAGCGCTCCGGAGCGGTATTCGAGATAGTGTGCGTTAAGGGCACTGCGCTTTGGTATTTTTTAGACCTGGGACAGTCTTGCGCACTTACTTCCTGTCGCGCGCACGCGCTCTCAAGTGGCCAAGACCGCAGGTGTGGGTATTTGGACAAGGGGTGAGTCTCGTCCGGCTGGGAGACAGCATCACAGTATGTTAAGGGGCGTAACATTTCTGTCACAAGCTTGAGGCAATCACTACGCACTGGATAGCTGGCCAATCACAAAACACCTTGCTTTTCAGACGATGAGCTTTGTAAAAATCGACAAGTTTCAGAAAGGAGGGGCATAGAGGAGAAACAATAATGTACATTATATGGAAAATAATATGTTTTTTGAATCTTAAACCACATAAACGCATTGCATTACACCAAATACACAACATAATGTTATTTTAGAATCATCATATGACCCCTTTAAAATTATGCGTGTGCTTGCGGCTTTGTGGAAGACAGGAGAAAGCGCGTGCTGGAGAAGCTTGCAGATCAGAGGCGCGCAGTAAAAGAAAAATACAAACAAACCCAGTGTTTATGATATGTTTTTTTAGACTACGCTTAGCTTAATTTCAGCTATTAAATTGTAATTATATTATCATTATAATGCGATTTGACTACTTTGATGTCTACACTTTTTTTAAAAGCTTATTTCAGACATGAAATTCTGCAAAAATAGTTTGTTTATGATTAAAAAATACACATTTCAGCATTAGAATAATCAGAAACATCTGCCAAGTTTTAATTAGATGGTTTTAATTACATGGTCATGACAACTAAAAATAAGCTGCAGGGAACGTTCTGGGAAGGTTCTTTTTAAGTTATAAAATTAAACCTAAAAATAACGGGAACGTTTTGGAACTTTGCCATTGCTTCGCATCGTGGCTGCATCACCACCTCGGGTGTGCATTACTAATAATTCAATGGCCTGTCGTCAATTATTCCTTACATAGTACGTCATAGATAATATATATATATCAGTGCTATACAACAATTTTCTTGCATTGTAACATTTTTGCACTTTTTGACTGCTGCTTATGTTAGTAATGTTTAGTCTGAAGCCAGTGCTCAAATATAAGGGACAGAAGGGAGAATATAAGTATATTTATAAAATATAATATATAGAAATGACTTGAGTGGTGCCTTATGTTATACTGCTAATTATGTACATTTTCTTTTTAAGGCAATGGCAAAGTTCCATGCACCTGTGATCCAGGACAACCCATCAGGATGGGGTCCTTGTGCTGTTCCTGAGAAGTTTAAAGACATGCCCTACCAGCCTTTCAGTAAGGGAGACCGACTGGGAAAGGTGAATTCTCTTTAATATTCCCTGGTCAATCCTATTACGTTGTATAACTGTGAAAGGTGGACGATCATAATTGTATTTTTTCCCCAAAAAGTTAATTGCAATTATTTTTGTGCACAGGTAGCAGACTGGACTGGTGCAACATACCAGGATAAGAGATACACAAGTGAGTGTTTGCACATTTATTTTTATTTGTGTTCGCCCAACAGCAGTTCCTTTTTTGGGCAGAGTGACCTTTCTTTTTTTGCTAAAGTCACATATCAGTCAGAATGGTTGTTCTCTGTTCTGTTTAGATAAATACTCATCTCAGTTCGGAGGCGGTAGTCAGTATGCTTATTTCCATGAGGAGGATGAGACCAGCTTCCAGTTGGTGGATACTGCTAAGACTCAGAAGACCGCCTATCAGAGGAACCGTATGCGGTTCGCTCAGGTGGGTTTCTGAACATTTACATTCTTTCTCTCTTACTATAACCTCTCTCTTAAACTCCATGTTCTCTCAGTTTTAAGTCTTTATCATATTTTTTGCATTTCTTCTACAGAGAAATCTTCGGAGAGACAAAGATCGCAGGACCCTTACTCAGTTCAACATGCAGACCCTGCCTAAGAGCGCCAAGCAGAAGGAAAGGTGAGTTCTGCTTACCCAGTTGGGGAGAAAAAAACACTAAAACATTTAGTTGTGACCTGTCAACATGCACTCATCCTTATCTTTCTTGGATAGGGACCGCATGCGCTTGCAGAAGAAATTCCAGAAGCAATTTGGAGTTCGCCAGAGGTGGGATCAGAAGTCGCAGGTATGAAATTCATCCGTTTCATCTCTTTTCATCTTTTCTTTGATCTCCAGCACCACAGCATTTCTCCTCCACTTTCATTTTCTTATCTCAGTCTTAATGTTTTTGCACACTGTTACTACCAGTCATGTTTTACCATCGTCTTCTTTCAGCATTTGACTTTTCATTCATCCCCCCCAATCTATATTTAATTCATACTAAGAAAACTATGCTGTTTTGTTTTAACATTTGATGAATTTATTTCTGAAGTATTTAATTTTTTGATTTCCTGAAAAACTAAAATTACTATTTAATTTGCATCTTTGTTCTGTTGTATTTATTTGTCCTATTGCTCATAATTAGTTTCTGTTGGTACAGTTGTTGTTGTTCTTGTTTTATTACTATTTGTTTTCAATAAGCATAACCTTTTTTAGTTAGACTAGCATTAATTTTTGCTATGATGGTTTTGTACCAATTTCCAATTCGAATAATGAAATTTTATATGAAGAATTTGGTCATTTTAACTTTTTGTGTAACTTTATTTTAAGGTGTCCTTGTTACGCATGTTACATGTACTTACTATAATAATAATAAATTATGCATAATTACATGCAAGTAACCCTAATCCTAACCCTACCCATAAAGTACATGTAGTTAATTAATATTACTCCGTGTTTAAATGTATAATTACACTGTAACAAGGGCACCTTCAAATGTGTAACCAAAAATATTAGATGTTGTAAGAACTTTAATTCAAGCAAAAATAACTATATTGTTATGGTTATCATGAAATGAAATGCTTCCCTTTGACATATAAGATTTTAGTCATATTGCCCACCCCTAGTTTTAGTATTGCGTTCCAGTATCAGCTAGGTACAAAACTGTGCTTTTCACTTTCCTACTCCTTCATTGGCTAAATATCATTCTACATTCATTCGGACTCCTCTCCCGTGACCTCAGGCCCAGCTCAAGCCCAGGGACTCCTCTGTGGAGGTGCGCAGTGACTGGGAGGTGAAGGAGGAGATGGACTTCCCCAGGCTCATGAAAATGAGATACATGGATGTGGCCGACCCGCTTGACATGTAAGCACTCTTGACGTTACTAATGTCACTGACCGATAATTTTGTACGAGTGTGTTGCTCTCGAGGGAGTCCTTCACGGAGTTTCTTTTTCTCAGCGAGTGCTGTGGAGCTCTTGAGCACTACGACAAGGCTTTTGATCGCGTCACCACCCGCAATGAAAAACAACTCAAGAGCATCAAGAGGATCTTCCACACCGTTACCACCACTGATGACCCTGTGATCCGCAAGGTACTCCAAAGCACACTCACACATGATCACTTCAATTGTTATTACTGCTTGTGCCTGACAATCTTATGTTTTTTTTTTCTTTTATAAGTGGCAATGCTAATGTATTTTGTTCTGAAAATGACATCCACAGTTGGCAAAAACCCAGGGCAATGTGTTTGCCACTGATGCCATCCTGGCAACTCTGATGTGCTGCACACGCTCAGTGAACTCCTGGGATATCATCGTTCAGCGTGTGGGCAACAAGCTCTTTTTTGACAAGAGAGACAACTCTGATTTTGGTAAGCATGTGCTTCAGATGAGTGTGCCTCATTTCGATGGATGTCAAAGGCTGTACAGTCTTTATGCTGGCCTTATTCTGATTTAACTCGAGCGCTTGCATTTTCGTTTGCCTTGATATGAAGGGCTCAGAAAGGATTGCCCAGGGTCAGTGTGAAGGGGGTTGCACAGCAGACGAGAAGCAGTGTCGCATCATGCCACATCTTTAAAATTGAAACGCATTGTTTTCTATGAGTGTATGTACACTGGCGGCGCGATTCGGTGTCAACAATTCAGGCTGTTCAAAATCCTGCCATGCCACCCACGTATTTTTCTGTAGTATATTTATCCCAAATTGTTGTTAATGTACATAATGAATTCACCCTAGTCTGGAAGGTGGTGTATTGTGAGTTTTTCAGCAAATCATTTGTGTATCTGTGGCTTGAATATAGTCTATGTGGTTCATATAGAGAGCTATAATAATATAGATTGTACTTTCTCTTTCCGTTTGTTCTGTTTTTTTCAAACACTGAACTTCAAACTCACTGACACCACTTCGTTCATTCCTGAAATGGATTTCTGCCTGTTTAGAATAAATTAACTGTTTTGGACTGCATTTATTTACATTAATTTACTATTCATTACTAGTTTGAGCACTCTATTTGCAGTTTTTTTTATCTTGGCACTATCAATTGTTATTGACACTGAAAGTAAGACATTTTATGAATCAATAAATGTCATCTTCATGTGGGCAGCCTAATGGATAGAGAGTTGGACTTGTAACCCGAAGGTCGTGGGTTCAAGTCTTAGGTCCGTCATTGATTGTAGGTGGGGGGAGTGAATAACCAGCGCTCTCTTCCACCTTCAATACCACGACTGAGTTGAGACCCTTGAGCAAGGCACTGTGTGTGTGCACTTGGATGAGTTAAATGCAGAGTATGGGGTATGGGTCAGCATACTTGGCCATACGTCACTTTCACTTTATGAAATACAACTGTCATGGTGTTATATCAATCTGCAGTGAAAGCTGGAAATTATAGAACTTGTAGGCTTATATCATCAAGATATATTTAAAAATAATCACAGATGTTTATTAACTCTAACCTTGAACATTTATTGAAAAACCATATTTTTCTCTGACTAAAATTTGTTGCAAAAATGAAATGTTAGAAATCTTTATTCTTTTAGCAAAATTTATGCCAGCGATAAAAACACTTACATTTTTTTAGTTGGGTCAGGTGAAAATTACTGTGATTACACGTAAAAAAAAAAAAAAAAAAAAAAACTGTCAAGCCCTGATAATTCAATTATTTGTGTTTTTGTTGCATAAAGTAATATCTGTGCACATGTGCAGTTTTAAAGCTTAAACTTTTTCTCCCTTGTAGACCTGCTTACTGTGAGTGAGACCGCGAATGAGCCACCTCAGGATGAGGGCACTTCCCTCAACTCCCCCCGAAACCTGGCCATGGAGGCCACCTACATCAACCACAACTTCAGCCAGCAGTGCCTCAGAATGGTACGCTTGTGTTTTCCACAGTAAACCGGCCATTAACACGATACATGAATGATCTATATTCCGTTTCAGACAAAGATATTTGTGTGAATGTTTTTTTTGTTGCTTTGGTGTCAGGGAGGAGAGAGGTACAAGTTCCCCAATCCTAACCCATTTGTTGAGGAGGACACGGAGAAGAGTGAGGTGGCATCTGTTGCCTACAGGTTTGTGCTGAGCTTTGCTAGATAGATATCATTTTTGTAACATTTACCATGAAATTTGTAAAAAAATAAAATTTTTTTTTTATTCCCTTGTTTGTTTTTTTCTTCACTTTTCTTTTTTTTATTTCCATATTTGGCTTTAAATCAGATTTGACTTGTTTTGTTACAGACAATGCATGGTGTTTGAGCCTAAAATTCTGATATATTTGAGTGCTGTTTGAACAGCCTAAGAATGGTTGGAAAGGAATTATATATGTACATATTTTATAAGGGATTACTAATTCCTGCAAATTTTGAAATGGTGAACTTATCTGATTTTCAGGTACCGGAGGTGGAAGCTCGGGGAGGACATTGACCTCATTGTGCGCTGTGAGCATGATGGAGTGATGACCGGTGCAAATGGAGAAGTCTCTTTTGTCAATGTCAAGACCCTGAATGAGTGGGACTCCAGAGTAAGACACAGAAAGAGAGCTGGATAATTGTATTTGGCTGTTTCAGAGATACAGGTGATATAATTCTGTGCTCTCGACAGCACTGCAATGGAGTGGACTGGAGACAGAAACTGGATTCCCAGAGAGGAGCGGTTCTGGCCACAGAGCTGAAGAACAACAGTTACAAATTGGCCCGTTGGACCTGCTGTGCCATTCTCGCAGGATCTGAGTACCTCAAATTAGGGTGAGTAGCATAAAACCTTTTCTACGTGATGTCGATTTTTCAAGTAATTTCCTATCTGATTTCTCATTGCACATCCTTCTCCCTTTAGGTACGTCTCCCGTTATCATGTCAAGGACTCATCTAGGCATGTCGTCTTGGGCACACAGCAGTTCAAGCCCAACGAGTTTGCCAGCCAAATTAACCTGAGCATGGAGAATGCCTGGGGCATCCTGCGCTGCGTGATCGACATCTGTCGCAAGCTGGAGGAGGGCAAATACCTCATTCTCAAAGACCCTAATAAGGCAAGGAGGAAGCTGTGCTGGGTTTCAAGTCTCAGAATTGAGATATTTGATGTACTGCAACAAAGCAGGAAGCACCAAATGTCTATTGAGGAGTAATTTTCTCTTATTTATATATAAAACCCATCTAAACATTCTTTAATATGAACACACCTTGAGTAGAAATCAAATACACTGCATGGTATCAGTGGTGTTCATTTTAGTTGCAATACTATGCCAGTAGGAATCACCTTAGCAACTTCAAAGTATTTTTCTGCAATCAAGATTATTAATGCATAACTGCTGGTGTGTGTGTGTGGGGTGTGTGTGTGGGTGTGTGTGTGTGTGTGTGTGTGTGTGTGTGTGTGTGTGTGTGTGTGTGTGTGTGTGTGTGTGTGTGTGTGTGTGTGTGTCCCTAACAGCAAGTAATTAGGGTGTACAGCTTGCCTGATGGAACCTTCAGCTCGGATGAAGATGAAGAGGAGGAGGAGGAGGACGAGGGGGAAGAAGATGAAGAGGGTGAGGATAACGGATTGTTTCTCACTTCAGTGCCTTTTTCCATAATTTTATCTTTTTATCTGGTTACCTCTGTTTCTGATGCACTTTTAATTTCCCCCAACAGATGAAGACAATTAAGGTGTCATTAACTACCACAGATGCCGGTATTATGTGTTTCTGTGCTGTCAGAGCTGAATAAAGATAATTGATTATTCATTCACTGTGGTGACGTCTCTGTCTGTTTAATAATGAGCACATTCAGGGTTGACTGCCTTTCCTGTTTTAATCATTGTAGATTAGGTTCTGAAGCTTGAGAGCAATATGAATGGCTCTTCTTTGAAACACTTGTGCTGATAAATCTGGATGTTTAATCTTAATTGTTAAAATATTGTGTTAGAAATGCCAAGGCCCATGGGTTTGATTCCCAAGGCACAAACATACTAATGAAATGTATATGTTAAAGTGTCTTTAAAATGCATAATGAGTTCTCACCTAGGCTGCATTTATTTGATCAAAAACACAAAAAACATTGTGGAATATACAAACTTAAACATAACTTTATTTGACTCTTTATGAAATTATTATGATGCAAAGCTGACTTTTCCGCATCATTTCCTACACTCTCAGGTTTTGCACTTTCCCCCTCCATTGATCCCCTTCCCAGAAATCATTCTAATATGATGATTTGATGCTAAATAAACACTACTTATCAGTATTGAAAGCGGCTGTGCTACTTAAAGGGATCGTTCACCCAAAAATGAAAATTCTGTCATTAATTACTCACCCTCATGTCGTTCCAAACCCATAAGACCTTCATCTTCGGAACACAAATTGGGATATTTTTGATGGAATCTGAGAGCTGTCTGACCCTGCATAGACCACAATGTAACTGTAATGTTCCCAGGTCCAGAAACATACCAAAGACATTGGTAAAATAGTCCATGTGACATCAGTGCTACGAGAATACTTTTTGTGTGCAAAGAAAACAATAATTGAAACATAATTTATTAAACAATTCTTCTCCCCGATTTACTGTCTTCCACCATTTTAGAGAGTACCCCAGAACATAATCAATGTCGTTATGTTTCGTAGACAGCCGCGGCTTGCGTCGTAAACAACGCGAAAGGTAGCAAGTTCCTGCTTACCTTTCTGGAACCTGAGAACATTGACAGTTGCAACATGCTGACTCTGCAGGGTCAGACAGTTCTCAAGATTCCATCAAAAATATCTTAATTTGTGTTCTGAAGATGAACGAAGGTCTTACAGGTTTGGAACGACATGAGGGTGAGTAATTAATGACAGAATTTTCATTTTTGGGTGAACTAACCTTTTAACCGGTACGTTGCCATGGAAATAGAAAGTCGCAGGAAATCTAAATTACAATATTATTTAGTTAGATGCACAAGTTAGTCTTAAGGTGAAACAGTAATACTCTGAAAAAAATTTGTCTGGTATCTTTATCAAAATGACATTTGCTTCTGGCACTCCTTCCTCTGATCAATGATGTTTTTTTTGGTATGTCATACTTTAAATAAATATATATATTATATATTAAAGATGATTATGGCTGTTAAGGTGGTATATGAGAATATGGAGCACACACACACGAGGAAGAACATTTTTGCAGCGGTCCAATTATTGAGGGGGGTGGGAGAACAATGTTTAAAAAACAGCGTTTAATGTCCAGTGGCAAGACATGCTGGTTCTTTTGTTTTGTGAATGTTTTCCGTTTGTTTTGGTGTCCAAGTCCCAGATGAAGTTCAGTGGTAAGTCTTTCATTCTATCTTTGAAGGTCTGGTCAAACATTTCATTTTGTGCCACAGTGAATGTGTTCTTCCAATCTCCTACTGTGCCTGCAACAGCAAACCAATTATAACAACAGAATAAGTGAAGGATACAACCTGTCTACACTTTCCAAAATTTTAATCTTTGAACACTGACCTTTGCGCATGAATTGGGGCTTAAGCAGTAGATCTCCAGGAAAAAATTCATAGTTTGCCTTCGGGTCCTTCTTCATGTTTTTGAAAGTTGCATTCTCCACAATATGTGCGATAGCAGCGTCATCCAGATTTTTCTCCAAGAACTTGCAGATTTTCTCTACTGCTGTCCTGAGATCCTGAACATGGTGCCAAGTGCATCAGTTTATAGAAGGTATTAAATTAAATCATAAATATTCTGTATTAAAGAGCATCCTGCAAAGACTTTTGACATTTTTCGAGGCTGTGATTACTCACCATGACCATGTCCTCATATGACAGGAAAAGGATGTTGTACTGGTCTCTTTTACTGTACCACTCTTGGATATGATCAAACCAAGATGAACCGACAACTAAAACATGAGGTATGAATTGATAATTCTGTTTAAAGTGACTTACAGTACAAAACAAGACATCTGGGTCATTCCACAAAATCTGTTCCTTTTCCACTTGGAAAAATTTAAAAATAAGATAAGTTTAATCAACATTTCTTAATTTTCCATGAAATGACACCTTGAAATGACATGAAATTGTATATTGTGCCATCTCAGGCTATGTAATTTATTATTTTGAGTATTTTTCTACCTCATGTTTTGGTATTTTTGTCTTCTGTTACTATAGTTTAATTAGAAGTATGTGATAGGTTTCCCATATATGAGCAGCATTTTAGGCAGTCCTTTTCCCTGGGATTGTTTCAAATTTTGGCTTTCTTTTATTTATATATATACATCTATATATATATGGGTCATTCAGATGACAAAGAAAAATCTTAATTTTGGAGGGTGACCCATGTCAACTAAGAACAAATATATATTTTTACAAGAGAGACTAAAAACGGGCTTCGGCCAAAAAAAATATAAAGTTTTACAATGGAAAAACCTGGAAGGCTGTATCAAATATCATTTTTTACAATTTGTATTAAATTAATGACAGTAACAGGATTGATGTCTGTCACAGGACTGACAGGGATGACAGGACACACATTTCACCATACTGCACATATTTGTTTACACAATACTGAATAGTTTTACAATTTTAAATAGCATTTTATTGTTTTGCACTTACTTAGCATAGTTGTATGACAATAGTAAACAGTCAATTTTTCAGTTTATGTCAGTTCATTGTAGATTTAGTACATTCTATTTCTAAGAGATCTAATGTTTTAAGGGTATCGTAATTAGATAATGTGCCTATCTGTTTGTCTGTGTCCCCTCACAGAACTTCAAATATACTGATCTGGTTCAATTATTAGGCAAATAAGATGATCAGATCTGGGTCTTTCTGTGATCATCTGAAACCAGACCAAGATCTTGACTTTCTTGAACATTGCAAGACTGGTGGTGAAGGTCTGCAGTCACCTTGCTGCTCTTGTTTGTAATTTAATTAACATGGATGCATTATTGACAATGAGTTATGAAAAAAAAGAGTTTCATTGAGGCTGATCATCCTATCCTGGTTAACAACAACAGTAAATTAATAGTAACAATACCAATAATACTAACTAAAATGTAACTCATGCTCATATGCCACTGAATGATATAGGAATTATCATGATTAGCTGAAAATTACACCCAGGGTGACCTTTAAAAATGTTTGCATTTTACACAGACAATCTCTAAAAACAGGGTGACACCTAATCTATGTCATCCCTGTTACCCAAATGTCAAAACCTGTTACCCTGAGAAGTAACAGGGATTTCAAATTAATTTCCTAATTTCTAGCTAATAGTCAAGTTCACAAAAGCACATGTTGTACACTTTGAAAGGATTTTACTTGTAGATGCTGTGTATATTAAATGTAATAAGTGTTTAAATTGGTAACAGTATTGACACTGGATCCAGAGGCGAACAAAGTACTCAACTCCCTTACTTGAGTGAAAGTACAGATACTGCTGGTTAAATATTACTCCATTACAAGTAAAAGTTGTAAAAACAGATTTTTACTTAAGTAAAAGTACAGAAGAACAAACAACTACTTGCTTTAAAAGTACTTAAGTACCAAAAGTAAATTCCTTTTTTATGTCAATGCACTGTTTTATTGTTGTACGTAATACTTGCAATACTTCTGAAGCAACTTAGAATACATTACACCTGCTGAATACACTGACTAGCTTGTAGTATCTTTGGAATAAAGAGCTTTTAGAATGTTTATTTAACACCCCTACCCACCCCCACAAAAGCAGGATGGTAGTGATCTCACACAGTTCTGACAGTGCGTGCACGATCTATGTGTGCATTCAATCACAGTGCACCGAGTGGAATCCTATACTAGCGAGTGATAAGAAAGAAAGAAAAATCAAACATGCTTTAAAACCCAGCAACACAACTGTCACTGTATAACTTTACAACTAAGCGGCGGCTGTAACATAAAAGAACAGAGCAACATTATTTGACATCACAAACAAAAAATTTTAAATGCTGTCTAATAGCTCTCGGTACTTTGATGTGACACACAGAACGGTATGCAGTGCTGCTTCAAGTCCAACACCTATTGTGTTTTACTAGGAGATGTACAACAGTTCTTCTGTGGCTTTATAGTTAATATTTTCAAGTACACAATTTAGCAAAATCAGACAATGTTGTGTGTAATATATACCACAATATTAATTTCTTTTTATTGAATTGTTGTAAATAAATATCATATTTGGAACTGGTCAGTGTTCAAAAAATACTGGTTAAATCTCTTCATGTAGCCCTACAAGAATGATTACTGATAAACTGTCTTAAAAAAAAAAGTCACATTTTAGAGAAGAAAAAAAAATCACCCACTGACTTTCAAAGCTGCTAAATAGTAACGACTTTCTACTTCGAGGATCTTGATAGAAATGTAGTGGTGTGAAAAGTACAATATTTGTCTTTCAATTGTAGTGAAGTTAAAGTCATAAGTTCCAGAAAAAATAATACTCAAGTAAAATGTATCTAGGTACCTGTCTGCCTCTGAACTGAAATCACAACACACACACCACACACACACATCATTATAGGTAGCAGCAAACTTAAGGATAATAAGTTGTCATGCCAGTTACATGTGGTGTTTGCTACTAGTGCAGTATCTATTAGATTTTGAGTCAAAGTCTATTTATCTATAGACCTTTTTCCTGAGTAAACGATGAGCGCCGCCATTACGAATTCTAACTTCCAATTGGATGCTCTTCTGTTCCGGTCTCCATAGGAACCCATTCAAATAATGCCCATCTGTTTTTAATATAGCTAACGTTGGCAGCTTCGTGTCATCTACACACTCATTAAACTTTGAAGAGTGAGGCACTGACAAATGACGGTAATTGCGATACTGTAAAGTGATGGCGCTATGGAGCCATGTGCATTTTTAAAATATTTTAATAGGTTTAACATTGGATTATCAGCTCGGAATATACGCTAATTTGACTAGAAACACTGGGGACCGGAAATGCAAAGCATCCTTCCGGTTAAGAGTCAGGCGTGACTTCCACGTTCAGGAAAAACGTCTATATAATTATTGTTTTTTTTTTGGCATAACACTAACATGTGCCTATATAGACAAATGTCTGTACCCTTGGAGGTTTTTACAGTAAAATGTGAAACTTCCGTCTCTTGTCCTGTTAACAGAATTTGTAATCATTGCCCCTCCTTGATGAAACCCAGTATAATAAATTGATTTATGTCAAGAAAACACATTTTTAAATGGAAAGGTGAGAAATTAATCTACCTGACTTTTGATACGTCACCAAAAAAACATCACTGTCACGAATCTCAAAACGCTGAAGAGAGTAGATGTACTCTGCGTTGGTTTCACCTTTCACAAAAACATAGCCCTTATATTTACATAGATAGTTGGTAAGTCTTTCCATTATGCTGCTGCACTTCTTTCCACCTGCAATGTGGAGAAACCAGCTAAAGCAGATGACCTTTGGAATCAGTGTGGAAGCAAAATGTAATGTGCAAAAGTGACGTCAGGCTGATTCTTCAGCCCAGGTTGGATGTTAATAATATTCTAAGACACATGAGTAATATAGAGGAATATCACATATTAAATATATTATAACAAAAAGGCATATTTACACATCAACACAAAAATAACATGAACACTGTAGGGTAAAGTGTGACATTATATTTGAAAAATACTAGTTTAAAAATTAATAACTGTCAACTGATTTAAAAAATAAAGCATATATAAATTCTTAAACCGCATAAATGTTAGTAAGCAACAGGTGTGGCATAGTTTGCAAGTACATAGTTTGTACTTTGGATATGTATGACAGTAAAAGAGGCTGTAAACAGCCTGATCAGAACTGATACAGGATTGCTCTGACAATGTACAGGAAAAACAATATTTAGATAAGAAGACGGATGAAATATCTCCCATTCCAATCGTTTCAGCTGTGACAATCAAGTTATCAGAAAATAATGAACATTTTGTAAGGAGAGCAGCACATTTGACCAAGAAACACTGAACGGTCTGGATCAGAATGGATGAGATTACAGAAATATCCCACTGTCATGGTCAGTACACTCTTCTGGATAGACTGTCTTTACTAAATGTATAAGTTACTGCATAGTAATGAGTTAAAAATGTATTATTTGTTGCAAGATCATTGTAACGACAGGTAAAAACATGGACTGCAATGGTTTGGTTTTTTTTTTTTTTTTTTTTTCCTCTTTTTCTTTTATGAAATTAGAAAGGAGAGACTATTGCAGATAGTTAAAAAATAAAATTCTCTCACTCTCCTAACCAAAACTGTGAAGAATATTTAGCAAGAATCCAAATAACTGCTATACTACAGATAGACTATTACAATCAGTGCTATTACTTGAAAATGTATTTATTTCAATTTACAGAACTTGCCAATTTTACAAAATTTTCTAAAGGGATTGTTCAGTGATTAAAGTAAATTTAAGACATGTATTAGTTAATTTCAGATTCAGTTGTGTTGATCTTTTTAGTGACAGACAGCAGTATAGTAACACCTTTTTTGCCCTTTTAGTCAAAAAAGATTTTCATTACTGCTATTAATTTTTTTCTAAACAGCTCTGACGTCAATAGGTAGTCATGACAGTGAAATAAGGCCAAAGTTATTCATCAGATGTTTGGTAATGTCAACAGAGGTAGACCTACAGTGTGTGATATTTGTAACACTTAATGAAAAAGACCTATACTAAACTTACAAATCAATAAGGCATGCACCAAATGAAAATTTTATGAAGCCATTAGTGTCTACAGACCAGTCTGGTGTGTGCTTATTATATAATACTATTATCGAGGGAGCAATAATTTCAATATCCAGCAGCTGATATTCATACAGCCTTTTTATTACTGTTTTTACTGCGACCAATTCAGACCAAGCAACATAAAATTGTCATGTAACTTAAACAGTTTATGGTAAATGAAATGTCATATGGTAGAATATTATTTATGCTTACGGTTTCCCTTAAATGGCTATAGTATTACATTTATTTTGGCTGTACCCTTCCATGTTATCATGTACTGTACAGTCATGATTGTAAAATAAACCCTGATGCCAAATAAATAAATACATGGAGACGAAATATTAATTTGCAGTGAAAGTGTTTTATAATTTTACCTGTATAATATCTTAAGAATTTAAACCTAAATTTAGGATTTATGCATTTGAATTACATATACAATTTCCATCATTTAGTTTCAACATAAACTAATTAACTTAACATGATGCATATTTGTCAGTCATATATTATTAAAACAGGCAAGATTCTGTATTACTACTAATAAACTGAATGCGTTTTAAATACACAATAACCAGGTTCATTTATTTATCATCATTTAATCCAATTCATTTCAATCTCATACGTTTTAAGTAATGGAATATTGCCTGTTCAACAGCTATGTATTGTTCCTATACATTTAATTGTTTTGAACAAATTAATTCTCATTCTAAGCAATTTGAATAAATGCATTTTGAAAATGTGATTATTTAAATAAAATCAAATAGATGCAAACAGTTCATAATAAACTATGCCATGATATGACAGAAAAAAACGCATTAAATAAGTTTATTTTTGTTAAAACTGTCGATGAAATGAATACAATTTTTATATGCAATTTAAACACATCTTAAATTTAGCCTTTTTGTCATGTCTATCTTTTTATCCGCAGAACAAGGCATTTGTCTTTCTGACTGTCCTAAACTGAGAATTGTCCTGGCTGGAGTGACAGAATCTGGGAAAAGTGCTGTTGGTAATGCCATTATGGGCAAGAAAGTCTTTGACGAGGTTGGGGTAAAGACCCGAATGAGTTTCCCATGTCAGGGTCTGGTGAGAGGACAGCAGGTGCTGGTGGTTGACACCCCAGGTTGGGAATGGTTCAACGTCAATGGCTCCTCTGCATCAGTATGGCCAGTGAAGAAGGAGATAATGAGAAGTATGAGTCTGTGCCAGCCTGGAGCCCATGCCCTGCTGCTGGTGGTACCACTGTCATTCTCGTTCTCTCAGCGTGAACGTCGTGCCGTGGAGGAACATGTAGAGCTGTTTGGTCCAGAAGCCTGGAGTTACAGCCTGGTGCTCTTCACCATCTTAGACAGAAAGCAGTTACGTGGCTCCACATTAAAGCAAGAAGTGATGTTGAACGTCGAGCTACACAAGCTGATTGAGAAATGTGGAGGCCGTTTCCATGCTCTGTACAGCAATCCCAAAGCAGGGGAGGACCAGGTGGCTGGTCTTCTGGCTAAGATCAAGAAAATGATGGCTACCAATGGGGAGACTATGCTCTCCAGTGAGAAGGTGTTGGAACAGGCCAGAGAAATGGAGAAAGAAGAAGTGAGAAGATTGAAGGAAGAGCGAAAAAGAGATGATAAAATAGAAAAAGTGAGAGAGTTTAGAAGGTCGAGAAGGAAAATTGACCAACAGACAGTGGACGGTAGGACAATGTTCTTGTCCTTTAGGCTCAAGATATTACACACTGACATTAAAGGATATTAATGTTCTTCATATGTCGAGTTATATTGGTGTGAAAAGTAATGACTAATTTAGGAGAGAATAAAACCACTTTAAAACAATCACAATTTCAAGTAAAATGTAAAACTTTAAATTACTTGTTCAGTTTCAGAAGTGGTTTCATTTAGGCTACTTTCCATTTATGTTTTAATTCATAATTCAAAACTTTCAAATCATATAGATGAACAGATTAATTGACTGGAGAAGAATATTGACACCATTGTTTTGTTGAATTTGTATTTGCCTCATATTTGAAGAAAGTTTGCATTACTGATTCTGTTACTTTCATGTTTAATGCTGTCAAGCTGCTTCGAAAGATGAATTAATTTTGTTGGTGAAGAAATAACAACAAAACAATGGCAATATTAGTCAAAGTAGTGCCATATTTGATTCTTGACAGGAAAGCGAGGCTGTGACGAACGAGTGCATTCAATGGATTTTACTGCTGTTTAACAAATTCTGATTGTTCAGCTAAATACGTCTTTTCCGAAGAAAATTCCCTCAATGAAACAGTTTTGAAAGTTGTGAATTGTGTGAAAATTACGTGACCTTCTAGTACCTCTATACAGTGCGTGCCACTGTAATGACTTTTAAGTCAGTCCGTCTGTCCCTCACAGTCTCGTTTTTATTCGCGTTAAATTAAATATGGCGTCTAGGGTATTGAGTCCGTCCGATTTTCTTAAAAATTAACAACAGTGTCAGAGTCATGCTTAAAGGATGTTTTTCTTGTTTTCTACAGAACAGACATATTCAGCTAGGTACGATATGAGCAGTGACCAGCCTCTCAGTAGCAGAAGCAGCATTCGTCAGAGCTGCAAACAACAGTGAACGATGGAAAGGACCTCACTTAAAACACTAACATCCACCACTGCAACTTCCACAACTCACCACCAGAGGCCATCATCACTTCGCATCTTCATTCACCACAGAGTGATATCCTGTGACACCAAACCAATTGACAAATGAGGAACATGAACTTAACAGCACTTTGTAACTTTAAATGATGATGTATATGATCAAAGCTCAGTTATAATATATTGTCGCAATATTTTGCATTCAAACTTATTTCCTTGCTGTGAAAATACTCTCATGGTAATGGTAACAAAATAATCATGACTCTTAAAAAAACAACACTCACAACATTCCGCTCCTGCTTTTGCCAGTTTTAGGGTTTAAAAAAGTGTTGAAATCTTTAAATGTGTATGCTAAATAAAGCTAGGCTATTTTTTGGTGACATTTTAGTAGTGAAGCTGAATCTTATAATTAGACATCTTCCTTTAATATGCAAAAGAAGCTGCATGTGTTTGTTTTTCTGGTTGTCTTTGAGGAAAAAAAAAGATGATATATATATATATATAATATCTATATATATATATATATATTAGTATTTTTGATTTTTGCAAGATTCAACATTTGTAATTATTCCCCTGCTGAAATCAGTCTGCGGCTTTCAAAATGTCCCTTTATGCTTATACACCTATTTTATCATATCACTTGATCTGTCAGTGTTTAACTGAAGCACTTGAAACTCACACCACCACCCTAAGAGCAAATAACACATGATAAACTGCAAATGCTTTCACTCTGATCTACAAATGAGATGTAACCAGACCCCTAATCTAAAATATAAACACTCCCATTATAAATCATAAGTGTCCTTGATCATAAAAGTCCTTGACACATAAGACACAAACATTAATGCAATACATTTTTAATCAGTTATATACAAATGTGATTATACAAATGACAATGTAAATCATATGTACATATAATAAACAGATTTTAAGCTTAGACCAGTATGTAATAATTTTCAAGTTTTTTAAAAGTAATGATTTTTAACTCATTTACTATGTGCTATAAACTGAGCAGATCTCAGTAATGCTTACATTTTTACTAACATGAATTATTAAAAAGTCAGAAAGCTTGAAAGGACATAAGTGTTGATAATTGATTAGTGTTCCAGGAAAGGAGATCTAACAGGAATGGATGGAGTCATTAATTTAAAGACAAATATTTAATGTTCATCTCAATTCTTCTTGAAAAGTACTTAAGCAGCAAATTACTCTAAAACTAATTTAAGGCAGAAAGAGTTGCTCCAACACTTCCTGGCTCTTCCTAAACCTCCATATTCCAATGCATAATGAATCATGGATCTTCTGCCAGGCCTCCTGCTCAGATTTCCACAGAGCTGCTCTGGAGCGGATGAGCTGAGAGGCCTCACTCTTGCTCCCTTTGGCTAGACTTATACTGTCTTTGCAAATAAACAAGACATCTAAGCCAATAAAGAGGGCATTTAGAGTGATGAATCCAGCTCTAGCAGACTTTGAGAGCGCTAGTGGCGTCCCTTTCGCCAGCTGCCCAATGTCGGGCAGGTCTGCAGCCAGTTTGGGAATGCTGCGAGCACTTTGCGCCTCCTGGAGCCCGACCTTGGCTGCAGTTGCAATCACCTCCTCACTTTTGAGAACTTTGACAGCTGAAGCTGCATCTACCAGGACATCAATACTTTTGGCCACTCCTCCTGCACGAGCTATCAACTTTCCCGCTCCAAACATATCTACAACATCAAGCCCCTCTAAACGCTCCTCACTACTGGCCTGCTCCAGACAGTCTAGAATCTTGCCCACATCATCCATGTATCTCTGGAAAATGTTCTGTGCATTTTTCCCTTGCTGACTGTTGACTACTGCCTCAGTGATGCCTGTGACGATACTATTGACACCACTGGTCACCCCCAGACCGACACCGGTCAGCGTCAGAACCAGTGACACTCCTGCAGTGACGGGGGCAAGAGCAAGACCAACAATGGACAAGACTCCTCCTGCTATCCCCACTGAACTGCCAGCCACGGTGGAGATACTGGCCCCCATCTTCATCCTGTCCAGCTGGACTGCACTCTCCTCCAGATCTGACAGGAACTGCTCCATTCTAGAGCGACGCTGACTGAAAACACCAATGAAGCGCTGAGCATGTTCCTGAAAAATGAAGGTCAGCCTAGTGTGCTGGTCCATCCTAGACAATAATAGGAAAGATAATAGTTTACAGTCACCATTGATAATGCACCTGAGAGTGAAGAAAACAGCTGAGCGTGATGCAAAAAAAGAAAGGTCTCACCTTATTTTGCCCAACTGCTTCAAACGATCAAGCATTTTTTGCATGGAGTCCTCACTTAAGTTCAAGCTGAACTTCACTACAGGCTCACCCTTCTTAAGTCTGTGAAGAGTTTCAGAATTATTAACAAACACTCACCAAACTTCACAAGGGATGAAGATATTTGCATTGTACAGAAAGATGAAAGCATGACAATGTATCAACCAATATATTAAGACACATAAATTGATTGTTTTTTATTTAGTGGTAATTTAGTTTTTATAGCACAAAAGTGAAAATCATGAATTGATTAAATTATTTTTGCAGAATAAATAAAATACATCTGACATAATTTTTAAGTATTAAGTCGTAAGTATTATGTTTTGAAAAGGTGTCATTACTGCAAAATATTAAATCACATATATTCGATGTAAAGCCGGTTTAGGCCAATTGAATAATGACAGACAAGTCAAATAAAAGAATTCCAATTCAAAGAGGTGAAATTGAAAAGCACTACCATTCTATGAATTACAGTGGTGTGGAAAAAGTGTTGGCCCCCTTCCTGATTTCTTATTTTTTTGCATGTTTGTCACACTTTAATGTTTCAGATCATCAAACAAATTTAAATATTAGTCAAAGATAACACAAGTAAACACAACATGCAGTTTTTAAATGAAGGTTTTTATTATTAAGGGAAAACAAAATCCAAAACTACATGGCCCTGTGTGAAGAAGTGTTTGCCCCCCTGTTAAAACTGTGGTTTATCACATCTGAGTTCAATTTCTCTAGCCACACCCAGGCCTGATTACTGCCACACCTGTTCGCAATCAAGAAATCTCTTAAATAGGACCTGCCTGACAAAGTGAAGTAGACCAAAAAATCCTCAAAAGCTAGACATCATGCCGAGATCCAAAGAAATTCAGAAACAAATGAGAAAGAAAGTAATTGAGATCTATCAGTCTGGAAAAGGTTATAAATCCATTTCTAAAGCTTTGGGACTCCAGCGAACCACAGTGAGAGCCGTTATTCACAAATGGCAAAAACATGGAACAGTGGAGAACCTTCCCAGGAGTGGTCGGTCGACCAAAATTACCCCAAGAGCATAGCGATGACTCATCCAAGAGGTCACAAAGACCCCACAACAACATCCAAAGAAATGCAGGCCTCACTTGCCTCAATTAAGATCAGTGTTCATGATCCAACGATAAGAAAGAGACTGGGCAAAAAACGCATCTATGGGAGAGTTCCAAGGCAAAAGCCAATGCTGACCAAAAAGAACACAAAGGCTAGTCTCAGTTTTTGTGCCCAGAACACATCTCGAGGACCCAAGACTTTTTGTGGAAAAATACTCTGTGGACTGACGGACAAAAGTTGAACTTTTTGGAAAGGTGTTGTCCCCATTTACGTCTGGGCATATAAAATGACACTGCAGATTCAGAAAAGACACATCATACCAACAGTAACTACGGGTGGTGGTAGTGTGATGGTCCTTGGGCTGGTTGCTGCTTCAGGTACCTGAAGACCTTTCTGTTGATAAATGGAACCATGGATCTCTGCTGTGTGTACCCAAAATCCTGAGATATTCCCCGCGCCTCTGTCTCCCGTGTAAAATACTAGAACCTCAAGTTGAAGCGAACTTGGGTTCTGCAGCAGTACAATGATCCAAAACACACCAGCAAGTCCGCTCTGAATGGCTGAAATAAAACAAAATGAAGACTTTGGAGTGGCCTAGTCAAAGTCCTGACCTGAATCCTTTTGAGATGCTGTGGCATGACCTTAAAAAAAGCGGTTCTTGCTCGAAAACCCTCCAATGTGGCTGATTTACAACAATTCTGCATAGATGAGTGGGCCAAAATTCCTCCACAGTGATGTGAAAGACTCATTGCCATTTATCGCAAATGCTTGATTGTAGTTGTTGCTGCTAAGGGTGGCCCAAACAGTTATTAGGTTTAGGGGGCAAACACTTTTTCACACAGGGCAATGTAGTTTTGGATTTTGTTTTCCTTTAATAATAAAAACCTTCATTTAAAAACTGCATGTTGTGTTCACTTGTGTTATCTTTTACTAATATTTAAATTTGTTTGATGATCTGAAACATTAAAGTGTGACAAACATGCAAAAAAAAATAAGAAATCAGGAAGGGGGCCAACACTTTTTCACACCACTGTATATACAGGCATATATTTTAGTGATCATCATAAAAACTAATAAACTATGAATTCAGGGGGTTGAAGATGTTTGAACCTTACCCCATCTTAATGTATTATTTATTATTACTTACCTATGGATATCTTCAAACCAAAAAACACTCTTAGATCTGTGAGAAAAAAAATGTATGCATAAAAAAATTTATAACTGATGAAATTATGGAAGCCTTAGATGATTTAGTAAATACCACTGAGATGATTCAATTATCTGTGCGTATTAAGATTTTTATTTAATCAAATAGCTTTTAAAATCAACATTGCAAGAATGTCAGAATCTTACTTCTTCTCCATCTTCTCACAGATCTGTTCAGTGATGCGTATGTATTTGTCTAGTTGAAAGGCCAGGACGTCCAGGTTATTGAGTGAAGGAAGGAAGAAGGTTTCTGCATTTCGTTTAAAGTGGATGAGGAGAGGAGAGGCCATTCTGGCAGCTGTGATGACTGATCGCACACTTTCAGGACTCTCTCCTTTGGGCAAGAAGCTCCGTCCAGTGAAGACAAAAAGTGAGGTGACTGTGAGCTTCTCCACTGCATCCAGAAAGTGGTCAAGTTTCTCCAGCCCCTCAAGTGTGTCCTTCAAGACGGCGCCCAGTTCCTTCTCCAGCTCCAGATATCTGGAGTCGGCTGTGACCTGAGTTAAACCACTCCACAGGTATTGCCCTAATGCCTTGGCTTTGTTCTCGGAGCGCTGAACATGGTCAAACTTAAGACTGACTTGGTCTGCTCTGTCCTTGATGTCTCTCATGTTATCCAGCTCTGTCTCTCTCTGAAGGGACCATTTTTGTTGTTTGTCACAGAAGTCCCTCACTGTCGAAATGCAGATGAGTGTGTCCTCTACATACTCTGACAGGAGCTCCTGTAGTTGTTCCCTATGTCATAGAATCAAAACAGAGGAATTTAGTTAGTAGCAATGATATTTCTTATTTGAATAAATATGTGATTAATATATTTTAAAACAGTTCTGGAATAACAGCTTAAACTACTAAGTAGATCATCCTCAGCTGCCATTAAAAAAAAGTTGCCTTCCTGCGATACAAAACAACTTTTCTGAAAAGAGTTACTCTGTATAGTTCCTTTTAAGATAATATCTAGGTTAAGTTCTTGACTACAGTTTGTTGTGGGGTAAGTTTCATAGTTGGGTATTGTACTTACAAGCTCGCAGACATAGCCTATTTGGCAAACAACCTGATTCATGCTATGGATATCACCAAATTTTCAAGTTCAAGAATCTGCCATTGAACAAATTGTACTGAAGGACCACTAGTCTGAACATTGGAAGGATGTGCATCCTCTAAATGTATATAATCACACCTGTATAGCTCAATGAATGTCAAACAGGATGCACCCTTTGGTCATAAATTCCAGTTATCACTCTATTAGCCTGAAACAGATGTTAACAAACATGCTTATTGTTGGTCAGATGTTCGTCTGGTCCAGGATGTTGAAGGATCATCAAGCACTGGCAAACCGCCATCAATGCCAATAAAGCCACATTGTGCGTGTGTGTGTGTGCATGTTTTATCTGGTTTATGAGGACACAAATTTGTATAGTAACATGGGTATGACATAGGTCCATTTTCAGTGTCCCCGCATTTCAAAAGGCTTATAAATAATTCAGAATGAGTTTTTTTGAAAATTTAAAAATGCAGAAAGTTTCCTGTAAGGGATAGGGCAATAGAAAATACGGTTTGTACAGTAGAAAAACCATTACGCCTATGGAGAGTCCCCATAAACCATAAAAACAAACCTGTGTGTGTGTTTAACTACCAATACTTTGACATTTAAAACCTGCGGTTTCACTGTAGTCCACTTTCAGTTTAATCAAACTCGTACAGCTAAGCCAAGTAGAAAAATAAATTATTGTGTTTCGTTAAATAAATAAGACAAAACAAATATTGTAGCCTATACTTTTTCACAGTGCAGAACCCAAAGTTATTCAACAATAATACAATTTACATTAAATGTCACACCACAAAACTATACAGCTAGATAACATGGAAAAATGAGCTAAGTTAACTAGTTTTTCTGCATTCTTGCTATGTTTTGTAATGTGATAGGCCTAGTAGTTAACCTGAAGAAAACAGTGTTTACTTCCTTAAACTTCGCCAGACTTGTTAAACGATCTTAATTCACGTTAAAACGTATTTAAGACTTTAACGTTGTTTTTACATTTTGTTTTGTTTTTCTGTTTGAGAAATACGGCTTCTGACATGGCTTTTTATTTTTGACTTAACTTTGTGTGACTAATAAATATAAGGAAAAAAAGAACTGTATTTATTTAAAGATTACAAATAATACACACCTGTTGCCCATCGTTTTTCCGAGTAGTCTGCAGATGGAAAGTGGTGATACTGCCAAACTGAGGTGAGAAACCTAGAGAGGAATCTTTTGTTTTTGCTCCTCCGGACGGAGGTTTAAGTTTCGCTTTTTCTTCTCCATTTTCATTGCTCCGCCCGTCGCCACAGAGGTTCAAAGGTTCAACAATTGTACGTTAACAACCGGTGAAACGCACTGGAAACAGAAATGCTACTCTTATGAAGAGCACTATCACATGTTAGCTCTGTTATTTTTTTTCCGTCACCGACCCTTTATCATATAAAAAGCGCATTGTACACTGACTTGACATTCCTCAACTCACACGCCTGTTGGGACAATGAAGTGTTTGTTCCGTTCATATGAGGGCGACGTAAACTACCCTAAGGGCTGTATAACAAAGCGGCGACTTGTTTGTACTTTCGACCAGCACGGCACAGGCAGCGACCTTCAGTGTCTGCGCGCTCACTCCACTTCGCTTAGGACGCGAGTCGAGCGAAATTAGATGAATGTCCTAAAAGGTTGAAAACCCATGCTGTAAAAAGCACTTTTCAATATCGAAAAACGTTGAGATGAGCATGAGGTAGCCTATTTTTGCAATTAAATGGATGACTGTATTTAGCATAGCGACATTCAGTTGAGCAGTTAGGCCTACCAGGTGCGATTCTAAGATTTTCAATCTAGGGAGGCTCAGCCCCCAATGAAGTGGTAATAATATATAAATATTATATATATATATATATATATATATATATATATATATGGGAATATAGATAATATATATATATATATTTATAATTCTTGACTAAAGGGTGTATGCTAATGTATATACAAAAGTGAAGTATTCCACTGTTTGTCAGAGATAGGTATAACATAACTGAATCAGCCAATAAGCTTCATGATCTCTCTCTCGCTCTCTCTCTCTCTCTCCTCTCTCACACACACACACACCACACACCACATCACACACACACCTGTTTTACTGTATGCTACACACATAGTACAAACCCTCTTTCCCTTAGCTCAGTATGCCAAACCTCTTTGCCACATGCACGTAAAAATGTAGTTAACATTGAAATTAATATTTTCAAATAAATGGCAAACATGTCGTTTTATACCAGTATTCGTTCATATGTGCTTCATTGTTCGCTGGAGGAAACTCTTGTTGGAGGTGTGTGAACGCATCGTGAGAAAACAGGAGTAAGGCTAACAACCGATTGTGTTAGGTTGTAAACCGCATTTATTACAAGAACAAAACTGCACAGACTGCAGCTATTTACAACAATCTAATCGTTTAAACACACCCCTTGGTCCTCTGTTTCTTGTCCTAAAAAATGGCCTATCGACGCCCATGGCAGTTATGCCGCTGGAACAATACCAGTACTTTTACTGTGTAATAGTATAGGCCTAAATGGTTATTAAAACGTTACTAGATTGCTTATTTTACCACATAGTAATTATTTAGCATTTGGGGTTTTAAAAAGTTAACAGCCATTATTAAAATCTGTAATATTATCCTAGACAATGACTTAGAATGTCAAATCACATCGGCTATAGGTCGATTTTTTTTCCAATGTTAAAAATCGATTAATTCGAATTTAATGTTTGCCATGATTTAATTTTTTATAAATCAAGGAATCACTATTTTGAATAGAAATATTACCAAACGCTAGAATTAGACACTGACAATATGCCAATGATAACAGTAAAGAGAAAAGAACGATCCAACCGCACGTGTGATGCGCTCATATCGCGAGGCGCCGTTCACACAGAATGCGCTTTTGAGTTGACAAAGATGCAACATGGATAGTGGAATAGAAAAAACATGCAAAAAGATGTGAATGTGTAATTTGAGCGCTGCGTTTTTATAATGCCATTTCATGCGTGAGTGCTGCGAAGAAGATGCTGCAACAGTCAAACGCGTCATAGAACAAACTATGGAAAAGCATGCGCAATCTGAATTAAACACCCGTAAAGAACTACTGAACTGTTATGGGTCTCAAGTTTCATTTGTGCATCATTGTGACCAGGCGAAAGCATGCTGTTCGTTGTTTACACAGAACAAGTTTTGTTAATAGTCTATGGTGTTTTATACCTTCAGATTCAGAAAAAAGCTTTATTGCAGGTATGTTTACACAGACAAGGAATTTTACTTAGTGGACAGGAGCTTCCAGCGCAGAGAGGAAAGTATGGACATAGTGCAAACTAGGCCGGGCAGACATAGAATTACACAGTAGAGAGTAGTATATACTAATATATGAAAAACAGAAAATTAAATAATGCACTATATACAGAAGTAGAATATATAGAAATGTAACTGTTTAAATGAATGTACAGAATAGATATATTTACAAGTGTGCAGTCATTTTGAATTTGAATTACATTGACTGTTGAGAATTTTTTGAAGCATTTTCATTGTAGCCTATTATTTCAGAACATATAACATGTAGGCTACAAGACAAGATTGTACAGGATGCAGTTGTAGTTCATGTATCTTTTATGCAAAGATATTTAACAAGTGATTTGTTTAACATTTACATCATGTTGACAACTTAATGTGTGCTGCATTTAGAATATAATTTTCTTTAAATAGAGGGTTAATAAAGAAAAAGCTATTTGAATCATGTTGTGGTAACATTTTAAGTTGACTAGTTAAAAATCGTAAAAAAATCGAGAATCAAGAAGCTATAGGCCTAGCTGTAATAATAACTGAACTGCAATGTGTGTGCATACCAGGGTGGGCAGTTTGGGTCCTGGAGGGCCACTGGCCTGCAGAGTTTCGCTCCAACCCTAATCAAAAACACCTGAACAAGCTAATCAATGTCTTTAAGAAAGCTACAGGGAGGAGTGTTTAATTGGGGTTGAGCTAAGCTGCAAAAAAGGCTATACTTTGCAAGAGCATAAGTATATTCTTGCAAAGTATATTATTTCTGTAAAAAACACTCTTTTTTTAAAGTCTATTTCTTATTAAAAGGGTTAAAAATATTAAGATATTAATATTTTAATTGACTTTAAAAAGATACTCTTTACGAGTACAAATGTGATACATTGTATTTTAGTTATTTTTGTGATTAGTTTTTTAAAGGGGTCATGAACTGAGAAACCAAAATTCCCTTGATCTTTTGACATATAAGAGGTCATTGCACAGTACTATAAAAACATCCTGTAAATTTCAGAACTCAAAACTTTCTCATTACTCTAAAAACAGCTTATATTGAAGGCAGTCTGCAAAAACGTCAGCTTGTGGAATGTTCTACTCATGATGTTAGTGGGCTAAAACTCACACAGACAAAAAACCCCACCCACCCCAGACGAAAAAAAAAAAAAAAAAAAAAAAAACCCAAAACAAAACAAAACAAACCAAAAAAAAAAAAAAAAGAAAAAAAAAAAACAAAACAAAAAAACGAAAAGGGGCGGAACGAAAAAGCTCCCGCCGTCCCGCAGAAGAAGATCAACGCCTGCTTCTACATCACTGCCTGTTTAGCCCCGCCCATTGATTCATGCATGTAGTGTAAATAACGAGAGGAAAACGCAAATGCAGGTCTACGCAGAAAACAAACGATAAAGATGGCTCCGAAGACAAGAAGACGCTGTGCATTGCCAAGCTGTAGAAACAGTGTTTGCATTGCCTTCCTTCTGATCCCAACATTAGGAAAGAGGGAACAAACTTTTTAATGAAGTGAAATCCAGACCGTGTCAGTAAGAACTTGGACATTTATTCACTTTATACTGTGGATTCGTTTACAAACGAGGTTCAATTTGACGCGGGATTTTCAGAAAGATTGAAACTGAAAGACCATGCTGTGCCGACTATATTGAATCTGACAGTAATGTCGCAACACACAAGTGTGAGCAACTGTTAGTAACTCTTCTTACAGATAGTTTGTATTGAGTTCTTTATGCATTTTTGACCTAAATCACAGCAGCGTCCATCTATGAGGAATGTACTCTGTCAAACATACACAACTGTTAGACAATCATAGCAGTGGGCATTTACTTCCGAGTCTCCAATCCACCACACCTATTCAAACTGTTCTCATCGTTCAGATGAGAGGGGTTAAAACAGGACAGAAAATAGCCTATTACTTCTAAATTGTGATGTTTTTTGATGTAAAAATCGTGATAACATTATGGACCTCAGAGAAAAGTACAAAATAAAAAACAGGCAGTTCATGACCCCTTTAAAAAGTTAATAAAAAGTTAGTAGACAACCTTTATTAAGCAGACATGGTTCACCTAAACTCTAGGATAGCCATCCTAAGAATTCTCAGGCACAGAGTCAATATGCTGTTCAGGGGGCCCAGAAACCCAGAAAGATAACTACAGATTGTAACGGCTTCAGTTGGATACTGCTTCTGCAAAGATTTCAGACAACACCAACACTTTGGATCCAAGTTTTTTTTTTTAAAAAAAAAAAAATCAAGCAACTTGGATTGACATAGAAAACTGTCAAATATTATCCTTAGATTGTAATCATTACAAGCATAAGCTGTAATCACTGCCTAACACGATTATTATGCAGAACGTTAACTAACCAGATGTTATAACTGTATATTACTCCCCTATGGACATTCCATTGACAGACTCATCTCAGGCTGATGACAGAATACATCCTAAATTTAACATTGAAACAAGCATTTTCTGTAAAACTGCTTTGAAACAATACAACATGTATTATGAAAAGCTCTATACAAATAAACTTGTATTGTATTTTTTCCATATTAGTGTTCACTCCATGCGCTCCATGAGATAAAGCAAGTACCCTTAACCAATTGTATACATTTATTACAAATTTATATATAAAAATAAGAAACTGGTATATCTCTGGAGACATTTCTACAATGTAATTTAAATTTGAATCAAATTCAACTGATTGGACATAATTTGAAAGGGCATACATCTGTCTAACAGCTGAAAATGCATATCAGGAAAAAAAGATCAGGAGGTTGAAAGAAATGCATGCTGAGCTCAGAAATAGGATTGTGTCTAGGCATATCTGGGAAAGACTACAAAAAATCTATTTAAATCGCATCTTAAGAGTTAATTGTTTATAAAAGCTTTTAATTAACGAGTAGGTTGAATTCAGGTAAAGTGGGATGGCAGGTAAAATTGGTCTCAATGGGTTTACACTTTCATAACAACAGTCTTTAATTAAAGAGACTTTACATTTCTTTAAATGATAAAATAGTTTTGGCTGATACAATTTGAGTCTGGTGATTGTGGCTACACCTTAAAGGAGGACCTCATAATGAAAGGTAGAAAGCCTTCTGACATTAAGATTTTCATTTATAAATTATAAGGTTGCTCACTAAAGTAAACAAAAATTGTTGTGACAGTACTTGTATTATTTTTTTGCTGCAGTTAACATGAATAAAATGAAAATACATTTAAAAAATGTTTTACAATATTGCATTCTAAATGTTGCTCTCTTATTCAGTTTTTAGTTAGTCTGTTAGTTGTTGCATGTGTAAGCCACATTTTTAAATATACTATAGAGTTAATTTTCATAAAAAATATGTTAGATTTCATAAAATGTAATGTTTTATGCATGGACTGAATGAACTGAGAATGTTTTTGGTTTTGTTAGGCTATATGAAGAGTTTGGTTCCAAAACGCTATAAATCCATTTGGATTAATTTGAGTAAAAATGTGTTTTCTTTACGAAGAAAATAATTTTCTGTTTCAAACTTTCACATAGCATCTTTAGGTAATAATAACATAAAAAATTCAAATCCAGATTTTGATTTTCAAAGATTTATTATAAAACTTTATTATTTTTTTCCCCAAAATGCAATACATCCATGACACGTTTTTTTCCCTCCCAAAATGCAATACATCCATTGAATCAAAATAATAAAAGTTATTTTTCATATTGAAACACAATATACACAACAAAGTAAGTTGATCCACATATGACAGTCTCTGAACAGTGTTGGTAGCTAATCGGATAGGTAGCTTTATTTGTCAGAACACGGTTCTGTGCAGACGTTCACGAACATTTTGAGGGGCAGGGGCTCAAGTGGAAAAAATGGCACTTCTCATATTTATTTAAATTTTTTTCTAAACAAAACGTTAAATATATTAGGGGTGACAAAAAATATATCTCAATATTTTTTGGGATTTTATCGATAACGATAATTAGATGATATTTTGCTGAGTGTGTTCTTGGGTGCTGATATCTAAGGACAACTGTGGGAACAGCTGACTCCTGAATTTTTTGATATTCTTCATATTCTGTGTGGTGGTCAGTTCTCAGCAGTGATAGAAATTAATCTTTTTCAACTAGTTTAAATGTATTTTTACCTTTTATGGGCATTTTTACCTTTATAAAGCCATTTCTAAAGTGTGCATCATCTTTTCAGTCAAATTCTTAAATTGAATCAGTCAATTAGAATAATCAGTCATTTGGGCTGTTACCAAGCAAATTAAATCAGTATTGACAAATTTAATCTGCAATGCAGAGAAAACACAGGAGCTGCATTAGAAGGGACGTTTAGTTGCATTTACACTCTGTTTAATGCAGGACATGAATGTTTAACCTGCAGTTACTAATGCATTAATACTGTTTTGATATTTTAAAAATAAAACGTTGAATACTGATACTTGAAATTATATTGTTTTTTTACATGAAAGACACTTTCATAGGTGGCAGCAAGGTCCCACTTTAACAAGTGAGTCATTGCGACTGAACCGAATCATTTAAACGGTTGATTCATTCAGGAACGAAACACCTTCATGTTGCTCAGAGATGCAAATTGGAATTATATTTGTTGGCGAAATAGAGCAAAAACAGTCAATATTGTGTCTTAATATTAAATTTTTGTTTATTGAACCGCTGTATAAAATCTATATCACATTTGTAATCATGTCTTCGTGTGATACTGATTAACTATATGAAATGATATACATATATACATTTCTGCCCCCATATCTTGAATTTTGTGATCATTCTAAGTGCATTTTAATAAACTGAATGCTTCGGAAAGGAACTCGACTTCCACTTCTCTTGAGAAGAAAATGGCAGTGCCAAGGGCCCCTTTTGATGTCTATGTGTGCACGTGCCCTTTTCCGTGATTAGTACATCTCCATCACATGCTTTTCAGATTTCAGGCATTTAATACACAGAGCCGTAGATCACTGACAAGCTATGCAATATCGCGTTCATAATCGAAGGCGATTCATCTGCGATTATGAACGCGATATTGCATAGCTATAGTCAGTTACTGTTTACAATGCGTGGAATGGTGCGCTGTGATTGGTTGAGCAGATGTATGCATTCTGCAGAAAAGGGAGACTGGCGTTTGTCGCGGTTTGGAAAGATAGGGAGAAAACATGACAGAATACCCAGCAAACACAGAACTTTACCCTAACGTTAGTTTTTGGTTCCCGTTTGGTTATTTTTTTGGAAACCAAATACTAACGTTAGGGGAACGTTCTTTTTATGTTATATTTTTTGTAACCATAACATAAAATTACCAGAACGTTGCAGGGTTGCTATTTTTAAATAACCTAAAAATAACTTATACCGAACGTTCCCTTATGGTTATTCTCAGGTTATTCTTATAACCCATAAGAAATACACTACACACACACACACTGACACACAGAAATTTGTTATAGTGTTAAGTTTAAAGGCCCATAAGAAATACACTACAACACACACACACACTGACACACAGAAATTTGTTATGTGGTAAGTTGAAAGTCCCCTCATAACATACACTAACGCACACACACACACTGACGACACAGCAGAAATTTGTGTATAGTGTTAATGTTCAAGACCCATAAGAAAATACCTACACACACACACTGACACCCCAAAAATTGTTATAGGGTTAAGTTAAAGTTCCCATAGAATACACTCCACACACACCCGGAGCAACACCGAAATTTTGTTTATAGTGTTATTTAAAGGCCCTTAAAAATACACTAACCACACAACTGAAACACAGAAATTTTTATAGTGTTAAGTTTAAAGTACCATAAGAAATACACTACCACCCCCACACGGTGGGACACACACACACAGAAATTTGTTATAGTGTTAAGTTTAAAGTCCCATAAGAAATACACTACACACACACACTGACACACACAGAAATTTGTTATAGTGTTAAGTTTAAAGTCCCATAATAAATACACACACACACACACACAA